>JAEOAD010000011.1:14067500-14667500 GCA_036365145.1 Orientallactaga sibirica
GAGCCCTCTGAAATGTCCTTAAGAAAAAAATCCATAGGATTCTTTTTATTTTTTTGGTAATTAAAAATATTTTATGTATTATTTATTTTTTAATATTTTGTTTTTATTTATTTATTTATTTGAGAGAGAGAGAGAAGGGGAAAGAGAGGAGGGAGATAGAATGGGCGCACCAGGGCCTCTTGCTGCTGCAAACGAACTCCAGATGCATGCACCACTTTATGCATCTGATTTACATGGGTACTGGGGAATTGAACCTGGGTCCTTTGGCTTTGCAGGTAAGTGTCTTAACTGCCAATCCATCTCTCCATTCCTTTGGTAATTTTTTTATGTGCATGTATAAGAGAGAATTGGCACCCCAGGGCCTCCACCTGCTACAATAGAACTCCAGACACATGTGCACCATTTGTGCACGTGTGTGACTTTTGTGCACTTGCATCACTTTGTGTGTCTGGTTTATGTGGGACCTGGAGAGTCAAACATGAGTCCTTACACTTTGCAGGCAAGTGCCTTGACTGCTAAGCCATCTCTCTACCACCACCCCTTGTAGGATTCTTTAAGACCCTTCCTATTCACATGTCTAGGGACAACCCAGGATCATGTCATATTCTGCTATTTTATGCCTTCCTCATCTGCAAAGTTGAGTAGGAAAAAATTTACTTGTTCATCCAATAAAAACCCTTGGAATGTCCTGTGGGTGCCTGGCCTGTCTCTTGAACAAGGCACATCCCCTGCAGGGGTGAAGAGCTATAGAGAAAAGGCAAGGTGGAGCTGGAGAGATGGCTTAGTGGTTAAGGTGCTTGCCTGCAAAGCTTAAGGACCCAAGTTTGGTTCCCCAGGACCCACATAAGCCAGAGCACAAGGAGTAGAAAAGGCAAGGTGAGGAACAGAATTGGAAATACAGAGAGCTTGTTGGTCAGGGAAGCTGCCTCAAAGAGGTGACATTTTAGCAAAGAATAGGCGATCATAATAGTAAGTGTATCAAGTAAGAACATTCCAGGCAGGGAAACACCTGGAGGATGGTGTTCCTGGAACAGCACGGAGCTGAGCAGAAGTCAGGAGAGGGAAGTTGAAAGAGATGCCACGGGTTTGGAACAACCTGGAAAGCCAGGAAAGTGGGCTGGATTTTATTCTGAGTATGAAAGGTGACAACAGATGTCAACAGACTATGGCATAGTTTGATGCATATTTTAAGACTGCTGTGGCTGCTGAATGCACAACAGTGTGGAGGATTCTACCAACAGTGGACACTCTGGAAGTCTCTAGTAGAAAGACCACTAATTGTGACTTAGAGACTTTTTTCTTATTACAACAAACCTTTTCAAATTATTTTATTCATTTATTTATTTATTTATTTATTTATTTATTTATTTATTTATGAGAGAAAGAGAGAGGCAGCTGGGGGGCGGGGAAGACCAGTATACCAGGGCCTATAGCCACCTTGCACATCTGGCATTATGTAGGTACTGGGCAATTGAACCTGGGTCCTGAGGCTTTGCAAGCAAGCACCTTAACCATAAGCCATCTTGCCAGCCCTAGAGGCTTTTTTTTTTTTTTAAACTTAAAAGGGTTAAGGAAAAAGAGGTTGAAGACATGCAGAAAGCAGCACTTCCCTTTTACAACTGACCTTGGAGCCCTTTGAAGGCAGAATCATTATTATCTGTTTTTCAGTGGGGGGGACACTTCTTCTAGCTCATATACCTGACACTCCCTGGATGACAGCCTTAAACCTGGCTGTCTTTACACAGATCAGAACCACAGAGCTGGGGAGGGCTAAGGCAGGGTGTGATCTGAAAAAGACTCCCTGCTGAGGCTGGGAGGGGAGGGGCTGACCACCAGGCCAGCCAAGCTCAAGGTGAGGAGAGGGGCTGGTGCACTTGCAGATCATGGACAGCAGGGGGCACTAGAGACAGTGGAAACTGAGATCCCAATTTCTGAAGGAAAACACAGACTGATTTCCTTGTCTAATAGAGGATGGGAGACAGATGGATTCTTGACCTGGGAAGTGTGGAAACTTTATAAGGAATCCTTAAAATGGTTTGCAAAATCTGTTAGGCAGATATTGTAGCTTATTTATTATAAGCTGATAAACACACAGCCTTCATTTGCTGTGGGCTCCAGAGGTAGTTGTGTGTGTGTGTGTGTGTGTGTGTGTGTGTGTGTGTGTGTGTGTATGTTTTGGTTTTTTTCTTTTCATTATTTTATTTTATTTTTTTATTAGAAACTGAGAGAGACAGAGAGACAGAGACAGAGAGAAAGAGAATGGGCATGCTAGGGCCTCCAGCCACTGCAAACAAACTCCAGATGCATGCAGTGCCATGTGCATCTGGCTTACATGGGACCTGGAGAATTGAACCTGGGTCCTTAGGCTTCACAGGCATGCACCTTAAATGCTAAGCCATCTCTCCAGCCCTGTTTTGGTTTTTCTTTTTTTTTCTTTTTTTTTCTTTTTTGTGTTTCGAGGTAGGGTCTCACTCTACTCTAGCTCAGGCTGACCTGGAATTCACTACGCAGTCTCAGGCTAGCCTTGAACTCATGGGGATCCTCCTACCTCTGCCTTCCGAGTGATGGGATTAAAGGCGTGTGTCACCATGCCCGGCCTGTTAGCTGTGTTAATAGCTCTCTTTCTACAGATGAGAAGATAAAAGGCCAGAGAAGTAAATAACTGGGCCACAGTTACACAGCACTGACGGTCCAGAGCCAGGGCCGTGAGGCTTTGAGTTACAGCTATGCTGAGTTAGCACTCACCTGTTACTCTGTTTGGTGCCAGGTATTTTTCCACACTCATGTAACACTGGGTATCTTTTTTCTTTCTTTTGCATGTGTATGTGTGTGTACATGTCCATATGTGTGTGGACACACAACGTGTGACAGTGTGCATACACGTGCGTGCAAGCGCTTGTGCATGTGGAGGCCCGAGGTTGTCACTGGGTGCTTCCTCCATTGCTCTCCACCTTATTTTGCTGAGGCAGGGGATCTCACTTGAACCCAGAACTTGCGGTTTGGCGGGTTTAGCCAGCAAGCTTGCAATGGGGATCTCCCATCTCTGACTTCTGAGTGCTGGGATTACAGATGGGTTGCGACATCCTCCTGAAATTTACATAGGTGTTGGGGATCCAACCTCTGACCCTCACGCTTGTGGAGGAAGTGGTTTACCCACTGAGCCATGCCCCCAGTCCCAGAGGCCTGGTTTTCACACGTGTTTAGTGGCACAGGCACACTAACTCCACTTGGGAGAGGGTGGAGCCCAATGACTAAATGGCTCGGGAGTTGGATGAGTTCAGCTTGAGCCCCAAGCTCTTGACCTCAAGCCAGGACTCTCTCCTTTTGTGTCTTGAATTTCTTCTTTGTAGTGATAACAATAGCACCTGTTCCCCAGGGCTCATGTGAGAATTGACCTTCTGAGCTTGTACCAAGGGTACTAGACAGTGCCAGCCATGGAGTATTTGCTTCACAGGTGGCCAGTACGGCTACCAGAGTGACCAAGTGCCTCGCACACAGCTACACAGGCAGAGCCAGGCCCAACACAAACACCCTATGTGTGGGTGGCTTCTGAACCCATTCCCTTGCAGAGTCAACTAAGTGTGTCATGGATAGGGGAACTTGGCTCATGATGAGTCTAAGAATTGGTAGTTGGCTGGGGAGATGGCTTAGTGGGCAAGAACTCTTGCTGCACAAGCATGACACCCCAGTGTTGAGGGGTCACAGAGTCAGGAGGATCATCGGGGCTCTCTGATCAGCTAGCATAACCAAAAAAAATGGGGAGCTCCATGTTTTTTAAGACTCTGTCTCAGGACAATGGAGCAGAAGAGTGACGGAGGGGGACACTCAGTGACGTCCTCTGGCCTCTGCATGCAGGCACACAGGACATACACATCAGCACACATGAGTGTGCATACATTTGTACACACACACACACACACACAAGAATTGGTAATGATAATGTAGTGAAGCTTCATGACCTCCAAGCAAATTACCATAAGGTCAGAGGTCAGGCACTAGAACTTGGGTCTACTTCCAAGATCATTAGGGAATCCTGAAATCCCCACTGGCAGGACTTACAAGCATATTACAGCCTAGGGCTCTCTTTTCTCTCTCCCACTGTGTGTGTGTGTGTGTGTGTGTGTGTGTGTGTGTGTTGCTAAGGACTCACCTCAGAGCTTCTTCTTGTCTAGGCAAACACTCTACCACTGACCTACACCCCCAGAGCCCAGCCCCCAGCCTCAGGCTTGCTCCCAGGTTGTCACAGAGTGGGCAGACAAAAGATAGGTCACAGATGAGGCTCCTCCATGCACTGTTTAATCAAAGTAGCTCTCTTCTGACCTACATTTTTATATCCACTTATAAATATTTTTCTGAGGTATGGTCTTGCTCCAGCCTAGGCTGACCTGGAATTCATTACGTACTTTCAGGCTGGCCTCAAATTCACAGAAATCCTCCTACCTCTGCCTCCTGAGGGCTGGGATTAAAGGAGTGTGCCACCACGCCCAGCAAAATTTATACAACTTTATTTGATCAATGCAGTTGTGGCTAAAAACAGTTCTCAATTGGAAAGCTACATTCGTGGCCCAATGTCCTATTGGACAATGAGAGATTGCGACCCTAGGTAGGTCTGAGGTCACCAGCCAGCTGGTGACAAGACCAGGATGTCCTCCTGCTGTAGCAGCTTGCATGTCTAGGACTGAAGGCAAAAACCTAGTCCCCAGACAGAGGCTCAGAGTTAAACTCTGCTTCTGGCTGAATCAGGCTAGCGCCTCTCTCCGTTCGTATCCTCTCTTTCCTGGTGTGAAAAATGGGGGGGAATGACTGAGTCTCCATGCTTGCCCCCAAGTCAGCCAGGCTGACCTACAACTCACTATGTAGCTAAGGATAACCTTGAACTTCTAATTCTTCTGTTGAGTGCTGGAATTACAGCCATGCTTGGTTTGTGAGGTGCTGGGGATCGAACCTAGGGTTTCATGAATACTAGACAAGCACTCTGCCAACTGAGGTACATCCCCAACCACTCACTGTAGGCTGCTGCTGCTGACCCTAGCCCAGCAAGGCCTCTGCTGGTTACACTTTAGTAACAGGTCATTGTTTTGTAGAGGACTAGAACCCACTGGAGTGGAAACGCTACACTTTGATTTCCATTATGCTTCTGGGTTCTGAAAGGAGAGTGTCCTGGCATTAAACCTTGACAGTGGCCTCTAGGCCCTTGGGATTTGCATACTCAAATGAGTCTAGCCCCTGGCCCAGCTGCAAACTCCCTCAACTCCCACTGAACTGCAAGCCACATCCCCTTTCACTGTCACCCTCAAGGCTGCGACTAGGCTCAGCAACTTCGCTTCCTCTCTGGGCTTTTGCAAGGCTGTGTCCTCAGTCTAGAGCCCCCTTCCTGTTCCTCTTCATCTGCACAACTTCTACTCATCCTTTAAGGCTTTTCCTAGAGATCACCTGCGCTGCGAGGCCTGTTCTGAACACGCCTGGACCAGGCTGTGCATTCCTTAGCACCCCTGTCCTCCCTGTTTTCCCACAGTTAGGGTGGGGTATGAGACAGGGACAAGGAAAAGAAAGGGAGGGCTGTGGGTGGGAGGATCTGCAGGGGGTGAAGAGAAGTCCAGGCCAAAAAATTTCAAAGGCACTGAGATATACCCCTAGCCCACATGGAGGCTTAAGATGCGTTCTGTGATGTGCATGCCCTCTTTTCTTTGCTGCGTACTGCTTGTGTTTGTCGTTGCTCTTGGTTTCACTCTGAGCCAGGGCCATTGGGTGATGGACCTGGAGGAGGTCCTGGCATTTCATACTTGGGATTCCACTGGCACGCACATGAGCCCTGTGAGACCAACAGTGTCTTCCATGTTTTCCACAGCCGCACCCATCCATCCCCTGTGACAAGCACAGCTTAAGCCAGCTACGGAATCATGCTGGGCCTCAGTCTCCTCATTTCTACTTAACTTTGGTTGTGGTTGTTGTGGCTGCTGCTGTTGTTTTGTTTGGGACAGGGACTCGCTCTGCAGCTCAGGCTGGCCTGGAACTCCTGATCCTCCTGCCTCTGCTTCATGCATGTTAGTATCGTAGGTATGTGCCACCATGCCCAGCAGGTGCTTAACTTCTTCTTCTTCTTCTTTTTTTTTTTTTTTTTTTTTTTTTTTGAGGTAGGGTCTCACTCTGGCCCAGGCTGACCTGGAATTAACTATGTAGTCTCAGGGTGGCCTTGAACTCATGGTGATCCTCCTACCTCTGCCTCCCGAGTGCTAGGATTAAAGGCGTGCGCCACCTCGCCCGGCTTAACTTTTTCTTCTTCTTCTTCTTTTTTTTTTTTTTTTTGGTTTTTCAAGGTAGGGTATCACTCTGGGTCAGGCTGACCTGGAATTCACTATGTAGTCTCAGGGTGGCCTCGAACTCTCGGCAATCCTCCTACCTCTGCCTCCTGAGTGCTGGGATTAAAGGCGTGCGCCACCACGCCCGGATCTTTTTAAATTTTAATATTTTAAAATTTAAATATTTAATATTTTAAATTTAAATTTTTTTAATTTTAATTTTTTAAATTTAAATTTTAAATTTTAATTTATTTATTTGAGAGAAAGAGAGAGAGAGAGAGGGAGAAAATGGGCATGCCACAGCCTCTAGCCACTGCAAACGAACTCCAGATGCGTGCACCCCCTTGTGTATATGGCTTATGTGGGTCCTGGAAAGTCGAATGGGGATCCTTTGGCTTTGCAGGTGAATGCCTTAAACGCTAAGCCATCTCTCCAGCCCCTTAACTTCTTTATGTCTCAGTTTCCTTGCCTATAAAATGGGATGATAATTACTTTCTTGTGGCCAGACTATTGCACTAGGGGGTTCCCAGTGAGTTATGTTTTTTTTAGGACTTGTGGCCTCCCCTCCTCTACTGGCTTTGGTCTTGGCTGCATGACTGGCTGTGGCCAACAGGACATTAGCAAGCTTGATGCAAGCAGAAGTTTGGTATGCCTTGGACTGGTCCCTCTTGGAAGCTCTGTGCTGAGCTATAAAGCAGCTCTGATAGGGGCTGCAGAGATGGCTTAGTGGTTAAGGTGCTTGCCTGCAAAGCCTAAGGACCCATGTTCAATCTTTCTCCAGATCCCATGTAAGTCAGACGCAAAGGTGAGGCAAGCACAAGGTCGCACATGCACACTAGGGGGTGCAAGCGTTTGGAGTTTGATTGCAGTGGCAGAGGCCCTGGCACACCAATTCTCTCTCTTTCTCTCTCTCTGTCTAAAAAAAAAAGAAAAGAAGAAGAAGCTCTGCTAGGACTATGGAGGGGCCACACGGAAAGACACGGTAAAATGAGACGCTGGCTAGGATATTCTATCCAAAGCATCTCACTTCACCGTGTGGTCCACTCTGCCTATCACTGTCAACCCACAGAATCATGGGAAATACTAATTGTTATCATTTTGAGCTACTGAGCTTTAGGGTGATCTGTTATGTAAGATTAGATAATGTGGGCTGGGGACATAAGGACATAACTCAGAGGTAAACTGATTCCCTAGCATGCACAAGGCTTTTGGTTCCATCTCTAGTACTGACCCCTCCCCCTAAAAAAAGAAGAAAAGTATAGAAAACAAAAACTCTATTCTGGAAGGGTGATGAAAGCATTAAATGAGTGAATACATGTAACAAACATATAAAGTACATATAAAAATCTTCCATATCTGTGGGTTCCGTACCCACAGATTGAACAAACCGCAGGTCAAAAACATTCTAAAAGCAATTGCATCTGTACAGAACTTATACAGACATTTTACTTATCATTCCCTGACAATAAGGTTTAACATTTATTTACCTAGGATTTCTGTTGAATGACCTAAGTGACTTTGATGTGACTTAAAGTATATGGGAGAATGTGCATGGGATATTTGGGTCTTGGTAGTCACAAAGTCCTGGAACAAATCCGTATGCATACTCATCCCTCACTGAGGGACGAGTATACATACAAAAAGCACATTAAAAACAATTTGTTTTTGAGATAGGGTCTAGCTCAAGCTGACCTGGAATTCACTATGTAGTCTCACGGTGGCCTCGAACTCATGGTGATCCTTCTACCTCTGCCTCCCCAGTGCTGTGATTAAAGGCGTGCACCACCACACCCGGTTCAAAAAAAGCACCTTTTATATTGCACACTCAATCACTATTACCGTCTGTTAGCAGCAGCACAGTACCCAGTCAGTAACGTCAACTCCTGCCCCTCCCCATCCTCTCCATCAGGCTCTCACCTGGGCTGAGAAGTCAATGAGCTTTGGCAGGGGCTGCTTGCTGCCCTCTTCACTTTTCAAAAAGTCCAGCAGGCTTCCTATGGGGAGGAGAAGGAATGACCATTACTTCAGTGAAAAATGGTTAACTTTTTTTTTTTTTTTTTTCAAAGTAGGGTCTCACTGTAGCCCAGCTGACCTGGAACTCACTATGTAGTCTCAGGGTGGCCTCGAACTCATGGTGATCTTCCTACCTCTGCCTCCCAAGTGCTGGGATTAAAGGCATGCATCACCACGCCTGGGAACTTTTTATTTATTATTTATTTATTTATTTATTTATTTTGGAGAGAGACAGAGAGAGAGAGAGGGAGAGGAAGACAGATAGAGATGGGCAAGCCAGCAGCCTCTCAGCCACTGTCAATGAAATCCAGATGCGTGTGCCCCCTTGTGGTCAAGTGCGGCATTGCACCCTTGGGTCATTTTGCATCTGGCTAAATGTGGGACCTGGAGATTGGAACCGGGGTTCTTAGGCTTAGCAGGCAGGCGCCTTAACCGCTAAGCCATCTCTCCAGCCGGAACTTTTTTTTATATATATAGCAATGGATTTTCTTTTTCCTTTTTGCAGTGCTGGGGATTGAACCAAGGTCCTTGTGCATGCTAAACAAGTGTTCTACCACAGAATCACATCCTCAGCAGAGTACTTTTTTTTCTTGAGACAAGGTCTTACTATGTTTCCCAAGTTGGCCTTTAATTTTTTTTTTGAGTGAGAGAGCGAGAAAGAATTGGCATGCCAGGGCCTCAGCCACTGCAACCAAACTGCAGACGCTCACACCACCTAGTGCTCATGTGCAACCTTGTGCTTGCTTCACCTTTGTGTGTCTGGCTTAATGTGGGATCTGGAGAGAGATTGAACATGGGTCCTTAGGTTTCACAGGCAAGCACCTTAACCGCTAAGCCATCTCTTCAGCTCATGGTCTTTAATTTTTGGGCACCAGTGATCCTTCTGTCTCAGCCTGCCAAGTAGCTGGGATTATAAATTTTTGTCACTCTCCAGCCATAGCTATGGATTTGAATACATATTTGCTTGCCATTGCTAGTGTCTGAGCATCAGAAGCTGAATTTTTCTGAAAGGACTTTTTTTAAAAAACATTAAAAAAATTTTATTTTCACTTATTTATTTGAGACAGAGAGAGAGAGAGAAAGAGAGAGAGAGAGAGAGAGAGAGAACGGACTCGCCAGGGCCTCTAGCCACTGCAAATGAACTCCAGATGCATATGCCACCATGTGCATCTGGCTTACATGGGATCTGGGTCCTTAGGCTTCATAGGCATGCGCCTTAACCACTAAGCCATCTCTCCAGCCCCTGAAAGGACTTTTTTGCTTTGTTTTTCCGAGGTAGGGTTTCACTCTAGCTCAAGCTGACCTGGAATTCACTATGTAGTCTCAGGGTGGCCTTGAACTCACAGCGGTCCTCCTACCTCTGCCTCCTGAGTGCTGGGATTAACGGCGCGCACCACCACGCCTGGCTTGAAAGGACTTTTTGGTTGTTTAGATGAACTCTTTCACTGATACAGCATTGTGGGCCTAGAAACTCAGAACTATGGCTTTATAAGTTTGGCTACTTATAAATTTGGAAAGTGGCAAGAGTATTGAAATTTCAAATCCCACTGGAAAATGTTGCAAGAAATGTTTCTGATTACCCCAGAATAGCCAGGGATTTAAAATGGCTGTGAAATAGCAGTCTTCAAAAGAAAAATCAGGACGGATCCCTGAGGGCTGGGGATGTAGTTTAATTGGTAGAGTTCTTGCCCAGCATGCATAAAGCCCTGGGTTCCATCCCCAGTACCACATAAACCTAGGATGATGGATTACATTTGTAACCCTAGCACTGGGGAGGTATAAGCAGGAGAATCAGGGGTTCAAAATCATCCTCAGCTACATGCTGAGTTCAAGGACTACCTGGGCTACATGAAACCCTGTGTAAAAAAAAATAAAAGCAACAATAAAAATCGCTGAGAACTGGGCTGGAGAGATGGCTTAGCAGTTAAGGTGCTTGCTGACAAAGCCAAAGGACCCAGGTTCAATTCCCCTATACCCATGTAAAGCCAGATGCACAAGGTGGTACATGTGTCTGGAGTTTGTTTGCAGTGACTGGAGCCCCTGGTATGCCCATTCTCTCTCTCTCTGATAAATAAATAAATAATAAATGAAATACTTTTAAAAATCACTGAGAACTGGGTATAGTGGCTCACGCCTGTAATTCCAGCACATGGGAGGCTGGGGTAGGTTCTGCTGTGAGTTCAAAGCTAGACTCAAACAAACATCCATGAGATATACTGAGTCGTCACAGGGTCACACAGGGTGAGGTGACCCAAAGCTTAGTGGTTTGAAGTGAGCATTAATACTTCCCATGATTCTGTGGGTTGACTGCAGTGGGCAGTGTGGATCACCAACAAAGGGTGATGGTATGGGGAGAATGTCCAACCGTAATGGTCCCTCATCCCTTATCCCTGTTGTCTCAGCAAGGCTTCTTTACAGCTCAGCATGTAGGTTCCTCAAGGGACTAATCCAAGGTGTGAGCTGTAAGGAAGCTATGTGCCTGTTCTGCTTGCTCTCCCAGGGGACTCCGTCTGTGCCCCTCTCCTGTAGTCCCCTGTCCCCCCTTCATGTGATTTCACTCTGTTGGTAGTCTGTGAGGACTTGTGGGAGGACTAAGAAGAAGGCTGGGGAGATGGTGCAGCAGCAGTTAAAGGCTCTTACTTACAAAGCCTATAGCCAGGGTTCAGTTCTCCAGATCCACATAAAGTCAGATGCACAAAGTGGCACATGTATCTGGAGTTCTTTTGCAGTGGCAAGAGGCCCTGGTATGCTCATTTTCATTCTCTCTCTAATAAATAAAAAAAATTTTTTTTTTTTTTTTTTTTTTTTTTTTCAAGGTAGGGTCTCACTCTGGCCCAGGCTGACCTGGAATTAACTATGTAGTCTCAGGGTGGCCTCGAACTCTCGGCGATCTTCCTACCTCTGCCTCCCGAGTGCTGGGATTAAAGGCGTGCGCCACCACGCCCGGCTAAATAAAATATTTTTTTGCAATATTTTTATTTATTTGAGACAAAGAGAGACAGAGAAAGGGGGTATGGGCATACCAGGGCCTCCTGTCACTGTAAACAAACTCCAGATGCATATTCCACTTTCTGCATCTGGTTTTACATGAGAACTGGGGAATCTGACTTGGGTCATTAGGCTTTGCAAGCAAGCACTTTTTATTGCTGAACCATCTCTCCAGCCCAATAATATATTTTTGTTTTAATTAAAAAAAGAGGGGCACTGAAGAGATGGCTTAGCAGTTAAGGCCCATGCCTGCAAAGCCTAAAGACCCTGGTTCAATTCTCCAGGTCCCACATAAGTCAGATGCACTGGTGGCGCATGTGTCTGGAGTTCCTTTGCAGTGGCTAGAGGCCCTGGCACGCCCATTCTCACACACTCTCTCCCTTTCTCTGTCTCTGATAAATAAATAAATAAAAATAAAATCTTTAAAAATATATATATATAAAGGAAGAGTAAAAGCCAGACATGTTGGCACATGCCTTTAGCACTCGGGAGGCAGAGGTAGGAAGATTGCTGTGAGTTCAAGGCCACCCTGAGACTACATAGTGAATTCCAGGTCAGCCTGAGCTAGAGTGAGACTCTACCTCAGGTGAAAAAAAAAGAGTTGGAGAGATGGCTTAGTGTTTATGTGCTTGCCTGTGAAGCCTAAGGACCCCTGTTTGAGGCCCGATTCCCCTCACAAACCAGATGCACAAGGTGGTGCATGTATCTGGGGTTCATTTTGCAGTGGCTGGAGGCCCTGGTGCACCCATCCTCTCTCTCTGCCTCTTTCTCTGTTTGTCTCTCTCAAATAAATAACTAAAAATAAACAAAAAGTAAAAAATAAAATATAAAAAAAGAAGGAAGCTTAAGAAGAATCATGTCAAGGTCACCATCAAGTCTACAACAGGCCAGTTCAGGCCACAGTTTGTCCCCTAACGCACCTTTGGCCATGAACTCTGTGACGATGTAGATGGGCTCTTGCGTGACCACGGCATGCAGCTTCACCAGTTTGTCATGCTGCAGCGTCTTCATCAGGTTGGCCTCTGCCAGGAAGGCCTCCACCGACATGCTTCCTGGCTTCATTGTCTTCACTGCCACCTTGGTGTGCTTGTTGTAAGTGGCTGGGGCAGGGGTGGGGTGGGGTGGGGCAGGGGAGATGGCAGGGAAGGTAGTCAGGATCCTGTAGCCCTGGAAGACTAGCTGCAGACTTGTCTTCTCCAGAAAGCCCTCTCTGCCCATCTCAGCTCTCCCACACAGAGAGACGGCACTGCTTGGGCCTGAGACAGCTGTGGGCTGGAAAACTGGGGCTCTGCTTCCTAGCTGTGTGTGCTTGAACAGATCACTTTAACACCTCTGGGCTACAGGTTTCTCATTTTCTCACCTGCTAAGTGCCAGTGATAAGCACTCCCTCTGAAGGGCCGATTTCAAAATTAAAAAGTTATTTTAGCAAGCCAGGCATGGCGGCACACTCCTTTAATCCCAGCACTTGGGAGGCAGAGAGAGGTAGGAGGATCACCCGTGAGTTTGAAGCCACCCTGAGACTACATAGTGAATTCCAGGTCAATTTGGGCTAGAGTGAAACCCTATCTTGAAAAACTGAAAAAAAAAAAAAAGTTATCTTAATGCTGGGACTGGGTCACACACCTGGAATCCCAGTGCTCCAGAGGCTGAGGCAAGAGGAATCTGTGCAGCTTAGGCTGGACAGTTTAGGCTACATAGATTATCCTGTCTCAAAAACCAAAGTCTGGATAGAGCTCGATGGAAGCGCATGTGAAAGGCCCTGGTCTTGATCCCTAGCACTGTACACTAATAAGAACGAACCATCATTTAGACTGTGACATGCACATCACATTTTAACCTTAACTCTGTTCTTGAAATAAATACCAAATTCACTATGCCCACAAGCCTTCTGAACTAGCCATACCAACCTCTCCTTCCTTGTTATCCACCAGGTTTTTTTGTTGTTTTTTTTTTGCGGGGGGTAAGGTCGTCTCGGGGTGGCCTCAAATTCAAGGTGATCCACCTACCTCTGCCTCCCGAGTGCTGGGATCAAAGACGTGCGCCACCACGCCCTGCAAGTCATTCTTTTTTTTTTTTTTTCCTTTTTTTGTTTAAATTATGGACCTGGAGAGATTGCTTAGTGGTTAAGGCACTTGCCTGCAAATCCAAATCCAGGTTCGATTCCCCAGGACCCACATAAGCCAGATGCATAAGGTGGCATATGTGTCTGGAGTTTGTTTGCAGTTCTTTTTTGTTTTTCTCTTTCTCTCTCAAATGAATATATATTTTTTTAAATTATGAACTTTACTGTAAGAACAGTCATGTATTGGTTATATTCTCATTGTGTTATACTCATATCCCCTCTCCATTGCCCCCATGTCACTGAGGGCCCTTCTCATTGGGGTTACTGGTGTTCATCATGGGGTCATGCATATATCAGTCAGTCTCTGTAGAGTGGGGGACAATGCCTCAGGATACTCCTTCCCACCCTGCGGCTCTTGCAGGCCCCACTAAGCCATTCTTTTTTTGTTATTTCTGCTATACTCAATCATTCTAGGCAGGTACTCTACCACTGACCTACATCCCCAATCTTCTTTTCACATTTTAATTTTGTGAGACAAGTTCTCACTAAGTGGCCCGCCTAAACTGCCTTTGAAGTTGAGATCTCCCTGTATCAGCCTCCCACGTAGCTGGGCTCACAGGCCTGTGCCACCAAGCTCGATTCACCAAACTCACTCTTGCTTTGTATACACTAATCACCCTGTTTATCACTTGGGCCAACAATAGGCACTTGGGGTTTCCCTTGCTTCATCCCACTTTGCTTTATCTCATGACTCTTGTCACCTACAATTGTTTTTCTTTTCATCTGAGCCTGGCTTCCAGGGAGCTTTAGTCCAGACCTCTGATGCTTCATGTAGTAAGAGGATAGGGCCTCATATGGCTTTTTTTCCCCTTGTAACTTTACCACTCAGATCTGTCATACCTTCCTCTCCACATTTTATTTTGGCCCTATTCTTTTATTCAGGGCCTGACATGTAGCAGATTTTCAATAAATGTGGTTGATATACACAATTTAAGTTTTTTTTTTTTTTTTTTTTTTTGATAGGCTGACCTGGAATTCACTATGTAGCCTCAGAGTGGCCTCAAACTCACAGCAGTCCTCCTACCTCTACCCCCTGGTAGATTAAAGGCGTGATTAAAGGCTGGGATTAAAGGCGTGAGCCACCACACCAGGCTAGCAATTTAAGTTCTTTATCTGGCTAAATGTCTGCATCTCTGGAAGCTGTCTCTCCCATATGGCACCCTGGGGAGTGTTAACACAGTAGAGTACACCAGGCATGGGGCACTGTGACCACCCACCGGGCAGCAGACATTGGTATTCTCAGGGTGTTGAAGCAAGGACAAGGGAGGTGTGACAGGCCTTTCTGGTGTTTGGCATGTTGCTGGGTGTGTGGCACATGCTCAGAAAAGCTCAGTCCCCAGCATTGAACTTACCTAGAAATCTAGTTTCCCCCACCATGATTTTCATCACCTCAAGAGGCCCAGGGTGCTGAGCCCCACCAGCAGGCTGTCCTAACTCCATATGAGGGAGGACTCTGACCTCCTACAGGGTAGTTCTTTGCCCCTCAGTCTGGCCACAAAGGCAAAACAGTATCTTCCCAGTAGATGATATCAGAGGAGTGGCCCTCTGTGGTAATTATTCAAATCTCTCTGGGCTGGGTGGCACCCCGTGGCCTTAGGCTGCTCCTAGACACGCATGACCTCCCTGCCCTTCCTGTGTAGGCCTTTTGGATTCTGGCCTTGCCTCCTTACCCATCCACACTTCTCCAAACTGCCCAGCTCCGAGTTTCTTCTCCATCTGGAGGGACTCCCGAGGAATTTCCCAGGCGTCTTTCTCCCATGGCTTCTGGGGTTTGGGGGACACGCAGGGTACTGAAAGCTTCTGGCAGAGCCCGTCCTTCCCCTCTGAAAGAGAGTCCCCCAGTCAGCACAGGGCAGAGAGCTCTGAGCCAGCCACAGCAGCCCCTTGGAAGCTTGGTCTTGTCTTGTCGCCTTCATCTGGCCAGCTGCTCCTGGTCACCATCAGGAGCATGCCCAAGAGAGTAGAGCATGCTGGAATGCTGCCTCCACCTCGTGGTTACTTCCACCCTGGTTCTCAACAAGCCCAAGCCTTCAGGAAAGCCCAGAACCACTGTTCACTTGGGGGGTCAAGAAGAGCTCTGCAGGACCTAGGGACTGTTGCACACCTATAACTGGGATCCTAGGAGACAGGTCTCTCTCAGTGGGTGTAGTGCTATGGTGTAGTGCATGCTTCACATGCTCCAGACCTTCCCAGAACAAGCAACAATCAAAAAGCAAAGCCGCCAGGCGTGATGGTGCATGCCTTTTATCCCAGCACTCAGGAGGCTAAGGTAGGAGGATCACCATGAGTTCAAGGCCACTCTGAGACTACATAGTGAATTCCAGGCCAGCTTAGGCAAGATTGAGACCCTACCTCAAAAAAAACCAAAAAACAAAACCGAGATGTTGAGGACTAAAAGCCATGGCTAGTGTTGGGGTCCTAGCCTGGGCTCTGTGGTCAGATGGCATGGGGTGGGCTCTGGGGTAGCAGGGGGGAATAGTGGCCTCAGGCAGGACTCACTCTTGTAGTGGGCCACCAGCTCCTCCAGGCTGCCGAAGGTGCTTCTTGGGGAGATGTAGAAGCCCCCACTGTCCAGTGTCCGGATCTTGTAATGCTTCACCGTGTCTCCGTGCTGAGGGTCGTAGTCTCGCACGGACAAAGAGTAGCTCCCTGCATCGGTCCAAGAGAAGCCCCTCAGAATAGCACCTCAGAGACCTGGCCCACCTGTTGTTGGCACCTTGACACCCTTTCATGAGACCCATGAGAATGCTACCAGGCACCTGGACAGAAGTACACACCAGTAAAAGTGGGCCAAGGCATCAGACTGTCAGTCACAGCTATGAGTCCTGAGACAAGTCACTCTATGCCTCAATTTTCTCATCTGTAAGATGGGAGTCATCATGCCTCCACACCTCATTGCATTCCTTGATGATCAAAAGTAAGGCTTGTAAATGCTTTAGAACAAATAGTAAATTCTCACTGTCATATCTTCATCTTCCCTTCCTTCTTTCCTTCCTTCTTTCCTATCATCTATCTATGTATCATCATCTATTTATGTATGTGTGTATGTATGTGTCTATCATCTATCTATCTATCTATCTATCTATCTATCTATCTATCTATCTATCATCTATCTGGTGAACAAAAAGTCAAGATGCTATACTAATTTGGTAAAAACAAAAAGGGCAGACTAGGGCTGGAGAGATGGCTTAGGTGAAGGCGCCTGTCTGGGAAGCCTAAGAACGCCCAATTGATTCTCCAGGTTCCATGTTTAGCCAGACACAAAAGTGACGCAAGCGCGCAATGTCGCACATGTGCACAAGGGGATGCACATGTCTGGAGTTTTTTCACACCGGCTGACAAGCCGCTGGCGCACCCATTCTCTATCTGTCTCTCTTGCTCTCAAATAAAATTTAAAAAGGGCAGACTATTCAGAAACAAACAAAAAACACAAGCAACAATGAAAATTCTAGTCAATTACTGAAGTGTAGATGGCATTGTGATCGTAACCTGTCACCTTAGAATGTGTGACCTCACATAGCACAGGGGACTTTAAGAATCAAATGGAGGAGAGATCCTGGGGTCTCTGGGAAGGCTCAGTGATGTTCCCTGGCTCTTCATCATTGGGAGGTAGTCAGTAGGAGACATGAGGATGGAAACAATGGGAGCTGTGTCAGGAAGGGTCACGAGCCAAGCAATGCTAGTGGCTTCTAGAAGCTCAAGAAGGTGGGAAACAGAACTCTCCCCCTGCCCCGAAGCCTCCAGAAGGAGCTAGGCCTGCAGACACTCTGATCAGAGCTCAGAGCTGCATAGTGCTAAAGATAGGCAGTTCCGAGCCATACATCTGCAGTAACTTGTTACGACGGCCATAGGAGCCCATATACACATTGTCACATGGCTCAAGACACACAAATCTTCTAGTCCATGACCACGGTTTGCCATTTGTGAGCTGTGTGCCCTCAGGCATGTCACTAGCTTCTCTGTCTTTCATTTTTCTCTCCGATAATAGTGCAATGTAATAGGGTTTGGGAATTTAGAGTGTTGAAAGGGTAACAGCTGCCCGTACATGCCAGGCACTGTCGTAAGCATTCCGTATGAATGAACAATGAATGAATAAGATAGGAATCATTTGAATACATTAAACTTCTATGAATTATATATCATCATGAATCCCATCATGAGGTTTTATATAGTCTCTTTTACAAATGGGGAAACTGAGGCCCAGAGAGTTGAAATGACTCACCTGTAAGCATGCAGCTAGTAAGTGGCACAGGTTTCTAACCCAGCCAGCTTGCTCTAGGGCCTCCTCTTAGCTACTCTGTCCCAGTCTAGGTGAGGCTGGCTCAGCCGCTAGGCAGAACGTGGGAAGCTGCAGATGGCTCATGCCGCAAGCTTTACTAAATTAAACCTCCCAGCATGCCCCACCTCAGAGGGCCATGAAAACTGAACCCAGCCCACTCCTCTGCTCCCAGGCCTGCAGTGGTGTCTTTGGTTTCTCTGTCCCTAACTTTAGGAGGGAGCAGCCCAGTTTCTGAGTTTTCCTGAGCACAGCTGGAGAGGTGTCAGGCCCAACCGTAGCGTTTCAGGGAAGGAAAGAGCCTCAATGTTCAGTGACCTCCCATACTCGTCAGGAGTGACTTGGCCCCACCACGTTCACCTCTCACCTCTCACCAATTCAGAGAGCCAGTGGGGCAGTGAAGGCCACACAGATGCCTTCGATGTCCCCAAAATGATTTGCTTCAGAATGTCGTGAGGTCATACTCTGTAGAGCTGACCTCTTCTGTCTGAATCAAGCAGTTCTGGGTATAAACACTAGGGAACTGTCAAATATGATAGCGCAGGAGGCCTGCAGCACTCCTGCCCTTACAGAACTCAACCTGGTAGTGCCAGACTGAATTTATGTCTTTCTTGCCTCTGGTCACCCACTCCTGCACTTTGGTTCAGGATGTGCTCCTGACATCTCCCATCCATGTGCCTGCCTCCCCACTCCCACAGGAAGTGCCAGGGGAGATTGGCTTGGGTCTAGTTGTGTCATTCCACTTCATTTTTCCATAAGGAAGAAAGATAGGGCATACTTAGTTGCTATTGAAAACAAAGGGGCTGGAGAGATGGCTCAGATGTTAAGGTGTTTGCCTGCAATACCTAACAACCCAGGTTTGATTCCCTCGTATCCACAAAAAGCCAGATGCACAAAGTGGCACATGTGTCTGAAGTTTGTGTGCAGTGGCTACAGGCCCAGGTATGCTCATTCTCATTTTTTTCCTCTCTGTTTTTGAAAATAAGTAAATAAAATATATTAAAACTAAACAAAACCACAAATGAAACCAAGAGCTAAGTTTCAGCAGATGTCTGTTTCAGGTCCTAAGCCACTTCTCCAGCTAATTCTTCAGCTGCAGGGGCTGAGGAGGGCCTGCCAACACAGACTCTCCACTGTCCTGGGCTCCATGGAGACAACCTGACAGCGTGGCCCCATGGCTGAGTTGTTCAGCCCCTCCCCAAAGGATTTTCCTAGGGGAAGAATGGCATCACCATGAAAGGGCACAGGATGGCAGGGAGGGCCCGTGTCACCTTTGGTTGTCTCGCTGTCCCGGATCATGAAGGAGCCCATCACATTGCCAGGGGCCAGGAGGCGGCGCTCTGCGTCCTTCCGGCTGATGCCCTTGAAGAACCACCTGCCAGGAAGGAACCGGGATGAGATGTACGTGGGGTCCCGCTCGCTCACAAAGCATGCTTGTAGCCATTCAGGGCCCATGTTAGTTAGGATCTCAGGGCTTGGTCTCTGGCGTCATCATTTTACTCCACAGTTTTCTGTTTGTTTGTTTGTCTTTTTTTTTTTTTTTTTTTTTTTTTTTTTTTTTTTTTTTGGTTTTTCGAGGTAAGGTCTCACTGGCTCAGGCTGACCTGGAATTCACTATGTAGTCTCAGGGTGGCCTCTGCTTCCCAAGTGCTGGGATTAAAGGCGTTGAGACACCATGCCCGGCTCTCTTGTTTGTCTTTTTAATAGCTATTCTTTGATGTCAAAGCAGGCATTTTACTAGAGAGGATTCCGGTCTGTGGATTGAAGCCTTTACAATGTGGAAGAGGGACTTCAAGAAAAATAACACAGCATTACAGATACAAAAACGCTCACAGTCGGTTCAGTGCCACTCAGCATGAGAAACAGGGAGACTGAGTATAGAGATGCCAGCTTAACCTGGGGTATCAAGCATCTTTTTTATTATTATTTTCATTATTATTATTTTTTTTTGGAGAGAGTCAGAGAGAGAGAGAGAGAGAGACAGACAGACAGAGAATAGGCACACTAGCAGCCTCTCAGCCACTGTGAATGAACTCCAGACACATGCGCCCCCTTGTGGGCAAGTGCAGCATTGTGCTCTTGTGTCACTTTTGTGTCTGGCTAAATGTGGGACCTGGAGAATCAAACAGGTATTCTTAGGCTTAGCAGGTGGGTGCCTTAACTGCTAAGCCATCTCTCCAACCATTATTATTTTTATTTGAGAGAGAGAGAATTGGTGCACCGGGGTCTCAGCCACTGCAATTGAACTCCAGACTCTTGTGCCACCTAGTGGGCATGTGACCTTGCATGTGCCTCACCTTTGTGCGTCTGGCTTATGTGGGATCTGAAGAGTCAAACACGGGTCTTTAGGCTTCACAGACAAGTGCCTTAACCGCTAAGCCATCTCTCTAGCCCTCAAGCACCTTAATTTTGCAAATGACACAAGCATCCATGACCCCTGCCAGGGTCCCTCACAGGGCTTGGCAGGCTGGTAGGTGTGAAGGCCTGAGTTTCCAATAGTAGATTCAACTGTGAATGTGCAAAGAAGGATCCAGTTGGCATGAGTGTCCAAGCTAAACTGTGAGATGGCAAAGAATTTTACACTCGACACTGTATCCCAGGAACTATTTTTTGTTATTTTATTTATTTGCATATATGTGTATGTGCATGCCCACACCAGGGTCTCTTACCTCTGCAAATGAAGTCTATCTGGCTTTATGTGGGTGGCTGGGGAATTGAACCCCAGGTCAGCAGATTCTGTAAGCAAGCCCCTTTAATTGCTAAGCCATCTCTTCTGCCCCCATTTTTTCATTTTTCCTTGATATTTTCTTGGCACTAACTTGATGGAAAAGTTCATGCAGAAGCCACCCTCAGCAGGATGAGGAGCTGCGCATGTCCCACGACGGACAAAGCCCCTGGAGAGAGAGGTCTTAGCCCTGCCACAAACCTGCTGTGTGACTGTGAGCAAGCTGCTTCTCTCTCTGGCTCTCTGCTTCCACTGTTATCAGCCAGGGAGAAAGACAGCTAACATCCATCCAGCACCCAACTCCAAAGGAATTGGGACCTTTACTATTCTGGCTTTATAGGTTGGAAGTGACAGAGGCAGGCTTACTTCAGAGCCCAGGTGTGAGCTCTCAGCCTTGTGAGGGAGGCAGACAATGCATGTGTGAACAACTAAAGACGTAAGACTGCTTTTTTCTAGTGGGCCATGTTCAGAGGGGGTTAAAACAGGTTTCTCTGAGACAGTTGCAGAAAGGACTCATCTTGGACAAGATGTCAGGAGAGGCCTTGGAGACCCGAGAGGTGGGAATAAGGCAGCCAAGCCAGGAGGCCCTGGAAGAGTGTGGCAGGCAGGGGCAACAGTATGTGCAAAGGTGCTGAGGTGGGAACAGATCACTTTGCCCTCGCCTCCTTCTGGAAGGCAGGAGTGGAATACTTACTCTTCAGTCTCCAGAGAGTTAACGGGAGCCACATAGTTGCTCGGGATGTAGCCCTCCTTCTGGGTGGCCAGGGATCTTGCCTTCCACCACTCCCCTGACCTGAGAGACAGTGAGAAGAAAAGGGTCAGGTCCCAGGGACCCTTTTCTAGTTCCTTCCAACTTCTGTCTTCACCTAGAACCACACCCCCAACTCCCAGGAAGCCAGGTGGGTAAGGGATAGGGCTTCCGGCATATGTCCCATGACTGAGGAAGGGGTGTTGACATAGTCCCCACTGAGCATCCTGATCCAAGAGCCACAGCCCACAGCCCATATCTGGGTCTTTGGATCCCATTCTTCCCTGGACTTTCAGTGTTAGGCAGATGAGCGCAACCCAGGGCAGGGCCTGCGTCCGTGGCAGGGCACTCACAGAATTTCAGCATGGGCCCCCCAGGAGGAGGCAGTGGACTGATGATCTGACCAAGCATAACCAAGTCCCATTCCTGGGCAGCAGTACACCCTTGACTCTTATAACCACACCCACCCTGCCCCAACCCATGGCAAAGACCACAGAGATGGCAGGTAGCAAACTCAGAGACCCAAGAATTTCTGAATAGGAAGTCTGCTGACCGGGGACCTGGCCCACAGGGATACCTGTGGCCCATTCATGGGCGCTCTAGGGAGGCTTCGTACAAGAGTCCTTTTCCATTTGTGCTTAGCGAGGGCAGTATTGGTAGGTGCACGGTCCTTGTCACTGCAGCTGTCACCTAGGTGACCACCAACCCTCCTCTAAGGTGATTAGGGTCTCATGACAGCGTGACATAGGTTATTGGGTCCTTTCATGATGCACAGTGGGTGTATAACTGAGCCCTGGAGGCAGGGATGTCTTAGAAGGACGGGGATGGTACTCACTCCTCCAGGACCACCATCTGGTCCCCCTTCTGGAAGCTGAGGTCTTCACGGTGAATAGCCTCGTAGTCATACAGGGCGATGACAACAATGTCCTCAGAACCTTCCAGAAAGGGATGACACGGCTCCTTGTGAGCCCAGCTCAGCCCTCCCCCCAACCCGCCACCCCTGACACCTCACTTTGGACCCACAGCTACATCTTCCCATGCTGCATATGTGATGCTACCGTCCAGAGCCAACAGTGTTCTGTTTATGACACTGGACAATGTTCTAGACAACACGGAGCCTGGGCAAGAGACTTGAGGGGCAATTTAGGGATCTTCAAGGGTGGTTGGTGGTGGGCAGCCAACCTGTGGCCCAGCTTGCAGGTTTTCAAGAGAACTTGCATAGGTTTATTTTGAAAGGCTTAGTGACAGGACGTTGCTGTCTACTGTTAAAACAAATAGGTCACTTTAAGAGCCCCTCTGCTGCCCAAGCTGAGCAGAGGCAACCTTGAATTATAATCTACTCCCTTATCTATGTGCTTCCTGCCTCACCCCAGGCCTCACCCCTGCTGCAGTGGAAAATCCCCTGTTGCCAGGGAACGCGGTCCACTTGGGTTATGGCCTTGGGTGCTAGTGCCTCTGTGGCTCCTATCATGAAGACTGAGCCATGAGTATAAAAGCAAATTCCCTTCATCCTTTGGAAGCTGAAGCCTCTCTCTGGCTTCCGTGATCCCACCAGGCTCTTTCACGGCCAGCCCTCCTCAAATACACTCCTCCCCCCCGCCCAGCCCACAAAAGAAGAAAATCCCTCCCAGAATTTCTTGCTATGGTACCAACCCTTTGTTTTCAGTCAATCTTCCTTTTATTACTTTTATTTATTTTTGTTTGTTGAGGTAAGGTCTCACTCTAGCCCAGGCTGACCTGGAATTCTCTATGTAGTCTCAGGGTGGCCTCGAACTCACGGCGATCCTACCTCTGCCTCCCGAGTGCTAGGATTAAAGATGTGTGCCACCACGCCCGGCCATTTACAGTTTTGTGCTGGACTGCACTCATATGGGGGCCATATGTAGCTTGCTGAACATGGTTGGACACCTCTGGTTAACTTTCTGGGATTTAGGCCTCCAGCTATGAGAACATAAGTTGGTTCCCTGGATGGTACATGACTCCACGGCTCCTGCTTTCTGGTACTCACCCTCCACAAATCCCGGAGGAGCGCTATTGCTGCTGTTCAGCCCCTGCAGGAAGAAACGTGAGGACGTGGGTGTGAGAAGTCTGTATGTTGAAAGGATACCTAAAAGCGTCTCATCCTGGCCCTATGTGTCCTAGGAAGGGGCCCAGAGAGGTTGGGGACTTGCCTGGGGTCACATGACCCATTAAGGGCAGAGCTAGCACAAGAACAGAGGCTTCTTCACTTGTGGCTTTGGCCCTGGCCTTGGGCATTCTGGAGGATGCTGGATTGGCTTTTTCTCCCACATACAGGGAGATATCTGGTCCCCCTCCAGTGCTTCCCATGGACGTCTGAAGGAATTCTAGATTCACCAGGTTAAAAACTGTCACCTGGATAATGGGGCTCCAAACACCTCTTAAAAGAGATCTAAGTTGATTTCAGCATCACTGGATACCATCAGCTCCTCCTGCTGAACAATATGTGTATGAAAGCTGGACGTGGTGTTGCAATGTCAGCATTTGGAAGGCTGAGGCAGGATTGTGGACACAAGTTGGAGGCCACTTGTGGGCTACAATGCAAGCTCCAAGCCAGTCTGGACTACAGATTGAGGCCCTAGCTCCAAAAACACACAGCAAAACACTCCCTGATACATTTATATAAAATAAGTCTACATATCAATGCTTCCCGGGGACCTATACTTGGTGGTATTGTGGAAAATTCATGGAAAAGGGCTTGTGAGGATCTACTCCAAAATGACAAGTTGATTCCTTTGGGAGGGAGTGACACTTCTGGACACTGTAATTTGTGACTTTTTACTTTCAGTAAGAGTGTGTTCATGCGTCATACATGCCATTAACATTCACTTGAGAAAACAAGTCTAAGAAACACTGAGGAAGACTTGATTTTTTTCAAAGACTCACAAAGGCTCTGAGATATCCTGTAGGGAAAGAGCCAGTTTGACCCAGAGTTTCTCCAACTGATTTGATCTGGGAACCTCTTCTCTGAGGAACACCTACCTAACTTACCTCTCGGCCAGCGCTCTGCAGGAAGGGAGCAGTGACAAACTGACAACTGTGTCCCTTTAATCTTCTCTCAGAAAGGACCAGAAACTGAGAAAGAAAACCTGTGTCTCCTGCTGGCGATGAGTCAGAGGGTCTCTAAGACCCTGGGATCCTTGCCATGGGAAGGGCCCAGGGCCACACAGGTTAATCAGCAAGTCTGAGAATGATTTAGATTTTATACTATAATCAGCTCAGGATGTCATCACGGTAAGAAGAGTGTGTGACCTCAGGCTGTGTTATTAGAGTTCAAGTGCAAAGAGGGAAGGGTGAGAATTGCATTATTTTCCCTTTTCTAGAATGCAGTCCCACTCTGGGTTTCATGCTTGGAGAAGACCAGGGACTCATGTCCTGGAAAAGCGGGTTCAGAAGGGTTGGGGGTTGGGATAGGATTTTTGCCTTCACTCTTTGGGCTATCATGGGTCAAGGTCAATGGACTGGACGGATTTGGGGCAAGTTTGGGATCAAGAAAGAAGACTTAGCAGGAGGATTGTAAGAGCCAAAGGGTGGGTAGAAATATCCTGAGGCACAGCTTCCCTCTTCCCCCACACACCAGAGGCTTACTGAGACCTTAATTACCCAGCAGCGAACACCAACAACCCCACTGGGGAGAGGTCTCAGGGAAAATGGGAAGGGGGGGGAGGAGATATAAGACTGTAACCTTTGTAAAAAAAAATAAATAAGAAATGGTTAAGGTGCTTGCTTGTGAAGCCTAAGGACTCATCTTCCACTCTACAGATCCCACGTAAGCCAGATGCAGTGACGTAAGCATGCAAGGATGCAGATGTTCACAAGGGGGCACACGTATTTGTAGTTTGATTGCAGTGGTTGGAGGCCCTGGCATGCCAACACAATCCTCTCTCTCATTAAAAAAAAAGGCAGTCTGTTGGGCTTGCCTTGAAAAAAATCCAAAAATAAATAAATATTAATGAAGGAAGACATGGGAAATAGGCCTTCCTTCAACATGAGGAAGAACCTTCAAAGGGACCAGCTGAGGAAGAAGAACACTTCACTTCAGAGATGCCAAGAGTGGCTGGGTTCCCCTCACCAACCTCTGATGAGGATGGGGACCAAAGGGCCAAAAGGCAGAAATAGCCCCAGGTCTGGGATTGGAAGGACCTGGCTTGATGACTTCCCAGCTGTGTGAACCCTATGGCCACTTAGCCTCTTTGAGCCTTGGTCACCCTGACTGCCAAGTGGCATAACTCTCACCTCTGAGCTTTGGGCAAGGATTTGCCACAGGGAAGTCCCTGCCCCTGGTGCCTGGAACAGAGCAGGTCTCCGAAGAATGGGAGCGCAGCCACCCCCACGGCTGCTCCCAGCATCCTCTCCATCACCCTCCCACCATCCTCCTTTCCATCACAGCTCTCAGGATAATCCCAACCACCATCAGTAATGGCTCCTCCCATGGCCACCCCATAATCACCACCGAGACCACCCCAGGCATAAGTGTCCATCTTATGCCTCCGTGACTCTCATTCCTACACCCTTGCTGACCATATGGTTTTTGACAAGTTATTAACCCTTGTTCCTGATCTATAAAATGGGTAGGATACAAATCAGAACCTGCAGCTGGACCATTGGGAAGAGTGACAAGTTTATGGTTAGCGCCACTCCACGTAAATGTTAAGCAAATGAATCCTTCATCTGGCATTCCAACTTCTCTTACGGACTACTCATGTTTGCTCCTGTGGCTACTCTCGCTGTCATACACCCACTGTTCTTTTTTTTTTTCCCTTTGGTTTTTCAAGGCAGAGTCTCACTCTAGCTCAGGATGACCTGGAATTCATTATGTAGTCTCAGGGTAGCCTCGAACTCATGGCAATCCTCCTACCTCTGCCTCCCGAGTGCTGGGATTAAAGGCATGTACCACAACGCCTAGCTTTTTCAAACAATTTATTTATTTATTTACTTCTTTGAGAGAGAGAAAGAGAGAATGGGCATGCCAGGGCCTCTAGTCACTGCAAACAAACTCCAGATGCATGTGCTACCATGTGCATCTGGCTTACATGGGTACTGGGGAATCGAGCCTGGGTCCTTAGGCTTTGTAGGCAAACGCCTTAACTGCTCAGCCATCTCTCCAGCCCCACCCACCATTACTGCTGTTATTATTAGCACTGTAACTATACCCTTGTAGGTAGATAGACGACCAACACAACTGTCTTGACAGATATCATTATAATGTGCTCGCTTATTTCTCCCAGCACAGCTGTTGCTATGCCCAGGCTGGAGGCCTGTGGGGGTGGCAGAGCCCAGACTGAGTACGGGAAACTTCCCTGCTCTGGGAGTATTCTAGAGGCGGCTGGTTGGTGCCGTCTCACCCTAAGCGCACCCTGTCTGGCCTGGGGAAGAAGAAGGATATAATGGTCTTCTGTTGTATGGTGTTCTGGTTGGTTGTGAGGGGCGTACCTTCCTACTCACCGGCTTGCAGAAGGACGTGGGATCTGGAGCGTAGAGGGTGGTGCCGCGCTTGTCAAGGCTTGGCTCTGTTTTTGAGACCTTGCCTCCATCCTGCAGGAACCTGGATCTCATGCATCCCATCCTGCAGCCAACAGAAAGGCACATGGGAAGGGAGCCCCGTCTGTACTGAGCCCTGCAGGGATCTTTGCATTCCTATCCCACAGGGAGCTGCAGTCCTATCTTGCCTGCAGATGATAGATAGGGATGATAAAACCATCTTGCAGAATACTAGAAGGACAGGAAAGCATCGCTCCTTGGCCTCCTGCCAGTCCTGAGTGAACCGGCTGGGTCTCAGGCTTCCACCGCTTCAGTCTGCCCTGGTGCTGGGCCAGAGCTTACAAATTCTAGACCTGGTTACCAAGGATCAGCACAGTAGGGAGTTTATTCTGAGGGAAAGTTGTGAGGATAATGGAAACATCACAGCAGAGCTGTGGAAGAGAGTGGGGACTGTGGGTGATGGGCACTGCTGGCTCTTGGGTCAGGGGCTGGAGCTGAATCTTTTTTTTTCTTTCTTAAATTTATTTTATTTATTTGCAAGCAGAGAGAGAGAGAGAGAGAGAGAGAGAGAGAGAGAGAGAGAGAGAGAAGACAGACAGAGAATGGGCATACCAGGACCTCTAGTCACTGCAAACGAGCTCCAGATGCATGTGCCATCCTGTGCATCTGGGTTACATGGGTCCTGGAGAGTTGAACCTGGGTTCTTTGGCTTTGTAGGCAAGTGCCTTAACCACTAAGCCATCTCTCCAGCCCTGGAGCTAATTCTTGACTCCTGCTCCCCTCCCCACCAGCACCTCACTTGTCACCCCCATCCAAGCTGCAGTAGGTCCCTCATTGCAAATAGAGATGATAATAAAACCATCTTGCAGAATACTTGAAGGACGGCAAAGCATGCAGATGGCAGAGAAACAGTGTCTGGCCAGCATCCCAGGAAGCCCACCATCAAATAAAACTGTGATTGCCATGTCATAAATCATGAAGACGATGGGCTGGAGAGGGGGCTTAGCAGTTAAGGTGCTTGCCTGCCAAGCCTAAGGACTCATGTTTGACTCTACAGATTCCATGTAATCCAGACGCACAAGGTGACGCAAGCATGCAAGATCGCATGCGTGCACAAGATGGCACAGCGTCTGAAGTTCAATTGTAGGGGCTGAGGCCCTGGAGCACCAACTCTTTCTGTCTCTCATTAAAAAAAATCATGGTCTGGTGTGGTGGCGCACACCTTTAATCCCAGCACTCGGGCGGCAGAGGTAGGAAGATCGCCATGAGTTCAAGGCCACCCTGAGACTACAGAGTGAATTTCAGGTCAGCCTGGGATGGAGCGAGACCCTACCTCGAAAAACCAAAAAATATATAATAAATAAATAAATAAATAAATAAATAAATAAATAAAATGAAGGTGCCACATTCCTGGTATCCTAACTGGCTTCTAAGTCCTTCTTTCCTCCTCCACCCCTCCTATCTCCAGTGGATTTATTTAGTCATTCATTCATTCAATTAACATTTCCATTCCTTTTCCAAACCAATGAACAAGACAGGCACGTTCATGTCCTTATGGAGCTCAGCTGGAGGTGAGTAAGAGGTACAGCAGACACATGAGCACATAACTCAGGCAGCAAGGTCAGCTAGTGAAAAGTGTGAGAAGAACAGAAGAGGATGTTATAATTCCAGCACTTAGAAGATGGTTGAGGCAGGACTATCAGAAGTTAAAGGTAATTCTCAGCTACATAGTAATTTTGAGACTAACCTGGGTTATATGAAAACCTCTCATAAAAAGGAGAATGGAGCTGAAGAGATGGCTTAGCGGTTAAGGTGCTTGCCTGCAAAGCCAAAGGACCCAGGTTTGATTTCCCAGGACCCATGTAAGCCAGATGCACAAGGGAGTGCATGCATCTGGAGTTCGTTTGCAGTGGCTGGAGGCCCTGGCGTGCCCATTGTCTCTCTCTCTTAAATAAATAAATTAAATTAATTTTCTTTTAAAATGGGGGTAGGGGGAGACGGGAAGAAAGGAAGGAAGGAAAAAGGCAAAGGCAAATTCTTTTTACCAGAATTTGTCTGTCCTGGGAAGGATTTATTATCTCTAGACATGAGCAGTTTTGTTTTGGTTTTGGTTTTGCTTCATTTGGTGAATAGAGTAAGGAACACCATTCAGCTTCCTGGAATGCTGGATCATTAATATGAAAAGTTCTCATAATTAATCAACTGCTTTATAATGTACTTTCTTTTTTTTTTTCTTTCTTTTTTTTTTTTTGGTTTTGTGAGGTAGGGTCTCACTCTGGTCCAGGCTAACCTGGAATTCACTAAGTAGTCTCAGGGTGGCCTTGAACTCATGGCAATCCTACCTCTGCCTCCCGAGTGCTGGGATTAAAGGCGTGCGCCACCACGCCCGGCTTATAATGTACTTTCACACATTTAAAGCTAAAAACAGCATCTCTCTGATTTGTGACAAATATACATGACTATTCTGGGAAATTAAGCAGCAGCTTGTGTGCTTTGACACAGCGTAAGATCATGGGACACTTCATTTTTTTTCCTTTTTGAGGTAAGGTCTCACTCTAGTCCAGGCTGACCTGGAATTCATTATGTAGTCTCAGGCTAGCCTCAAACTCACAGTGATCCTTCTATGTCTGCCTCCCAAGTGCTGGGACTAAAGGTGTGAACCACCACACACCAACTGTTCCATGTGTTTTTTTTTTTAATTTTAACTTTAATTAATTTATTTGAGAGAGGCAGAGAGAGACAGAGGAAGAGAGAGAGAGAGAGAGAGAGAGAATGTGTATGCCAGGGCCTCCAGCCACTGCACCACTGCAAACAAACTCCAGACTCATGTGCCACCCTGTGCATCTGGCTTACATGGGTTCTAGCTTTGCAGGCAAACGCTTTAACCACTAAGCCATTTCATTTCTCCAGCCCTGTTTCATGTGTTTTTATCAGCACAAGGAACATGTTGTGTGAGAGAAGTCAGCTTCCTTCCCCTCTCTGTGCACCAGGGATCTGCAGCTGCGAGCATTGCTGAGGTGATTTTCCCCCACACCCAGTCTGATGGGAAACCTATTGAGCATCATTTACATGGCTGATTTACATATTCATGAAGGCCACAGAGACCCCAAGGGATGGGAATCTCATTCCCAATTCCAGGCCCCTCTGAGGAAGGATGATGGATACTTGTTTTTCTCTTCTCTTCTCTTCTCTTCTCTTCTCTTCTCTTCTCTTCTCTTCTCTTCTCTTCTCTTTTCTTCTCTTCTTCCTTCCTTCTTTCTTTCTTTCTTTCTTTCTTTCTTTCTTTTTTAAAAATATTTAATTTTGAGCTGGGCGTGGTGGCGCACGCCTTTAATCCCAGCACTCGGGAGGCAGAGGTAGGAGGATTACCAAGAGTTCGAGGCCACCCTGAGACTGCATAGTTAATTCCAGGTCAGCCTGGGCCAGATTGAGACCCTACCTTGAAAAAACAAAAAAATTATTTTAGAGAGAGACAGAGAGAGAGAGAGAGAGAGAAAGAGAGAGAGAGAGAGAAAGGGAGAGAGAGAGAGAGATTTGGCGTACCAGGACCTCAGCCACTGCAATTGAACTCCAGCCACTTGTGCCACCTAGTGGGCATGTGCAACCTTGCGTTTGCCTCAGCTTTGTGCATCTGGCTTACGTGGGATCTGAGAGAGATCGAAAATGGGTCCTTAGTCTTTACAGGCAAGTGCCTTAACTGCTAAGCCATCTCTCTAGCCCCTTTTCTTTCTTTTTTAAAAAATATTTATTTTAGTCAGGCATGTTGGTGCACGCCTTTAATCCCAGCACTCAGGAGGCAGAGGTAGGAGGATCGCCGTGAGTTCAAGGCTAGCCTGGGCCAGAGTGAGACCCTACCTTGAAACCGCGCCCCCCCCCAAAAAATTATTTTATTTATTTATTTGACAAAGAGAGAGAAAGACAGAGAGACTGTACAGGTGTACCAAGGCCTCTTGCCATTACAAACGAACTCCACATGCATCCGTCATTTTGTGCATCTTGCTTTATATGGGTATTGGGGAATTGATCCTGGGCCAGCAGGCTTTGCAAGCAAGTGCCTTTAACTGTTGAGTCATCTCTCCAGACCCGTCTTTTTTTTTTTTTTTAGTTATGTTGAGGATAAAACAAAGGATATCACAGATTCTAGGCAAGCACTCTACCCTTAAGCCCTTGAGCTACATTCCCAGCTGGCATGGTGGAGTTCTATCTCACAGGGTGGCAGTGAGCACTAAGGAGCTGGCGGAAGTGAGAGTACTGTGTACCGTGAGCCCTCTGGAGACGTCAGCTGTAGCATTTCTGTTTATAGTAAATGTGCCACCAAGCTAGGGCATGGGGCCACAGGTGTGACTCAGTGGTAGAGCATTTGCCCAGCAGTGAGAGATCTTGGGGTTCAACCTCAGATTAAACAAAACACAAAGTACATTCTGCATTTCCTTTGGCCAAGAGTTCAGAGCCATTTGCAACTGTTTAAACAGGTAACTCCCATCAGATTTTTCAAAAAGGCTAACTCCTATTTATTTATTTGAGAGAGAAAAAGATAGATAGATAGATAGATAGATAGATAGATAGATAGATAGATGATAGATAGATAGATAGATAGATAGATAGATAGATAGATAGATAGTAAGAATGAGTGTACCAGGGCCTCTAGCCACTACAAATGAACTCCCGATGCAAGCGTCACTTTGTGCACCTGGCCTATGTAGGTACTGGGGAATCGAACCTGGGTTCACCTTAACTGCTAAGCCCGTCCTCCCTTCCTTTCCTCCCTACCTTCCGCCCTTCCTTTTAGTTTTTTTTTTTCGAGGTAGGGTCTCACTCTAGCTCAGGCTGACCTGGAATTCACTCTGTATTCTCAGGGTGGCCTCAAACTCAAGTGATCCTCCTACCTCTGCCTCCCAAGTGCTGGGATTAAAGGCATGTAACACCATGCCAGCTCCTTTTAGTTTTTTTTTTTAATATTTTATTTTTATTTATTTATAATTTGAGAGAGAGAGAGATACAGAACTAGGCAGGTAGAGAGAGAGAGAGAGAATGGGCGCGCCAGGGCCTCTAGCCACTGCAAACGAACTCCAGATGCATGCGCCCCCTTATGCATCTGGCTTACGTGGGTCCTGGAGAATCAAGCCTCGAACCGGGATCCTTAGGCTTCACAGGCAAGCGTTTAACCACTAAGCCATCTCTCCAGCCCTCCTTTTAGTTTTTTGAGGTAGGGTCTCGCTCTATCCCAGGCTGACATAGAATTCACTATGTCATCTCAGGGTGACCTTGAGCTCACAATGATCCTCCTACCTCTGCCTCCAAGAGCTGAGATTAAAGGGGTGTGCCACTACACCCAGCTTCAGTTTCATTTTTGTACAACAAAGTGTGATTTTTATTTATTTATTTTTTTAGAGAGCAAGAGAGAGACAGAATTAGTGCAGCAGGGCCTCAGCCATTGCAATTGAACTCCAGACGCTTGCTCCACCTAGTGCGTGTGTGTGACTTTTCGCTTATGTCTGTTACCTTTGTACATCCGGCTTATGTGGGATCTGGAGAGAGATCAAACATGGGTCCTTAAGCTTCACAGACAAGTGTCTTAACTGTTAAGCCATCTCTCCAGCCCATGTCTTTTTTAATTTTTAAAAATATGTTTATTTATTTATTTGCAAGGAGAGAGAGAGAGAATGAGAAAGAGAGGAGATGGGTGTGCCACAGCCTCTTGCCACTGCAAATGAACTCCAGGTTCTTGTGCTACTTTGTGCATCTGGCTTTATGTGAGTAATGAGGATTTGAATTGAACCTAGGGCCATCAGGCTTTGCAAGTAAGTGCCTTTAACTGTTGAGCTATCTCCCAGTCCACCAAAGTATGATTTTTATCTTTATTTTTATTTGTTTTAAGGTTTTTTTTGTTGTTGTTGTTTTTACAAGGTAGGGTTTCACTCTAGCCCAGGCTGACCTGGAATTCACTATGTAGCCTCAGGCTGGCCTCAAACTCATGGTGATCTTCCTACCCACTGCCTCCCAAGTGCTGGGATTAAAGGCATGCGCCACCATGCCTAGCTAAAGTTTTTATTTTATTTTATTTTTTATTTATTTGAGAGAAAGAGAAAGATGCAGATAAAGAGAATAGGCATGTCAGGACCTCCCACCACTGTAAATGAACTCTAGACCCACGTGCCACCTTGTGCATCTGGCTTACATTGGTCCTGGGGAATTGAACTTTGGCTTTGCAGGCAAGTGCCTTAACTGCTGAGCCATCTCTCCAGCCCCAAAGTGTGATACTTGAAAAGTCATACACCAGGAGTCAAATTTGTATAACATGTTACTGTCCCCTAACCCAAGAGACCTGTGCCTGCTGCTGCTCATGGTCACTACTCCTAGAAATGCCATGTGAACCACATATATGATTCAACGCCTGGGCCAGATTGAGACCCTACCTTGAAAAAACAAAAATTATTTTAGAGAGAGACAGAGAGAGAGAGAGAGAGAGAAAGAGAGAGAGAGAGAGAAAGGAGAGAGAGAGAGAGATTTGGCGTACCAGGACCTCAGCCACTGCAATTGAACTCCAGCCACTTGTGCCACCTAGTGGGCATGTGCAACCTGCGCTTGCCTCAGCTTTGTGCATCTGGCTTACGTGGGATCTGAGAGAGATCAAAATGGGTCCTTAGTCTTTACAGGCAAGTGCCTTAACTGCTAAGCCATCTCTAGCCCCTTTTCTTTCTTTTTTTAAAAATATTTATTTTAGTCAGGCATGTTGGTGCACGCCTTTAATCCCAGCACTCAGGAGGCAGAGGTAGGAGGATCGCCGTGAGTTCAAGGCTAGCCTGGGCCAGAGTGAGACCCTACCTTGAAACCGCGCCCCCCCCCAAAAAATTATTTTATTTATTTATTTGACAAAGAGAGAGAAAGACAGAGAGACTGTACAGGTGTACCAAGGCCTCTTGCCATTACAAACGAACTCCACATGCATCCGTCATTTTGTGCATCTTGCTTTATATGGGTATTGGGGAATTGATCCTGGGCCAGCAGGCTTTGCAAGCAAGTGCCTTTAACTGTTGAGTCATCTCTCCAGACCCGTCTTTTTTTTTTTTTTTTTAGTTATGTTGAGGATAAAACAAAGGATATCACAGATTCTAGGCAAGCACTCTACCCTTAAGCCCTTGAGCTACATTCCCAGCTGGCACGGTGGAGTTCTATCTCACAGGGTGGCAGTGAGCACTAAGGGAGCTGGCGGAAGTGAGAGTACTGTGTACCGTGAGCCCTCTGGAGACGTCAGCTGTAGCATTTCTGTTTATAGTAAATGTGCCACCAAGCTAGGGCATGGGGCCACAGGTGTGACTCAGTGGTAGAGCATTTGCCCAGCAGTGAGAGATCTTGGGGTTCAACCTCAGATTAAACAAAACACAAAGTACATTCTGCATTTCCTTTGGCCAAGAGTTCAGAGCCATTTGCAACTGTTTAAACAGGTAACTCCCATCAGATTTTTCAAAAAGGCTAACTCCTATTTATTTATTTGAGAGAGAAAAAGATAGATAGATAGATAGATAAATAGATAGATGATAGATAGATAGATAGATAGATAGATAGATAGATAGTAAGAATGAGTGTACCAGGGCCTCTAGCCACTGCAAACGAACTCCCGATGCAAGTGTCACTTTGTGCACCTGGCTTATGTAGGTACTGGGGAATCGAACCTGGGTTCACCTTAACTGCTAAGCCCGTCCTCCCTTCCTTTCCTCCCTACCTTCCGCCCTTCCTTTTAGTTTTTGGGTTTTTTTTTTTTTCGAGGTAGGGTCTCACTCTAGCTCAGGCTGACCTGGAATTCACTCTGTATTCTCAGGGTGGCCTCAAACTCAAGTGATCCTCCTACCTCTGCCTCCCAAGTGCTGGGATTAAAGGCATGTAACACCATGCCAGCTCCTTTTAGTTTTTTTTTTTTAAATATTTTATTTTTATTTATTTATAATTTGAGAGAGAGAGATACAGAACTAGGCAGGTAGAGAGAGAGAGAGAGAATGGGCGCGCCAGGGCCTCTAGCCACTGCAAACAAACTCCAGATGCATGCGCCCCCTTATGCATCTGGCTTACGTGGGTCCTGGAGAATCAAGCCTCGAACCGGGATCCTTAGGCTTCACAGGCAAGCGTTTAACCACTAAGCCATCTCTCCAGCCCTCCTTTTAGTTTTTGAGGTAGGGTCTCGCTCTATCCCAGGCTGACATAGAATTCACTATGTCATCTCAGGGTGACCTTGAGCTCACAATGATCCTCCTACCTCTGCCTCCAAGAGCTGAGATTAAAGGGGTGTGCCACTACACCCAGCTTCAGTTTCATTTTTGTACAACAAAGTGTGATTTTTATTTATTTTTTTTTTAGAGAGCAAGAGAGAGACAGAATTAGTGCAGCAGGGCCTCAGCCATTGCAATTGAACTCCAGACGCTTGCTCCACCTAGTGCGTGTGTGTGACTTTTCGCTATGTCTGTTACCTTTGTACATCCGGCTTATGTGGGATCTGGAGAGAGATCAAACATGGGTCCTTAGGCTTCACAGACAAGTGTCTTAACTGTTAAGCCATCTCTCCAGCCCATGTCTTTTTTAATTTTTAAAAATATGTTTATTTATTTATTTGCAAGGAGAGAGAGAGAGAGAATGAGAAAGAGAGGAGATGGGTGTGCCACAGCCTCTTGCCACTGCAAATGAACTCCAGGTTCTTGTGCCACTTTGTGCATCTGGCTTTATGTGAGTAATGAGGATTTGAATTGAACCTAGGGCCATCAGGCTTTGCAAGTAAGTGCCTTTAACTGTTGAGCTATCTCCCAGTCCACCAAAGTATGATTTTTATCTTTATTTTTATTTGTTTTAAGGTTTTTTTTTTTTGTTGTTGTTTTTACAAGGTAGGGTTTCACTCTAGCCCAGGCTGACCTGGAATTCACTATGTAGTCTCAGGCTGGCCTCAAACTCATGGTGATCTTCCTACCCACTGCCTCCCAAGTGCTGGGATTAAAGGCATGCGCCACCATGCCTAGCTAAAGTTTTTATTTTATTTTATTTTTTATTTATTTGAGAGAAAGAAAGAAAGATGCAGATAAAGAGAATAGGCATGTCAGGACCTCCCACCACTGTAAATGAACTCTAGACCCACGTGCCACCTTGTGCATCTGGCTTACATTGGTCCTGGGGAATTGAACTTTGGCTTTTCAGGCAAGTGCCTTAACTGCTGAGCCATCTCTCCAGCCCCAAAGTGTGATACTTGAAAAGTCATACACCAGGAGTCAAATTTGTATAACATGTTACTGTCCCCCTAACCCAAGAGACCTGTGCCTGCTGCTGCTCATGGTCACTACTCCTAGAAATGCCATGTGAACCACATATATGATTCAACGCTTTCTGGAGCCATTTTCTTTTCTTCTTTTTTAAATTATTTTTATTTATATATTTATTAGAGACAGAGAGAAGGAGAGGGAGAGAGAGAGAGAGAGAATGAGAATGGGTGCACCAGGGCCTCTAGCCACTGCAAACAAATTCCAGATGCATGCACCACCATGTGCATCTGGCTTACGTGGGACCTGGAGAATCGAACTGGGGTCTTTAGTCTTCACAGGCAAATGTCTTAACTGCTAAGCCTTCTCTCCAGACCACCATTTGTTTTTTGAGGTAGGGTTTTTCTCTAGACCAGACTGACCTGAAACTCACTCTAGAGCCCTAGGCTCACCTCAGAACTCACCATAATCCTCCTACTTCAGCCTCCCAAGGGCTGGGATGAAAGGCAAGTGCTACCATGCCTACCCTTGCAGCCACATATATTTTTAATTTTAATTTTTTGGTTTTTTTCGAGGTAGGATTTCACTCTAGCCCAGGCTGACCTGAAATTCACTGTGTATTCTCAGGGCGGCCTTACACCCTGCCATATTTTCAAGTTTCGTATTGTCTTTAAAATCCTAGTATGTATGTTATACATACATTTTAGTGAGACTACCTACTATGTGCTCAATTGCCTTCAGTGGCTCAAAGCTACTGTACTAGACAGTGTGGACACAGGGTATTTCTGACATTACTGCACTGTCAAGGCTGGTCCCAGGCCTTTGTGGCTCTGAGCTTAGTTCAGTGCCTGCCTGGTGGGCAAAAGGAACATCTCGGGCAGGCAGTGAGTGAGTGTGCACTCAGAGCACTGTGCTCTTTGTAGTGGACTGTAAGGATGTGGTACAAGGGGCCAAGTTGAGAAGGGAAGCTTGGACATGCAGAATGACATTCTGTTGCAGTCAGCTCCACATTGCTGGGACGAACATCCAACCAGACACAGTTTACGGGAGAAAGGGGTTTGTTTCACACTCACAGACCCAGGGGAATTTCCATCAGTGGCGTAAGAAGCCAGCTTTCTTTCACAGATTCAAGCAGAAAGACATCACCAACAGCTAGCACCACAAGCAAGCACAAACTACTAGAACTCAAACTGTTCTCTCTCCACACCTTTGAGCTGCCCCGAAACCTACCTTAGGGCTGGACTCCAGGATCCATCCCCAGTGACACCTCCTCCAGCCAGGCTGATGGAGACTTAAGCAGGAAGCTTAACTTTAATGCAACCCCTGAGTCTATGGAGCCATGCATTTACACTATTACATTCAAACTACCACAACGTCCCCGAGCCTCATACAAAAAAGTTATCTATCAGTAGAGACAATGGTAGCATGGTAACGGCCTGGAGTAGGGACATGGAAAGTGGGTGCAGACAGTTTCAATTTTACAAGATGAAAGGGTTATGGAGGTGGGCGATGGTGATACTGGCACATTATAATGTACTTAGTGTCACTGAACTGTACCTTTAAAATGGTCAAGGTGGGGCTGGAGAGATGGCTTAGCGGTTAAAGCACCTGCCTGTTAAACCTAAGTACCCAGTTCCAATCTCCAGGTCCCACGTTTAGCCAGATGTAAAATGAGGCAAGGGCGCAATGCTACACTTGCCCACAAGGGGGCGCATGCATCTGGATTTCATTTATAGCAGCTGAGAGACTGCTGGCGCGACCATCTCTATCTGTCTCCCTCTCCCTCTCTGTCTGTCTTTCTCTCTGTGTCTCTCTCCAAAAATAAAAAAATAAAAAGAATTTTAAAAAAATGGTCAAGGTGGTAAAATTTCTGTTATATGTATTTTTGTTTTGCCACACAATAAGAAAAGAAATGAGGGGCCTAGAAGGTAGCTCAGTGGCAGAGCACTTATCTAGCATGCTCAGTGCTCTGGGTTTGATTCCTGACAACACACACTCTCTTTCTCTTACACACACATGCTATTAGGAATTGAGAAAGAGAATCGAAGCTATGTAAAAGTTGTTACAATACTTATTAAGTGAAAATGCAAATTATAAACACGTATAACTGGGCAAGATCATAAATGTATGTATGCATGCATGCATGTATGTATGTGTGTCTGGTCATATGTTTACAGAAAAGGTAACCTGTTATAAAATAAGGAGCTGGATGTGTGTGTGTGTGTGTGTGTGTGTGTGTGTGTGCGTGTGTGTGTGGTGAGTGTACATGTGTGAAGGTCAGAGGTTGAACATTTATTTAGAGGTTGAACATTAATTAATTAATTTAATTTTTTATTTATTTTTGGTTTTTCGAGGTAGTCCAGGCTGACCTGGAATTCACTATGTAGTCTCAGGGTGGCCTTGAATTCATGGCGATCCTCCTGCCTCTGCCTCCCAAGTGCTGAGATTAAAGGCGTGCACCACCACGCCCATCAGGAGGTCAGAGGTTGAAATCGGGTGTCTTTCACAACTGCTTTCCACCTTATTTTTGAGACAAGGTCTCTCACACAACCTGGAATTCACTGATTCAGCTATACTAGCCAGCCAGCAAGCCCCGTATTTCCTGCCTCCACCTCCTCAGCACTGGGGTTACAGGTGCTTGCCACCATGCCCAGCATTGACATGGGTGCTAGGGACCCGAGCTCAGGTCTCCATGCTTGTATGATGAGCACTTTACTCACTAAGCCATCTCCCTAGCCTCAGGAACTGGGTTTTGAAGAACACGGCGGCTTCATAAATAAAGAATTGGATAATTTCAAGAATGTTCCAAAGAAGAATGAGTTTCCAGGAAGAGATTACAATGTTCAACCATGTGCTTGGCCCTCCCAGGCCCAATGAGGACTACTATACTGCTTACAAAGGAACCACGTCGAACTAGAAGTCTTAGGTTTGACCATTCACTGAGTATTAGAGTTATCTCTGAGCTCCTAATAGTCAAGATAAATAGAAACTTATATGGCATCACCTAAACATACCAAGAAGGGTAGCAATGTACTGACAGAACAATTTTTGTTGTTCCTGTTTTTTTCTGAGTTTTGTAATATAGCTCAGGCTGAATGCTAGCTCAAGATATCTTGCTTCAGCCTCCTATGTGTTGGGACTATAAGTGTGTACCTCCCCTTTGGGCTAAAGCAAATATTTTTTGAGTACTAAATTCAAGAAAAATGTATCATGCAATCCTCATATAAAGGTCACTAAAGGGCACAATGGGCTATTTCTCCCCCTGAGGTTTGGCAGCAGTCTGCAGTATGCTGGTGAGTGCTTCCTAAATTCCCAAATGGTTTGGAAACTATGGGATGGGGCAGGATGGGGAGAAGATGACGGAAGAGGTTTAATCAGCCCAAGACCTCTGGCAAGATCTCCAATGACAGAATGGCTTGAAGTGAGCTTAGAAATACAGCAGAGGGGGTGGAGAGATGGCTTAGCACTTGCCTGTGAAGCCTAAGGACCCAGGTTCAACTCTTCAGATCCCATGTTAGCCAGATGCACAAAGGTGAGGAAGTGCAAGGTTGCACCTGCCCACTAGGTGGCCCAAGCATCTGGAGTTCGATTGCACTGGCTGAGGCCCTGGCGCACCAGTTCTCTCTGTCTGTCTGTCTCTCTCTCTGAAATAAAAAATTAAAAAAAAAAATACAAAGCTGGGTGTGGTGGCGCACACCTTTAATCCCAGCATTGGGGAGGCAGAGGTAGGAGGATCATCATGAGTTTGAGGCCACCCTGAGACTACATAGTGAATACCAGGTCAGCCTGAACTAGAGTGAAACCCTACCTCGAAAAAAAAAAAGAAAGAAGGAAAGAAAGAAAGAGAAGAAAAGAAAGAAAGGAAGAAAGAAAGAAAGAAAGAAAGAAAGAAAGAAAGAAAGAAAGAAAGAAAAATACAGCACAAGGCAAGTGTAGCTCAATGGTAGAATGCTTGCTTAGTATGTGTGAGGCCCTGGGTTCAACCAATGACCATCAGAAAAAAATCAAAAAACAAATAAACAAAAAAAACCCCTGTAGTGTGGGGCTGGGAAATGGCTCAGTAGATAAGAGCACTTGCCACAAAAGCATGAAGGCCTGGTTTGTCTGGAGTTCGATTCCCAGCATCCATGTAAACATCTGAATATGGCCCTGCACACCTGGAACTTCAGTTCTTCCCAGAAGCAGAGAGCAGAGAATCACTGGGGCTTGCTAAGCAGCCAATTTGACCAAAGCCAGCAATAAAAGACACCTGACATTCTTCCCTGACCTCCACATATGCACACACATGTGCATACACTACACACCACACACACACACACTGCATTTCTAACATCTCCTCACACTCAGTACCATGCTTCCCCCCCCCTCCGTACTTTGCTGCATTTTTTTTTTTTGCACTTGTGAGCATAGAGCCTGAGGCTCTGCCCCACTAACAGTGCATTTTGCCCAGGTCCCAGGGGGCCTACGTGTGCATTCTACTTGGGAAGCAAGGGCCTAGTGTCCTTCTTTGGCTTTTGCTTCCTCAGCACCCATTCTCTTGTACTGACACCTCCTGGGTCATCCTGGGGGCCCAGCATCCCACCACTGCCTTTAGAAAGGGGCGACTTGATTCAGGCCTGGCCAATCAGAGAACCCCATGTCCCCTGCACACAGCCATAGGCAAGCATGTGTTTTTCCTCTGAGGCATTCATCCTCTGCCTTGGCATCTTGCTGGGAACATAAAGGCTTGCAGGAAAAAGGAATAAGGCTTGTTGAGAGGAAGGAAGCTGAAGCCATAGGGAGTCGCCTTGGCATCAGGAAGGCAGGCTGTTTTAGAATGAAACTGGCAAGAGTCAAGCTGAGGGTCAGAGTGAGAGTCTTGGATCCCACTGTGCTTGATGCTTCTAAACCCCAGGAGCTTGTGGCTCTTGAGAAAATGAATTTCCAATTTTGCCTAAATCAATTTGAGTTTCTGCCACTGGCACTCAGATACTCTTCACTGATTCTTGTGTGTGTCGGGGGGCGGCAGGGCCCACGTGTGTGGAAGCCAGAGGCCGGGGCTGGGTGTCTTTGCTCAGTCACTCTTCACGTTACACCCATTGAGACAGGGTCTCTTGCTGAACTTAGAGCTAGAGAACTTAGAGCTAGCTAGGGAGCAAGCCCCAGGAGTGCTGTCTCCATACCCCAGCACTGGGACTGCAGGTGCACAGCCCCGTGCCTGCCTTTTTACGTGAGTGCTGGGCATCTGAACTCAGGTCTTCAGGCTTGCATGGCAAACACTTTTGCCCACTGAGCTGACTCCTCAACCCAACTCCAGTGATTCTTGCACAGTCCTGGGCATGCTCTGGATTGAATGAGTGTGAATGAGGACCTGGAATCTGCACACTAAAATTCTTCAATTCTTTCCTGATGGCGGGCAAAGTAGGTTTAATTGTGACATTATTTATTATTTATTTATTTATTTATTTATTTATTTATTTATTTATTTGAGACAGAGAGGGGGAGAGAGAGAGAGAGAGAAAGAGAGAGAAAGAGGGACTCGAGGCACTATAAATGAACTCTACACGCATGCACTACCATGTGCATCTGGCTTATGTGGGACCTGGAGAATAGAGCCTGGGTCCTTAGGCTTCACCATAACTGTTAAGCCATCTCTCCAGCCCCTCATTGTGACTTTTTTTTTTTTTTTTTTTTTTTTTTGGTTTTTCAAGGTAGGGCTTCACTCTAGTCCAGGCTGACCTGGAATTCACTATGTAGTCTCAGGGTAGCCTCGAACTCTGGGCGATCCTCCTACCTCTGCCTCCCGAGTGCTGGGATTAAAGGCATGTGCCACCATGCCCGGCTTTCATTGTGATATTTTTATGCACATATATCATTATACTTTCTTATTGTCCTACTCCTTCCTGATAGTCCTCTTTCTCCCTCCAAATTCTCCTCCTTCTGTTTTTTAAAAAAATTCAATTTATTTATTTGCAAGCAGAGAGAGAGACAGAGAGAATGGGTGCACCAGGGCCTCCAGACACTGCAAACATCTCTCTGTGCATCTGGCTTTACATGGGTATTGGGGAGTAAATCTGGTTCATAGGCTTTGCAGGCAAGGACCTTAGTGGCTGAGCCATCTCTCCTCTTCTGTTTTCATGTCACAAATATTTCCCTTCCCTCTGGACCATTTCCTCCCCCTTCATAGATGTATGTATGAATGAATGTATGCATGTACATGCAAATTTAGATATACAAACTCCAGATTCCAAATATGAGAGAAAATATGTGGTATTTGTCTGAGTCTGGCTTATTCTGCTTAACATGATGGTGTGAGAAATTGAGAGAGGTGCTGTCTTTTCTGTCAGAGGGTTAAAAAGATAGAGAAACTCAATTCTGGAAGGATGCCAGTCTGTGAGAAGCCCCCCTTCCTGAGTCCTTGGGACCAAAACAGTCCTGGAAAACAAAGCTTCTGCATCTGCACTGGCAAAAGGTCCCTAACTCTTTCCTTTCTTTACCCTAAATACTGTGTCGTCCTGATATTTTGGACAATCACGTGAGATTGTGAAGTATGAGGCAAAACTCCAACTTGGAGTAACACCCATGACCCTGTGTGCATTTGGGAATAAAAATGCCAGCAGATAGCAGTTAAGACACCTGCCTGCAAAGATTAAGGACCTATGTTCAATTCTCTAGATCCCACGTAAGCCAGATGCACAAAGGTGAGGCAAGCGCAAGGTTGCACATGCCCACGAGGTGGCACAAGCGCCTGGAGTTCGATTTCAGTGGCTGAGGCCCTGATATGCCAACTCTCTCTGTGTCTCTCTCTTAAAAAAATAAATGCCAGCAGATACCTGCTTTTGTGCTTGTTTGCCAGAATGCTTTAAAAGCTATGTACCCTTCTGCAGAAGTGAGCATTGCCATGACAATATACTTTGAACTGTGTGGTCATTCTCAAACCCTTGACTCATTTTTTTTTAATAGGGAGATTTCTTTTTAAATTTTATTTTAAATTTATTTATTACAAACAGAGAGAGAGAGAGAGAAAGAGAGAGAGAGAGAATGGGCACACCAGGGCCTCCAGCCACCGAAGACAAACTTCAGATGCATGTGCCACTTTGTGCATCTGGCTTACGTGGGTACTGAGGAAATGAGCCTCAAACTGGGGTCCTTGGGCTTCACAGGCAAGCGTTTAATGGCTAAGCCATCTCTGTAGCCCCCTCAACTCATTTTTAACAGTGATCTCCAGTTCCATCCATTTTCCTGCAAGTGGCATAATTTCACTCTTCTTTACAGCTGAATGAAACTCCATCGTGTTATAGACAATTTATCTTCACTCTGTATTCATCTGTTGATGAGTATCTAGGCTGGTTCCAACTCCTGACTATTGTGAATAGAGCAGCAATGAACATGGATGTGCAAGTATCTCTTCAGTAACATATGGCATCCTTCAGTTATATGCCCAGGAGTGGTATAGCTGTCATGTGGTAAGTCTATGTTTAGCTTCTTGAGGAACCACTATATTGATTTTCATAGTGGTTGCACCAGTTTGCACTCCCACAAGCACTGAATAGAGTCCATCTTTCTCCACATCCTCTTTCTCCATTCCCATTTATTGTTTGTTTATTTATTTATTTATTTATTTTGGTTTTTCGAGGTAGGGTCTCACTCTGATCCAGGCTAACCTGGAATTAACTATGTAGTCTCAGGGTGGCCTCGAACTCATGGTGATCCTCCTACCTCTGCCTCCCAAGTGCTGGGATTAAAGGTGAGCACCACCACGCCTGGCTATTTATTGTTTATTTTTTGATGCATGTGTATGCATGTTTCTGTGTGTGCATGTGCATGCGCACTGTTGTAGAGGCCAGAAGGCAACATCAAGTGCCATTCTTCAGGAATGCCTCCTACCTGTTCTTGAGACAGGGTCTGTCATTGGCATGGAGCTCACCAATTAGACTACACTGGCTGGCTGGTAAGCCCAGTGTTTCCCCATCCCCAGCTCTCCAGCACTAGGACTGCAAGTGCAAATCCCCACACAGACATTTTGCTGGTGAGTTCTGGGGGTTGAACTCAAGTCCTCATGCTTGCAAGACAAGCACTTTACCCACTGAACCATCTCCCCAGCCAAGACGCTATGTTTCACTCTGCTTCTTTTCTTTTTTCAATAATTTTTTATTATTTATTTGAGAGAGAGAAAGAGGCAGAGAGAGAGGCAGGGAGAGAAAGAGAAAGAGAGAGAGAGAGAGAGAGAATGGGCATGTCAGGGCCTCCAGCCACTGCAGATGAACTCCAGATGCATGCACCCCCTTGTGCATCTGGCTTACGTGGGTCCTGGAGAATCGAACTAGGATCCTTTGGCTTTGCAGGCAAATGCCTTAACCTCTAAACCATCTCTCCAGCCCTCTGATTCTTTTCTTTACTTCTCTTTTCCTTTCCCCTCTTCTTCCTCTTCCAATCCCTCTTTCTTTTTATTAATTTTTATTTATTTATTTATTTATTTATTTATTTATTTATTTATTTATTTATTTATTTGAGACAGAGAGAGGGAGAGAGTGAATGGGTGTGTCAGGGCCTCTAGCCACTGCAAATGAACTTCAGATGCATGTGCCACCTTCTGCATCTGGTTCATGTGTGTCCTGGGGAATCGAATTGGAGTCCTTAGGCTTCGCAGGTATGCACCTTAACTGCTAAGCTATCTCTCCAGCCCCAATCCCTCTTTCTGACATGCTCTCAGTATGTTGCCCAGGCTGGGTTTTGAAGTCATGTCATCTGCAAATAGGAATAGTTTGACCTCTTCCTTTCCTATTTTTACCTTTTTTTCCTCCCTCTTATCCTATTGTTCTAAGACTTCAAGCAGTCTATTAGATAAGAGGAGAGAGCACACACCCTTGTCTCATCCTGATTTTACAAGAAATGCTTTCCATTTTTCACTACTTGCTATGCTACGTTGGCTCCAGGCTTGTTGTACATAACCATTATGCTGAGTATGTTCCTTCTACTCCTAGTTTCTTCAGGGCTTTAAAAAAATTTTTACTTATTTATTCATTATTTATTTATTTGAGAGAGAGAGAAAGAGGCAGAGAGAGAAAGAGAATGGACACACCAGTGCCTCTAGCCACTACAAACTTCAAACATGTGTATCTCCTTATGTGGGTACCAGGGAATTGAACATAGGTCCGTAGGCTTTACAGGCAAGTGCCTTAACTGCTGAGCCATCTCTCTAACCCCTCTTCAGAGCTTTTATCATGAAGAGATATTGAACTTTGTCAAAAGTCTTTTCTGCATCTATTGAGATGATTGTGTTATTTCTATCCTTAAGTCTGTTTTTGTGCTGTATTACATTTATTGATTTGTGTATGCTGAACCATCCTTGCATCCCTGGAATAAAACCAACCTGGTTGTGCTGTATGATGTTCTCAGTGTGTTCTTGAATTCAATTTGTAAGAATTCTATTTAGACTTTTTGCATCTATGTATATCAGGAAAATTGCCCTGTGGTGTATGTGTTTGTGTTACAAGGTTTTGTTATCAAATTAATACTAGCTTCATAGACTGAGTTTAGTTTTGAATTTAACAATTTTAACACTTTTTATTTTTTATTTTTATTTATTTGAGAGAGAGGGAAAGAGACAGATAAAAAGAGATACAAAAGGCTGGAGAGGTGGCTTGGTGGTTAAGGCATTTACCTGCGGAGTCTAAGGACCCAGGTTCAATTCTCCAGGTCCCACATAAACAAGATGGACAAGGTGGCACATGCATCTGGAGTTCGTTTTTGGTGGCTAGAGGCCCTGGTATGCCCATTCTCTCTCTCTTTCTCTTTCTCAAATAAAATAAAAAATAAAATAAATTTAAAAAAATAAGAATAATTTTTTAAAAAGAGATAGATAAATAAATAGATAAAAAGAGATAGGGAGAGAAAAAGAAAGAGACAGAAAGAATGGGCATGCCAGGGCCACTAGCCAATGCAAAAGAACTCCAGATGCGTGTGCTACCATGTGCATCTGGCTTACATGGGTGCTGGAGAATCAAACCTGGGTGCTTAGGCTTTGCAGACAAGTACCTTAACTGCTAAGCCATCTCTTCAGCACTCTCCCTTCTTTTTCTTTTTCTTTCTTTCTTTTTCTTTTTTTTTTTTTTTTTTTTGAGTCAGTTCTCATTCTAGTGCAGAATGACTTGGAACTCACTCTATAGCTCACACTGCCCAGCTTCCCAATGCTGGGATTACAAGTATGACTCACCATACCCAGCTTCTTCCCTTTCTATTTTATGGAACAGTTTGAAGTTTCCTAAAGTTTGAGACCTATCTGTAATGGAATGAAGGCTGAACTTGGGATTTTGGGTCATGGGTTCTGCCACTGAGCTTCATTTTCCTTCCTGTAATTCGGAAGCTCTTGCTTCTTAGACTTGACTTGAGGTCTTGTGAGACAAAAGATGTGAAAAGCTTTTTAAAAACCTCCACACACTAAGTCAGGTGTGGTGGTGCACACCTTTAATCCCAGAACTGGGGAGGCAGAAGTAGGAGGATCGCCGTGCATTTGAGGCCACCCTGAAACTACATAGTGAGTTCTAGGTCAGCCTGAAATTGAGTGAAATCCTACCTCAAAAAACCAAAACCAACCAACCAAACAAACAAAAAAACCAACAAAAAACCCTCCACACTAACATTTCTTGTCTAATGTGGTCCAACACCAGGCTCTGAGCAGAAGTAGTCTTGGGGCCCCACACTTCCTCAGGCCCTGCCCTTCCCTCAGACTCCTGAGCTCTGAAAGAGCCTCATGGGAGGGCAAGGAGAAAGTCAACCAGCCTTCCTGGCTGTTTCCCATGCCACACTGGCTGCAGGCCTCTCGGCACTCTCTGTGGACTGGGCATGGTTTTCTGGAAGCATCTATTCTCAGTGGTCTGCACAGGTTGGGGGTGTGAAATCCAGGGTCTGATCCCATCTTTGCCAAAAGCTCACTGTGTGATCTTAGGCAAGCCTCAACTTAACTTCTGGGCCTCAGTTTCTCCAAACATGAAATGAGGAGTTCCCTGAAGGAATAGCTGTAATTTCTCTCTGCAGGTGAATCCGTCCCTACTTCTAGCACAGCTCCCCAAATTTCCTTTAAGGGTTGCTCCCCCAGTCTCAGTTATATATGACTGGTGCAGCCTTGGCTCCAGTCTCCTCTATCCTGTGTAAGTGTGGGTCTGTGACATGTTCAACCAACCAAAGTTTTAGCCACTGAAGCCGAGGCGGGCGTAACTCCACCCTGGCCAGGAAGAGTCTAGAGATGCTTGCAACAGTTAGGCAGGGCCAAGAAATAGAGAAACAGATTTGCAAGCTCAGATCCAGCCCTGCCTGAAGTTGGAGTCTTGTGGACTTTCCAATGACCTCATCTTCTGCTTGGGCCGGTTTAAATTCGATTTCTGTCTCTATAAGCACCAAATAGTTCTGTCCCTTACAGAGAAGGGTCGTACAAGGGATTGTAATTCACACTCAAATGTAAAGGACTGATTAGCAAAGACTTCTGATAGCTGGATTTGGTACCAGAGAAGTTAAGATACTAGACACGGGCTGGAGAGGTGACTTAGCGGTAAGACGCTTGCCTGCAAAGCCTAAGGACCCATGTTCAATCTCACTCCAGATCCCATGTAAGCCAGATGCACAAAGCTGAGGCAAACTCAAGGTCACCCACGCCCACTAAGTGGCACAAGCATCTGGAGTTCGACAGCTGTGGCTGAGGCTGTGGCACTCCGATTTGCTCTCTCTTGTGCATGTATGCGCTCTCTTTAAAAAAAAAAAAAGAAAAGAAAAGAAAAGAAAAAGATACTAGATGCAGAGAGTAGGTAAAGATGAATGGAATATGATAGCACCAAAGCTGTACCTACCTAAAAAGTGACTGGCATATGATGGATCTTCCACACACATCTGTGTTGTGTTCTCTCTACAAGTCTCATTACACTTGGCTGAAGTCAGCAGTGCAGCAGTATGAACCCATGTTTCAGATCAGAAAGTGAAGGTCTGTCCTAGAGAGGGTCTCCTCGCAGGTCAGCGCCAGGGAGAATCCGCTTTCAGATTCCCTGTCTCTCATCCTCCTCAAAATCAGCCTAGAGGCTGCTGCCCAATGGAGGGAGGGGGATAAGGAACCCAAAGAGGAAGCTCAGGGCAGCATTGGTCACTGTGGGGCCTTCGGGAGAAGATGATGGGGCCAGAAGAACTTTCCCTTCTTATACAGCTCAGCCACGGGAATGGGCATCTTCCCAACCAGAAGCTAATTCCTAATGTAATTTCTGGGGTTCAGATCCCCCCACCTGGTGCAATGGTTATCTTCTGAATGAACCATCCTTACCCCGAAGTCCCTACTGGACATCTTGGGGTCACCCTGACTCCTCATCTGCCCCCTCTCTTGGAGCCTCAGCTTCCTCTGGCTGAGCTGAGAGCTTTGTGCATATATGGAACCAGCTGGGTCCGAATTTCCATTCTGCCCTCTTACAAGCGAGTCCTTTAAAATGCAGGCCAGCACCACCCCCCCAATCAGAGCTCCCAGCATGCTGGTGCTACTTGGATAAAAGCCTTGGTCCCCTCCATACTAGGGAGATTCCAGCCTCTCATAGATTTTCCTTCTGTTCGCTCTCTCTCTCTCTCCCCACTCTGGCTTCTCTCTCTCCTCTCCTCTCCTCTGTCTCTCCCATCACTGTACCCTGTATCCACATCACCCCCTCAATGTTCTTCAACTTGCCAACCGCTTCCACCTTAGGGCCATAGCACCACTGCTTTCTGGAATGTTCTTTACCCAGAAAACTCCTTTTACTTCATCAAGGTTCCTTCAAAGAGTGCATCTTCTTAGCTTGGCCTTCCCTCGTTACCCTGGCTAGGACAGGAACCCCATCCTCAAATCCCATCATTCCCTGGCATTGCCCTGGTTCTGACTATCCCTTTCCAAGTGGCCTGAAGAGCTCAGGTATCTAGTGGCAGAGGGGCCATTGGGCAACGGCACTGGCTTTTGTGCTTCAAAGCCAGTGCTGTTTCCATGGGCTGCTCCCAGTCAGTAGTGGGACATGGCAGGTTACTGAGACGTGCCTGGGTCTGATGGAGCTCTTCCTGCATAGCCTGGTCATGCTTGCTTTCAAACTGCCCCATGGATGAAGCCACTCCTATCTCTCCCCAACTCCTTTTCTCCTTCTTCAAGGTGTGCCTTGCTACCTGTTGGCTCTCCTATCCTCTCTGGGTTTCTCTCCACACCCGTATACAAACTCATCCTCTAAAAAATTGCTGACGCTCTTATGGAAGACTTATTCTCAAAGGAGCTAAACTATCACACTCATTGCACTCACTACCTGGTGACCTGTCAGGATGCAGGACACATTGGGGGTGTGGCTTTGCTTCCTTCACTATGACATACCAGTGTGTGAAAGTAGGACCCAGTCTGCCCAGCAAGTTCCTTTGGTATAAGTGGACCCTGGGAGCCCAGGTTTCCCATCAGCTGTTATCAAGGTGTCCGGGCAGAGAGGGCTTCCTGGTTTGCTCATTCATCCTTGGAGAATGAAGTCACTCCTTGCTGGAGCTCAGTGCCTTGTTCAGACAGGATATGGTGGCCAACTTGCCCCATTCTAAGCAGTGGTGTTCCTGCCAGCTGCTCCAACCCTGTTCCCCACAGGCAGAATCCTCAGAGCCATAAGAACAAGGGCTGTAGCTCAGTCAGTAGAGTGCTTGCCTAGCATGCACAAAGCTCTGGGTTCAAGCCTCAGCACCACATAAACCAGACATGGTGGAGCATGCCTTTGATTCCAGCACTGGAGAAGTGGAATCAGGCCAATCCCTGGGACTTACTGGCCAGCCAGCCTAACCACTTGGTGAGTTCCAGGCCAGTGAGAGACCTTGTCTCAAGCCAAAGGTGGACAGTGCCCAAGGAATGACATCCAAGGTTGTCCTTTGACCTCCACATACATGTGCACACACGTGCACCAGATTAACATGAACATGAAACACACACAAACAAAAGGACCTCTATGACCACTAAAGCTGTGGGTTAATGTGTGTATGTGTGTACTGCAGGCATCACAAGGTGGTATTCTTTTTTTTTAATTTAATTTATTTTATTGTTTACTTATTTATTGAGAAAGAGAGAGAGAATGGGCATTCCAGGGCCTCCAGCCACTGCAAACAAATTCCACACGCATGCACCACCATGTACATCTGTCTTACGTGGGTTCTGGGGAGTCGAACCTGGGTCCTTGGGCTTTGCAGGCAAGCGCCTTAATCGCTAAGCCATCTCTCCAGCCCCCGGTAGTATTCTTCTTATGCACATGTTCCAGCTGAGGTTACTGGGAGAGAAGGGGCTTGCCTGATGCACCACAGCTTGTATGAGACAAAGGAGCCTCTCAATTCAGGTGCTGTCTACTCTACTATTCTTCATTTCTCCAGATGACATGAGGAGGAACTCTTATGCTACTGGAGGAACCCTTATCTCCTGGGCCCATGCACTTTAGGGTGAGGCTGGGAGCTCAGACAGTGACTCTGAGGGAGAAGTAGGCATGCAGGTCTTAGGGGAACACCAGCAGAGGATGCAGAGGCATGCTGGGGTGCTGCACATGTGATCCCAACCAGAGACCAAGAACAGGGCACCTTTCCCATGAAAGCAAGGGTTTCCTCCATGTCATCTCCCACACCTCTGAAAGTACACACTAAGCCCAGGCCTATGGAACCAGGGTGGGGACCAATGTGCTGTGGGAGTTTGTCTAGAGAGTAGACGCTGGGGGTTAGGGAGCTGGTTCAGCTGTTGAAGTTTCCTGTTTGTAAAGAATACCAGCCAGGGTTCAATTCCCCAGCACCCAGGTCAAGGGGGATACAAAGTGTGGGGGATACAGCTGTGATCTCAAAGTCCCCTGCCACAATGGGAGGCGTAGTCAGGAGGATCCTAAACTCAAGGGCCAGCTAGTCTGATGTTCGTAGGCAGTCAGCAGCAGCAAAAGACCCTGTCTTAAAGAAGATAGAGTAGGGCTGGAGAGATACCTTAGTAGTTAAGGCATTTGCCTGGGAAGCCAAAGGACCCAGGTTCGACTGCCCAGAACCCACTTAAGCCAGATGCACAAGGTGGTGCATGCATCTGGAGTTCAGTTATAGAACCTGAAGGTACTGGCATGCCCATTCTCTCTCTCTCTTTACGTCTTTTTCTCTCTTTCTCAAATAAATAAATAAATAAAATAAAATAATTATGTATATTTTAAAACAGAAGATAGAGTATAGATATTTTGAAGTTGTCCTCTGACCTCCATACACACATGGTGGCATGTGTGCCCATATACCCCCTCAGATACAAATAAAAAATATTTTTTAAAAATATACCATTTCAAAAAAGAAAGAAAGGAAGAAGAGAGAGAGAGAGAGAAAGAGAAGATGAAGGCTGAGAGACTGTACCACTAACTTGCTGTGTGACTTTAGGAAAGTTTTTTACTTTCTCTAGGCTGGACTATAAGAATGAGGAGCCTTGGCAGGCATGACAGGACAGCAGGGCTTGAAAAGTCAAACAGGCAGAAGACTTCACAGGGCAAGGCCTGCGGGTCCCCCTGAGCGCAGATGTGCCTTTCCTCACACCCTGAGGGAAACCTGCCCACCACCCGCAGCTTGGCTGGGATGAGATGAAGATTCATGTTTTTCAGGCTGGGGGTGCAGCTTGGTGGTAGAGCCCTTGTCTATCATGCATGAGGCCCTGGGTTTGATCCCCAGAACTTTGCAGTTAGGGCTGGAGAGATTGCGCCAGTGATTAAGGCATTTACCAGCTAAGCCTAATGACGTAAGTTCGATTCCCCAGGACCCATGTAAAACCAAATGCACAAAGTAGCTCATGTACCTGGAGTTTGTTTGCAGCCTGATGTGCTCATTCTTTTCCCCTTTCCCTCTCCCTATCCCCATCTCTTTCTCCCCTAGGCATGATGGCACATGCCTTTAATCCTAGCACTCTGGAGGCAGAGGTAGGAGGATCACTGTGAGTTTGAGGCCAGCCTGAGACTACATAGTGAATTCTAGGTCAGCCTGGGCTATAGTGAGACCCTACCTCAAAAAAAGAAACAAAGATGGGCTGGGGAAATGGCTTAGCAGTTAAGGCGTTTGCCTGCGAAGCCTAAGGACCCTGGTTCAATTCCCCAGGACCCACATAAGCCAGATGCACAAAGGGGCACATGCATCTGGAGTTCATTTGCAGTGGCTGGAGGCCCTGGTGCTCCCATTCTCTCTTTCTCTCTGCCTCTTCCTCTCTCTCTCTCTCAAATAAATAAATTAAAATATTTTTTAAAAATTTTAAAAGAAAGAAAGAAAAATGTACACTTTCCACAGCCATAAGGATGGAGATGGCAGTTGTAATATTAATATTTTGTTCTTATCACATGAAAAATAACTAGTGATTGTGAGAAAAGGAGTGGTGTTTTTTAAAACTATTTTTATTGACAACTTCCATAACTATAGACAATAAACTCTGACAATCCCTCCCCCACTTTCCCTTTCACAAATCCACTCTCCATCATATCCCCTCCCTATCTCCATTAGTCTTTTATCTTGATGTCATCAACTTTTTCTCCTATTATGAGGGTCTTGTGTGGGTAGTAACAGGCACTACAAGGTAGTGGATATCCAGGTCAATTTCTGTCTGGACGACTGCACTGTAATCCGTCCTCCCCTTCCTTTGGCTCTTACATTCCTTCCGCCACCTGGAAGACCCACTCTTAATGGGGGTGGCACCATCCCATAGGCTGGGCTCCGGGACCGAATAAAAAGAAAAGCAAGTTGAGCAAGGTGTTCATTTCTCTCTTGGGTTCCTGACTGTGGTGGACACGATGTGACCAGCTGCCTCACGCTCCTGCTGCTACAGCTAGAGAAAAATCTCTCAGCCATATCTTGGTTGCCATGATGGGCTGTACTCTCAAACTGTGAGCCAAAATAAACCCTCTTTTCCTTAAGCTGATTTTGTCTGGTTTTTGGTCACAGTGACAAGAAAAAATAACTCATACACACTTCAATTTCAAATATTGAAAAATTGCAAACTATATGAGAGTGTTATTTTAGCAAGGTTAAGCAAATGTGGACTGTTAGGCATCCATTTAAAAATTCAAGGACATAGCTGGGTATGGTGGTGCACGCCTTTAATCCCAGCACTGGGGAGGCAGAGGTAGGAGGATTGCCGAGAGTTTGAGGCCACCCTGAGACTACATAGTGAATTCCAGGTCAGCCTGGGCTAGAGTGAAACCCTACCTTGAAAAACATATATATACATACACACATACATATATATATATATACATACATATACATATATATGAAATAATTCAAGGACATTTGAGTGGCATGGAGAAGTGCTTACAATGTAATGTCAAGCACATAAGTAGAATAAAAACTGTATCACTGCATCATGCACATAGAAAACACACCTAGGTGTTTAATAAGAAAATGCATGCGTAGGGCTGAGCATGTGGCTCTATTGGGAGCATGCCTACTTTGCAGGAAGCTCTGGGTTTGCTCTTTAGCACTGCATAAACTGGGCATGGTGGCACATGCCTGTAACTGAATGCAGAAGTTCAAAGGTATTACTACATAGTGAATCTGCCCCGGTCTCAAAAAAAAAAAAAAATCATGTTTTTTTTTTTTTTTTTTTTTTTTTTTTTGTAGTTTTGTTGGGCACCAGGCACTATGGTCAAGGTAGAAGGAGCTTGTCACAGCAGAGAGCATGTGGCCTGGAAAAATGGCCCTGGTCTAGAAAGATCTGGGAGCTCCACTGAACTGACTTCTCTCTTCTCTTCCAGACTTCCTTTCAGGCCTCAGCACCTCTCTCACATGAAGGGAGGGGTGGTCCAGCCTCTTAGCATTTTTCTCAAGAAACACCTGCACATATGCCAAGGCCACATACCTTGGCTCAGCAATTGTGTTTGTTGTAAATACCTGGGGGCAACCTGAATGTTTAACAGTGGGCAAATGAAAAAAAAAAAAAAACAGCTGGGACAACCCCACCACAATTAGAAGGAATGAACTAGACATTTAGTTCTCATCCTGAATAGAGCTCAACAATTTGCTGATGAGAATGGAGAAACAGACATTTCAGAAGAATCTCATTCTTAGATAGCACTTCTGTGCTGTAGTGTCCCCCTACCTTCGTCAGAAGTTTAACCTTCCACAGGTTCAGACCTGAAGTCAACCATAGCCTGAAAATATTTTGCAGGAAATTCCAGAAACAGTTCATAAGTTTTAAGTTGTATGCCCTTCTAAGGAGGGTGATGAAACCTCACAATATCCTCCAGCCCACCTGAGACAGGGACCATCCATTTTTCCAGTGTATCCACATGTAAGTGCTACCCACGTTAGCCTCGATGCGTGTGTTCAAGTAACTCTTGGTTTACTTAATCACAGTTCCAAAGCACAAGACTAGTGATGCTGTCAATTCAGAATCACCAAAGAAAAGACGTGTGTGTGCGTGTGCATGTGCATGCATGTATATCTATGTGTATATGATGTATATGTATGTATGGAATATATATCATGTGAACAGGATAAATGGGTGTAGATTAATTTATTTATTTGAGAGGGAAAGAGTGGGGCAGATAGAGAGAGAATGGGCACACCAGGCCTCTAGCCATTGTAAATGAACTCCATATGCATGCACTACCTTGTGCAGCTGGCTTACATGGGTACTGGGGAATTGAACCTGGGTCCTTAGGCTTCTCAGGCAAATGCCTTAACCACTAAGCCATCTTTCCAGCCCTCCCTTTTTTGGAAACAGGGTCTCCTAGCCCAGGCTGGCTTGACTCTTGCTATTTTTGCCATGTAATAGAGGATGACCTTGAACAAGATCCTGATCTTCCTGCCTCTACCCACAGAGAACACTTCTGTGTACTACTGATGTCTACAGGTATGGCCAGTAAATTGATAAAGGACAGACTGACAGCACCGGAACTTGTGAAAGTGGTTGCTACTGGGGAAGGTGGGAAAGAGGACTGAGAGGGATACACAATGGGGACACGGAATTACTACCTGTTACCTTCAAAAATTTTGTTTTTAAAAAACCGGAAGCACATCTGGATTTCGTTCTCAGCAGCTGAGACACTGCTGGTGCGCCCATTTCTGTCTTCCTTTCTCTCTCTCTCTCTGTGTCTCTCTCCAAAAAAATAATTTTAAAAAAACCGGAAGCATTTGGCTGGGCATGGTGGTGCATGCCTTTAATGCCTGCACTAAAGAGGCCAAGGTAGGAGGATCATGGTGAGTTCAAGGCCAGCCTGAGACTACATAGTGAATTCCAGGTCAGCCTGGGCTAGAGTGAGACCCTACCCACCCCCCCACAAAAAAAATACTGGGTAAGGTGGCATATGCCTTTAATCCCAGCACTGTTAAGGCAGAGGTAGGAGGATAGCCATGAGTTCAAGGCCAGCCTGAGACTACGTAGTGAATTCTAGGTCATCCTGCCCTAAAGTGAGAACTTACCTCAAAAACAAACAAACAAACAAACAAACAAACAAACAAACAAACAAAGCCAGGCATGGTGGGGCATGCTTTAATCCCAGCATTCAGGAGGCAGAGGTAGGAGGATCACTGAGAGTTCAAGGTCACCCTGAGACTACATAGTGAATTCCAGGTCAGCCTGAGCTAGAGTGAGACCCTACCTCAGAAAAAAAAAAAAAAAAAAAGACAACCAACCAAATAAACAAAAATCTGAAGCAGAGGGTTGAGAGTTGTCTCAGTGGTTAAAGGCACTTGCTTGTAGAGCCTGATGGCCTGGGTTCAATTCCCAGCAGCCACATTTAGCCAGATCACAAAATGGCACATGCATCTGGAGTTCACTTGCAGTGGCAGGCATCCCTGGTATGCCCATATACTTTCTTTCTTTCAAATAAATAAATAAATAATATAAAAATAGCTAAATAAGGGCCTGGAGAGGTGGCTTAGCAGTTAAGAGCTTGCCCGTGAAGCCTAAGGACCCTGGTTCAAGGCTAGATTCCCCAGGACCCAAGAGAGCCAAATGCATAAGGGGCACATGCATCTGGAGTTTGCAGTGGCTGGAGGCCCTGGCACGTGCCATTCTCTATCTGTCTCTTTCTCTCTCTGTCACTTTCAATCAAACAAATAAAAACTATATATATATATATTTGAGGTGCGGTCTCATGCTAGCCCAGGCTGACCTGGAATTCACCCTGTATTCTCAGGATGGCCTCAAACTCACGGCGATCCTCCTAGCTCTGCCTCCCGAGTGCTGGGATTAAAGGCATGCACCACCACACCCAGCAAAAATATTTTTTAAAAAATAGCTAAATAAATAATCTGAAGCAAACATGATGAAATGTTGATATTTGTTGGCTAAATTCCTGGGATCCTCAGAACACTATTCCCTTAAACACCTCCCTTCTTCCCCTAAAAGAGAATGGTGAAGGGATGGAGAGATGGCTTTGCAGTTAAGGTGCTTGCCTGCGAAGCCCAAGGACCCATGTTCGATTCTCCAGATCCCACATAAGTCAGATGCACAAGGTGATGCAAGAGCGCAAAGTCACACATGCACACTAGGTGGCACAAGCATATGGAGTTTGATTGCAGTGGCTGAGACCTTAGCATACCAATTCTCTCTCTCTCTCTGTCTTACTCTCTCTCTCATAAAAAAAGAGAGAATGGTGAGAAGACCATGGGATAAGGAGCCAGCACTCTTGAGACCTTTCGATGACAGCCCTAGGTTTGCCAGTGGTTCTCAAGGGGGTCCTGGGCAGCAGCAACAGCCCTTGGGTCGCCAGTTCTCAGTGTCCAACACCACACATCCTTTGGAGGTCCCCCCTAGGAATGAATATTTTACCATGTTTCCCAAGTGAGAGTAGTGTAGGGCTAAAGTCTGAGGATGTGGGACAGAACAGTGGTGTGTGTACCTACCAGTTGGTGCTCTGAGAGCTTTCCTTCCATCTCAAGTTAACCTTAGAAAGTGAGGGGTCATCCTCAACCCTAAATCTGAAATGCTCCCAAATCTGAGACCACAAGTGGAAAAGTCCACACCTGACTTCATGTGACAGGTCACAGTTGAATGCACAGTATGGGTGCATTGGAAATACTGTGTTGATTACCTTCAGGTTACATATATATAAGGAGTATATAAGAGTACATAAATTTCTGTTTGGTCTTGGGTCCCATCCCCAAAATACCTCATTCTATGCTTACTGATATCCAAAGTTCCAAAGTAACCTGAAATATGAAACACCTCTGGTCTCAATCAATTCAGATAGGAGACACACCACCTGTATTAAGATGGTTCCCAGGCTGGAGAGATGGCTTAGAGGTTAAGGCGTTTGCCTAGGAAGCCTAAGGACCCAGGTTCAATTCTCCAGTGCCCATGTAAACCACATGCACAATATGACACATGTGTCTGGAGTGTGTTTGCAGTGGCTGGAGACCCTGACATGCCCATTCTCTCTATCTGCCACTCTAAATAAATAAATAAACAATTTTTAAAAAATTTAAAGGTGGTCACCATCCTTCCAGCTGTGGAAACTGAGACACAGAAAAGCTGAACGTCCTACCCAATAAAGTCACTTCTTCCCTTCACCAACCAACCAACATCACCTCCACCAACATCACCCCTCAAACACTCAACTCCGCAGCTGCCTATCTCAACACAAGACTTAAAATAGGGTCCATTTCACAGATGAGGAAGCCGAGATTCCGAGAGCAAGAGTGACTTGCCCAAAGTCTCACAAACACGAAAGTGACCAGCAGACAGTCTGTGGTCTTTGTACAAGAGGATTTTTAGGGTGTGACCCAGACCTGCCTGGGGTCATCAGGGAGGGCACAGGAAAGAGAAGGAGGAGGGAGCTTACCACCAGCTGCAGCCCTGCCAGGATGTGGCGGGCACTTCACTCCTCCGCCCAGCTGCCCCTTTCTCTGCTGCCAGCCCGGTGTGACCCTCCACACACACCCCGACCCTGGCCCCCACTGGGAACTGTCTGGGCCTTCCCCTCCCGCTTCTTGTTTTTTTTTTTTTTTTTTTCCGTCTTCTTCTACAGAAGCGGAACCTAGACAGAAAGGCCAAGCTCAGCATAGCTATTCCCGGGTCTAAACTCCTGGGTCGCAATCTCCTGGGTTATCATCCCTATATCTCCTCACCTGGGCACCTGGGCACCCTCCACTCACCGCCTTTGCCTCATCTCACCACCTGGGACGCCCCTTTCTTCGCACGCTGACCTAGTAGGATCCCGGCTCCCTCCTCCGTCCCAGGTCCTAAGCGCGGGGCTCACCAGCCCCGGGTATCAGTCACTCACCTGGGCCTCTGCTCCTCGTCTCGAGGGCAGCCCGAATCCTCGCAGCTCGAGCGCCCCCCCAGCTCAGCTGTCCCCGGCACCTCGGGGTGCCCTTGCCTAGAAGAAGACGCCCTGACTTTCGGGGACTAGAGGCCGCGGCGGTGGCGCTCCGGCGCTCCGAGGGGCCCCCGGGCGCCGTGGGTCTCCTGGGGCTCTGCTCCACTGGACTGTCCACTTCCCTCCTCGTTGCCTCTGACCCAGGGGATTCGGTGGTTCTCACAGGCCATCTGGGTGTCCTAGCCGCGCCCTGAGCCATATCAACCCCGCCCCAAAGTGCCCTAACACCGCCCCCTAAAATCCTAACTCCACCCCAGCTCCCCAAGACGCACAACCTGTCTCTGGCTCCCGGGTTCCTAAATCCACCTCCCCCGCCCCCCCGCAAAGAATTGGAATATCACCAAGGGAAGGTTGCTGACACTGCTTCCAAGGGTCCCCGAAGCTTCCAGCACCCAACATTCTAACGCCACTCCCCCAATGCATGAGTCCTGCCTTATCCTTTAGCCGGGCCCAGGGATTCGAACCCTTTGGTCCAAGAGCGTCAACACCAGGTCTCTTCCTCCCTAAAGCCTTACCTTGACCCCTGAAAGACCCTGCTGTGCACACCCCCAATCCCTGCTAAAGATAAGGATCTGAATCCTCAAGATTTGTCATCAAACTCCACCCATTCTAATACTGCTCCTGGTAGACCCCTCTTTCCAGGGTTCCTGATGTGTGTCTGTGTGGGGAGGGGGTGAGGATGGAACCCACGGAAGTCCAAGCACACGCTCTACCTCTGAGCTACACATCCCCACCTCTAATCTTCAGGGTTCTAATGCCACCCATTACAAATTACCAACCCTGTCTTCAGGGATCCACGAAAGGATTCTACCCGCCTACTCCCAGGAGGTACCTAGCCTACTCTCTTAAGATTCTACGCCCCACTGCCAGCGTTCTGATCCGTACCCCCTCCCCTCTTCCGTTCCCTTCTTACCCGGTCCGCCAGCACGCAGACCCAGTCCTCTCAGCTCTCTTGTGGTCAGCAGTTTTCTTTCACAGACCCAATGCTATTCAAAGGCCATGCAAAGTTTCTAGCCAGTCCCCCTACCCGCCCGCCCGCAGGAACTCCAGGAAGGACTCTGGCCAGCTCAGAGGACCTCCCAAGTTGAGGGGGGCGGGAGTCTGGCTGGAAGGGAGTGAGTCCTCCAGTAGATGGATTCCTACCCAGCATGAGCCAGGGCAGAGCATATAGTCTGGAAAAGACTAGGGCTGTCACCCTGAATTGTGTGGTACACACCTCCAAACGCACAGGACTCCTGCTGCACCTCATTCGTTCAGCAATACTGTGCTGGCACTGTTCTGGGGCCAAGGTATCCACACTAACTTTTACACCAACTCTTGCTGAGGGGACTTCCCTGTGCATGCTGGGATATTTAACAGCACCCCTGGGGTTCCACCCACCAGATGCCAGGGCCATCCCACCCACCCAATTTTGACAACCAGAAATGTTTCTGTACATGACCAAATAAATCTTCCCTGAAGGAACAAAACTGCCAATGAAAAACAACACCAAAAAAAAAAAAAAAAAAAAACCCACTTACCCTTCTTCTATGTTTGACATGTACTTAAATATATAAATACCTTTTTGTTGGATGTGTATGGTATGCATGTGTACACATGTTTGTATGTAAATGTTTGCATTCGCATGTGGAGGCCAGAGGTCAACATTTGGATATCTTTCTCAATTGCTGTCTATATTATTATTATTATTATTATTATTATTATTATTATTGGATTTTCAAGGCAGGGGCTAGTTCTAGCCCAGGCACACCTGGAAGTCACTCTGTAGTCACAGGGTGGCCTCAAACTCATGGAAATCCACCCATCTCTGCCTCCCAAGTGCTGGAATTAAAGGAATGCTCTACCATACCTAGCTTCTCTACCTTATTTTTAAAATATTAATTTATTTATTTGAGAGTGAGCGAGAGAGAGTGGGACCACCAGGGCCTCTAGCCACTGCAAACGAAATCCATGCTTACACACCACTTTGTGCATCTGGCTTACATGGGTACTGAGGAATCCAACCAGGGTCCTTAGGCTTTGCAGGCAAGTGCCTTAACCACTAAGCCATCTCTCCAGCCCTCTTCCTTGCTTTTTGAGATAGGGTCTCTCACTGAAGCTAGAGCTCACTGGCCAGCAAGTGAGTCATCCTCCTGTCTTGGCCTTCCCAGAGCTGGATTGCCTGTATGTGACACTCTACCTGCCTTGTACACAAGTTCTAAGAATTTGAGCTCAGGTCCTCATGCTTGTATGCAAACACTTTACTGACTGAGTCACATGCCCGACTCCCCTTTCTAGAACACTAGGCAACGTTTTGATTTACTTGAACCCTGTTTGCTCACTCTCGTGATGCTGCTGAGGGAAAGCTGTGCTCACCATTCGGATCCTTCACAGTTTATTCCTTCCGTTCTCCTAGTCAAGACACCTAGGTCACTCACAATTTCCCACTACTGCAAAAGAAGCCACCATGGCCATTCCCGGAGGCATCCTTTTATGCACCCCCCCCCATACGAATTTTGTGAAGACTTACTTTGCCAAGAATGACAGATGCTTACAGAATGAATGGCCACTGACCTACCCTCTTTCCCACTGTTTCTCTACCTTTAAAAAAAAATTTATTTATTTTATTTAAGACAGAGAGAGAGAGAGAGAGAATGGGTACCTGGGCCTTCAGCCTCTGTAAACAAACTCCAGGTGCATGCACCACCTTGTGCATCTGGCCTGCATGGGTCCTGGGGAATTGAACCTGGGTCCTTTGGCTTCTCAGGCCAAGTGCCTTAACCGCTAAGCCATCTCTCTAGCCCATGTTTCCCCACATCTTTACTGACTCCTGGTGACATCCACGGGTTCAATTTGAGTTCTCAGGGCACAGTCATGAAAGTAGTCTGTAGGAGATGCAGACAACACTGGTCAGGGACTGGGTGAATGAGACTGAGGCGGGAAGGAAGCCAAGTACGGGAGATTCATGGAGCAACCTACCACTGGAGGCAGCTGCAGGTCTTGTCATGCTAAGGACTCTGGGCAGCGCAGAGTAACCACAAGGGTTATCCATCCGAGACAAGTGCACTGGGTTTCCACACACTCACACCCATGGGGCGTTCGGTGAGGGATACCTGGACGGTTCTGAGCCTGCAGCATTTCCAGCCTGTCTCATGTTCCCAACACTAGGGTAGCTAGGAAGAGAAAGACAGGTCCCGGGAAGTCCCCGGACGTCCCAGGGGACATCTGAGGGATATGATCACATCAGCTGTATCTCTTTCACAGGTTCCATTCTTCTGGCCCAAGGACACAGAGAGCTGAAATATCCCCTTTTACAGACCATTTCCCTAAATACATACATATATATGCGTATGTATGTGTGTGTCAAAGTAATGTTGCAATAAAAATCCTATACATTTCTTAAAGTTCGTATGGAGTGTATTTTAGTGCACCATTGTAAATATTCAGCTTCATGCGTTTGTACAGATAATACACACCCGTGGACCTACAATTCCAGTCAAGATATAGAAAAATTCTTTCACCCCAAAAGTTTCATTAAGTCCTATTCCAGTCAAATTTTCCCACCCTTACACATGATGTTAGGTACCACGAACTGATTTTTGGGTTTGTTTGTTTGTTTGTTTGTTTGTTTGTTTGTTTGTTTGTTTGTTTTTCGAGGTAGAGTTTCACTCTGGCCTAGGCTGACCTGGAATTCACTATATAGTCTCAGAGTGGCCTCGAACTCAAGGCGATCCTCCTACCTCTGCCTCCCAAGTGCTGGGATTAAAGGCTTGCACCACCACGCCTGGCTTAATGATTTTTGGTTATTTTTTATTTTTAATTTTTTTGGTTTTTCAAGGTAAAGTCTCACTCGAGCTCAGGCTGACCTGGAATTCACTACGTAGTCCCAGGCTGGTCTGGAACTCACAGCGACAAGTGTTGGGATTAAAGGCGTGTGCCACCACGCCTAGCAGAGACATAGTGCTTTTGAGATTTTCCATACTACGTTTCAACAGATCATTTCTTTGCATTGTTGAGTAGTGCTCATTAGTATAGACAGGTCACTGTTTATCCATGTACTTTTTGCTGGGATTTGAGTTGTTTTTCGGGCTTTTGCTATCTAAATAAAACTGCTAGGAAGATCCATGTGTAGTCCTTGTGTAGCCATGTCTTTATTTCTCTTGAGTACATGCTTAGGATTTCGATTGCTGGGTCATAGAACAAATATATATTTAACTTCACCATAAACTAAGTTGATTTTCAAAGTGGTTATACTGCCTTATGTTTCCATCAGAAATATATGATTTTCAGTTCCTCTATGTACCTGCTATTTAATTTGTCATTGAAAAAATTTATGTGTGTGTGTGTGTGAGAGAGAGAGAGAGAGAGAGAGAGAATGGGTGCTCCCTAGCCTCCAGCCAGTGCAAACAAACTCGACACATGTGCCCCCTTGTGCATCTGACCTACGTGGGTCCTGGGGAGTAGAACCTGGATCCTTTGGCTTTACAGGCAAGTTCCTTAACCATTAAGCCATCTCTCCAGCCCATAATATTGTCATTTTTTAAGTTTAGAGAGATTTTATTAGATTATGGATAGAACTTAAAAAAAAAAAAAAAAAAAAGAAGGAAGACATAGTCCCTATACAGCAGGGGGGGGTGGGGAGTTCTGGAAATGGAAAAGCCCACCTAGAGACCAAACTGTGGTCTTTTCTAAGTACTGATGGGGCAGAACTGACCAACACTGATACCAGGGTACTACCATGTAGGGGATCAGATTGGTTGTTTTTGTTTTTTTGTTGTTTTGTTTTTTGTTGTTTTTTGAGTTAGGGCCTCACTCTAGTCCAGGATGACCTGGAATTCACTATTAGTCTAGGGCTGGCCTCGAACTCATTGCAATCCTCCTACTTCTGCCTCCCAAGCGCTGGGATTAAAGGTGTGCGCCACCACACCCAGCTTGATTATCATTTTTTGAAAAGTGATTTATGAATCACTTTTACAAATATTTATTTTCATTTATTCATTTGACAGAGAAAGAGGGAGAAAGAGAGAATGGGTGCCCCAGAGCCTCCAGCCACTGCAAACAAACTCCAGACACATGCGCCCCCTTGTGCATCTGGCTAATGTGTGTCCTGCGGAATCGAACCTGGATCCTTTGGCTTTGCAGGCAAATGACTTAACTGCTAAGCCATCCCTCCAGCCCTGATTGTCTTTTTTTTTTTTTTTTTTTTTTTTTTTTTTGAGATAGGATCTCACTCTAGCCCAGGCTGACCTGGAATTCACTATGTATTCTCAGGGTAGTCTCAAACTCATGGCAATCCTCCTATCTCTGCCTCCTGAGTGCTGGGATTAAAGGTGTGCACCATTACACCAGGCTCCCTGAATGTCATTTTTTAACTTAGAAAATTCCATCTCAGCCAAGACATAGTGGCTCATACCAGCACTCTGGAGGCTGAAGTAGGAGGAGCACCATGAGTTTGAGGCCAGCCTGGGCTTTAGGGTGAGTTCTAGGTCATCCTGGACTAATGTAAGACTCTGCTTCAAAAAAAAAAAAAAAAAAAAAGGGCTGGAGAGATGACTCATCGGCTAAGGTGTTTGCCTTCAAAGCCTAATGACCCAGGTTCAATTCCCCAGTGACCACATAAAGCCAGATGCACGAAGTGGTGCATGCATCTGGAATTCATTTGCAGTGGCTAGGGACCCTGGTACGCCTATTCTCTCTCTCTCTCTCTCTCTCTCTCTCTCTGCTTGCAAATAAATAAATATTTTAAAACATCTAAATAGGGCTGGAGAGATGGCTTAATGGTTAAAGTGCTTGCTTGTGAAGCCTAACGACCCAGGTTCAACTTCCCAGTGCCCACGAGAACCAGATACACAAGGTGGCTCATGCATCTGGTGTTCATTTGCAGTGGCTTAGAGGCCTTGGCATGCCCATTCTCTCTCTCTATCTGCCTCTTCCTCTCTCTTTCTCTCCCCTCCCTATCAAATTAATTAATTAATTAAATATTTTTTTAAAACATAAATAAGCTGGGCATGGTGGTGCATTCCTTTAATCCCAGCACTCAGGAGGCAGAGGTAGGAGGATCACCATGAGTGCAAGGCCACCCTGAGACTACAGGTCAGCCTGGACTAGAGTGAAACTCTACCTCAACCCCCCCAAAATAAAATAAAATAAAATACACAAATAAATAATCCTATATAACTTTGATATTTGCATCAAAAAACAAACATTTATACACTTAGAAAATTTATTCTAAGCTGGGTGTGGTGGTGCACGCCTTTAATCCCAGGATTCAGGAGGCAGAGGTAGGAGGATCGCCATGAGTTCAAGGCCACCCTGAGACTACATAGTGAATTCCAGGTCAGCCTGGGCCAGAGTGAGACCCTACCTCGAAAAACTAAAAAACAAACAAACAAACAAAAAAAAAAAAAAAACCCAAAAAAATTTATTCTAAAACTGTACCTTGCCAATCTTAGAAGTGGCAAATATTTTCTTTCCTTCCTTCCGTCCTTCCTTCCTTCCTTCCTTCCTTCCTTCCTTCCTTCCTTCCTTCCTTCCTTCTTCCTTCCTTCCTCTTTCCTTCCTTCCTCCCTCCTTCCTTCCCTCCCTTCCTTCCTTCCTTTCTTCCTTCCTTTTTTCTTCCTACCTTCCTTCCTTCCTTTTTCCTTTCTACCTTCCTTCCTTCCTTTATGCATGCATTCATTCAGTGCCATGGAGATTATATCTGACCACATTAGGTACTAAATGCTACATCTCTAAAGCCAGAATGGAGCTCAAGCCTTAGCACTTTCATTACCTATGGAGTAATGTAAAAATCAGGCCACATCTCTGAGCCTCAGTCTCCTCATCTGTCAGATGGGAACAAAATAGTGTTTCCTAAGGGGGTCATTGCAAGAATCAAAGCACAGGGCTTGGTCATGATTTATACAGATGGCCAATTGCTACAGTCTGTCTACGTCACTAGGACTTGAAACAGCTCCTTGGGCACTAGTTCTGTTATAATTTGGAAGTCACCTCTGGTCCACCCTGCCTTGTCTCCAAGATAAAAGAAGCAGCATGTGATTTAGAAAGAAGCTTTTGCTGGGTGGGTAATGGGCCCTTTCAACCATGGGCCACAGAAACCTGGAGTGACCCTTGCTGGGACTGAAGTCTGGTGATCTGAGTGAGACCTGAGGCAGGAGGACACCCTGGGCCCGGAGTATCTAGATCAGTTCTAGTGTCCTTTCTGTCCCCAGATGTGTCTTGTCTCTCCACCACTTGTGTTGCATCCACTGAGGGATGGGTGCCTAGCTGGGTGGTAGGGAGGATGAGGAAGCCCCATCCCTGGTCTCAGAAATTTTCAGTTTAATGGAGGGCATGAAGCAAATAGCTCTATAAGTAAAAGCTGGTTAAAACTGTAACCTGGGGCCGGAGAGATGGCTTAGCGGTTAAGGCGTTTTGCCTGCAAAGTCAAAAGACCCAGGTTTGATCCCCCAGGACCCACATAAGCCAGATGCACAAGGTGGCACATGCATGTAGAGTACATTTGCAGTGGCTGAAGGCCCTGGTGCGCCCATTCTGTCTATCTGCCTCTTTCTACCTCTCTATCCAATAAAAATACATTTTAATGCTGGGCGTGGTGGCGCACGCCTTTAATCCCAGCACTCGGGAGGCAGAGGTAGGAGGATCGCTGTGAATTCAAGGCCACCCTGAGACTACATAGTTAATTCCAGGTCAGCCTGGGCCAGAGTGAGACCCTACCTCGAAAAACAAACAAACAAAAAATATATTTTAAAAAATTGTAACCTGTGCTGCAGAAGGGTGGGGGGCGCTACCAGAGGAAGGTAGAGAGGCTTCCCAGAGGAGGCAAGCAGAGACCAGAACAACACAGAGGGATCAGCAAGGCCAAGAATCAGGCCAAAGGAGCAGTGGGGGACATGGTGTCCACTCTCCAAGGTGGCCTCTCGGTATTCCGTCTCTGAACAGAGCTGGTCTGGGTCAGCAAGTAGATGTGGTGGATAGGATAGCCTGTGCCTTCTGAGGCTAGGTCATAATGTCAATGGCAGTAGCACAGGAGGCAGAGTCGCAGCTCCACACTGCCACTGCCTCCAGTCCCAGAAGTCCTTTTCAGAGACCTCTGGTCAGGTGAAGCTGGGATTCTTGACTTCGCCACAGGCAAGAACTCAGGATGAGTTAGTGTGAAGCAGAGCTGGAGTGTATTTTTTTTTTTTTTTTTTTTTTTTTGGTTTTGGAAGGTAGGGTCTCACTCTGGTCCAGGCTGACCTGGAATTAACTATGTAGTCTCAGGGTGGCCTTGAACTCTCGGCGATCCTCCTACCTCTGCCTCCCGAGTGCTGGGATTAAAGGCGTGCGCCACCACGCCCGGCTGAGTGTATTTTTTTTTAACGTGGATTAAACCACAAGGATTATTAGAAAGAGAGGCTTTCGGGGAAAGGATCAGCTACGCACAAGCATGGGTCTGGGCTTCCCAGGAGAGAAGTACACTTAAGTGTCTTAACAGTACTCAAGACAATTGTGGAAACTCTCAAAAGGTTGTGGTGACAGGAGTTCTTCTCGCTGCCACCACTCCCGGCCTATCAGTGTTTTTTAAAAAACATTTTTATTTATTTATTTGCAAGTACACATACAGAAAAAGAGAAAGAGAGAGAATGGGCCCTCCAGGGTCTCCTGCCACTGGGAACTCCAGAGATGCATGTGCCACTTATGTGTCTGGCTTTATGTGAGTACTGGAAAATCAAACCCGGACAGTCAGGCTTTGCAAGCAAGTGCCTTTAACTGCTGAGCCATCTCTTCATCCCATTTTTTTTTTAAGAGAGCGTGTGTGTGTATGCATTCACGCATGCATGTGCATTTGGATGTCAGAGGGCAATCTATGATGTTGCTTCTCAGAAATGCCATCTGCCATTCACTGCTTTTTTAGACAGGATTTCTCACTGGCCTGGATTCTAGACTATTAGACTATATTGGCCACCCAGTGAATCCCAGGGACCTACCTGTCTCTGCCTCCCAGCTCTGGGATTCCAAACATGTGCCACCACACCTGGCATTATCAACTGAGTTATCTACTCAGCTCTCAATATTACATTTTTTTAAATTTGTATTTACTTATTTGCAAGCAGAGAGATAGAGAGAAGAGAAAGAGAGAGAAAGAATAGGTTGCCAGGGCCTCTAGCCGTTGCTAAACGAACGCCAGACGCATGCGCCCCTTCTGCAGCTGGCTTACGTGGGTCCTGGGGAATCAAACCTGGGTCCTTTGGCTTCGCAGGCAAGCACCTTTAACCTCTAAGCCATCTCTCCAGCCCTCAATATTACATTTTAATTGACAGAGAAGAGAGACTTTGGAGGATTCTGAGCAAAGGATTGAGGAATCATAGGCCTGAGTGGTGGCAACTGACAGTCATAAGGACTTAAAGAGAGGACTGGAAAGATGTCTCGGGGATTAAAGGCATTTGCTTGCAAATCTTGATGGCCTGCATTCAGTTCCTCAACAAGCACATAAAGCCAGATGATGCACAAAGTGGCCCCTGTGGCTGCAGTTTGTTTGTAGTGGTACCAGGCCCTATCGCACCCATACTCCCTCTCTCTGAAGACAAGGAGGGATTAGAGGGAGCATGCACCAGGGAAAGAACAAGAGGGGGTGAGAGGGTTATGAGATGAGGAGGGACACTGTCCTGTGGAGGGACCTTGGGGACTGCGGTAGGGGCTGAGAGAAGGTGGCTTTTCCTCTTCTCGGTTACTGTAAAAGGAGGTGTTTCCAGAATTCCACAGCTAGTGTGAGCATGGCTAGTGTAAGGTGGGAGGAGGGACAGAGGGACAAGAGAAGAGAAAGAGAGGTCTCACATGGAGTAGTGAGAGTCCAGTATCCAGAACCTTCTGGATCAATGAAAGGTCTTTGTGGTGGGAAGATCTATTCATGGATTTCCATCGGGAAGACGGTCTCTCTTTCAAAGGGATTTTGTGAGAATCTAGTTAGTTGGTGCTCTAGCTGTTGTGCTTTCAAAATAAATGGATCAAGGATTTTTGTTTTTTTGAAGTAGGGTCTCACTCTGTAGTCAGGATAGCCTCAGACTCAAGGTGACCCTTCTTTTTAAAAATATTGTATTCATTTACTTATTTGTGATGCAGAGAGAGAGAGAGAGAATGGACATGCCAGGGCATCCAACCACTGCAAACGAACTCTAGATGCACGTGCCATGTACACTTGGCTTATTAGGTACTGGGAAATTGAACCTGGGTCCTTTGGCTTTGCAGGTAAACACCTTAACCACTAAGCCATCCCTCAGCCCTCAAGGTGATCCTTCTACCTAAGCCTCCCAAGTGCTTAGATTAAAGGCATGTGCCACCATGCCTGGCAACTCTCCTGTTTAAAGTCTGTATTAAAATATTTTTATTAAATATTTTATTTATCTATTTATTTGAGAGAAAGAAGCAGAGAGAAAGAGCTCTGAGCCTCAGTCTCCTCATCTGTCAGATGGGAACAAAATAGTGTTTCCTAAGGGGGTCATTGCAAGAATCAAAGCACAGGGCTTGGTCATGATTTATACAGATGGCCAATTGCTACAGTCTGTCTACGTCACTAGGACTTGAAACAGCTCCTTGGGCACTAGTTCTGTTATAATTTGGAAGTCACCTCTGGTCCACCCTGCCTTGTCTCCAAGATAAAAGAAGCAGCATGTGATTTAGAAAGAAGCTATTGCTGGGTGGGTAAGGGCCCTTTCAACCATGGGCCACAGAAACCTGGAGTGACCCTTGCTGGGACTGAAGTCTGGTGATCTGAGTGAGACCTGAGGCAGGAGGACACCCTGGGCCCGGAGTATCTAGATCAGTTCTAGTGTCCTTTCTGTCCCCAGATGTGTCTTGTCTCTCCACCACTTGTGTTGCATCCACTGAGGGATGGGTGCCTAGCTGGGTGGTAGGGAGGATGAGGAAGCCCCATCCCTGGTCTCAGAAATTTTCAGTTTAATGGAGGGCATGAAGCAAATAGCTCTATAAGTAAAAGCTGGTTAAAACTGTAACCTGGGGCCGGAGAGATGGCTTAGCGGTTAAGGCGTTTTGCCTGCAAAGTCAAAAGACCCAGGTTTGATCCCCCAGGACCCACATAAGCCAGATGCACAAGGTGGCACATGCATGTAGAGTACATTTGCAGTGGCTGAAGGCCCTGGTGCGCCCATTCTGTCTATCTGCCTCTTTCTACCTCTCTATCCAATAAAAATACATTTTAATGCTGGGCGTGGTGGCGCACGCCTTTAATCCCAGCACTCGGGAGGCAGAGGTAGGAGGATCGCTGTGAATTCAAGGCCACCCTGAGACTACATAGTTAATTCCAGGTCAGCCTGGGCCAGAGTGAGACCCTACCTCGAAAAACAAACAAACAAAAAATATATTTTAAAAAATTGTAACCTGTGCTGCAGAAGGGTTTGGGGGGCGCTACCAGAGGAAGGTAGAGAGGCTTCCCAGAGGAGGCAAGCAGAGACCAGAACAACACAGAGGGATCAGCAAGGCCAAGAATCAGGCCAAAGGAGCAGTGGGGGACATGGTGTCCACTCTCCAAGGTGGCCTCTCGGTATTCCGTCTCTGAACAGAGCTGGTCTGGGTCAGCAAGTAGATGTGGTGGATAGGATAGCCTGTGCCTTCTGAGGCTAGGTCATAATGTCAATGGCAGTAGCACAGGAGGCAGAGTCGCAGCTCCACACTGCCACTGCCTCCAGTCCCAGAAGTCCTTTTCAGAGACCTCTGGTCAGGTGAAGCTGGGATTCTTGACTTCGCCACAGGCAAGAACTCAGGATGAGTTAGTGTGAAGCAGAGCTGGAGTGTATTTTTTTTTTTTTTTTTTTGGTTTTGGAAGGTAGGGTCTCACTCTGGTCCAGGCTGACCTGGAATTAACTATGTAGTCTCAGGGTGGCCTTGAACTCTCGGCGATCCTCCTACCTCTGCCTCCCGAGTGCTGGGATTAAAGGCGTGCGCCACCACGCCCGGCTGAGTGTATTTTTTTTTAACGTGGATTAAACCACAAGGATTATTAGAAAGAGAGGCTTTCGGGGAAAGGATCAGCTACGCACAAGCATGGGTCTGGGCTTCCCAGGAGAGAAGTACACTTAAGTGTCTTAACAGTACTCAAGACAATTGTGGAAACTCTCAAAAGGTTGTGGTGACAGGAGTTCTTCTCGCTGCCACCACTCCCGGCCTATCAGTGTTTTTTAAAAAACATTTTTATTTATTTATTTGCAAGTACACATACAGAAAAAGAGAAAGAGAGAGAATGGGCCCTCCAGGGTCTCCTGCCACTGGGAACTCCAGAGATGCATGTGCCACTTATGTGTCTGGCTTTATGTGAGTACTGGAAAATCAAACCCGGACAGTCAGGCTTTGCAAGCAAGTGCCTTTAACTGCTGAGCCATCTCTTCATCCCATTTTTTTTTTAAGAGAGCGTGTGTGTGTATGCATTCACGCCTGCATGTGCATTTGGATGTCAGAGGGCAATCTATGATGTTGCTTCTCAGAAATGCCATCTGCCATTCACTGCTTTTTTAGACAGGATTTCTCACTGGCCTGGATTCTAGACTATTAGACTATATTGGCCACCCAGTGAATCCCAGGGACCTACCTGTCTCTGCCTCCCCAGCTCTGGGATTCCAAACATGTGCCACCACACCTGGCATTATCAACTGAGTTATCTACTCAGCTCTCAATATTACATTTTTTTAAATTTGTATTTACTTATTTGCAAGCAGAGAGATAGAGAGAAGAGAAAGAGAGAGAAAGAATAGGTTGCCAGGGCCTCTAGCCGTTGCTAAACGAACGCCAGACGCATGCGCCCCTTCTGCAGCTGGCTTACGTGGGTCCTGGGGAATCAAACCTGGGTCCTTTGGCTTCGCAGGCAAGCACCTTTAACCTCTAAGCCATCTCTCCAGCCCTCAATATTACATTTTAATTGACAGAGAAGAGAGACTTTGGAGGATTCTGAGCAAAGGATTGAGGAATCATAGGCCTGAGTGGTGGCAACTGACAGTCATAAGGACTTAAAGAGAGGACTGGAAAGATGTCTCGGGGATTAAAGGCATTTGCTTGCAAATCTTGATGGCCTGCATTCAGTTCCTCAACAAGCACATAAAGCCAGATGATGCACAAAGTGGCCCCTGTGGCTGCAGTTTGTTTGTAGTGGTACCAGGCCCTATCGCACCCATACCCTCTCTCTGAAGACAAGGAGGGATTAGAGGGAGCATGCACCAGGGAAAGAACAAGAGGGGGTGAGAGGGTTATGAGATGAGGAGGGACACTGTCCTGTGGAGGGACCTTGGGGACTGCGGTAGGGGCTGAGAGAAGGTGGCTTTTCCTCTTCTCGGTTACTGTAAAAGGAGGTGTTTCCAGAATTCCACAGCTAGTGTGAGCATGGCTAGTGTAAGGTGGGAGGAGGGACAGAGGGACAAGAGAAGAGAAAGAGAGGTCTCACATGGAGTAGTGAGAGTCCAGTATCCAGAACCTTCTGGATCAATGAAAGGTCTTTGTGGTGGGAAGATCTATTCATGGATTTCCATCGGAAGACGGTCTCTCTTTCAAAGGGATTTTGTGAGAATCTAGTTAGTTGGTGCTCTAGCTGTTGTGCTTTCAAAATAAATGGATCAAGGATTTTTGTTTTTTGAAGTAGGGTCTCACTCTGTAGTCAGGATAGCCTCAGACTCAAGGTGACCCTTCTTTTTAAAAATATTGTATTCATTTACTTATTTGTGATGCAGAGAGAGAGAGAGAGAATGGACATGCCAGGGCATCCAACCACTGCAAACGAACTCTAGATGCACGTGCCATGTACACTTGGCTTATTTAGGTACTGGGAAATTGAACCTGGGTCCTTTGGCTTTGCAGGTAAACACCTTAACCACTAAGCCATCCCTCAGCCCTCAAGGTGATCCTTCTACCTAAGCCTCCCAAGTGCTTAGATTAAAGGCATGTGCCACCATGCCTGGCAACTCTCCTGTTTAAAGTCTGTATTAAAATATTTTTATTAAATATTTTATTTATCTATTTATTTGAGAGAAAGAAGCAGAGAGAAAGAGAGAGAGAGAAGAGAATGGGTACATCAGGGCCTTTAGCCACAAATAAACTCCAGATGCATGCACCACCTACCTTGTGTATCTGGCTTTACGTAGGCACCAGGGAATTGAACCTGGGTCCTTAGGCTTTGCAGGCAAGCGTCTTAACCGCTCAGCCATCTCTCCAGCCCTGTAATAAAATATTTTAAATAGAATCCCAACTCTGCTCCATACTGACTACTCCTGAAATTCTTTTTTTTTTACTCCTGAAATTCTTATCCTTCCTTCTTTCCCTTCCTTCCTTCCTTCCTTCCTTCCTTCCTTCCTTCCTTCCTTCCTTCCTTCCTTCCTCTCTCCCCTCTCTTTCTTTCTTTCTTTCTTTCTTTGCCTCAGTTGAGGTCCCTAAAAGATTACTGGAACTCCTCAGGTTGCTGATGGTGACATGTGGAGTTGTGCCTCTGTCCCTCTCACTGCTGACATATTCCACGCAAGAGTCAGGGACAATACATGATCACTGTTCTGTTAGAAGCAGCTCTCCAGCTTATTTGTGTTACAACTCACAAAGAATTACCAAGTGTAGACACACAGAAGGGTAAGCTAAGAAAGAGATTTATTTTAGGAAAATAAAACAGAAAGTAAAGCAGGAAAACTCCTGAGCTAGGAGGGGCCCACAGCTGGTTGTTCCCTTAGATGACTTGGATCAGGGGTTCTTATAGCCTCAGAGATGTAAATTAGGCATACAATTGAGATAAAATTCATTTGTTGCTGGGTCAGGGAGAAGAAGATAGATTTGGAAAAGGGCTGCAGGCAGGAAAAAGTCTGCAAAAAGCACCTTGGAGGAAGAAGGAAGCTATTCCTGATCACCATCTTTAAAAATATATATATTTGGGGGCTGGAGAGATGGCTTAGCAGTGAAGGCATTTGCCTGCAAAGCCTAAGGACGCTTATGTCTAGAGTTCGTTTGCAGTGCCTAGAGGCCCTGTCACACCCATTCTCTCTCCCTCTCTCTCTTTCTCTCTGTCAAATAAATAAATAAAGCTGGGCATGGTGGCGCACGTATTTAATCCCAGCACTCGGGAGGCAGAGGTAGGAGGATCACCATGAGTTCAAGGCTACCCTGAGACTACATAGTGAATTCCAGGTCAGCCTGAGCTACAATGAGACCCTACCTCAAAAAAAAAAAAAACCAATAAATAAATAAATAAATAAATAAATAATTAAAAAATATATTTTATTTATTTACTTGAGAGAGAAAGGCAGATAGAGAGAGGGAGAGAATGGACATACCAGGGCCTCCAGCCACTGCAAACGATGCATGCACCACTTTGTGCATCTGGCTTTATGTGGGTACTGGGGAATTGAACCTGGGTTCTTTGGCTTTGCTGGCACGTGCCTTAACTACTAAGCCATCTCTCCAGCCACCGATCATCATCTTGAGTCAGACTGGAGTTGCCTTCTAGTCTTGCCAGGGCAGGTCAACATCTATTTTGTTTTGGATGTGTGTCTCTAAGTAGCTGTAAAAGAAGGCTTTGGAGGCAGGTCAGGGTTAACAGGGCTCCTGAAAGTAAACTAAACGTGCCTGTGAGGAGAAACATGTCCTTCAACCTGTTAGAGAGAATCTGGTCCTTCCTCATCTCTTTTTTCCCATTGGAGTCCTCACAGCTTCCACCTCGTTGGAGCCAAAAAGGGTCTGGTCTTTCCTTAACTCTCTTCCCTAAAGGAGTCCTCCCACCTTAGGAACATGGCGAAGTGCCCAACATCTAGTGGGAGGACTAGTCTGACTGGCTCATCTCCCATCCAGTAAATTCCCATAAAAGACTCAAAGGTAAGCCAGGCGTGGTGGCACACGCCTTTAATCCCAGCACTCGGGAGGCAGAGGTAGGAGGATCACTGTGAGTTCAAGGCCACCCTGAGACTACATAGTTAATTCCAGGTCAGCCTGGGCCAGAGTGAGACCCTACCTCGAAAAACCAAAAAAAAAAAAAAAAAAAAGACTCAAAGGTACCAGGAAGGCGTTTCCATCTTTGAGAATCCCCTCTTGGGCAAAAAGGAAGAGAAGAAGGAGGAAAAAGAAGAAGAGGAGGAGAAGGAAGAAAAAGGAGGAAGAAGGGAAGAGGGAGAAGGAGGAGAAAACAATGGCAAGTGTTGGTGAGAAGAGGGATTAGACTCTTCCGGTGGGACTATAGAAGATGTAGCTGCTTCAGAAAACATTCTGACAGTTCCTCCAAAAGTTAAACACTGGCTGGGGGGATGGCTTAGCGGTTAAGGCATTTGCCTGCAAAGCCAAAGGACCCAGGTTCAGTTCCCCAGGACCCATGTAAGCCAGATGCACAAGGTGGCACATGCGTCTGGAGATCGTTTGCCGTGCCTGGAGGCCCTAGCATGTCCATTCTCTCTCTTTCTCTGTCAAATAAATAAATAAAAATAAAATATTAAAAAAGGTTAAACATTGGGTGTTGGGGAGATGGCTCAGTAGATAAAAGGTTTGCCACTCAAGGTGGAGTACTGAAAGTCAAAAGCCAGAAGCTGTGGTTGGCTTCTGTAATGCTAGAATACTGATGCTGATGACAATGGAAGAGAAAAACAAGAAAATTTCTGGAAGCTCACTGCAAACACAGTGAAGAATAGCAGAGTGAGAAGCCAAAGAGGAAAAAAATAAATAAATAAAAACCAACCCTGCTTCACATGAGGTGGGCAAGCAAAGACCAACTCCAAAGTTGTCCTCTGACCTCCACATGCACACCATGGCAAACACATTGCCTACACACACACACACACACACACACACACACACAAAATTTCATTTAAAAAAAGTTTGGGCTGGAGAGATGGCTTAGCGGTTAAGGCACATGCCTGTGAAGCCTAAGGCCCCAGTTTGATTCTCCAGGTCCCACGTAAGCCAGATGCATAAGGGAGTGCATGCATCTGGAATTTGTTTGCAGTGGCTAGAGGCCCTGGCATGCCCAATTTCACTCTCCCTCTCTCTCTTTCCCTCTCTCTGTCTCTAATAAATAAATAAAAATAAAAATCTTTAAAAAATAATTTTAAAAAAGGTTCAACCTGGGCTGGGTGTGGTGGTGCACTCCTTTGATCACAGCACTTGGGAGGCAAAAGCAGGAAGAATGTCATGAGTTCAAGGCCAAACTGGGACTACAGAGTGAGTTCTAGGTCAGCCAGGGCTAGAGTCAGACCCTACCTTGAAAATAAACAACAAAAAGAGGTTCAGCATGGAATGATCAAATTACCCATCATTCCAACTCATAAGTACACATCGAAGAGAAGTAAAACTAGGCGTACACAAGGTTGTACATGAACTCTTACAACAGTGGTACTAAAACAGCCCCAAAGCAGAAGCCCAATGCCCATCAACAGTTCACCAAGTGCGGCATATCCATATAATGCAAATATTATTTGGCAAAGAGGGATGAAAGCTGGGCGTGGTGGCGCACGCCTTTAATCCCAGCACTCGGGAGGCAGAGGTAGGAGGATCGCCAAGAGTTCGAGGTCACCCTGAGACTACATAGTTAATTCCAGGTCAGCCTGGACCAGAGTGAGACCCTACCTCGAAAAACCAAAAAAAAAAAAAAAAAAGAAAAAAGAGGTATGAAGCAATAACATACTTACAACATGGATAAACTTTGACAAAAAACATGCTAAGGGGAAAAGGCATTCCCAAAAGCCCACATGTGTATGACCCCTTTTTATGAAATTTCCAGTATAAGGAAACCTGTAGAAGCAGAAAGCAGGTGAGTGGTTGCATTAAGCTGGTGACTGCTAGTGAGTACAGGGTGTTTTTTTATGAAGAGGGAGCCTGAAGTGGTGAAAATGTTCTAATATAGATTGTGACAGTGGCACATCTCTGCACATAGCACATGTATTGAAAACCACCACATTGTCAAATGTAAATGGGTGAACTGAAAATAGTGATTCAGGACTGGAGAGATGGCTTAGCAGTTAAGGTGCTTGCCTGCGAAGCCTAAGTACCCATGTTTGAATCTCCAGGTCCCACGTAAGCAGACACACAAGGTGACACAAGTGCGCAAGGTCACCCATGCGTACAAGGTGGCGCACACATCTGGAGTTTGATTGCAGTGGCTGGAGGCCCTGGTGTGCCAGTTCTCTCTCTCTCATTTAAAAAAAAGAAAAACAAAAAGAAAATAGGGTTGGAGAGATGGCTTAGCCATTAAGGTGCTTGCCTGAAAAACCAAAGGACCTAGGTTCAATTCCCCAGAACCCATGTAAGCCAGACGCACAAGGGGGTGCATGGTCTGGAGTTCATTTGTAGCAGCTGGAGGCCCTAGCATGCCCATTCTCTCTCTTTACCTGTTTCTCTCTCTCTCAAATAAATAAAAATAAAATAAATAAACAAAAAGGCTGGGGTAGCCGGGCATGGTGGTGCACACCTTTAATCCCAGCACTCAGGAAGCAGAGGTAGGAGGATCGTTGTGAGTTCAAGGCCACCCTGAGACTACATAGTGAATTCCAGGTCAGCCTGGGCCAGAATGAGACCATACCTTGAAAAAAAAAGAAAGAAAAAAGGCTGGGAAATGGCTTAGCAGTTAAGGCATTTGCCTGGGAAGCCTAAGGATCCTGGTTCGATTCCCCAGCACCCACATAAGCCAGATGCACAAGGGGACACATGCATCTGGAGTTCATTTGCAGGGGCTAGAGGCCCTGGCATGCCCATTCTCTCTTTCTTTCTATCTGCCCCTTCCTCTCTCTCTCTCTCAAATAAATAAATAAATAAATGTATATATTTATTTATAAAAACATAAAAAAGAAAATAATGATTCAGTAGCAGCACTTTTTTTTTTTTTTTTTTTTTTTTTTTTTTTGAGGAAGAATCTCACTGTAGCCCAGGCTGACCTGGAATTCCCTAAGTAGTCTCAGGCTGGCCTTGCACTCATGGTGATCCTCCTACCTCTGCCTCCTACCTCTGTTGGGATTAAAGGTGTGTGCTACCATGCCTGACTTAACAATACTTTAAAATAATAAAATAAAATAAAATGATGATGAGGGCCAGGGAGATGGCTCAGCAGTTAAAGGTCACTTACAAAGCCTGTCCTACAGGAGTTCGATCTTCCCCAGCACTCACTTAAAGCTAAGCACAAAGTGGTGCCAGTTAATCTGGTGTTCAGAGCGCTTGTGTCAAGGAAGGTAAAAGAAGAGCACAGATGCCTGAGCGTTGTCCTCTGACCTCCATGTGCATGCTATGGCATGAGAGCATGTGTGTGCACACACATGCACGCGCACACACACACTCAAATATGTTAAATGCATTTTACCAAGTAATGAAGATATTCCTTTTATACTAATAGGGACCAAGTGATGAGATATGGGTAACTGGAAAAATAACTATATAATGGTTTATGTTGTATTTTATCATTAAGGTGGAACAAGAGAATTAAGGGGCATCCTGGGCAGTTAGGAGGGATGGATACATGGAACAGCAGTCCTGATGGTGTCTTCCAGGAAGGGACTGCTCCTGGTATTCTTCACACTTCTCCACTGTGAATCATGGAAATACACCAGCTAGTAACAAATAACATTAACAGCGTCTAGAGAGGCAGAAACAAAGCCAGAAACTTCTTGCCAGTGGTGTCAACTGGCCTGTAATTCCAGCACGAAGACGATGGAGGGAGGAAGACAAGGAGTTCAAGGTCATCCTTGTCTGCATAGCTAGTCTGAGGCTAGCCCTGTCTTGATAAACAAAACAATAAACATCCGGGGACTTCATGAACAAGACAGAATTGAGGTTGGGTAGGAATTTTAGAGAATGAAAAGTTAAGAAAGTTCTGGGGCCTGAGGTGGAGGGCCCTGGAGACAAAGGGGGCAGAGGTTAGACTCCCTGCCTCTCATGAGCTGGGCCTCTCTGCTGGCTTCTACCTCACTAGGAAGCACCATTGCCTTCACCTGCATTAGTTTATTATCTCTAGTAAATAGGAATGATTGTCAGAGGATGGCTCACAGAGGTAGAGATAATTGTCTAAGGTCACACAGCCAGAAAGTGGCAGAGCTGCGATTCAAACCCTCATGGGCAGTGAGTGTGCTTCTGGTAGGCCTCCAACTGCTGTGCTTGTAATTCATACAAAATGTGGTGAGTGTACCAGGGGATAAAGAGAAAGAGAGACAGAGAAAGAGAGGGGGAGGGCCACTGGATGGAAGACTCAGGCAGGGCATAGTCCTGGGGGCAGGGAAGAAGCAAGAAACAATGCCAGCGTCACTTTTCAGTGGATCAGACGCTGGCTCCTTCCAGAACATATTTTCCTATTTCCAGGGGCATTTGCATTTCATATTTTAAATTCCTTGTGACCACTATTGATTATTCAAAACAAGTTGGGGCAGGGGGTGTTGGAGAAATCATTATTTCGGGGGCCTCAGTGTTTCCCCTTTTATTTGCAAAGCAGTCAGTGTTTATTTCTCAGCACACCCTCCCAGGCCATAGGCCATGCTGTCCTCCTCTGCTAGTAGCAGACTAGCCTCCAAAACTGCCAGCAGCTCCAGCTCATTCCCCTCTTCACAGAAAGCTTCTCCCTCCCCTCACTGTCCCCAACTCCTGCCCTGTCTCATTTTTCTCTGGAAAGCCTGTCACCAGCAGGCACTTTGACACCTAGTCACATGTTTAACCTGTTGGTGGGTGGTCTGTCTCCTCTGCTACTTTGCAGCATTTGGTGGTATTCATATACCCATCTCACAGATGAAACACAAGCTTGAGTTAGGAATAACCAGTGAATACTTGGTGGGGATCTCAACTCTTTTTTTTTTTTAAAAAAAATTATTTTTATTTATTTATTTGAGAGAGAGAGAGAGAGAGAGAAAGTGGGAGCACCAGGGCCTCCACCCACTGCAAATGAACTCCAGATGCGTGTACCCCCTTGTGCATCTGGCTTATGTGGGTTCTGGGGAATTGAACCTGGGTCCTTTGGCTTTGCAGGCAAGTATCTTAATAGCTAAGCCATCTCTCAGCCCTGGATCTCAACTCTTTATTCTCCAATTCTAGTAATGTATGGGAAGGGCCTATGATGTGCATTTCTGCCAAGATCTGAGTACACAAACATGGACAAGACGGTCTTGGCCCTCATGCAACTTCCCATCCAGTTAAGGAGACAAACACTGACACCAGAAACTTACAATCAGAATTGAAAGTGCTGTGTGGGTGGGTGGGGATGGGAGGAGGGGAGGGTGGGCAGCAGAGAAAGTGCTATGATATTGTTAGGATCAAGTAGGAGGGACAGAGAGTCTAGCCTGGGGTGTACCAAAGAAGACTTCCCAAGAAAGGGGACACATGGACTGAGTCTTGAAGGATACTGGATGGTCAGCGCACAGGGAGCCTGGGAAGGCCTGCTTGCCAAAGGACCTCACAAATGTTCACCCCTGTATCAGGGAAACAGGAAGAGGAGGTGAGAAGGCAGCCCTGAGAATCAGAAGTTAAAACTTTCTCCTGTAGGTGACTGGTCTAGGGGTGTCTTCAAAGATATGGTCCTTGGTCCTGGGGCAGCTGACCTGCTCCGGGCAGGTGGGACTAGGAGGGGATTGGGGGATGATGGGGGAACCCTTGAAGTTGTTTTTCTGCTCCCAGCTGTGTGGCTACCTCCAGATGATGGGTCCCTTTAGGGGGGTTGGGAGAAGGTTCATTTTCACAAGAGCCCCTCCCCTTCCCCCAGTGTCCCCGGAGGCTAAGAAAAGAGGAAGCTCTTTGTGGACTTCCTCCTGGTCAGGGTGTACCAATCCTGGCTGCTCCTCTGAAGGGGCAGAGCCAGATCAACTTGCAGGTTCTGCCAGAGCAAGGGGCCCAGGTGTTCCTACCCACTGTCTACTCAGGACACCCTCAGACAAGGTTCTCTGCGGGGGAGATGGGAAAGCAGGCAGTCCCATTCTTTTCTTTTTTTGGAAAGCAGCCCCAGCCAGCCCTTCTAACATGCTGTGTGTGCCAGGCAAAACCCCTCCCGTCTCTGAGCCTGGCAGTTTACATCCTTAGACTGAGGTGACATGCGTGAATTAACTGCAAGAGCACACTTGCACAAGGTACAGAGAAAGCTGGGCTTGATGGCTTGTGCCTTTGTCCCCAGCACTTGGGAGGGTGAGTTAGAGACTAGCTTGGGCTAGAGTAAGACCCTGCCCATCTCAGTCTCCCATCTCTCCCCCAAGAAAAGCAGAGAAGGCAGGGTTTATTCGTTTGAAAGACACATCGGCTGTCCTTACCTCTTTATGCATGTAAATCTATAGGAAAAGGTGAAGAAGCAACCTAGGCCGCAAGAAACAGGATGTTTCACTGAAGAGGAAGGGATGTTGGAATCAGGAAGGAGGTTAACTTTTTAAAAAATATTTGGCTTTCTTTTCTTTTTTAACTAGAATGCACTTAAAATAATAATAATAAGTGAAGGCATTGGTATATATGGATACTGAGCCCTTTTCCCCAAACACAAAATTTTCTTTCTTTTTTTTCCCCAAGGTAGGGTCTCCCTCTAGCCCAGGCTGACCAGGAATTCCCTATGTACTCTCAGGGTGACCTTGAACTTAAGGTGATCCTCCTACCTCTTTCACCCCACGAAATTTTCTAAGCATACCTACACTCTACCATTAATATTTTATTTGCTCTGGTGCACGTCTATCCACCAATTCATCCTTTGTTATGGGAGAGTAGAGTGCTAGTGATTGAACTCCTGCATGGGAGAGCTCTGCCACTGAGCTACACCTTCAGCCCAACTTATCTTTTTTTTTTTTTTTTTCGAGGTAAGGTCTTCCTCTAGCTCAGGCTGACCTAGAATTCACTATATAGTCTCAGGGTAGCTTTGAACTCTTGGCAATCCTCCTACTTCTGCCTCCCTGAGTGCTGGGATTAAAAGTGTGTGATGGGGCTGGAGAGATGGCTTAGCAGTTAAGGCACTTGCCTGCTAAGCCTAAGAACCCGGTTCCAATCTCCAGGTCCCACGTTTAGCCAGATGCAAAGTGACGCAAGGGTGCAATGCCACACTTGACCACAAGGGGGCGCACACATCTGGATTTCGTTCACAGCAGCTGAGAGGCTGCTGGTGCGCCCATCTCTATCTGTCTTCCTCTCCCTCTCTCTCTGTCTCTCTCTCTCTGTCTCTCTCCAAAAATAAATAAAATAATTTTTTAAAAAATTTTTTAAAAAGTGTGCGATGCCACACCTGGCTCCAATTTATCTTTTTTTAAAAAGATATATTTATTTATTTTTATTTGAGAGAGTCAGAGAGAGAGAGAGAGAGAGAGAGAGGGGAAGAGGAAGAGGCAGAGAGAATGGGTGTGCCAGGGCCTTTTCAGGTGCTGTGAATGAACTCCAGACCTGTGCGCCCCTTGTACATGTGCGACATTGCATGCTTGCGTCACTTTTGCATCTGGCTAAACGTGGGACCTGGAGATTTGAACAAGTGTTCTTAGGCTTTGCAGGCAAGCCCCTTAACCACTAAGTCATCTCTCCATCCCAAAAAAGATATATTTCATAGTAAATTACTCCAACATACGTATCACATGTAACAAAATACACACAATTAAGTGCTCATTTGCTGGATTAAAAAATATTCATGCCGGGTGTGGTGGCACATGTCTTTAATCCCAACACTTAGGAGGCAGAGCTAGGAAGATCACTTGAGTTTGAGAGGCCACCCTGAGACTACATAGTGAATTCCAGGTCAGCCTGGGCTAGAGTGAGACCCTACCTCGAAAAAAAAAAAAAATTATTTATAAGAGAAAGAGAGAGAGAAAGACAGAGAGAGGAGAGAGAATAGGCAGGGCCTCTCGCCACTACAAATAAACTTCAGACGCATGTACTACTTTGTGCATCTGGCTTTATGAGGGTACAGGGGGATGGAACCCAGGTTCTTAGACTTTGCAGGCAAGCACCTTAACCTCTGATCCATCTCTCCAGTCTTCATTTGCTGAGTTTTTACAAATGCATATGTATCTCTAAAACTTAAACATCACTAAGATATATTACTTCCATGACTCCAGACCGTTCTCTCTTGTCCTATAGTGTGTTTATATTGCCAACATCCTGAATCAGTCCTCAGCACAGATGCTTGGCTGAAGCACAGCTGAGTCCAAGAATGACTGTGCACGTGGCTTCTCTCCGAGGACGGCTTTCCTCACACGACTGGTGCACAGTAAGTACAACTCAACACGTGTTCATCATATTAGGTATACACTGCTGGGTAACAAATTACCCAGTTTAGTAACCTAAGATACAAACCTTTTGCATGTGTATGTGTGTATGTATATACATGTGTCTTCATGTACATGTATATGTGCATGTACATATTCGTGGTGTGTGTGTGTGTGTAGGCCAGACTGACATCTGTTGTCGTTCTCAGTCACTCTCCACTTTATTTACTGAGGCAGAATGTCTCACTTGGACCCAAACCTCCACAATCCTACTGTACTAATCAGCTAGCTTGCCCTGGGGATCCGCCTAGCTTTGCCTCCTGAATTCTGGGATGACAGGTGTGCCCACCACGCATGGCATATATGTGGGTACTGAGGATCTAAACTCAAGTCCTCACACCTGAGTGACAAGTGCTTTATGGAACTGAGTCATCTCTCCAGCCCAAGACATAACCATTTATTGTCACCCAGTTTTTGTGAGACACCTGGAAGAAGCTTAGCTGAGTGGTCCTGACAGTGTGTCTGTCTGCTGACAATCTGGCTGGTTGCCATCTTAAGCCTTAACTGGGGCTGATAGCAGGAGGCCCTCATCCTTCACCAGGTAAACCTTCACCTGGGGCTGTTGGTCAGTGCTCATGGTGTGGTGACTGGCTTCGCTACGGTGAGTGAGGGGAAAGGAGAGAAGGGAAATCATGCCACAATGGCTACACAAGTTATTCCTCTTCCATTGCAGAAAGGTGTACACAGACATATGAGCACCAGCAGGTGAGATTAAATGCAGCACGTGGTCATGGCGTGTATGCATTCAAATGTGCCAAGAGCCTGCTGTGTGCTAGGTGTGGTGTTGGGCTCCAGAGAGCATGGGGAGGAGTCAGAAGCAGCCGTGTCTTACACTCCTTTATGAGATCCATGTGTGGGGGTGGGGCAAGCGCCCGCACAACAGGGGTGAAGGAGTGGGTAGGTCAGACAGACATGAAAGCAGATGGTGTCTATCGACCTCAATAAATAATACAACAGTGGAATGATGGTTCTTAAAAATCACTTTGCTAGGATGCATATTTATGACTCATAAAGAGAAAATTTGCTTCCCTCTTTATTCTACAGCCAACACACTCCCCCAGCTGACATGACAGCTGCAACCTGTTTGGTGTGTCCATCCAGGGCAATTCCATGACACACAAAGACACTCCCTGTAGCACACTGTACAGTGCATTGCTTGACACCTCTCTCAGCATCCTTATTTATAGCTGCATGGTAGTCTGTTGTCTACATATGTCAGTCCCTAGTCAACAATCATTTGGTTTATTGGAGACAAAACTGGTCATCTACCTTGCTCATCTCTTTCCACTTGTGGGAGTGTAAATAGAGGAGGACTTGCTTGCATCTTGAAATGTGAGAGTGCCTTTCCTCACACTCACATCCTCAAAGTTAGCTGTCATTCATTCTGAACTCTGACAATCTTGTAGTTGAGAGCTGGCAAGACAGCTCAGTTGGTAAAGTGCTTGTTGTCCAAGCATGTAGACCTGAGTTCAGTCTCCAGAACCCTCACAAAATGGTAGGTGTGGTGGCACATACCTGTAATCCCACGGCTGGGAGAACAGAGACAAGCAGATCCCTGGTGCTATCTGGCTAGCTAGTCTGGCCTAATTGGTGAGTTCCCAGCCAATGAAAGACTTTATAGCCCCTGCCTCTTTGTCCATCTGAAACTTCCAAGGAAGTGAAAGGGCCCACAAGTAGTGCCACACACATTTGACCATTCAGCCTGGGTGGGTGGTTGTTGCATCCAGCATCTCCATGTAACCTTAGTTAACAGTAATATGAAGCCGAACGTGGTGGCTCACGTCCACAATCCCAACACATGGGGGGGCTGAGGTAGGGGGATTGCAGAGGCTTCAAGGTCAGTTTGGGCTACATAGTCAGTTCCAGGACAGGATGGGCTACAAAGTGAAACCCTGTAACAAACAAACAAACAAACAAACAAACAACAAACAAACAAACATCAAAACACAGAGCCAGGAGTGGTGGTACATGTGTTTAATTCCAGCACTTGGGAGGCAGGAGGATTGCTGTGAGTTCGAAGCCAGCCTAAGACTACATAGTGACTTCCAGGTCAGCCTGGGCTAGAGTGACACCCTACCTCAACCCCCCACCCCAAATCAACAAACAACTTCTGGGAATATAAATATTAAGAGACAGAGTATAAATACCAAAGAAATAACACTTTTCTCTCTTTGACCTTACCCTCTGTCCTTCCCTCCTCTCCCCATCTGAGTGAGATCTTAGCACTTCTCATCTGGTTCTTGCTTCCACCATTGCCCTTCCCCCTCTCTGCTCTCCAACCCTTCCTCCTCTCTAGGTCTGGTTCACTTCAAGAAAATGAAAGCCCGTCAGGCCACTTCCCATTGCCTGCCTCCAAACATTCCATGAGATCTGCGAGGGTGAAGCTACTGTTATTCCCATTGTACAGATAAAAAAGTCAAGACCCAAGAGACTTAAAAGGGATTACCCAAGGTTACCAATGCAGATGACAGCATGGACATTGAAAACCATTCAGTCTGACCCTCTCTGTAGCTCTTGCTCATGGCATTCGTTCTAACTGGTCTTGGCACGTGCCATGCTTCATGCTCCCTGCCTCTGGCCAGGCTGGAGCATTCTCCTTGCCATTGTCCAGTTCTCTAAACCTATTTGTCCTGGAAGGTCTTGCTTATAACTTACCTCCTGTTCAAAACCCTTTCCAGATGTCCCCAGAAAAAAGAAGTTTCTCACTCTTTGAGTTTACCATTTTACTTTGTGCTGTAGTAATTATTATTATTATTAAAAATTGTTTGTTTATTAGAGGGAGAGAGAGGGAGAGTGAGAATGGGCACGCCAGGACCTCTAGCTGCTATAAACTAACTCCAGATGCATACACCACCATGTTCATCTGGCTTACGTGGGACCTGGAGATTCAAACCAGGGTCCTTAGGCTTCACAGGCATGCACCTTAACCACTAAGCCATCTCTCCAGCCCAGTAATCATTATTTTTTAAGATAGCCTCTCATAGGGAGGGTATATGATGGAGACTGGAGTTCTAAAGTGGAATGGGGGGAGGGGAGGGAAATATCAGGTGGGTTTTTTTGTATATAAGTATAAAAGTTGTCAATAAAAAAAATAATAATTTAAGCTAGGCGTGGTGACGCACACCTTTAATCCCATCACTCGGGAGGCAGAGGTAGGAGGATCGCCGAGAGTTCACGGCCACCCTGAGACTACATAGTTAATTCCAGGTCAGCCTGGACCAGAGTGAGACCCTACCAAAAAATAAAAAATAAATAAAATAAAATAATAATAATTTTAAGAAAAAACAAAACAAAATTTAATTTAAATAAGCAAAAATAAAAAAAAAAAGATAGCCTCTCATGCTGTAACTGAGGCTTTCTTTTAACTTGTGATCCTCCTGCCTCAGCCTCCCAAGTGCTGAAGTCACAGGTATGCACCACCATACCCAGGTGTGCTATAATCATGTAGAAACCCTGGCATAAAGTGAGTGTTCTCTAAATGCCTGGGGGCTGAATAGCAGATTCCTCCCCAGCACACAGTTGGGAGGGACTTCCAGCTGGAAGCAGGGAGGGAAGAGGAAGTCCCAGAACTCCCAGCTGGGAGAGGTCTCCATCTAGGGGACAGTTTCCTGGGGACAATTTTACCTCACCACCGATCCTCCAGCAGAGCCAGCTGGAGGGGAAGTTCTGTACTTGCATGACCCCTACTTGGGAAACCAGCTGTCCTGCCCAAGGGGTTTTCCCCCTATGGCAATGCCAAGAATTGAGCATTGAACAGGAAGTGACCTGGCAGGGTCTTGCGTGTCATAGGAGGAAGTGTAGAGAGAGTTCTTATGCTCAATGCCTGAGCCACTCCATCCAGCAACCTTTGGACCTCAGAAAGTAAGGGGAGGTCCTATGGCTTTGGTAAGTTCTGTGGTAGGAGGGGACTTTCCTGAGTGTGAAGGAAATTTGCCCCATCCCCACAGCTATGGGCTAAGAACTGTCCTCATGCATCTCATAGCCCTACCACTGTGCCCTGGCAAGGATTGAGAGCAAGTTCTAGGTTTGATTTTCTTGCAAAGCCCCCAGACCAGAGATGGGCACGCCAGCAGCGTCTCAGCTGCTGCGAACGAAATCCAGATGTGTGTGCCCCCTTGTGGTCAAGTGCAGCATTGCACCCTTGCGTCACTTTGCATCTAGCTAAACGTGGGACTTGGAGATTGGAACCGCTGTAGATTGGAACCAGTGTTCTTAGGCTTAGCAGGCAGGCGCCTTAACCCCTAAGCCATCTCTCCAGCCCCCCTCCCCAGGCCTTTAAAAGAGGCTCCCTTACCGGATCGTTTCCCTCTATGGCTGCTTCACTCAGGAACTTCCTAAGATTCCTGTGACCTTGGGTCCCCGTACCTTGACCCCAAGGCTGGGGGGCTAGGTAACAAAGTGGCTGGAAGTATGAGCTCTGGGGTTAACTGTGTAAAACCCACGCTGCAGTTCGCTGTGTGACCTTCATTCTTCACTTCCCATTCTTGGGATCTGGTTCCCTTACGGGTAAACTGAGGACCAGTATTGTTGACAACATCAAAATTAAGGCTTTTTTTGTCCAGCAGAAGGCATCATAGACCAACTGTGCTCAGAGTGTGGTCCCTAGACCTTCAGCCCCACCTGGGTACTTGTTGGAACTGCACATTTCCAGCCCCTCCTCTGCTCTGTTGAGTCACAAATTCTGGAGTATGGCTCAGCAATTTGTTGTAGTAAGCCTTCCGGGAGGCACCAGTGCACTCTGAAGTTGGGAACCCACGCTACAGATAAATTTAACAGACGGGCAGCATGTTGGGAGAAGATATTTGGAACACCAACATCCAACAAAGGATCGATATCTAAATTTTGTATGCTACTCTTGCGAATCAATATGAAAAACACAGGAAACTCAATTGAATATGAGCAAACGGTATGAACGGGCATTCATAAAAGGGGAGCCGGGGGCCTAGTAAATACAGGAGGTGATTCCAAATCTCAGACTTAATACAGAAATGCAAGAACACAATTTTTTTTAAAAAAATTCTTTATCTACTTTTCTTCCTCCTCCTTTTTCTTCTTCCTTCTCTTCTCCCTCTCTGTCTCCCTCTTCCCCCTCTCTGGTTTGTACGTGCATCCATGTGTTACTTGGGGTTGAGCCTAGGGTCTCGTACATGCTAGGCAAACATCTTCCTACGGAGGTGTATCCCAGCCCTTGCTTTGAGAGTATCTTGTTAAGTTGCTTAAGCTGCCTCGAACTTGTTCTGTAGGTCAAGCAAGCTGATAAACTGATAAACAATGATAAAGTCAGACACTGGAAAAGCTGGTGAACACATGAGACAACAGCATTGCCTACAAGCTGCTGATTGGCCATTTTGGATGAATTTAGTGAAATTGAAACATATGCACTTAGAATCTACTAATTTTACCCTGGGTATAGCGCCTAAAGGAAGCTTCATATAGGTCTATAGGGACCAAGTACAAACATGCTCACTCATGGTTTGTCTATGGCAAGAGGGAGTTGGGAACAAGCTGTGTGCCCATTACTAGGGGAATGGATGGGTAAAAGAGCAAATGCTTGGCTCAGAATAGATGATAGCTGTCGGATGCAATAAACTAGATTTTCCCATAGCAACAAGGGTGGATCTTAACATTGCCAACTGAGCTGGGTGTGCTGGAGCATGCCTGTAATCCCAGCACTCAGGAGGCTGAGGCAGGAGGATTTCAAGTTGGAGGCTAGCCTGCACTGCATAGGGAGCCATGTCAAAAACAAAAACAAAACAAAATGACAAAACAAAACAACAAAACAAAACAAAAGCCAGGTGTGGTGGCACATGCCTTTAATCCAAGCACTTGGGGAGGCAGAGGTAAGAGGATTGCTGTGAGTTTGAGGCCACCCTGAGACTACGTAGTGAATTCCAGGTCAGCCTGGGCTAGAGCGAGACCCTACCTCACAAACAAACAAGCATACAAAACCACTAACCATCCAAATAACAATAACAAACATTATGAAAGGAAACAACAGAATGAGACTCCTATCCAATTTTTACATGTGCCAAATACAGCATTGTGCATTTCCCTTTTTGCATTCTGTGTATACATGTTTGTATGTATGTGGATACATGTGTATATGTGTTGGGGGGGTATATGTGGAGGCCAGAGACAACCTGGAGGGTTATTATCAGAAATATCCCCACCTCTTTAGGCAGACTGGCCAGTTAATGAACCAGGAACCCTCCTGTCTCCACCTCCCCAGTGCTGGGATGACAGGAGTTTGCTGCCTGTCATGTCTGGCATTTTACATGAGTGCTGGGGATTTGAACTCAGCGCTTCGTGCTTGCACAGTAAGCACTTTACTAGCAGAGCCATCTCCCCAGCCCAGCACTGTGTATTTTATGTCATATTTTGACATGTGGGGGGTGGCGGTCTTGGTGTGGAGGGGAAGAGTGTGTGGAGAGAAGAGAAATACAGCAGGTGTCAGAAGGACCTTGCATGGACCTGTGAGAGTGGGGACAATCTTTTGCCACAAACTGAGTCAGAAGGTGGAACTCTCAGGACCTGAAGTTCTAGCAATAACATCATTGCAAATGTCTGACTTAGCAGACATAAGGCTTAGCAAAAGTTTACAAATATAATTTTTTCTCATCTCGGAGCTCCTGGCCGCTTCTCAAGCCAGGCTGTGCTCAGCACTGGCTTCACGGTGACTGCCACAGCTTTCCACCCTGCCTCCCCAGCTCTTTGATTTCCCCAGTTCCAGGGTGGCTCTGTGGAGTCCTAGGCATATGGGGCTTGGGCACAGTGCCAGGTTTAAAGACTGATTCTCCCTCCCTAACTGTGAGCTTCCCTATAGTCTTTAAAAATATATATTTAGAAGCCGGGCAGGGTGGCGCACACCTTTAATCCCAGCACTGGGGAGGCAGAGGTAGGAGGATCACCTGAGACGACACAGGCTGGCCTCGAACTCACGGTGATCCTCCTAAATGCTGCGCCACCACACCCCATCCCATAGTCTTTTTAACATCTCATCCCACCCACTGAGCCCAGGCATGACAGGTAGACTGAGTCAGAAAGTTTTCCAAGTGGAAGGCAGTGGCATTTATTGAGCACCTACAGTGTGCTAGGCCCAACAGTAAGGTCTTGACCTTCATTAACCCACATGACCATCTGTGAGGAGGGTAGAGCTGATATCACCAGAGATGTGGAAATAGGAATATATAAGGAGAATCAGGCATTCCCTGAAGTCTCTCCCCCGTCACCCCTTTTTTTACTCTCACTTTCTCAGTCTGTAAAAATGGGATGAAGAGATATCTCTGGGCTCTGGCAGTGGTTTGGGTTTGTTTTCTTTTTAAAGGGGAGCTGCTGGAGCTTGAACTGGAGTATCTTTTCTGACTGCCAGCAGGTGGAGCCAATTCTTCATTTTACAGCCTCAGCAAGCTGCGGGGTCTTGAGGCTGGGGTGCGCTGGGGCGGAGGCGCCAGATAACTTCGTGGGGCGCTAAAGTCTGGCCCATCTGCCCCCTGCAGGTCATCCTCGGTACTGCAGGGACTGGAGGCCAGAAGGCCCCAAGGGACCCCTCCCACTTCCTGCTATGAGCTGTGGCTATAGGTAATTGTCTTCAGCCTGGTCACCTCCGCCGAGGAGAGTCGTCGTCGTCGTCTGGTGCCAGGGCTTCAATGTCGTGCGTGATGTCGGCCAGCAGCCGGTGGAAGGTCTGCGCCTCGGGCCGCTGGGCCGTCCCATCGTAACTGCGTACGGCCGAGGCCGACGTGGAACTCATGCTGCGCTTGATGCGGCCGAAGCTGTCGGTGAGGATGCCCCCTTCGCGGATGCCCACTCCCTCCAAGAAGCCCTCGAAGTAGCCAATATCCTGGTCCGGGATGAAGGGCCGCATCCCTGCAGGCCATGGGGGCAGGATGACTCCTGGATTCAGCCCTTTCACCGCCCACAGAGGACTCCCCCTCTCTGGAAATCTGAGTTCACATCCAGGCTTTCTTTGCCATTCACTGGTTATGTGGCTGTGCCCAAGTTCCTTACCTCTCCCAGCCCGTGGATAGTGACACAAGGCTCATCACATGTTAGTTTTAGAACGCTGTTACTGCAGTTATATTCCCAGTTATTGGCTACTTGACTTTCATTAAAGAACTACTTAAGGCTGGAGAGATGGCTCAGCAGTTAAGGTGCTTGCCTGCAAAGCCTAAAGACCCGGGTTCGATTCCCACAAAGTGGCACATGTATCTGGAGTTTATTTGCAGTGGCTAGAGGCCCTGGTGCGCACTATTTCTCTCTTTCAAAAAAAAAATTTTTTTTTTAAGTTTGAACACAGAGAAAAGAGCTATTTAAACCTCGCTTTCTTCCCTTGTAATACAGATCACTGCACCTGTTTTCCTGGCACAGCTGAAACATTAGCTCTTTAGGGGTGTGGTTGAGGGGCATACGCAGGGGTGTGTGGAGGCCAGAGGCGGATATCAGGGGTCTTCCTCAATTGCTATCCACTTTATTTATTGAGACAGGGTCTCTCACTGACTGAGCAGCTTATCTTGGAGATCTGCCTGGCTCCACCTCCTGAGTGCTAGGATTGTGTGGGTACTGGGGATCTGAACTCAGGCCACCATGCTTGTGCAGCAAGCATTTTACTGCCTGCACCGCTGCACCAGGCACTCACCCATCTCTTTGACTTTGGTACTTTTCTACTCACCTGTAAAATGTGGACAAATAGTATATTTTACTTCCCAGAGCTGAGGGGCATTCATGAGATAATGATGGCCAATGGCAACTGCCCAACACATTCTGGTGCATTAGCAGCAGTGTCCCTATGGTGATTGTTCACACCTCACTCTCCCTGTGAGCAGTGTTCCTATGGTGATTGTTCACACCTCACTCTCCCTGTGAGCAGTGTTCCTATGGTGATGGTTCATACCTCACTCTCCCTGTGAGCAGTGTTCCTATGGTGATTGTTCACACCTCACTCTCCCTGTGAACAGTGTTCCTATGATGATGGTTCACACCTCACTCTCCCTGTGAGCGGTGTTCCTATGGTGATGGTTCACACCTCACTCTATGAGCGGTGTCCTTATGGTGGTTGTTCACACCTCATTCTCTGTGTGAGCAGTGTTACTATGGTGGTTGTTCACACCTCACTCTCCCTGTGAGCATGTTCCTATGGTGGTTGTTCACACCTCACTCTCCCTGTGAGCAGTGTTCCTATGGTGGTTGTTCACACCTCACTCTCCCTGTGAGCAGGGTTCCTATGGTGGTTGTTCACACCTCACTCTCCCTGTGAGCAGTGTTCCTATGGTGGTTGTTCACACCTCACTCTCCCTGTGAGCAGTGTTCCTATGGTGGTTGTTCACACCTCACTTCTCCGTGTGAGCAGTGTTACTATGGTGGTTGTTCTCCTTTTCCCCTTCTCTGTGCCTCTTCCTTCTTGGTGGTTGTTCCATGTTCTCAGTCCTGGCCTGTGATCAGGGTTCCTATGGTGGCTGTAGAGAACACCTCAGCTGACCTCCCTGTGAGCAGGGGAACAAAGGTGGCTGTTCACACCTCACTCTCCCGGGCTCACCGAGGAGCAGGGTTCCTATGGTGGCTGTTTACAGGCCTCACAGTAGTCCTGTGAGCAGGGTTCCTATGGTGGCTGTTCAACACCTGCACTCTCCTGGGACCCAGTGTTCCAGCTGGTGATTGTAGAGATCAACCCCAGAGAGCCACCCTTCCTGATTCCTGCTGAAAAGGCCAGTGTTCCTATGGTGGTTGCCACACCCACCCAGCTTTGTGAGCAGTGTTGCTATGGTGGTTGTTCACACCTCACTCTCACATCTGAGCAGTGGGATGCTATGGTGGTTGTGCCCAAGTCCCAATCTTGGCCTTGTCAGTGACCACCTCTGTGATCTCATGGTGGTTGTCCATGCCACCTCCCCCTTCTCCAGTGGTGAGCAGTGTTGCTCCCTCTTGGTTGTTCACACCTCAGAACACTCCATGCTAGCTGACATCGCTCAAGGCCTTTCTAAGCTGCCCCTCCTAACCTCCCTCCTGCCCTGGCTTCTTAGGGCTCTCGTGTGTGTGTGTGTGTGTGTGTGTGTGTGTGGTTATCCATCCACTCTCCATGTTTCACTTTGGCCTCCTCCCTGTCAGGGCTGTGCTCACCGTGACCATGTAATCCTGCAGCTGCTCGAAGCCCAGGCCACTGTGGTCGCTGCCACTGCAGTGGGAGCCATGGAAAGATGGTGTGGACGTGCCACTGTAACATGCTTCAAATGTGTCCTGGGAGCCATTGCTGCGGGACAGAAGGAAAGAAATTCTTCACCAACCTCCACTCCTCTCTCCAGGGCAGGCTGAAGTGGCTGGGCCCAGAACAATGCTCTGGACCTGAGGCCCCACTCTAGACCCCATCTTGGTCTCCAAGGCCCTGCATAATCTGGTCGAAGAGCCACCTCTCTAGAGATCTTGTCTCTGGCAGAGAGCCTTGCTTCCTGATTCCTGGTCATCCTGTCTTCACTTTCCCCCTCTAAATAGTCCAAGTACTTCCTGCCCCTGGGCCTTTGCACGTTCTGTTCCTTTGTCTAGAATCCTTTCTCTGCTTCAGTTTTCCTGGAACTAACTCTTACTCATCATTTCACCCCACATATCGCCTTGAGAAGACACCACCCGATCCTCTGTGAATCCCCCATCCCCAGCGCGACAAAATAGGTCACACTCATGAAATATGCCTGCCCATGAATACATAGGACTTTCCAGAATCCTCTCTCAAAGATCTCCTCCAAGCATTTTCTCTGTGTGTAAGTGTGTCATAGCCACAGGGGCCTCCTGCCTGCTTCATGCGTTTCAGAATGTGTGCTGTGCCCTCTGCCTGGAACACATGGCCCTCTTTTGTTCCCAAGGGCTGAAGCATCATCAGCTCTGGGAAGTCCTTCTGGTCTCCAGATGGGATGGACCCCCTTAGCCCCTCTCTCTTAGCTTCCCTGTAGTGCTTGTGCCATCCATGCTTACTAAATAGGAGCTGCCTCGTACTTCATCTCATATCAACACTGAGTCCCGCCTGCTCTAGAGAAGTGACTGTCCTTGGGAAGGGGTGAGGAAGCAAAGGTAGGGTCTCTCCGACAAGGGCGGTACCCACAAGGAGCTGCAGCAGCTGAAGTCGGCGTCATAGGCGTAAGTCCCATCCGTGTGGCAGCTATCACCTGGGATCAGCAGACAGAAGGACTGTGAGAAGTGGCAAACGGGGACCAACATTCTGGGTTCCCTGAGGCCCCCCAACCTTAGCAGTACTCTGCAGTCTACACTTTCCCCAGCTTCAGCTAACCTTAGGCAACTGACTTTCTCTATCCTCAACTTCCCCAAGGTCTAGGCCATGCCACCTTCCTGCCTACTTCATAGGACCTTGGGAATGGCAGATGAGAACCAGTGAGGGGGTGTTTAGGCAAGACAAGAAGATTTTGTAAGGGGGAAGAAGGCCAGTCTCTTGAGAGGAAAGCACAATTATTTACGGTGAACTTTCTGTCTTATCTGTCCAAGGACTGCCTCCCCCTTCTCACCCCAGCTCACTTAGGGTCTCTTGATCACCCTGACTTCTGCAGGGAGGCTGGTTCCTCATTCCTTGTGTTCATAGCACTGTCTGTGGTCAGGCATTTCACTCTCTAATTATTCACCGATGGCCAGCCTGACTCAGCCAGGCCGGTTTCAGGAAGGCAGGGCCGCGCAGTGGGTTTTGAGATAGAAAGTACTCGATACATATTCATTGACTGAATGAATTTGGTGAACTACTTGCTGGGTGATCTCATTCATGTGCCCGCCATCCCTGTGAGAGCTGATGAGTTACCCCAAACAAGCACAGCTTCTACTGATGGGGAGGGTCTTCAGGCAAGAAGAGCCAGCACCTTGTTGCTGGAGCTATGCAAACAAGAGACCACATAGCAGGAGGATACAGAGGATGGAACTCACTTAGTGACCTTGAAGGTAGCTTAAGGAGAGAGGTCATTGCAGGAGGAAGCTTTGGAATGAGACAGGAATGGGTTTGGATTCTGAACCTGACTCCCTGGCTGGGCAACTTATTGACTTAATGTTTTCATCTGTAAAACTAGAATGTTTTTCTTAGACGAGGTCTCTCTCTATGTAGTCTTCAAATTCTTTTTTTTGTTTTGTTTTTTTTCGAGGTAGGGTCTCACTCTGGCCCAGGCTGACCTGGAATTAACTATGTAGTCTCAGGGTGGCCTTGAACTCACGGTGTTCCTGCTACCTCTGCCTCCCGAGTGCTGGGATTAAAGGCGTGCACCACCACGCCCGGCTTAGTCTTCAAATTCTTGATTCTCCTGTCTCAGTCTCTGAAAGGCTGGGATTATTAGCCTGTGCCACACCATGTCTGGCTCAGAGTTTTTTTCATCCCTTCGAAGGATACCCTGTGATCATCTGTGACATGGCTAGCCCTGTGCTGGGTTGACAAGACAGCTGAGTTGCTCTGAGGATTCAGTAACACTTGGCACCTTGCTACTGTGCTTTGTGCATTATTGGTGCTCAATAGATGTCCCCGTTAGTCTTGGTCTCATTCCATCCCTTGCTTGCATCCAAGGACCAGCCTGGAAACGTTGGCCTAGGAGCTGAGTGGGATGGGATGGGTCAGTTGGCAGATGGTGCATGTGCTGAAGTTTCTGCAAAGTAGAGACACTCCCCAAAAGGAGACAAGTTCAAATGCTCATTCTTAATTTGACAACCTGATCATCTTTTAAGAACCTAGGTTTGAAGGGCTGGAGAGATGGCTTAGCAGTTAAGGCATTTGCCTGCAAAGCCAAAGGATCCGTGTTCGAATCTCCAGGACCTATGTAAGCCAGATGCACAAGGGGGTGCATGCATCTGGAGTTTGTTTGCAGTGGCTAGAGGCCCTGGTGCACCCATTCTCTACCTCTCTCTCTGGCCTCTTTCTTTATCAAATAAATAAATTATTTTTATATATATATATATATATATATATATATATATATTTTTTTTTTAAAAAGAACCTAGGTTTGAGGTCATCCTGAAGGTCAACATTTTATTAAAGGGACCCTATCATTGTGGTACAGTTCATGACCCCTAAAGGCATTTGTCAGCACTGAGTCCCAGGACACACACTGGTGGTTTGAATGTAAAATGTCCCCCATAGTTCCAAGAATTAAGCTTCCTGTTTAGTTCCAGGCTGGTGGAACCTTTGGGAGGTGGAGCATTGCTGGAGGAGGTGTGTTGCTGGGGGTGGACCTTGGGGTTGATTAGTTTAGCCTACTGTGTTCTAGTTTACTGTCAACTCTTTTAGGTTCTCTCTCTGCTGTGGATGTTTGATGAAATGATCCAGCTTCCCCCATCACGAGGAAGCTTCTCTTCAAAACTGTAAGTCTGAATTCAACCTTTTCCTCCCATAAGCTGCTTCTGGTCAGGTGTTTGTCCCAGTAATGAGAACATAAATGCCACACTCCTCCCTCCCCTAGCTTTTCAGGGTGTTTTTTGTTTGTTTGTTTTTTTTGTCTTTTGAGGTAGGGTCTCACTCTAGCTCAGGCTGACCTGGAATTCATTACTTCATCTCATGGTGGCCTGGAACTCACAGAGATCCTCCTACCGCTGCCTCCCGAGTGCTGGGATTAAAGGTGTGAGCCACCACACCTGGCTCTTTTCAGGGTGTTCTATGGGAATTTGGGTACTCACTGCGGCTGTAGAGCCATGGCCGATCTGGGGTGGATGTGTAGTGGTAGCCAGCTCGGTCTACACACTTGATGCTCTGGTCCCCATAGATGATCTGGAAGACTTGACAGATGAGTGCACAGGACTCCTCAGCAGCATCCTGGGCCAGGAGAAGGAAGACAGCTCAGACCCTCACCAACCACCAAGGAATCCCTCCTTCTTCAGATGCCGTGAGCCAGCACTGAGACACATTTCTCATCATGATGTTACAGCTGCTCTGTGGGTCTCACGGCCCCCTTTATAGAATGAACAGACAACTTTGACTCCTCTGCCGTGAAGAGTGCATTCTAGAGTCCAGATTTCTAGGAGATTCAAGGTCTGTCATGAAACTTATCTCAAAATAAGCCCTCGTTTAATTTCATGTACGGGGATGGAAGCTGGGGTCCAGTATGGGGAAGGGATTAGTAAAAGGAAGATCACTTAAAAGTATCTACATTTTAGGCTTGGTGTCACCACTACTGGGCACCATATGTAGCTATAAGCTGCCTGGTACCCAGTACACAAACCGGGGAGTAGGATGAATAATAAGCTGAGGCCTCTGAGAAGGGAGTTTAAGTTGTTGGCATGAAAACTATCGACTGCATATTTGAAGAGAAATTTCCCTCTTTAAGCAAGAGACACAGAATGTCAACACATCTCTAAAGAGCCCAAACTGTAAGTTAAAATGTGACTCAGAGCCGGGCGTGGTGGCGCACGCCTTTAATCCCAGCACTCAGGAGGCAGAGGTCGGAAGATCTCCATGAGTTCAAGGCCACCCTGAGACTACATAGTTAATTCCAGGTCAGCCTGGGAGCCTGGGCCAGAGTGAGACCCTACCTCGAAAAACCAAAAAAAAAAAAAAAAAAAAAAAAGAAAGTTGTGACTCAGGAGTTGGAGAGATGGCTTAGCGGTTAAGGTGCATGCCTGTGAAGCCTAAGGACCCTGGTTCAATTCTCCAGGTCCCTTGTAAACCAGATGCACATGGTGGTGCATGCATCTGGAGTTCATTTGCAGTGGCTAGAGGCCCTGGTGCAGCCATTCTCACTTTCTTTTCTCTCTCTCCCTCTCTCTCTAATAAATAAATAAAAATAAATCTAAACAAAATTAATAAAATGTGACTCAGGACAGGAATTTGTGGGTGCGGTGGGCACTGATTCCAAGCCTGGATGGATTCTTACAGGAGTCCTGCAGAGTGAACAAGTCAAAGGATGCTTATTTCACAGTTTAAAAACAACGAAGCCTCAGGACACAAGTTTGATTCTCCAGGTCCCACTTAAGCCAGAGGCACAGTGGCGCATGCATCTGGAGTTCGGTTGCAATGGCTAGAGGCCCTGACATGCCCATTCTCACTCTCTCTTTTTCTCCCCCACCTCTCTGTCTCAAATAAATAAATAAATAAATAAATAAATAAATAAATAAATAAATAAAATAATACCACCACCAAGACTGCTAGGTGTGGTGGTGCATGCCTTTAATCCCAGTGAGGCAGAGGTAGGAGGATCACTGTGAGTTTGAGGCCACCCTGAGACTACATAGTGAATTCCAGGTCAGCCTGGGCCACAGTGAGACCCTACCTGAAAAACGAAAACAAAACAAAAAAAAAGGGCCAGGCATGGTGGCGCACGCCTTTAATCCCAGCACTCAGGAGGATCATCGTGAATTCAAGGCCACCCTGAGACTACATAGTGAATTCCAGGTCAGCCTGGACTAGAGTGAAACCCTACCTCGAAAAACCAAAAAACAAACAAAAAAACACCAAGACTTGGGCTGGAGAGATGGCTTAGCAGTTAAGACACTTGACTGTGAGGCCTCAGGACCCATGTTTGACTCTCCAGATTTCACATAAGCCAGACGCACAGGTGATGCAAGTGGGCACACAAGGTGGCACACATCTGGAGTTTGATTGCAGTGGCTGGAGACCCTTGCATTCCAATTCTTTCCCTCCCTCTCCCCCCCACAAAAAAAAACCGCCAAGACTTAAAAAGCAATAGTGACATTAGCTAATGCTGGCATTAGGGATCTAAACTAACTGCTGTGCCCTACTTGGGATCATGGTGCCTCAGACAGGAGGCCAGAGGCCCACACAACCTGAAGAACAGAACCTCGTTTACTTACTCATTCCACAAGTTCTCCACCACCCTGAACCCCGAAAGACCCAGTTGAGTGGGATAGGCAAGGCAAACTGTCGCCTCTGTCAGAATCCAATTCCCAGGCCTTTGTCCTTGCTGATTCCTCCTTCTCTCTTTCACACTTCAATTTAAACAGGGAAACCTCAATTCCCTGCTGAAACTGGGTCCCCTCCTGCATTCTCTAGCCTATTAACCTGCTTGTTTTCTTCTTGGTCCTCACAGACCGGTATACTGATGCAAGATGCAATAATTCATCCAGTCAGCAGGTGTTCACTGAGCATCTACTATGTATCAGAGTTCTAGATACCAGGTTCGATTCTCCAGGACCCACGTAAGCCAGATGCACAAGGTGACGCGTGCATCTGGAGTTCATTTGCAGTGGCTGGAGGCCCTGGTGCGCCCATTCTCTCAATCTTCCTCTGTCTCCCTCTCTCTGCCTCTTCTCTCTTTCCCTCAAATAAGTAAAAATGTTAAAAAAAAAAAAAAAGTTAACTGGATCTATTGGCAGAGAAGATATTGAAAAAGAGAGAGGAGGAGGAGGGAAAGAGAGAGGAGAGACAGAGAAGAGAGGACAGATAGGAAGAAAGAGCAAGAACCTCTGCAAGGTTTCAGCCTCAGCAACTTAGGATGGAGCAGCCAGTCATGGAGACGGGGGACCAAGGAGTCTCGGGTCTGGGGAGAAGTTTGGGAGTTCAGCTTAGGATGCAGAAGGTCTGAGATGGCCAGTAGACCTTGGAAGGAAAAGCCTGAGTGTAGATTTCCTTAGAGATCAAATTCACAGGGAGTCTAGAAACCACCTAGAAATAAGTGTAGATAAAAAAGAAAAAGGCACAGCTCCTCCAATTAGAAGAGCCTGGAGAGAAGAGGGGACCAGCTTCCAAGAAGGAATAGGAGAGGAAAGAGGAGAAGCCGAGAATGTGGAGAACTAGATGCCAAGCGAGAAGGTGTGTCAAGGTGAAGATGTGAGACCATGTGTCTGAGTTTCCTAGTGACTGCATTTCCCTTTCCAGAAGAAAGACATACTTACTGTTCACACACACAGGGAACCTGAGGCCCTGGGACAGAGGAAACACTTGGAAGACTCAGGCCTTGACAGTGTCTGTCACACTGGATGCCCCCTAAAGGGAGGACACCAAATGGCTTGTTTATCTCTGTATCCAGGGCACCTAACCCAATGCCTACCATACAGTTGGCACTCAATAAATACCACCAACTAAATGAAAGGGTGAATCTGTAGGGGGAGGTGACAGGTGTGTGTGTGGGGAACTATGACAGTAAGACTTCTGCCATGGATAACCACCTTTAGGTACCGAGAATCCCAGCTCTGAACTTCCTGGGTTTGCATTCTGAAGTCACTATCTGCTCCCCGTGGGACTTTGCATTGGTACTTAACCTCTGAGCCTGTTTCCTTGCGCATAGGATGGGGATAGTTGTAATGTTGGCCCTAGGGTCGCTGTGGCAATTAAATGCTAATGTCTTCCCATGCCTGGCATGGCCGGTGCCTGTTTCCACTGTGGTGAGTGTGCTCGTGATTGTCACTGTAGTGGTGCCCACACCGCCCTGGCTGGAGAAGCAAGGGGTACAGCCAAGTCTACTTACTGCCCATTTTGAGTGTTTTTGTTGTTTTGTTTTTGTTTTTCGACGTAGGGTCTCCCTCTAGCCCAGGATGACCTGGCATTCACTATGTAGTTTCAGGGTAGCCTCGAACTCACGGTGATCCTCCTCCTACCTCTGCTTCCCAAGTGCTGGGATTAAAGGTGGGCGCCACCACGCCCCGGCTTCATTTTGAGATTTTGTTCTTGGGGGTGGGTGGGTACTGCAGAAGGGGTGTGCGTGTGCAGGGATGACGTCACGGGACCAGAGGAGCGGAAAGAGACCCCAGAAACCTCGGAGGAGGGGATGGAGTGAGGGAGGGCGAAACCCACATGGCGTGGCGTTGGGGAAGCGGGGTGTCCTCGCGCTCACCCTGTTGGCCACCGCCAGAATGACCAGGTTGCAGTAGGCATCGGGACTGGGGTCCTGGGGGTCCAGCGGGTTGGGTCCCGGGTGTCGCCTCTCCCAGCTGCCGCCGCCGCCCGTCTGCCGCCGCTCCCAGCTGCCTCCGGGCTTGCCCGCGCCGCCACCGCCACCGCCACCCGGGCCGCCGCCTCCTCCCGCGTGTCGCCGCTCCCAGCTGCCGCTGAACGTCTGCCGCCGCTCCCAGCTGCCCGACGCCCGCGGCCCCGCGCGCTGCCGCTCCAGGCTGCCGCCGCCCGTGCCCGCGCCGGTGCCAGTGCCCGCCGCGCGCGCCTCGCCGCCCCCGCCCCACGCCACGCGCCAGTCCAGGCTGCAGATGGTGTGGCGCCGCTCGGCTGTGCCCACCCGCCGCTTCTCCGACACCGCACCGGGAGCGCCCGGGTCGCGTCCCGAGCCGCCGGCGCTGGCGTCCACGCCCGCCGGCACTGGGTCCACGCCCAGTCCTAGGGGAAGCCGGGATGGGGCTGCGGTCAACAGCGGATCGCCGGTAAAGGACGCGTTCCGTGGCCACCTGGAGCCTCCCATTCACCCTACCCACTACACCTCCGCTCCACCCCGGGCTCCCAGCCCTCCAGCCAACAAGCAGAGAGGACTTGGGCGCCCCGCCCTTGGCCCCCGGGCCCCACCCCCAACATTGGCTCCATCCTCCCTAATCTCCACTAACCAATCCGGTGCCCGTTCTGAGTTGTCGGTGGGGAGAGGGGGTCAGGGTGTCCCCCCCTTTCTCTGTGTCCTTGTTTGAGCATCCCTGCATTAAGGTCCAACTTTCCCTCACTTTCTTCAGCCCTCCCCCCTCCCCCGCTCCCAGGTTGTTGTCCTGGCATCTCCCACAGTCCCCCCAATTACCACCCACCCCCACCAGACCCCCGTGGGTGGCTGGGCACCCCAATCCTACTCCTCCAGGAGCCTGTGGATGCGCCCTAGGCTCAGGCACACATGATCCCTCCCTCCATCCTTCTTGAACTGAGGGCCCTGTGTTGGCCTAGGTTTCCAAGACGTTTCCAACTCTCCGAGATGCTTCGCTAACTGCCTTAGGATACATTTGGTCACCCACCCCCCTCTTCTTCAACCTCCGGCTCTGTCGTCTTGTCTGTAGCTTCTTCTGCCTGCTCTTAGTCTCGGGGGCGGGGGACACTGTGGCCAGGCTCTTGCATCACCTCTTACCCCAACCTCCAACCCCATCCCTGCCGCAGATCACGCAGTGGTCCCTCCCTCCACTCAGCCTCCCGCCCCTTACCCGCCCGCGCGCCCGCCCTCTGTACCGGTCTTGAGCACTAGCAGGTGCAGCGCGTCGTCCTGCAGGTAGGAGGCGGCGGCGATCTCGTGCGTGGGGATGCGCAGGATGAGCTCCTCGTTGTCCCTCCACGTGAGCAGCAGGCAGCGGGCCGACAAGCTCAGGATGCTGTCTTGCTCCGCTGTGGTCTTCAGCGGCAGCTCCTTCAGCTGCTGCAAAGTGGATCAGATCCCTTGAGGCCCTGGGGACCGAGTTAGGAAAGGGAATAGGAGACCCTCTTTCCTCCCCATGGTCTCACCCTGGCGGTGTCCAACAGTTGGAGGAGTTCGTCCCGGCTGGAGGGGTTCAGTGAGGACGTCACCCAGGTGAGGTGCCCCAGGAACTGGATGGGAAATGGGGGGGGTGAAGAAAAGCACAGAGAGGTCTTGGAGGACCCTGCCCCCCTCAATGAATCCAATGAGGGCAGTCAGAACTATCTGAATTAATAATAGCCTGATGCCGGGTGTGGTGGCGCACGCCTTTAATCCCAGCACTCAGGAGGCAGAGGTAGGAGGATCACTGAGAGTTCGAGGCCACCCTGAGACTACATAGTTAATTCCAGATCAGCCTGGACCAGAGTGAGACCCTACCTCAAAAAAAAAAAAATAATAATAGCCTGATAATGACTTCCACTGGGCTCACAGTAGAAGCCAGGCAGCATTCTACTCATCCACTCACTCTCGCCTTAAGGACAAACAAACAAACAACCCAAAACAACAATAACAACAAGAAAAACCATAGCACCGTATGACAAACTAGAAATATGATCCAGGGTTTTAGCTAGAAAAGGTAAGCCTGCGCAGATTGTGGTAGTGCACTTAGGAGATGGAGAATCAGGAGTTCAAGGTCATCCTTGGCTACTTAGCAGGTTCAAGGCTAGCTTGGGATACAGGAGATCTTGTTTCAACAAGAAACAAACAACAAAATCCCAAGAGCCAGCATGTGCTTATGCCTGTAATCCCAGCAGTTGAGGGACTCATGCAGGAGGACTGCTGTGAGTTAAAGTGTTTGAGACCCGACTGGGCTAATGAGATTGGGGGGAGAGAGACTACAAAGTCACTAGTACAGTGTTTGTTTTGTTTTGTTTTCCCTTGTGTTAGGCATCAAACCTAGGACCTCTTCATAAGTTAGGCAAGTGCCTATTAAAGCCCCAAAGATCCCTGGGAATATCCTTGCTCCCAGAGGCTCTCCCCACCTGATGCATTACTGCCGAACAGACTGCAGAGCACTTGTGCAGTTAACAACCTTGTTGCAGAAGTGAAATGGGAGAGAATGCATTGAATTATTAGCTCATTTTGTTAGAAAAAAAATGATGATCCTGGTCAATGTATTAATTCTTCATCCATTCTTAGTTGCACCCTACATGTCATCACTTAAGTGTTATTCAATATGAGAATTGACTTTTTATCATGTTAGCTATATTCTTTTAGGCGAATTCCACCAACCAAACCTTTGCAGCCTTCAGTTTTGAAATAGATTTATTTGTAAGCTTTTCTCTATATATAGAGTTGCCAGATAAAATACAAGATGCCACTTAAACAATTCTATTTTAGGAGTTCCATTTAATATTTGGGACACATTTATGCTAATGAGGCAGTCATTGTTTATCTGAAATTCAAATTGCACTAGGTGGCCTGTTTGTGTAATGTGCCCATCTTACCCCATATCAATCTTCTTTAGCTGATAAGGACCCCCCGTGCGCTCCTTCATGGTGGTCCTAAAGTAATAGAAGTAAAGCCCTTGGGTCTTCAGAGTCCTTTGGGACATTTTTTCCTCTCTCTCCTGTCATGGGGATGGAACCCAGTGCCTCCAAAACACCAGGCACATACTCTATCCTTGAGCCACACGGCCTGCCTGTGCCTTACTCTTAACCTGGACACTGTCGGGATCACAAGGTGGCTGAAGGAAAATCAAGCTTGTGATTGAGCAGCCCATTCTCCCATTTAGACTCCCCTGGGGTTTGGCTTTAAGCCCCAAGCTCACTGGATGGATGTCACTTGCTGAGGAAATGCAGTGTACAACAGCAGTCATGAGCCAGGCCTGCCTCCTGAGAGCCATCTGTGTAGGACCGTGTTTGTCGGGGTTGATGTGAGGGATGGACGAGGTCTCTCCTGACTCCAAGGTCTTTCCCTATCTCCTTCCACACTCACCTTGACCTCCTTCTCCAGATAGTCACACAGCAGAATCTGAGGGTCAATGAGGTAGTCAGGGGGATACAGAGGCATGGAGTGCAGGGGCCGGCGGCTCACATTGCTCCGGCAGGCTGCCCTGCGTGCAGCCTTGGGGAACACCAGCCTTCTGATGGGGGACACAAAGCCCTGAAAGAAGATAGGGACATAGCAGTGACAACAGCACTGATTTCATCAAGCACTTACTATGCTCACTGTTTTACTCCTATGACCCAACTTAAGTCTCATTTTAAAACTCTGGGGTTGGAGAGATGGCTTAGCAGTTAAGGCGTTTGCCTGCAAAGCCAAAGAACCCAGGTTTGACTCCCAGAACCCACGGTAAGCCAGGTTCACAAGGGGGCGTGTGCATCTGGAGTTTGTTTGCAGTGACTGGAGGCCCTAGCGTGTCCATTCTCTCTTTCTCTCTCTCTCCCTCCCTCCTTCCCTTCCTCCCTCCCTCCTTCCCTCCCTCCCTCCCTCCCTCTACCTGCCTATTTCTGTACCTCTGTCTCTCAAATAAATAAATAAAGTAAAAATAAAAATAAATTTTTAAAAACTCTGTAGGAGGAATACTTCTGTGATCCTCATTTCACAGATGGAAAGGCTGAGCCTTGGACAGAGAGCTAGCTGATAAGGACACCAATAATGGTGGCACCTATGGTTCCAGTGTGGCAGCCCAGCTCCAAAACCTCCATTCTGATCATCCAGAAGAGGGTGGGTGAGTATAGCTCCAGCTGGCCAGGTTTTAAGGAAGTTAGGATCAGAGGCTGAGTGGCGGGCACACAGGAACTTGTTAAACTAGTCTCTGCTTTTCTATAAGTTTGCAGTAAGTAAATTTCAATGTAATCCAGAGACAACTGTATAAAAGTAGCCTAGATCAAGACTACAGGGGTGGATTCCAGAGATCCAGCTCAGCCCGGCACAATCTGTATCTCAAAGGAATGTCTGAAGGGCTAGGGAGATGCTCCTTGGATGAAGCACTGGCTATGTAAGCATAAGGACTGGGGTTCAACTCCCCAGCACCCACATAACTGCTGCCACATAACTGGCATCCCACCTGTAATCAGACACTACACAGTCTACAAGTGTGTGTGCTCATTCATTCTGTCAGCATCCACTTGGGCCTGTCTGGCTGGACCTTACATGTTGCTACTGGAATTCAGGAGACCCAGTCTTCCCTCCAGGGCTTGTGACCAATGACCTAAACTCATGAGTGTCAAACTTGGCTGTGACCGCCCAGTTCTGGAGTGAGACCCGAGACACTGAATTTCTCACAAGCCCTGGTAGATGCTTTTTATTTATTTATTTTTTACAGTTTGCACTTTAGTAGCAAGGATCTAAACTAGTAGCCCCTCAAGTGTGGCCTCACAATCAGCATTACCTGGTAGCTCATTAGAAATACAATCTATGGGCTGGAGAGATGGCCCAGCACAATTAAGAGCACTTCCTGTACAAGCATGAAGGACTAAGGAGGCCTGAGTGACCGCACAAGTTAAGTCCCCAGGATCCACATAGATAGCTGGGCATGGCCACACACATCTGTAATCCCAGTTCTGTGGTGAGAAGAGACCAGAAAATTGCCAAGGCTCACAAGAGATGGCTTAGAAGTTAAGGCACTTGCCTGCAAAGCCAAAGGACCCAGGTTTGATTCCCCAGCACCCTCATAAAGCCAGATGCAGATGGTGGCACATTCATCTGGAGTTTGTTTGCAGTGGCTGGAGGCCCTGGTGCGCCCATCTCTCTCTCTCTCTATCTGCCTCTTTCTCTCTCTCAAATTAATTAACTAATTAATTAAAACAAAACCAACCAACCAAACAAAAACGGCAGTTCCAGGATCAGTAAGACACTAGACTCAAGTAAGATGAGCAGAAGAGCAATGTGGGGGAGTGAGAGGGGTCACCCAATGTTCCCCTCCACACACCCTCCACAGTACATGGGGTGCTGTATGGACATATACATAATCTCTCTCTCTCTCTCTCACACACACACACACACACAAATGCAATCTTAACCTATTGAAGCAGATCCTAGAAGCAAGAAGGTGATATGTGTTTTCACAAGCCCTCCAGTGATTCCAATGCAGGTTCACTCAAGTGAACCTAAGTGAGGAACACCATGGAGTCTGCTTCGTGGGGCACATGCATGCTTTTAGAAAGGCCAGCACACTGTCTGGGAGAAGGCATCCCAAGCTGAGGTCACAGCATGAGGAAAACCTCTGGGGGCTTCAAAGGCTGAGGGATCTGGGTCTAAAAAAGCATGTGCAGGGCTGGAGAGATGGCTTAACGGTTAAGGCGCCTGCCTGCTAAGCCTAGGAAGGCCAGTTCCAATCTCCAGCAGTTCCAATCTCCAGGTCCCATGTTTAGCCAGATGCAAAGTGACGCAAGGGCGCAATGCCACACTTGCCCACAAGGGGGCGCACGCATCTGGAGTTCGTTCACAGCAGCTGAGAGGCTGCTAGCAGGCCATCTATCTGTCTTCCTCTCCCTCCCTCCCTCCCTCTCTCTCTCTCTCTCTCTCTTTCTCTCTGTGTGTCTCCAAAAAGAAAAAAGAAAAAAGAAAAAAGAAAGCATGTGCAGTTGATCTGCCACAGGTGGGTTATGAGAGGAACAAGTCATGTGGGCCTTGAATGCCAGCTATAGAGCATATTCGAGTGGACAGAGTGTGTGTGGGGGTTGTTTTATCTGTATGGTCCAGCCAATCCACCTCCCCAGCCTCATGTTACAGCACACTGCCGCTTGTTCCTGCTACACAGCCATCTTTCAGTCCTTTCCACGCTGCCCTCTGATGGCCTCCACACACGCTGCTCCTTTTCCTGAGACACTCCTCCCTGCCCGCCCTTCCTCCCACCCATCAACTCTCTGCTCCCACTCATCAATCTAAGGCCCCATGCTATAATATTCTGTCCTTTTGTGCAGATTGTATATTAATTTAGTCATTGCCTTTAGAAAAGTTAATAGTTGTTTCCCCCATTAGACAGGGGCCTCCAAAGAAAGATCTGGAACCTTAGTTGACTTTGTTCCCTGCTACATCAGCACCAGCACAGGTGCTCAACAAATATCTATCCAAAGAAATGAACCTGGGGCTGGAGGATGGCTCAGCTCAAGCTGGAGTACCCAAGTTCAATCCCAAGGCCACACATAAAAAGCCAGAAGTGGGGCTGGAGAGATGGCTCAGCATTTAAAGGCACTTGCTTGCAAGCCAGGCATAGAGGTGCACACCTTTAATCCCAGCACTTGGGAGGCAGAGGTAGGAGGATCACCGTGAGTTCAAGGCCACCCTGAGATTACATAGTGAGTTCCAGGTCAGCCTGAGCTAGAGTGCAACCCTACCTCGAAAAACAAAACAAAACAAAGTAAAACAAAAACAACAACAACAACAAAAAGGCATTTGCTTGTAAAACCCAATGGCCTGGGTTCAATTCCCTAGCACCCACATAAAACTGTATGTACAAAGTGGCACATGACTCTAGAGTTCATTTGTAGTGGCAGAAGGCCCTGGTGCACCTATACTCATTCTCTTTCCATCTGCCTCTGTCTCTCACATATTTATTTATTTATTTAGGTTTTTCGAGGTAGGGTCTTACTCTAACCCAGGCTGACCTGGAATTCACTATGTAGGCTCAGGGTGGCCTAGAACTTATAGCAATCCTCCTACCTCTGACTCCCAAGTGCTGGGATTAAAGGCACACGACACCACACCTTTTTTTAAATCCAGAAGCCATGGTTGGCTTCTATAATCCCAGCATGCTGACATTGATTGTGATAGGGGAGCAGACAGGAGAATTTTCTGGAAGTTCAGAACAAGAATCCAAAGCGAGAAACCTGGCCTCAAATGAGGTAGACAGGTAAGGACTAACCCAATACTTGTCCTCTGAGCTCCACATGCCTGCTGTGGCACACATGTGCTCACACTCACATGCACGCACTCACGTGCACATACACATGCACTAAATAATTTTTAAACGGAAAACCTGGCTGGGCATGGTGGCACATGACTATAATTCCAGCACTCAGAAGGCTGAGGCAGGAGGGTTGCCATTTATTAGCTGCCAGCCTGCTGCATAGTGAGCTCAAGGAAGACGCTCCGGAGCCCCCAGGCTTCATGACTCAGGATGGCACCTTTTAGTTTCAGAGCTGGAGATTGAATTTAGGGCCTCATGCATGCTCGACAAGACCCTCTGCCTCTGGGCTCCGTCCCAGCACTCGTTCCGCTTGTAAACTTTGAGACAGGTTCTTGCCGGGTGACCCAGGCCAGCCTTGAACTCCCAATCTCCTGGAATTGCAGGCCTTTTAAAACACCCCAAATACAAATTTTTCAGGGGAAGAAAGATCTGAGTGAGTGGGAATTGGAATCTGAGGGATTTCCTGAGCCCCAAAGACAAGCAGGTCACCCCTCCAGAGAAGCGGACTTAAAAAAACTTCTTAGAGCCAGGAAGGGGTGAAGCTGCAGTGGGATCTTGGGGGTCGCCTCTCGTCTGAGGCTTTAAGAGTGGGCCCTTGTCTAGAGGCGGGGAAGGAAAGATTTGAAGGTAGCTCGGGAGAGGCAGGCCATCACAACCCACATAGACAACCTGCTAGCGCACCCCCAGGCTGGGTGTGTGTGGGGGGGAGGAGCTGAGAAGCTGCAGGAGGAAGCCACTGGAAGGTTCTGGAAGCAGGTTTTTGGGGAAGCCTCCCCCTTTCTGTTGGTCCAAGAATGGCAGAGAACACTGAGAGTAGGGAAACAGGTTGGGGGTGGGGGGCTCAGATGTCTGGCTACCACAGATAGAAAGATTCTTCCAAATAAGATGGAAGCCTCCCCCGCCCCTCGCCACCCCCACACCCTCTTTGCCCATCGCAGCTTCGGAAACATTCCTTCAGCCTGCCCCTCTCAAACTCTCACCTACCTTCTTCCCTTTCTTGACTTCATATTCCATGGTGAAGCGTCCCCTCTGCTCCTGCCACCCTCCCGGCCACCCCCTCCAAATGCCCCCCCCCCACCAGTTCCTTTGTTCTTTTTCCTGCCTGGACGGAAACTCCACCAGCACTGGAGTTCCTGCCCCTCCCATCTGATAGTAGAGGTGGGGGTGGAAGACAAAGCCTTGGGACCCTATAGCTGAAGGGGTGGAAGTCAGGCTGTAGTCAGAAGGTGTGACGGGAGATGGCAGTCAAGTCAGATTTAGGAAGGGTTCCCCCAAATTTGGAGGCTACATTTGGAAAATCCCAAGTTCTAGCCCTATGTCTGCCACGAACCTTGCTAAGTGACCTTGGCAAGGCAAGAGGGTTCCCCCTGTCAGAGCCTGCTGCCCTCTTCCCTGTATAAATCCGGAGTAAACCTTGTCTCCTTCCCCAGGCTGAGAAGTGAGGGAGTGGTTGGAAAGTGTGCTTCATACACTATAGAGAACTGTGCCGGAGCAAGTTAGGATTTAAAAACGTAATTATTACTATCTAGGGAGGTTATCGTGAGCTTTGGGGACTGGCTTGCCTGTGTTTAAATACTGGCTTTGCCCCTTAGGAGGTTTATGACCTTGGGAAAGCTCCTTAACTACTCATGCCTCAGTTTCTGAATGTAGTTTGACCTCATAGTGACATTGCTAGGATTAAATGCACTTAGAAGTGCTTCTGGAACTTAAGTACTCAGTATATGTACTTGAGCTAAGGGTGAACCACAGTGGTAAAGCATCTGCTTAGCACCTTCCAGGCCCTGGCTTCCATCCCCAGTATTGCAAAATGAAAGGAAGAATTAATGAATTAATGAATGAATGAATTAATTAATTTTTTAAATGTATGGCTCGCAGACTGTTTCATGGTCTTCCAGGAGGCAAAGCCCCTCACATGGTTCTGTGCTGAGAATTTCCACATTTGAGCTCGCTTGTTCCTTACCATGTTGGTGAGCCATTATTTGTATGACACAGATTTTATTTAAAAATTTTTTTTAATTAGTTACTTTTTTATATTGACAACTTCCTTAATTGTAGACAATATCCCATGGTACTTCCCTCCCTCCCCCCACTTTCCCCTTTGAAACTTCACTCTCCATCATATCCCCTCCTCCTCTCAATCAGTACTCTCTTTTATTTTGATGTCATCATCTTTTCCTCTTATTATTAGGTAGTGTCAGGCACTGTGAGGTCATGGATATCCAGGCCATTTTGTGTCTGGAGGAGCATGTTGTAAGGAGTCCTACCCTTCTTTTGGCTGTTACATTCTTTCCGCCCCCTCTTCTGCAATGGACCCTGAGCCTTGGAAGGTGTGTTAGAGATGTTTTAGTGCTGAGCACTCCTCTGTCCCTTCTTCTCAGCACCATGGTGCCTTCTGAGTCATCCCAAGGTCACCACCATCTGAAAAGAGAAGCTTCTCTAACCAAAAGTGAGAGTAGCATTATTAACATATGAGTATAAACATTAAGAGATGTGCTTACTGGGTAGTTTGGTGAGCATAGTATATACATTTAACCAGACACCAGGAGACATTACATGTCTAAGACTCATGACTACCTGTGTTGTAGGTTTTCAGTATCAGGGATGTAGTCCTTCCCATGGAACAGGCCTCCAGTCCAATTACAGTGCGGTTGGTTTCCCCTATAACAGACATGCCACTATTATACCCGTTGGCTCATTTGGCCTGGCTGGCCACATTTAAAGCTTGCAATATTCACTGTTGAGTATCTTCACTGGTGTTTTCTCTCTCCCATTGAACTGCATGCAGCGTAGCTTTTTCCAGCTTTCTGTCAGCTGGTTCACATGGAGGAGGCTTTCAGCTCAACTCCAGCAGGATTTCTCAGTGACCTTGCAGCCCAAGTATGTGGAGTCTTCAGCAATAGGGTCTTATCATCTATTCCTGGTGGGAAACCAAGGGCCTCAGCAATGGCCAAAATGTTTTTGGGGTAGCTGTGACCTCCCTGGCCAACAACTCACTGGAAGGTATCCCATCCCTGGCACTGAAAATTTTCTAGTAACAATCTATGGCTTCTGAGTATTCCATTGTCCAGAAAAGTAGGTTTCCATATGACTTATTTATATCCTCTTAGATTTTAATTAGCCCTCCCTCCACCTTTCCTTTACTCAATCTCTTTCCCTGACCTCACTTATATTTTTTTTAATTTTTAAAAACTGTTTTTATTTGTAAGCAGAGAATTTTTATTTATTTGTGAGTGCTGGACTTGTACTTGTGTGCCACCATGCCCAGCCAGGTTTTCTTTTTAAATATTATTTAGTGGAAAGCCAGGCGTGGTGGCACACACCTTTAATCCCAGCACTCGGGAGGCAGAGGTAGGAGGATCACCATGAGTTCAAGACTACATAGTGAATTCCAGGTCAGCCTGGGCTAGAGTGAGACCCTATCTTGAAAAAAAATCATTTAGTAGGGCTGGAGAGAGATGGCTTAGTGGTTAAGGCGCTTGCCTGCAAAGCCTAAGGACTTATGTTCGACTCTCCAGGTCCCCCATAACCAGATGCACAGTGATGCAAATGTGCAATGTCACACGTGCACACAAGGGGGCGCACATATCTGGAGTTCAGTTGCAGTGGCTGGAGGCCCTGGCATGCCAATTCTCTCTCTCACTCTCACATATAAACAAAAGGCAGTCTGTTGGGCTTACCTCAAAAAAAAAAAAAAAAAAAAAGTAGTGTGCAGTGTGCATGTGTGTGTGTCTGAGTGTGGGCACATGTGGAGCTCAGAGAACAAGTTTTGAGTCAGTCTTTACCTGTCCACCCATGTAAAAGGTGCCCATGTGAAGCATAGGACTTAAACTTGGGATACATAGTGAATTTCAGGTCAGCCTGGGCTACAGCAAGATCCTACCTCGAAAAATCAAAAAAAGGGCTGGAAAGATGGCTCAGCAGATTAAGGCTCTTGCTTGTGAAGCATAAGAACCCAGGTTCGATTCCCCAGTACCCACATAAGCCAGATGTACAAGGTGACGCATGTTTGCAGTGGCTAGAGGCCCTGGCGTGCCTATTTTCTCTCTCTATCTGCCTCTTTCTCTCTCTCTCTCTCTCTCTCAAATAAATAAATAAAATAAAATAAAAAAGAAAACCAACAACAAAAAAGACACCTGATGTCAGCCTCTGGCCTCTCCTTGCGTGTACACACACACATGTCCACACACACGTAAACATACACACTCACACACATGAGTAAAATGGAACCTTATGTTATTCTTGGACTAGCTCCAGACATCACTGAACTGCTAGGAAACTCAAGTAGGCCAAGGAGTATTTTGAATATTCCTAGAAAGAGAAAACTGCCTCTGTGTTCCCTGCAACTCCCTCCCGAGAGCCACGAGCAGACACTGCTTTGAAAGTGTCAGTGAAGTGGTTGGAGACAGGAAACCTAGGTTCAGTTGTGAATGACTTTGAACAAGTTACCCTCTCTCTTGGAGCTTTAGAGGCCTCAGATGTCTAAAGCAGGATAATACCAGGGCCACCCTCAGAGAGCTCTTCCGGGGATCAAATGGAACGGAAGCATATAATGATAACACGGGGTGGTGGTTGGATTCAGGTGTCCCCCATAAACTTCGGTGTTCCGAATGCTAGGTTCCCAGCTGATGGAGATTTGGGAATTAACACCTCCTGGAGGCAGTGGATTGTTGGGGGCAGGCTTATGGGTGTTATAGCCAGTTTTCCCTTGCCAGTGTTTGGCACACTCTCCTGTTGCTGTTGTCCATCTTATGCTGACCAGGAAGTGATGTCCACTCTCTGCTCATGCCATCATTTTCCTTTGCCATCATGGAGCCTCCCCTCGGGTCTGTAAGCCAAAATAAACCCCTTTTTTTCCCCCTCAAGCTGCTCTTGGTTGGGTGCTTTCTGCCAACCTGACTGCAACATATGTTATTAAAGTTAGCCTGAGGGGCTGGAAAGATGGCTTAGCAGTTAAGGCTCTTGCCTGCAAAACCTAAAGACCCAGGTTTGATTCCCCAGTTCCCACGTAAGCCAGATGTAAATGGTGGTGCTTGTATTTGGAGTTTGTTTGCACTGGCTAGAGGCCCTGGCACGCCCATTCATTCTCTCTCTCTCCCTGCCTCTTTCATAAATAAATAAATAAATAAATAAATAAGCCTGAGAATCAACAGTAAAGTGAGCCAAGCCAGAATCATAAGTTTAGTAGGCAGAATTTACCTCATTTTGAATCCAGGGTCTGCCTGGATTGCTGTGCAGAGACTATAAAAATCACCTCTACCTGGCGTGATGGTGCACACCTTTAATTCCAGCCCTCGGGAGGCAGAGGTAGGAGGATCGCTGTGAGTTCGAGGCCACCCTGAGACTACATAGTGACTTCCAGGTCAGCCTGGGCTAGAGCGAGACCCTACCTTGAAAAAAAAAATCACCTCTGCCCCCAACAGCAGAAAGGATGATCAATGCCAGCCATGGGCGGAGGGGAGAATGTAGCCTCAGGCAGCACACAGGCTGTCCCTGACCTGGTGACAGAGAGCAACACCTAAGCAAAGAGCTCTGCTATGGGGCAAGCCGTCGTTTTGGAGAAGGCAAACTCAGGTGACATTCACCACATGAGCATACCAGCCCAGGCTTGAAGGCTGAATGGGTGACGGCTTACTCTAGGGCCTGGGTGTGTCCAGCCTGTAGGCTGCATGCAGCTGACGATCGCTGTGAATGTGGCCCAACACAAAATTGTGAATGTTCGTGAAACAGGATGAGAATGTTATCGTAATTCACTGTGCAGTTCTCCAGGATGACCATTGTAGACGACGGGGTCGTGCTGCTAAATCAAAAGTCTGGACATACCTGAGGAGTAGCTTGAGCACACGTGCCACCGGTGCTTCTGGGGCGATGTTTCTGGCTGCAGAGAACACGATCCCACTAAAAGGTGGCTCAGACAAGAAAGAAAACTTCTCTCTGAACAGGGAGGGAGTCCCACAGGGAGTGGTTTCAGGGCCTAACTGAGCAGCTCAACAGTAGTGCCTAGTTCCTTATAGTTTCTCCTTTGCTGGTGTCCTGAGCTCAATTGTGTGTCTGCCTCTGGATGTCTATGTTGAAGCATTCACCCCTAGTGCTTCTGGATGTAACGGTAGTTAGAGATTCAGGCTTTATTTATTTAGACTTTTTTTTAGCTTTGAGACAAGGTCCCACATAGCCCAGAGTGGCCTTGAATTTGCTATGTAGCTGAAAATGTCCTTGAATAACTACCACTTCTTCTTGTGGTACTGTCTCAAACTAGCCCAGGCTGACCTGGAACTCACTCTGTAGTCCTAGGCTAGCCTCAGACTCTCAGTGATCCTCCTACCTCTGCCTCCTGAGTGCTGGGATTAAAGGTGTGCACCCCAGTCCTATGAGGAATGGACAGTGGACAGTGGAGAATCACCTGATGTGTGCATCTGCCCACACACACACATCACACACCTAAAAGAAGAAAAAGGAGGAGGAGGAGGGATGGGGAAAGAAAGGAAGGAAGGGAAATAAAGAAAGAAAAAAGAGGAGGATATTTGGCACAAAAAGACATGAGGGGCATTTGTACACAGAGGGAAGACCACGTGAGGACACAGTGAGAAGATGGGTACACAAGCCAAGGAGGGAGGCTCAGAGAAACAGCCCCTGTGTTGTCTGGGTCTTGGACTTCTGCCTGCAGAAGTGTAAGAAGGTGGATTTCTGTTCAGTTCCCTCATCTTTGGGTTGTTTCATGGCGAGACAATATAGCTGGCAAGATGCCCACAGAGTCACAGCTGTGGAATCAATCAGCCAGGCATCTTTTTATTGAGGAGGAAGATCAGCGACTCTTCAGACGACTTCTCTTAGGAAGCAAAGGTCTGCATACACTAGCCAGGGTCTATTTTGGCTGTACCAAGATTCAAGTAACAGTGGCCTGAACACAATAGAAGTTTCTCTTCTTTGTATAACAGTTGAGGCACACCCAGTTCAGACAAGGATGACAACTCTGTGTGTCAGAACACAGAACTTCCTACCTTGCTGTCCCCACCCTTTATCTTGTGGTATTGCTCTCCACATCAAAAATCCTCTCTGGGGCTGGAGAGATGGCTTAGTGGTTAAGCGCTTGCCTGTGAAGCCTAAGGACCCCTGTTCGAGGCTGAATTCCCCAGTACCCACGAAAGCCAGATGCACAAGGTGGTGCATGCATCTGGAGTTCATTTGCAGTGGCTGGAGGCCCTGGTGCGCCCTTTCTCTCTCTCTGCCTTTCTCTGTCTGTTGCAAATAAATAAATAAATAAATAAATAAATAAATAAATAAATAAATAAAAACAAAAATATTCTCTCTACGGGTCTGGAGAGATGGCTTAGAGGTTAAAGCACTTGCCTGTGAAGCCTAAGGACCCATGTTCTACTCTCCAGATCCCACGTAAGCCAGATGCACAAAGGTGAGGCAAGCACAAGGTCGCATATGCCCACTAAGTGGTGCAAGTCCTTAGAATTTGATTGCAGTGGCTGAGGCCCTGGCATGACAATTCTTTTTCTCTCTGTCTCTCTCTCTCTATCTCACTCTCTCTAAAATTTAAAAAAAAAAAAAATTCCTGTCTGCACATCTGATTCAGTCTTAAACTGACAGCAAAGAATGCCATTCTTTTTTAAAATATATATATTTTGTATTTTATTTCTATTTATTTATTTATTTGAGAGCTTGTTTGGAGGTTCTAGCAGGGGAGTGCAGCTACTCATATACCGTTGACCAAAGACCGGTCCTCCTCTATTCAGGGAAGGTCATCCTCTTCCACTGAGCACACAGCTTCGGGAGGGATGCACATGGAGCGGTGAGGGAGGAAGGGGACACCTGCCTAGCCAGCCAGATGAGGTGAATCAATCCTGGAGATCAATGGGGTGACAGATGTTGCAGCCAGATCACCCTCATATCCTATTTATTTATTAGACAGAAAGAGAGAGAGAGGGAGAGAATGGGCACGCCAGGGCCTCCAGCCACTGCAAACGAACTCCAGACGCATGTGCCACCTTATGCATCTGGCTAATGTGGGTCCTGGGGAATCGAACCTGGGTCCTTCGCTTTGCAGTCAAACCCGTTAAATGCTAAGCCATCCCTCCAGCCCAAGAATGCCATTCTTAAGGGGATGACTTGAGATAGCACTAAGTTCCTCTACTCACATCATGACTTGGTTCCTTCTAGCTGCAGAGGGGCCTGGGAATTGTAGTCTTTTACCTTGAGTGTTCACGTACCTGGCTAAACAAGGGTGTGTGGCCACAAGAGATGCCTGGCAACCTCAAGTCAACATTGTCAGGTCATATGCACCCATCCCGCCATCAACTGCTAGCCAGGGTAATCCTCCTAGATCAGTGACTTGGGTCTATAGCAACATCACCTGGAAGGCTTGTCCAAAACAGGTCACTGCTCCCCCCTGCACATTGGCTGACTCGGTGGGTCTGGGCTTAAGGACATGCATATGTACAAGTTTCCTGGTGCTGCCAGTCAGGGATGTACACATGGAGAGCCACTGTCTCAAGTAAGTCATGATTCACCTCCCAGGGCTGGGTAGGGCCTAGGAGTCACATGGTCTGGGCACTTGCGAAGGGGCCTCTAGGAAACTGGGGTTCTACCTGTATGATAGGCTGTTGCTGTCAACCAGGAGAATGCCATGAAAGTAGGGAGAGGGGGGACACAGGGAAGCTCTGAGGGTCTGGGAGGATAATGGTGATTAGGTTTGTGATGGGTCATCTTGAGGTCAGCTTATTTGTATTGAAAGACACCAAGGAAATTAGTAAAACACACTTCTGTGTGTGTGTGTGTGTGTGTGTGTGTGTGTGTGTGTATTTTCAGAGATAATAAGCCTGTAGGATAGTAACTAACAGGGAAATGAATGTTGGAAGTACCATCCAATTAAAGTGGAGGCCCAGACGGAACAAAAGCCAACGAGGAGGAAGCCCCCTCCATCCCACTCACTCTCTACCGTGGTGCCCTGCCTTGCCACTCATGGGCCCAGAAACAAGCAGATCCAAGCAACCATGGCTGAAACCTTGGAAACTGTGAGACAAAATAAATTGTCTCCTTTGTAACGTTGTTTATTTATTTATTTATTGGTTTTTCAAGGTAAGGACTCTCTCAACCCCAGGCAAATCTGGAATTCACTATGTAGTCTCAGGGTGGCTTCAAACTCATGGCGATCCTCCTACCTCTGCCTCTCCAGTGCTGGGATTGCATCATCAGGTCCAGCTTTATTTATTTATTTATTTATTTATTTATTTATTTATTTATTTATTTTGTCTAAGTGCTGTGATTGCATCATCAGGTCCAGCTTTATTTATTTATTTATTTATTTATTTATTTATTTATTTTGTCTAAGTGACAGGACACTGATTAATGCAAACCTCTAAAGATGTTAGGGATGCAGCTTACAAAAGTCAGCCACTGGGGCTGGAGAAATGGCTTAGCGGTTAAATGCTTCCCTGTGAAGCCTAAGGACCTTGGTTCAAGGCTTAATTCTCCAGGACCCACGTAAGCCAGATGCACAAGGGGGTGCACGCATCTAGAGTTCGTTTGCAGTGGCTGGAGGCCCTGGAGCGCCCATTCTCTCTCTCTACCTGCCTATTTCTGTATCTCTCCCTCTCGAACAAATAAATAAATATTTTTAAAAACCACAAAAAAAACAAAAAAAAACCTCTGGCAAAAGGGTTGATTTTTATCCTGAAGGAACTGGGAGCCAGGGGAGGTTCTAAACCAAGAAAACACCATTATCAGATTTTTTTTTTTTTTTTTTGGGGAGGGATGCATTGAAGTAGTTAGTGGTCCTCTCAGAGTTTCAGATCCCTTGCACTACTAGAATTTCCCAGAAACATTTTTCCCTCCACTTTTGTGATAGAGTCTCATGCAGCCCAGGCTGGCTTTGGACATGCCTCATAACTGAGGCTGGCCTTGAAGTTCTGATGCTCCTGCCTCTACCTCTCAAGTGCTGGGATTACAGGTGTGAGCCACCATACTCAGCGAAAGCCTTCTATAGATTTTGTTGGCATGCTCTATCCATTCCCTGGTTATAGAGATGGATGCCTGCATTTGAAATGAGCCTCCTCTATCGCGTCTCAGTCTTGTGGCAAAGATCAAGTGAATTGAGTCCCCTCTGCTCCAAGTGGTTCTCATGCTCTTTGAAGTTCCAGAAACATTGCATGGGATCCACAGGGAATGTAGTGAATGGTGATCTTCCTCCCTGTCTCTCTTTCCTTGTCCTCTTCCCCAGAACAACCAAAGCAGGACACAAACAGGCACATACTGAAATGACTTTTAATATGTCGCAGCAAAATTAAAAATATACAAAAGTTTGTGGTGTACAAAAGTCTCGATACAGAAGCCCCAGCTTGGGCCCCCTCCCCCTCCTGGGGGAGACTCAATAGGGCAAGTGGGGGTGGGGAGAAGGGGAATGGCACAGATGTAGTAAATACCAGGAGGTGGACCTGGGAAGAGGGAACAGAAGTTGGCAGACCACAGAGGGAAGAGAGAACACGGAGGGAGGATCACCCAGAATTGTGCTGACAGAGGGAACTCGGCCCTTTAGGCATGGCTAGTGGTTCCTGGAGAAAAGAGGGTTTCAGAGCTGAGGGTATTCTCTTGGTCCCACCCTACCACCAACTTGCTGTGTAATCTTGGGCAGTTTGCCTCCCATCTCTGGGCCTGCCCCTTCTGTGGGAAGGAACTGGGTAACCAAGCCACCCAAGTTGGCATTCCACACCCTGCCTGAGGGACTGTGGAGGCAGGACTGGGCCCTGGCGAGTACTTTGGGGGATTTTGTGTTACGTGATCCAATAGAATATCAGAAGTCCCTTACCCTCCAGCCCTGGAACCCAACTTGAGGCCTTGCCAGGATGTACTTGCAATCAGCTCAGCTTGAGTTAATCTAATGTGGCAAAAATGAATTCCTTTATTAAGAAAGGAGGTTTGTTTGAGAGAGGTGGGTGGGAGAGAGAGAGAGAGAGAGAGAGAGAGAGAGAGAGAGAGAGAGAAAGGTAGACCCTTTCTAGCTATTGAGTGACTGGTTTGGAAACCAGACACATGGGGGGCAGGAAGAGGGTCCTATTAAGTCTGGTTGGATTCTGGGATTTGAGGGAAGGAAGGTGGAGGAATAGCCTCCTCCATCTTGGAGCGTCCTCACTCCCCACTTTGCCCCAGGTCCCCTCCACTCTGGTTATTGCCCTGGGCCTCAGTCATCCAGCCTGGCCTGGCTTGGCTTGGGGACCCTTACGAAGCTGTGCATAGAATAAAGGCCAGCCATGCTGAGGAGGGGCCGGCCTTCTTGTTCAGAGAAGGTCAAAATGGGAAGGACGGAGAGTAGGCACCCCTGTCCCCTGGGGATTCTGCCTCCAGGAAGTAGACCCGGCTGCATGAGGGTTCCCTTATTCTTTCCTACAGTGTCCCCCTTAAAATACTTCCTCCCCCCCGGCCTCTATCCACAGTAACCAAGAACTCAGAGGGTCTCAATCCTTCCTGCAACTAGAATGGCACATGAATCCTGTTTTCCCCAGCCAGGGGCCTCAACAATGTCTCTGGCTGGAAGGGAGACCAAGGCGCCTGCCCATACTGGCCACAGCACCTGGCATTCACTCCATCCCTTCCATCGCTACAACCCAAAACACTTGCTTACCAACTTCAGTTCCCTTCCCTGCAAGCCTCACCCCAGGTCAGCCTGAGAAGGTGGCCAGTGCCAAAGGGTGGACGTATAGCACAGGACAGGACCGGGGGTCCTAGCTTTCAGTCAGAAACCAAAGCCTGGATTCTCTCCACCCCAATGAAGTTCCCTCCTAACCAGGACTCCCCAAACTGGAGAAGACACTAGGTCATAAGTTTCCCCATGAGGCATGGGAGGGACACGGAGCCCCAGATCAGATGCTGATTCCCAGACCAAGGACCTGGGGTTGCTCAGAACTCAGCTAAGAGTGTGTGAAAGGGGATTTTTTCATATGACCAGCATGGGGACTTAAGGTTGGACCAGCCTAGTCCCAGAAGGAACCAAAGCCTCAGTTCCTCAATCCTCACAGGGGATTCTGAACTTTGCAGGGATCCCCAAAAACCTTCTCCACATTGTGAACTGGAGGTCATTTTGAAGCAGTGGCCCGGAAACCAAATAGGAGCATTTAACTTGGCCAGTAAATTGTTTTTCGAAACTTGAACCTTATTGCCTACAAGCGGGGCACACTCCTGCCGGCTCCCACTGCTCTGCTGTCGAAGATCTCCACTCACCCCACTTTCCTTTCCGGAGACATCTGAGTTTGCACCCATGCATCCTGCCCCCGGGGAACCCTCTTCTCCCTGTCAAGCTTTTGGTCGGGTCCTGCCGAACTTTTGTCCTCAGCGGGACTTTGGGGCCACACACTCCCAAGTCCACATCTGGAAATCCAGACATTCCTTGCCCTCCTGGGCCTCTGCTTTCCCAGCTGTTAGGGTGACACCTTAGGGAGACAAAGGTGCAGCAGGGAGCTTGCTGAGGATAAGGCAGATCTGGACACCAAGGACACCAAGACAGTCTTTGCTGGGCAGCCCCTGTCGCAGAAGGTGGAAACCTGTGCTGCCGGCTGGGATGGGGTGACTGTTACAAGGCACATGGTATATTGGTGAGTGGAGTTGCAGAGAGGGATGTGTGGTGCCTGGGGAGGTTTGGGGAACACAGTCAGCAGCTTGAGGAGTTGGTTTGAGGGAGGCAGCTCAAGGAAATGGGGACACAGGTTCCCAGAAGCTGAGATCAGACACTAGGGCAGGTCTTGCCTGGTTCTTTCATACCCAGGATGTCTTTTTGTCGTCTTCTCCTGGAAAAGTTAAGATGGATCTGACTGCCTTTCATCTCCTGGAAAACCCTATTCGGCCACCGACTTGCTCTGTGGTCTTGGGCAAGTGCCTGGCCTTCTCTGATTCTTGTGTATAATGGCTTCAAGGGCAGGTGTCTCTGGAGACCCCAAGGACCTCTCAGGGCTCTGGTCGTGAGTCTCTACAAGGATGCTGTAAGGATCCGGGAAGGGCTAAGCATCCGGGCCAAAGGATAGGGACCAGGGGCAGATGGGATCCAGGGGCCACTTGTGGCAGGGAAGACACTGGCTGAGGTAGATTGTGTCACAGAAAGGAACCCAAAACGATAGCTCCAAGAGGACAGGCCAGCACAGAGGGGCACCTCAAGCAGGGTAAGATGGGGTGATGAGCTCCGGGGAGACAAGTCATTTGGGGAACGAGCTCACGGCTGAGGGTGAGACGGGAAGGTGTGTCCGACTCTGGGCCCTCTGACTGTGACCTTTCCTGATGCTCAGATGTCCTTGCAGGCAGAGACCCGGGGGAACATTCTGTGGGGTTGAGATCATGTGCAGGAGGGAGGAGGTGGAGTTAAATCCAAAGAAAGTAGTCATGGCCTCCCAGGGAGCTTCAAGCCATGCATGCTTGGCTCTGCTCATCCCAGCTAACTGCCTCCTTGGGCTTCCCAAAGCTGTAAAACCCACTCAGCAACCTTAGCAGGTTTGCAATGTTTCCTTCTAGGGTTCTGGGGAATATGATCAATTGCCAAGGGTGCCCCCCACGTCATCTTCTGGGCCTGTCTCATCTGTGGCATGGGACAATATGGCTCTTATGGGGGGACGGGAAGCAAGGGAGAGAACCAAGTGAAAACTCCTGGTGCCTTCAGCACTAGAGAAACAGACAGCGGGGTCTTGAGCCTGTCCTCAGTACTCTGTCTTACAGAGGCTGTGGTGTGCGTGTGTGTTAACTGTCACTCACTCTCCAAAGGCATTTCTGGACAGAGGATAGAGGCCTGGGTCAGGTGGTGCTTCTCGTCACTCTTGAGGCCTCTCAGGGGTCATGGAGGCAAAAGAAGAAGAAGCCGTGTGGGTTGATGGGTGATTGATGCAGCCGCCTGTGGTGCCAGGCCAGCTGGTGTGATGTGTACTTGTGTGTGTCTGTGTGTATGCATGTGTGTGTGCTCAGTCTACCCTCAGCCCATGGGGTTCCCCTCACACCCTGAGAATGGCTCCCCTCCCCGTATCCTCAGTAACTTTACCATGCCCCATCACTGCGGATGGGTCACTCAGGAGTCTAGAAACGTGACAGTAGCTGCCACTCTGGGCCTCAGTTTCCCATTTGTAACCCCCAGGGAGGTGGGGTCAGGGAGGGTTGACCACCTATTTCTCATTTGCATAGTCTAGGATTCTCATATCCAGCTCGGTTTTTATCTGTCCCCAAAGCCTCTGGATGTCCCCTCTCCCAATAAGCTCACCTCAGTTGGCACAGGACAGTAAGGAGGGGACTCCAGGTTTGGCCTAGAGGCCCTGGCCTTTTACCCCACAGAGCCGTCTAGTTTCCCACTCCTCTCTTCCTAAACTCCACCCAGGATTGGCTTTCCCAGGTTGTGGGGGGGTAACCCTGGATGAGTGATCCCATGCATACCCCAGACGTCTGGGCCATGGGAACAGGCCACAGACCCTTGGGGCCTTGTCCAGTTAAGGGAAAAACCAGTCAGGTTCCCAGGCGCTGCCCTGGGGCACTGCATCTGCAGGGTGGCAAACAGCTGGAATTGATGTCACATCCCCAGAACAATTTTTTTTTTCCAGCTGAGAATCGGTTGGCAGCTGAAATGTCTCAGAGGTTCTCAGGACAATTTCCTTTTAGAAAGACAAGACCAGGGGTCATAGGCCGTCTAGAACTGGAGCCCCCCCCCATCCCTAGAACATTCCATGTACCCTGTATTTTACTGCCCCAACCCTTCCATGCTAGAAGTTAGAAACTGCACATCAGAGCACCTGGGCTCCAGCATCCTTGGCTCCTCTCAACAGAATGTAGATCATGTTATCAGCAAGTGTTCTAGAGAACCCCATGTAGAACAGCCTGCCTCTCGCACAGTTCCTCTGTCGCGAACCTCAACTCTAGCTGAGCCAGAGTACCTTCCAAGACATTGCGTCTGCCATGTTAAAGACCGCTGTCATCTAGAAAACAGCTCCTTGAAATGTTTCACCTGAGGGTCAGGATCAAAGCCATTAACAGCCCAGAACCAAACGTATCCTTTCGTTCTGTCTGCTCTGGACTGCGGGTGCCCCTTCCCCGTCTTGCACCCCTTCATGCTGCTGCCAACCTGGACCCCTCTGGGCTCTTTCTCCTGCCTATCTCTGCACTGTTGCCCCCCCATCCCCCCAACTCCTCCAATGCCCCTCCTGCCCAGCTCCCCGCCCTACAGAAACTGTGCCAACCCTGTCCGCAGATGTCCCAACTTGCCCCACACCTCCCACAGCTTCCTCCACCCTTCTCAGAGATCTCATCAGGAAGGCAGCCCTCTCCCCACATATCCTAAAGAACACATCATCTGGGCCATGGGGCCGCAGGCAGTGCATTTTGTTTGTTTGTTTGTTTGTTTCCTATCCACCAGGGGTGACATGTGGACAGCTCCAGGCAGGGAGAAGGGTGAGGGCTCCTGAGCCAGACATGGTATGGCATCCCCTTGAAAGTGGGGCAGCTCAGGAGGCGGTAGCACCAGTTAATGCCCTGGCCCTGGTTCAGGGGAAATTGGATAATGGGCCACAGAGCTGAAAATGGGGCCTCCACAAGGCGTCCCCTTCCCCCAAGGAAACCCAATGGTGGAGCCACTTTACCCTTGGATCCAGAGATCCACTCCGTCTTAGCCTGGTGGCCCTGGAATCCAGACTCAACACTGTGGTCAACGTGGGGATCAGCCAATCCTGTCCCTTTTAGAGGACAGAGTGTGTGGCCTACACTGTGGTCTCATACTCCAGCAGCTCCTGGGAGGTGCCGGTGCTCCGGTACTGTAGCCGGGGCGTGGCAGGTGAAGAGTACTCCAGTGCCAGAATGGTCTTCCGGAGCCTGCGGTCGATAAAATGAGCATCCCACGCAGGGTACTTTTTCCGAGGCAAGTCAATCCGAATGACAGGCCCCTCTGTCCTCAAGGGGCGTGCCACTGGCGTGGGTGGCAAGCCAGGCCGCACCTGGAAGACAGGTGGTGTAGGCGTCCCAGCCCGCTCACCTCCTGTGGAGGCCCCATCCCGCTCAGCGCCTGTAGTCCTCGGCAGAGACCTTGGGGGACTGGTGACAGCATCAGCTGGAGGGCCACAGGTTCCCGGGTCTTCATGGAAGATGCAGCCAGGTGCCTGGGGACCCAGCATGGGCCCATTGGGATGCAGGAGACAGTAGTACACACACATGAAGAATATGCCCAGGGCAAAGCTGGAGGCTACCACGCAGACCAGGATGAGTGAGTAGAAATCTGTAGAGAAGTGGCGGCTGGCGTACCAGAAGCCGGTGAGCGCCGCGTTCTCCAGCAGGACAATGCAGTAGTAGAGGGTCATGCGGTGGCGGCTGCGGCCCTCTTTGACATTGAACCAGCAGAAGATGTAGATGATGCCCACTACCATGTTATAGATGATCTCCTCCCACTTGGACATGCAGAAGTCCGTCTCCCCCTGGATGACCCAGAAAGTCATGACACACCAGTGGGCCACGATGAAGATGCCAAAGTACAGCTGGTAGACGCTGGCAAAGAGGGCGAAGGCCAGGCTGCGGGCGGCGATGGTGAACAGGTGCCACAACACCTGGGCCACGGCACCCTTGTAGGACAAGGGTCGCTTGTCATCCCGTGAGTCCCGCAGCACCTTCTGGTAGGAGGCCAGCGTCCAAGCCAGGGACACGAGGGAGGCGGAGATGGAGAGAGCTGCGGAGACAGGGTAGGGATGGGGTGGGCTGGGTTAGGGGTAGGTCTAGGATGGGGTCTGGAAAGGGGGAAGTCCTAGGTCAGGACCTGGGTTCTGAGGGGGTGTGAGGGAAGGGTCAGTGGACTGGTAGGGCTGTGAGGAGGGTCTGGTGGTGGTGGTGGTGGTGGGGTCTTCAAGGTCAAGGATAAAGTGGGGTGAGGGTGAACAGGGTTGGGTACTTTTGTAGGAATGGGGGCATAAAGAGTACCTGAAATTGTATGATCTTGGTCTCCACAGGGGCCAAGTCTAGGATTTTAGTATGGGATAGAGAGGGTCCAGGGGTCTTGATGGGAGGGTGGGAAATTAGGGTCTGGGGCTCTGGGAATAGAAGAGGGGGGCCAAAAGGGGGTTATGATTAGGACACGGAGGAGCCAGCGGGGGAACCATTAGAAGATATGTGGGGGGGGCTGGAGAGATGGTTTAGCGGTTAAGGCACATGCCTGCAAAGCCTAAGGACCCAGGTTCGATTCTCCAGGTCCCACGGAAGCCAGATGCACATGGTGGCGCATGCTTCTGGCGTTTGTTTGCAGTGGCTAGAGGCCCTGGCGCACCCATTCTCTCTCTCTCTCCCTGTCTTTAATAAATAAATAAATAAATAAATAAATAAATAAATAAATAAATAAATAAATATTTTAAAAATTAAAAAAAAAAAGATATGTGTGGGGAACCAACCAGAGCAGAGCAAAGCTGAGGGGTGGGGCAATCACACATGAGAGCATGAATCCTGGTGACGGGTGGTGTCCCAGGGGTCCCGGAGGCTGGTGATGGAGTCTTTTGAGATACTCCTGAGGGGGTAGGAATAGGGGGGACATTAGGCAGGGTCTGGGTAGAGAGAGCACCAGGTGCTTTAGAGAGACAGGGGAATGTAGCTTTTCTATGACACTGTCCAGTTTAGCCAGGACCTGCTGGGATGGGGGATAGAGGACAGGATCTTTGAGGAGGAAAGGAGGTAGGTTCTCTGCAACCTGATGGCGGCTAGGCAGGCCTGTGAGGCGAGGAGGAGCGGCTCAACCAATCTGGGGAGTGAAGGGGTTTAGAGAATTGACTCCGCCAGTGGGTCTAAGGTGTGTTGAAGGGGAGAAGGGCAGAAATAAGGTCTGGTCTGCCCTGGCAATAGGGAAGGGAACAGGGGAGGTGCCCTCCAGGCCTGAAGGATGGTGAGGGGGTGGAACGGCCAGGTCCAAGAAGATATGGGGATGTTGAGAGCCCTAGAGAGTGGTGGTGGTGGGAGACTCCCTAAGCCCTGACCGCGCAGTTCTGAGGTGGGGGTCGGGGTTCAGGGGTGTCCCTCCCCCAGTCTGGGTGGGCGGGGCTCACCGGTCAGCACATCAGGCTGTTGTCCACGGAGCACCAGCAGGCTGAGCTGCAGCACGAGCTGAGGCGCGCTGCGCAGGAAGGTCTCCAGCAGGCGCAGCATGCTCACATCCGCACTCTCGAACAGCATCCGCCAGTAGAAGTGTCTGCGCAGCCTCTCCCCGCGCCAGCGGCTCTGCAGCCCCAGGTACAGGGCGCGCAGGTACCTGCGGGGTGGGGTGGGGGGCGGACAAGAAACAAGGGATCAGGAATCAATCCCCCCCCCCAGCAACACACTAACCATCAGACCACACTGCCTCTCACTGGAAACCACGAAGAGCTTTGTCTACAGGGTTTCGTCAGGGACCACCACGCCCCCTACCCCTCCCCCCGTGCCAGTCTCCAACCCCTGCTCCAGTGTTTTCTGGCCTATCACGACCTGTCCTCAGGCAAGCCGCTCACCCAACACACTTGGTGGCGCCAGCAACTTGCCAAGGCCACAGATTCTAAGGCTCTGGTGCGCTTTCTCACTGCTAATCTTTTTTTCCCCCCTTTAAAAATATTTTTATTTATTTGTTTGACAAAGAGAAAGAGGGGGAGAGAGAGAGTGAGAGAATGGGTGCACCAGAGCCTCCAGCCACTGCAAACGAACCCTAGACACCTGCGCCCCCTTGTGCATCTGGCTAATGTGGGTCCTGGGGAATCCAACCTGGATCCTTTGGCTTTGCAGGCACACGCCTTAATCGCTAAGCCCTCCTTGCCCTCACTGCTAATCTTTTACACCTCTGTTCCCTACGCCTAAAACACCTGTCCCCAACCCAAACCCAGGCCCAAACTTGGATGAGTCTTGCTTTTCTTTCAAATCTTTGCTTTTTAAACATAATGTTGTCTCCCTGGAAACGTCTGCTGAGCATATATCCACCTGGGGCAGGGAGACTCTTCCAGGCTCCCATCTTCCTCTCCCAGTCCATGCCACAGAGGGTTGAACTGCCTGGTCATGCACACATCTCCCCCAGCTGTGAGTTCCATGACCCTGGCTACACTGCCTGACAAGTGCGACTCCCTCAGCTCGTAGCACCCGGCAGGTGCTCAATCTACGTAGGTTGAATGGATGAATACGTGCATGGCTACAACTTTTTTTTTTTTTTTTTTTTTGGAGTTAAACAGATCTCTGGCAACCCTGGAGCTGGCAGAGAAGGAACTCAGAGTCCTGAACTTATTTTCTGATTTTACTCTGAATTTACTGTGTTGAACCCTCATTCATCCCTCCCAAAGTAGGAGGGAGGGTAAATGCAAAGAGCAGTGTCTACAGAGGATGAGATGGGACCTAGGTCCAATTTCCTCCCTGGTCATTGTCACCACAGACCATGTCCCTTCTCCAACCCCCTGAAGTCTTTGATGCATGGGTCAGCAGGCCCTTAGCTGAAACAATACAAGGATCCTCCAAAAGGGCTTCCAGGGAAACTGGGGGAGGGAGTCCCAACACAAACTTCATGACCCTATTGCCTGAATCTGAGATGGAAGCACTAGGGATCCTGGGAGTCTGTTCCCAGATGTAGAATGCTGGCAGTTCAAGACACTGGGAACCAGGGGACCAGCTGTGTTCATGGTGTGCAGGGAGGAGCCTCGGTGCTGCTGGACTAACTGGTGCTCAGTTTCCTCAGTGGGTGCCCTGCTCTTAGCAGCTTTGTGCCCCCCCCCCCCGCAGACCTCACTTTCTCTATCTGCCAAAGAGAGGGTTGAGTTTGATGGCTTTGGGGTCCCTTCTAAGCTAGCATTCTGTGATTCAGACTTTCTTCCTCAGATGTTGCCAGAGACATCTAATTTGGGGTCCTCCCACCCCCCCCCATCCTCCCTGTACCAATCAGTGCTTCAGACAAACCCTCAATATGACAGTTTACAGGGCTGGCAGTCAAAAGGGGGACAGAGCTGTTCCCACAGCAGCTGACTTGAGATGTGCAAAGGCCCTGCAATCCCTCTTCCTCCCCAGGCTGAACTTCCTTCAGCCATCTCCACCTGCGTGTGTGTTCCTGCACACCGCTCCTGACACAGAGGCCCCGCCTCTACACAGCTCCAGGCCTGGACTGTTTCTTCAGATGAACTGAAAGTCATCTCCCTGCATCTTCTCCTCTCTGGGCTCCTGCTTGCACTCCACCTAAGGATTACTACAGCCAGAATCATTCATTCATATAGCAGGTGCTCTTTGACCCGCTTTGTGCCCAGTTTTGTTCGCCTGCATGTTTCAGGCCCATGGGAGGGAGATGAGGTAATAGTTGAAACAGATACTAAATGATGCTTTGGGACCCAGAGAAGAGTTGAGTAATTTTTCCTGGGGGAGGAAGCCAAAGAATCCCTCCTTGGGGCTGGAGAGATGGCTTAGTGGTTAAGGTGCTTGCCTGCAAAGCCAAAGGACCCAGGTTTGATTGCCCAGGACCCACGTAAGCCAGATATACAAGGGGGCACATGTGTCTAGAGTTCATTTGCAGGGCTAGAAGCCCTGGCATACGCATTCTCCCTCCCTCTTGCTGTCTCTCTCTTTCTTTCTCTCTCTTTCTCAAATAAATAAATGAAAGAATCCTTCCTTTAGGAAGAACAATTTTATATCAGTTGGTTTGATTTTGAAACAGGTTTTCATGAGGCCCAATCTGGTCTTAGACTTCCTATGTAGCTGAGGCTAGCCTTAACCTCCTGATTCTGCTGCCTCTACAGTACCCAGCTTTAATCTCGGTTTTAAAGTACACATTGGTGCTGGGCTTGTAATACAAGTATTCATGAGATTGAGGCAAGAGAAGCCCAAGGCCAGTCTGAAAAATAAATTGGTTAATCAGCCAACTGGTTGATAAAGTAAAACACACACACACACACTCACTCTCTGGCATTTGAAGGAAAATCAAGAAAGGCTTTCCAGTGGAAGAGCTGGCTGATGTAATGGGGCAATGAGAGAATGTGACCTTTCAGGGGTGTAAGTGTGATTTGCCCAGCTGGGCCTGAACAAGAGGGTTCCACTGGACAGAGACAGGATTTGAATTTTCACAATTCATCGAGTTGTGAAAATTCATCCAAATCTGATACCCAATTCCAGATTCAGTGCTGGGGTTTTGCTTGGCTGTAGGGCTCTTGCTCAGTATGCACAAGGCCCTGGGTGTTCCAGCCCCATCACTAAACAGATAAATAAAAATCTGGACCACAGATTTAAAATAAAATTTGAACTCCATCCCAGAATCAGAGGTGACATGATCAACTCGGAAGCTTCGAAAGCTTGCTCTGGAGGCTGGCTTGGAGGGAAGCCAAGACTGGGGCTTAGTCCAGGCCTGCAGTGAACACGCCTAAGCTAAGGCAAGGAAAATAGATGGGACAGGGAAGTGGTCAGAGGTAGGAGTAATGGAGAAACCAAGGTGGCCTCAGGGCTTCTGATACTCCCTACCCCAACACATGCTTTCTTTCCCAGCTTCTACCTCCTGCCCCCTCCCCCAGCCTATTCCCTTCCCCATCTCTGTGGCTCTGACTTTGAACAGGAAGGAGAGGCCAGCTGGTCCAACATGAAGGGGCCTGGGGAGTTGGGGGAGGGCAACACCCTGGAAGTTTCTTTCAGGCTGGAAGACCATCTGTTTCCGCCCAGGTCAGCACAAGGGAGGCACTGGCCCCGCCAGCATCCATCACTACCTGGCAGGCTGCCTGCCACCTCCCCACCCACTCCTACCCTCTCCCCTGCAGCTCCCAGCTAACCACAAAGAGCTTGCTCAGTCCAGGGCTGCTATGGGGCAGGCAGGAAATGGGGAGGGTCAGAAAGGAGGCCTCTGAGATCCATCCATCCAGCATTGATGGGTTGTGCAGAAACCACGCTGCAGCCTAGGGATGAAAGGCCTGGGCTCAGCCTCACTCTAGTGCTTTTGGCAACAGAACCAACATTGGCTGCTTCTTCTAGCCGGCACCAAATGCTCATTGCCAAAGGCCTGGGAGATGTTCATGGGTTTAGGAGATTGTTTGAGGCCCGGAAAAAAAAAAATTGGCTCCAAAACACAGGGAAATAACTGCAGAATCAAAATTAATAAATGTTTAATTAAATGTCTGCAAAACAGAACACGATGTCAGCTAGTCAACTGCAATTTGGCTTTTATCTGGTTATATATAATTTACATGGGATGTTTGATGTGGTTTCATTTTAATATACCCAGTAGATGTGGAGCACATAAATGTCTGAACACAGCCCCGCTGCCCAAGATATGCAACCTAATGTCTCTGCCTCAGTTTTCCCTTCTCTGCAACAGGGGTAACAGTGTCCCAGTCCTTCCCTGACCCCTGCTTTGTGGCCTTAGGAAGGCCCTGCTTCACTGAGCTTTAGTTTCTCTCTTGTGAGCACTGAATGATATCTAACAATAATTTAAAAAATGTAGGCAAGTGCACATAGAGGGCTGCAGAGATGGCTGAGTGGTTAAGGTGCCTGCCTGCGAAGCCTAAGGACCCATGTTCGACTCTCCAGATCCCATGTAAGCTGGACGCACAAGGTGATGCCAGCACACTAGGTCGCACATGCACGCAAAGTGGTGCACGTGTGTGGAGTTCAACTGCAGTGGCTGCAGGCCCTGGTGCACCAATTCTCTCTCTCATTAAAAAAGAGAAGTATGATATAATGTAGACATAAAATTGTGTGAACAGGGGGCTGGAGAGATGGCTTAGTGGTTAAGGCGCCTGCTTCCTAAGCCTAAGAACGCTGGTTCCAATCTCCAGCAGTTCCAATCTCCAGGTCCCACGTTTAGCCAGATGCAAAGTGATGCAAGGGCGCAATGCCGCACTTGACCACAAGGGGGCACACACATCTGGAAGCAGCTGAGAGGTTGCTGGCCTGCTCATCTCTATCTGTCTTCCTCTCCCCCCCCTCTGTCTCTCTCTGTGTCTCTCTCCAAAAAAAAAAAAAAATTGTGTGAACGGGGGTGAGGGGACTTAAAAATAAAGAAGCACATGGGATATTGTCTACAATTAAAGAAGTTGTCAATAAAAAAAATAATAAAAGAAAAAAGAAAAAAACAAGCAGCAACGCCATTTAAAAAGAAAGAAAGAAAAGGAGTGCACATAGAGGTGAGAGCTAACACTGATCACCATGCAACTGCTCTAGAAACTTCCTCCAGAAAGTCCATCCCACTCTGCACCCCAAACTGAAAAGAAGCTGATGTCCCTGTGGATGGGACCAACATTACCCATAGAGGACACCTCGTCTCAAAGCAAGGAACGGACACTTGGAAGAGTCTTCATTTGATTTTCTCCAAAATAGTGCGCCCCCCCCCAAGTCCATCTAACTCTCCAGTGCCATCTTCTAGGGCAGGAAACTGTCATTTCTCACAGGGATGATCATGGCAAACTTCTCTGTGGGCCTAGTGCATCCAGTCCTGCCCTCTACAGTCCATTCTCCCCATGGCAACCAGTGAGGCATTCTTAAAGCCTGTCAGATTATGTCATTGTCCTTCATGAAACCTTCCCCGCCTCTTAGCATCACACCTGGAACCACAGCCAAACTTCTCCCCTTGACTTTCAGGCTCCAAACCATCTGGCCACCCTGTTTCTCTCAATGCGTCTCAAGCCACTGCCTCTCTTCTCCCCACACTCCAGCTGCACTGAGGGTTCCCTGAACTCAGTCAGAAGCTTTCTTGCCACAAGACATAGGCTCTTGCTGCACGATCAGCCTGGAACATTCTCTTCAGATCCTGCTGTGCCTGGCTCCTCACCAGCTCCCCTGTCGCCTCCTTATAGAGAGAGGAGGCCACCCATCCCATGTTGGCATGTGCCACCTCACCAAAGCACTCTAGTCCATCACATCCCTGTCTTCGTTTCTTTTCTTTTTCTTTCTTTCTTTTTTTGTTTTTTCAAGGTAGGGTCTTCTCGCTCTAGCGCAGACTGACCTGGAATTCACTATGTAATCTCTGGCCTCGAACTCACCGCAATCCTCCTACCTCTGCCTCCCTAGTGCTGGAATTAAAGGCGTGCACCACCATGCCCAGCTCCCCTGTCTTATTTTCTTCCTAACATGCTATGAAATGATCTTGTTTATGGAGACACTTGTTTCCTACCCTTATCACTGGGGCTCTGTGAGGCAGGGACCTCGTCTGTGTTGGTCACCACAGTGGAGCTCTGCATTAGTGCATGTGGAAGGCACAAGATGCGCGTCAGTGAACGGATAAGTGAGAGTGTTTGTGTGTGTCTCCTTCCTGCTCTTAGAGGGCCTGAGCTTCTCTGTGTCAGTCTCACCCAGCCAGAATGCCTTGTAGGCTCCTCCCTGATTCATTCTATCCTTCTTCTTCCAAGATGACGTTCCTAGTGCTCCTTCAGCCTGGTTAGACCTCCTTCCTTCTAACAGTTCCTTTTTCTAAAATAAACAAATAAATAAAAATTTAAAAAATTCTTTATTTATTTGCAAGCAAAGAAAAGAGAGAAGAGAAAACAGAGAGAATGGGCGTGCCAGGGTTCTCCAGCTGGATGCATGCACCACTTTGTGCAGCTGACTTTAAGTGGGTACTAGGGAATTGAACCCAGGTCGTTAGGCTTTGCAGGCAAGTGTCTTGATTACTGAGACATCTCTCCAGCCCCCAGGCCTCCTTCCTTCTAACAGTTCTCAGATGTCAAGGTCCTAGAGCTCAGGGTGCCAGGTGCTCTTAACCCGCCCGACAGACCACTTCTTTTTTTTTTTTTTTAATATATTTTATTTTGTTTATTTATTTATTTGAGAGAGAGGGAGATACAGAAATAGGCAGGTAGAGAGAGATAGAGAGAGAATGGGTGCGCCAGGGCCTCCAGCCACTGCAAACGAACTCCAGATGCGTGCACCCCCTTGTGCATCTGGCTGACGTGGGTCCTGGAGAATCGAGCCTTGAACCGGGGTCCTTAGGCTCCACAGGCAAGCGTTTAACCGCTAAGCCATCATCTCTCCAGCCCCGACAGACCACTTCTGTTGTTCACAAGTTAGAGGAGGAAACCAGCACTGAGTTCTCTACCTGGGTTCTAACTTACTGATGCCCAGTGTTTTTGTTTTGTTTTGGTTTGGTTTGGTTTTTCGAGGTAAGGTCTCACTCTGGCCCAGGCTGACCTGGAATTCACTATGTAGTCTCAGGGTGGCCTCAGACTCATGGCAATCCTCCTACCTTTGCCTCCCCAGTGCTGGGATTAAAGGTGTGCGCCACCACGCCCGGCTATTTGTTTGTTTTTGAGATAAGGTCATGCTATGTAGTTCTGGCTGGCCTGGAACTCACTGTATAGATCAGGCTGACTTGAAACTTATGGCAATCTTCCCCTAGGTCTCCCAAGTGTTGGGCTTATAGGCCCAAGCTACTATGTGTGGCTTCTGACTTCCAGTCTTATGCTAAGAAGTGTGTTCCTAGAAGAAATCAGAAGAGCCAGTAAGTGTTCACTGCTGGGGTTAGGAGCAAAAGAGCCCAGCCTGTCTAAAAGAGAAGTTAGGGTATGAAACTCATCCACTGTCGATCCAAACAGCTGTCCCTGCACGACCCCATGACCTCCAGGAGCAGGCGACAAGGTCAGCAAATGGACAGAACTTTCTCTTTTCAGGCGGCATGCTCACCACCATGGTCCGGGGTCCTGGAGATTCTCTCTCATGGGATCCCATGGTCCTGAGATGTTTCTCGGCTCAGCATCTGGGTCACCCTGTCTGAGTCCCTGAGCTCCTGGTAAAAGGTGAGGTTTCTGGCCCTGGCCTCATTTCCATTCAGGCAGTCAAACCTAGCCATGGGCTGGGTCTCAGCTCCTGGGTTGTTGTCTCTGTCCCTTGAGGACAGGCTTGTCCTCTTTCCTGGTTACTCCACTGTTGTCAGTCTGTCAGTTTCACACTGGGACCCTGTGTCAGTCCATCTGTCTATCCCTTAGACTATGAGTCACACTGTTTCTCAGATACTGTGGCCCCCTGTCAGTCTGACCTAGGCTACTGAATCAGCTTGTCCGTCTGTCCCATACACGCTGAGACAGCCTGTCTGTGGCCCGGGGACACAGCTCTGCTTTCTGCCTGTCTGCTGTCTGTCTGAGATGTTGGGTCTGCTTGTGGGTCTGTCTGCCTGGGGTTTGCAGTCCCTCGCTGCCTGGTCCATCTGCTGGTCTGCTGCTCAGCTCGTGGCTCGGCATGACGGCCCTGGTTTCCAGCCGTCCTCCCCTGCTTGCTCCTCCCCTCTCTGACTCCAGGTCCCTCTCTTGTCTATCTGCGTCTCTCACATCCTCAGCTCCTCCATCTGTCGGTCTCTGTGTTTTCGAGCATGCGTTCTCGCCCCTCCCCACTCCCCCTCATGGCTCTGGGCCAAAACCACAGCAGCTTCCAGCGGCTCTCCCACTTCTCCATCCAGGAAGCGGCCTGAGCCCTGAGCAAGGGGAAGCTCTGTCTCCAAGAGCCCTGAAGGCTGACGAGAGTGGGACTAGCGAGACAGCATGACCCCACAGCCACTGAGCCTGTCACTGCACTGTAGAGCTCAGGTGACAGTGTGGAGGGCTTAGCGAAAAGAAGATAACAGGTCACATTAAGTGACAACTATATGACCGCATGTTGAGCCTCTGTTCTACATACCCAGTCCTCATAGAAACCCAGCAAGAGACTGGGACTTGCCTGAAGTCACACAGCAAGTTAGCAGCATGCTGACAACTCAGGCTCGGCTCTCCGTGCCCCCTTGAGCCACACAGAGACTGCATAGGCTCTGTTCTGTATACTCCCTGAGGAAAGTAGGCCTAACACAGAGACGGAGAACCCAGACTAGGGATCAGGGAGATCCAGCTCAGACCGGCTCCATCACTTACTGGCTGTGCATCTTTAGACAAATTGCCATTCTTCTCTGAACCCACTGGCTCAGTGTCCACCTAGGGTGGCTAGGAAACCAGACGGTGGTAATTTGGCACAGGGCACTTGACCATGGGAGCGTTAAGGAGATGTCTGCTCTGGGGTTCTTTCAGGAGCCTGATAGGAGGCCTGGTAGTTGCTAGCCAGGCACGGTGGTGCCCACCTGTAATCCCCAGTGCTCAGGAGGCTGAGGCAGGAGGATTGCTAGTGTGAGGTCAACCTGAGCTACCCAGTAAGACTCTTGCCTACAACAAAACAAACCAAAACCAAAATTGTTAATGGAAGGAGGGGCTGATCTCCCTGGTTTCATTTCCAGTAAGACTGAGAACCACACTCCCAGGCTGGCTGTCCCTGGTGCTCAGTGACTCTGTCTGTCCCCAGGAGCGGAGGTTCAGAAAAGACCCTGTGTGGAGAGTCTACAAGGTAGGTCTTTTCGGGGGTCTCTGCCCCTCAAAAGTAATGCTCACCCATTTGGTTCATTCTATTATGTACTTTGCTAAAATCCTCACTGCAGTTCTGTAACGCCTGTGAACAGAACCCACTTTCCAGACGAGGAGACCAAGTGTCAGCAAAGGAAAGGCTCTTTGACTTTTTTTTTTTTTAATGAGAGAGAGAGAGAGAGAGAGCAAGAGAGAGTTTTTATGAGAGAATGATAGAAAGTGAGCAAGAGAGAAAAAGAGAAAATTGGCACACCAGGGTCTCCAGCCACTGAAATGAAACTCCAGACCTTGCACATGTGTCACTTGTGCTTCTGGCTTACATGGGATCTGGGGAGTTGAACATGGGTCTTTAGGCTTTGCAGGCAAGTGCCTTAACCGCTAAGCCATCTCTCCAGCCCTCATTTGACTTTTTTTTTTTTTTTTTTGGCAAGGTAGGGTCTCACTCTGGTCCAGGCTGACCTGGAATTAACTATGTAGTCTCAGGGTGGCCTCGGACTCTCGGAGATCCTCCTACCTCTGCCTCCCAAGTGCTGGGATTAAAGGCATGCGCCATCACGCCCGGCTTCTCACTTGACTTTTTTTGAGGGGGTTGATGCAAGTGCTCTGTCACTGAGCTATTCCCCCAAATATCACTTGACAATTATTTGAGAACCTACTGTGTGCCAAGAACTATGGTGAACACAGAGTGGCCAAGTGATCCAGCCCATCTGTTAGGAGCTCAGTCTGATGATAGAGGCATGGACATTAAACTATGTCACACTATGTTCCATGGCCTGGCTCTATAAGTCACACTCCAAACAAGGTCCCATAGTGCCAGTGATATTGGGGAAGGTCCTACAGTCAGGGAAGGCTTTCTGGAGGCAATGACTGTTGAACTTAAAGCAGGCACATGAGCTAACCAGGTGAATGGGGGAGGGGAAGGTGTCTCTGACAGAGGAACAACACGAGCAAAGCTCCCAAGGTGAGTGGGAGGGAGCAGTAAGTGGTCTGAAAGGCAACATCTCAAAGGAGAGAGACAAATCCTGGGGGATTTGGTCATTCTTTATCCCATGACACAGGAAGGTTTTAAACAGGAGAGTCATCTTAGATGTAACACTTGACTTGGAGACCAGAGTAGAAGATGGGAGACAGGTGACCAGGTGAGAGGAGAGGAAGGTCCAGAGACACTGAGCGGCTGCTCAGTTGAAGAGGCAGGCCCAAAGTCAAACAGCTGGGAGGTGGCACAGCTGTGTCTCAAGGCAGGGACTGAATCAAGCTGAGTTAAGGAACCCAGATCCCACCTGTGGGTTCTCCAGGACACACTGGCCACCTTACCTGCACTGTGGGCTAGGAAGCTCCTTGAGGGGGAGATGGTTTCAACACCCCCTTTCCCATTGGTTTACTCCTCCATCCAAACACTCCTGCAAGGATGTTAAAAAATAGGACCTTCCTGGGATTGGCAGCCAAGTGAATCCTAAATGTCAGTAAAGAGTGTGATTCTCCACGCTTGGCTCACGCTGCCAAGGCGCTGGGAGCCAGGCTGTCTCCCTCTTCCTTCACAGCCCCCTGCAGAGCCATGGACCCTCTCTCTCTCTTTTTAAACTGAGATGAGACCAGCCACTTCCAAGCCACTAATTTTAGGTAATGGCTGAAAAGTCAGAACCCTGTCCCATCAGCTCACAGACAGGGCACCTTTGTACCCAGCTAATGGAGGAGGTAAGGACAAAACATTTGGAACCAAGTTCCCTGTGAGTGCAACCCGCTCTCCTCCTGTCTCTGGACCTCAGCTTCCCCAGCTATGAAATGGGTTGGTGATGTGGGGCAAAGAGTGATACTCAGGAGCCCATACTCTAAAAGCCCCCTTCTCTCTTTCCTGCTGTCTCTGAGTGGAGTTGGGATGCCGCGAGCCAGTGGGGAGGGGGCTGCATTCATCTCCTGGTGACATTTGAAGGCACTTGGAAACCAAGGCAGGGAGGAAGAACTGCATCAGTTGGACTCATCTGAGATTCCAGATCTAGTCAGGGTTTCATGTCAGTGCTCATGAGGCTGAGCTGATTTCCAGGGAGCCATAGAGGCACGCCCTTTCTAAAGGGGCGCTAACCAACTGATGCCCTGGGAGAATATGGAGTTTTAATGAGTAGGATTTAAATTTTTCCCTAATTTTCCAAGAATGACAGAAATTAGGATATTTATGCAAAAAAAAAAAAAAAAAAAAAAAAGGACATCCGGGCTGGAGAGATGGCTTAGCAGTTAAGGTGTTTGCATGCAAAGCCAAAGGACCTTGGTTCAATTCCCCAGTATCCAGTAAGCCAGATTCACAAGGTGGCACATGCATCTGGAGTTCGTTTGCAGTGGCTAGAAGGACTGGCGTGCCCATTCTATCTCTCTTTTTCTCTCTCACACTCTCTCACTCTGCCTCTTTCCCTCTCTCAAATAAATAAAGTTTTTAAAAAAATTTATAAAGAACATCCCAGGTTGGAAATATTGATACCTAACTAAAAAATACTATATGATTTTTTTTTTTTTTTTTTTAGTTTTGCAAGGTAGGGTATCACTCTAGCCCAGGCTGACCTGGAATTTACTAGTCTCAGGCTGGCTTCCGACTCAGTGTGATCCTCCCACCTCTGCTTCCCAAGTGCTGAGATTAAAGGCATGTGCCATCCTGCTCAACCTAAAACATGCCATATGAATTTTAAAGAAACTAGTGTTTTTTCCCCTCTAGGTATAGTAGCACTGTTATTTTATTTTATTTTACTTTGTTATTTGTGGTGCTGAGGATTGAACCTAGAGACTTTCTCTTTTTTTAAAGATTTATTTTTATTTATTTATTAGAGACAGAGAGAGGAAGAGAGAGAGAGAGAATGGGCATGCTAGGGCCCCTAGCCAGTGCCAACGAACTCCAGATGTATGCATGTGCGACATTGCGTGCTTGCATCACTGTGCATCTGGCTTATGTGGGACCTGGAGAATCGAACCTGGATCCTTAGGTTTTGCAGGCATGCACTTTAACCACTAAGCCATCTCTTCAGCTCAGAACCTGGAGACTTTCATATGCTAGGCAAGTTCTCTGCCATGGAGCTAAAACCCCAACCCAAGATATATCTATATACATTTGCATGTGTATGTGTGTATGTTCATATGTGTATTGGTGCACATGGGTGCTTGTGTGTGTGTGTGTGCATGTGTGTATGTGTATAGGTCAGAAATCAATGTCAAGTGTCATAGTTGATCACTCATCACCTGACTTTTTAAAAATATTCTATCTACTTATTTGCAAGGGAGAGAGAGAGAGAGAGAGAGAGAATGTGGACGTGTCAAGGCCTCTAGCCACTGCAAACAAACTTCAAATGGATGTGCCACTTTGTGCATCTGCTTTTACGTGGTTTCTAGGCCCTTCTACCTTACTTTTTGAGACCAGGTCTCACTGAACCCAGAACTCACAGATTTGGCTAGACAAGCCAGCCAGGAAGCCCTGAGGGTCCTCCTGACTCTGCCTTCCCAGCTCTGGGATTACAGGCAGTGACATCACGCCTGGCATTTTACATGGGTCCTGGGGATCCAATCTCACATCCTCATACTTGCATGGCAAGGGTTTTGCTTCTGAGCATCCTCCCAGCTCCATCAAGATATTTCTTTAAGTCTGTTTCTTTGGAGATGAATTGATGTCTCAAATTTGATTCAAAATAATATGAAAGAGGAGACTGGAGAGATGGCTTAGCTGTTAAGGCACTTGTTTACAAAGCCTGATGGTCTGGGTTTGATTCTCCAGTACCCATGTAAGGCCAGCTGCACAAAGTGGTACATGCATCTAGAGCTCATTTGCAGTGGCTAGAGGCCCTGGCATGCCCATTCCTTCTATCTCTCTTTGCTTTTTTCCTCTTTGCTTGCAAATAAATGAATAAAATAATTTGTAAAAAAATATGGAAGGAAGTGAGGTAGACCTGAGATCTATGCTTTCTAATACCTGCATCTATAATACATCTATAATAGTAACTTATATGGCTATCAAAAACAATTTTTTTTTTTTTTTTTTTTTTGGATTTTGGAGGTAGGGTCTCAGTCTAGCCCAGGCTGACTCTGTAGTCTCAGGGTGGCCTCGAACTCTCAGCGATCCTCCGACCTCTGCCTCCTGAGTGCTGGGATTAAAAGTGTGTGCCATCATGCCTGGCTTCAAAATTTAAATTAATCAATAATTAAAGAGCTGGTTGGATGGCAAAGGTAGGATTGCTGTGACTTCAAGGCCAGCCTGAGAGTATAGAGTAAATTCCAGGTCAGCCTGGACTACAGTGTGACCCTACCTTGAAAAATCATTATATATATTTCAGTTTGGTTCCTGAGGCCCACTAGCCTCATTCCAAGAGCTTGGTAGCCACTGGTGGCTGGAGGCTACTGCACTGGACAGTGCAGACACAAAACATTGCCATCACCACAGAGTTCCATTGGACAGCACTGTCCCACCCAAAGCAGCTGATCCGAAATCAATAATTGGTAAGTGAGGTGATGGTATGTGGGGATCACTAGCTTAGTCGCTCTACTTTTGTATATGTTTAGAATTTTAAAAAATATTTTATTTATTCATTTGTGCATGTATGTGTGTGTGTGTGAGAGAGAGAGAGAGAATTGGCATGCCAGGGTCTTTAGCCATTGCAAACAATCTCCAGATGCATGCACCACCTTGTGCATCTAGTTTACATGGGTACTGGGGACTTAAACTTGGATCCTTAGGCTAAGCAATCTCTCCAGCCCTGTGTTTAGAAGTTTATGAAATAAAAGGTTTCATTAAAACAGCAGGCAATGGGTCAGGTGTGGTGGTACACACCTTTAATCCCAGCACTCAGGAGGCAGAGGTAGGAGAATCACAGTAAGTTCAAGGCCGCCCTGAGACTACATAGTGAATTCCAGGTCAGCCTGGAGTCGAGTGAAACCCTACCTCAAAAAACAAAAAACAAAAACAAACAAACAACAACAACAACAACAAAAAAACCAAGCAGGCAATGGGACTGAGGATGTAGCTCAGTTGGTAGAGAGCTTCTCTACCATGTATGAGGTTCTGGATTCAATCCTTGGCACCCCATAAAGCCAGATGTAGTGTTGCATGCCTATAACTCCAGCACTTGAGAAGTGGAAGCAAGAGGATCCAAAATTCAAGGTCATCCTCAGCTACAAATGGAGTTCCAGGCTAGTCTGGGCTACATAAGACCTTGTCTCGACAACAACAAAGTAGGCAAGTTTTGGAATGTAGCTCAATGGTAAAGCACTTACTTAACACGTGTGAGACCCTGGATTTGATCCCAGCACTGCACGAAATAAATAAAATGAAGTAAATAAAAAGTAGGTGAGACTGGGCTGCAGAGATGGCTTAGCAGTTCAGGCGCTTGCCTGCAAAGCCAAAAAGCCCAGGTTCTATTCCCTGGGACCCAGATGCACATGGTGGCGCACACATCTAGAGTTCATTTACAGCAGCTGGAGACCCTGGCATGCCCATATTCTCTCTCTCTCTAATAAACAAATAAATAAAATAAAAAATAAAATACATAGGTGAGACAATATGGTGTGGGTGAAACCATCCCAGGCTGCAACTTCCCACGTGTTGCAAGTTGCAGCCTGTGATCTGGAGCTCAGCCCCATGAAACTGATGATCATGAGGCCCCAAGCTGGAGCTGAGGACTTAAACCACAAGGGGCTTTACAGTCATCTGGTTTGTCTTCCACACTGAAGTAAAATCCTTGCCACAGCATCCCTGCCAGCCAGCCAGCCACTTCCTCCGCACCTTCTGCTGTTGGGGAGCTCATGCCCTTGGACTAGCCAGATTGACAGGGCATTCTTGACTTTCTTCAAAAGACTCTACCTCCCTTTAACCCAGGTCTCTCTCTGGAGCCATAGAACAAGGCTCCTTCCTCGATAAGGCTCAGTGGATGAGGGTTGAAAATACTTGGGAGTTGCAGTGCCCTTCTCCTGTCTCCTCTGGTTACTATCCAAGTAGGATGGACGGCTATCTGGCCCACGACAAGAACGATATTCAATATTTCCTGAGCATGTACTATATGACAAGCCTTGTGTATTTAGATGACCCCCAAGACATCTTTAGAAGAACCCTGAGGTGGAAACTAGCACCATCCCCATTTCATAGATAGGTGGGAACTCAGGCTGGTAAAGCCGCTTTCCCCAGGGTCACACAGCTAGGAAGTCACAGCATCCGGGAACTTCCTAGGACCCAGAGCGCTCAGCTTCTCTGCTTTCTTGTCACAAACCTTGGAGAACTCGGTCAGAATTCTCGGGCCTCCACCTATAAAGCACTCCCCCCCACCCCCCGAAGAGGACAGGAACCACATGCAGTGCAATGACTTGCCAGGATGCTCACCTCAAAGGTCTGATTCAGTTCACACATTTATGAAGCACTTCTGCAAAGAGAGAATTTTACCTCCTCCTGAGGCAGCCACACCTGTTTCCTCAGGAAGGGATATCCTGGCTTTAGTCCACTGACTACTAGAGGCTGAGGGCTGAGGCTGAAGGACAGCAGACCATACTGTTGTAGACACACACACTGCCTTAGCTCCACTATGGTTGCCATAGCACCAAAGCCGACAGGCATAAGACCACCAACAGTAATAGAAGGACAGGGCCTCAACTCCCTGTGATCTGTAGGAAAACCAGCCAGATGAGCAGACGATAACAAAGAATGTGATCACAGGCTGGAGAGTTGGCTAAGCAGTTAAAGGCACTTGCTTACACACCCTGATGGTCTGGGGTGGATTCCCCAGTACCCACGTAAAGTCAGGTGCACAACGTGGCACACATGCATCTGGAATTCATTTGCAGTGGCAAGAGGCCCTGGTGAGCCCTTTCCCTCTTTATTCTCTCTCTCTCTCTGTCTGCTTGCAAATAAATAAATATAAATATTTTTTATAAAATAATGTGGGAGCTGGAGAGATGGCTTAGTGGTTAAAGGTGCTTGCATGCAAAGACTGACAACCCAGGTTCAATTGCCTAGTACCCACATAAAGCCAGTTGCACAAAGTGGTGTATGTGTCTGGAGTTCATTTGTAGTGACAGGAAGCCCTGGCACACCTATGCTCACTCGCTCTCTCTCTATCTGCCTCTGTGTCTGTGTGTGTGTGTCTCTCTCAAGTAACTAAATAAAAATATTTTTTTAAAAAGTAAAGGCAGATGCAAAAAGTGGTGCATGCACGTAGAGTTCATTTGTAGTGGCCTCACTCTCTTTCTGTGTGCCTCTTTCTGTCTCTTTCTCAAATAAATAAATAAGCAAACAAATAAAAATATTTTAGGGGTTGGAGAGATAGCTCAGCATTTAAGCCACTTGCCTGCAAAGTCTAAGAACCCAGGTTCGATTCTCCAGTACCCACATAAAGCCAGATGCACAAGGTAGTATATGCATTTGGAATTCATTTGCAGTGGCTAGAGGCCCTGGTGTGCCCATCCTCCCTCTCTCTCTCTCTCTCTCTCTCTCTCGCTCTTTCTGCCTCTCTCTCATAACTAACTAACTAACTAAATAAATAAAATATTTTTTTAAGTTTGTGATCAGGACTGTGCTAGGGTGGAGAGGAATGAGGAATGGAGTGGTGGTGGGGGGGCAGTGTCTGGGAGGAAGAGACTTGAATGTTGACAGTGGTTATGTTATATGAAAATTTAAGGTTTTAGGGCTGGAGAGGAAAAAGACCCAGATTTGATTCCCCAGTACCATGTAAAACTGATGCACAGGGTGGCACATGTGTCTGGAGTTCATTTGCAGTGGCTAGAGGTCCTGGCACACCCATTCTTTCTTTCTATCTGCCACCCTCAAATAAATAAATAAAGTAATTTTTAAATTAAGATTTTAGATATTATCTATTGTTTTTCTTTGGTTTCACAGAAGAAAATACGTGACTGGGTATTCTGTAAGAATACAGTTAACTTGCAGAAGGCAGGCTAGCCTAGTGCTTACACGTGGGCTTGGGAACCTTACCCCATCACATTCAACCTGGCTTTGCTACTTGCTAACTTCAAGGCTGTTCCTCCTTGTGCCTTAGTTTCCACATCTGTAAAGTAGAGGCCATAATGCTAGCTAACAGTAAGTTCCACTATGTGCTGAATGCTGTGTGTTTTCAGTAAGCTGGCACAATGGCTATTCACACAGGGACCACACTTTATCTCAGAGATGAGAACACTAAGACTCAGAGGGGTTCAGTGACTTGTTCAAGACTACATAGCTTCTAAGTGGTAAAGACAGGATTTTGTCTCTATGGTCTTTATTTTTAATGTATTTTATTTTAGTTCTTGTTTTGTTTTTTCTCGAGGTAGGGTCTCGCTCTAGCCCAGGCTGACCTGGAATTCACTATGTAGTCTCAGGGTAGCCTTGAACTCACAGTGATCCTCCTACCTCTGCCTCCTGAGTGCTGGGATCAAAGGCATGCGCCACCACATCTGGCTTCTGTGGTCTTTATTCTTCATCACTGTCCTCCCTCTCTGGAGGACATCATGAAAGCAATAACTTAACCTAAGCCTTAATTAATGATAACTACAATTTCCTTTTAAAAATATTTTATTTATTTATGAGAGAGAGAGAGAGGCAGATATATAGAGAGAATGGGCACACCAGGGCCTCCAGCCACTGCAAACGAACTCCAGACACATGTGCCACCTTGTATTATCTGGCTTATGTGGGTATTGGAGAATCGAACCTGGGTCCTTAGGCTTCACAGGCATGTACCTTAACTGCTAAGCCATTTCTCCAGCCCTATAACTACAATTTTCAATAATATCTGACTTTTAAAACACAAGTGAGTGGCTGGGGAGATGGCTCAATAGTTAAAGACTTAGCTGGGTGTGGTGGTGCATGCCGTTAATCCCAGCACTTGGGAGGCAGAGGTAGGAGGATTGCCATGAGTTCGAGGCCACCATGAGAATACATAGTGAATTCCAGGTCAGCCTGGACTAGAGCAAGACACTACCTCAAAAAAAAAAAAAAAGTTTAAAAAGTTAAAGACTTGCTTGCAAAGCCTCCCAGCCTGGGTTCAATTCCCCAACTACCCAAGTACAACTGGACAGGTATTTGTTTGCAGCCACAAGAGACCCTGGTGTATTCACACATATATGCAAATAAGTAAATAAAAATTAAGGGGAAAAAAAGGCCAGGTGTGGTGTTACATGCCTTTGAGCCCAGCAATTGAAGGCAGAGGTAGGAGGATTGCTGAGGCCAGACTGGGTCTACAGAGTGAGTTTCAGGTCAGCCTGAGATAGAGTGAGACCCTACCTCCAAAAAACCCACAGATGAATGCATACATGTCTTTCCTGGTGGGTTAAAAATCAGAAGGAGGTTAGAGAGATGGCTAAGCGGTTAAGTGAAGCCTAAGGATCCCAGTTTGAGGCTCGTTTCCCCAGTACCCATGTAAGCCAGATACACAAGGGGGCACATGCATCTGGAGTTCATTTGCAGTGGCTGGAGGCCCTGGTGTACCCAGTCTTTCTGTCTCTCTCTCCTTCTCTCTTTCTCTCTAATATATATAAATAAATAAAAATTAAAAAATTCAGAAGGGGCTAGAGAGATGGCTTAGTGGTTAAGGCACTTGCCTGTGAAGCCTCAGGACCCATGTTTGACTCTCCAGATCCCATGTAAGCCAGATACACAAAGGTGAGGCAAGCACAAGGTCGCACATGTCCACTAGGTGGTTCAAGCATTTGGAGTTCAATTGCAGTGGCTGAGGCCCTGGCATGCCAATTCTCTCTCTCCCTCTCTCTCTCTCTCTCTCTCTCAAAAAAAAAAATCAGACATAAAATTTCCAGCAATACAAGAAATATCTAGAGCTAAAGATGTGGTACAGTGGCTAAGAGTGCTTGTTGCAAAGCCTGATGGCCTGGAGTTGAGTTCCCCAGTCCCCATGTAAAGCCAGATGCACAAAGTGGCACATGCATCTGGAGTTCATTTGCAGCGGCAGGAGGCCCTGGCATCATGCCCACTCTTTCTCATAAATAAATAATAAATACATAATACATAAATAAATAATAAAAGAAATATCTAATGATGGTCTGGGGGTGTAGCTGAATTAGTAGAATGTTTGCCTAAGCATGCACAAAGCCCTGGGATAGACCTACAGCACAGTATAAATGGGGTGTGGTGGCACTCTGTAAATCTAGTACCTGGGAAGTGGAAGCAGGAGGTTATCCTTAGCCACAAAGCAAATTCAAGGCCAGCTTGGTATACATAAGGCCCTGTCTCACTATAGTTTTCTTTTAATTAGTAAGTGGAAATCTCCCTTAAATACCTCTCCACCCAAAGACATAATTAAGCCTGGGGTTGGAGTGAGGTGGCTGGTGTGTCTTTCTTTAAGCCTTTTCTATACTGTCTGAGGTCTCACAAGACTGCATAACTCCTTCCCATACAAAATGGCCAAGCAATGTCCACTTTTAAGCCTGGTTGAGGAGGTGAGAGATGGGATCTGAGGGCAGAGGTTGGTGTGTGTTCGGTTTGTTCCGGGAAAGCTTCTGGGAAGAAGAGGTGGCATTGAAGCCTTGAAGGGTGTGCAGAATCTCCCTGGGAGGAGAGTGAGAAAGGATGCTGATAGAGGAGACAGGCCCCTAACATCCCAGTGTGGGTGGCTTGCTTCTTAGAGTCTGGAGCAGTGAAGAGACAAAGGGTGAGGGGCTTTGATACATTAGGGACAGAGGAGTACCAGACGCCCTGGGTCCCCAGAACCACCACAGTATGGGCTGGATTAGGGGTGGGGGGAGAGGAGAATGCGAGAAGTGGAAGGACCACAAAGGGAGCTGATAGGATTCCCAAGGGAGAAATTTGGACACCATCACAAAGGCAAAGTGGTGAATAGAGGAGCCAGAGTAGATCCCAAATTGCTTCCTCCTCTCCCCAAGGACCTTTGCCCCAGCTGCCGGGGTTCAAAGCCGTTTCCTCGCAGCCCTCCCTCCCCTGACTCCCCAGGGCTTCTCCTGTGTGGTCTTTATAGATCAAACAGAGGACAGGGCCCAACTGCCGCCTCTGTGTCTGTTAAGAGCAGTTCTGATGGCTCATGGCAGCTGGATGGCAGAGAGAGGAAAGTGGGCGAGGCATCCTGGAGAGGGCCTCCCAGGAGGTAGGTGGGGAGGCCTGAAGGGAACAGCGTTGCAAGGTCAACACAGGGAAGTACAGAATGTTGCAGAGGGTCAGTAGCCAAGTCCAAGGGGTTGTTAGAAACATGTTTCAGCTGTTGGCCTGATTATTCAAAATTCTAGACACATACACAATATAAGAGCAACCGATATCTGGGTAGACATGAAGGCGAGTGGACAGTCTAAAACCACTATGGAGAGCCCAGCATGGTTGCCACCACCTTTTTAATCCCAGCACCTGGAAGGCCAGCCTGACTACAGAGTCAGTTCCAGGTTAGCCTAGGCTAGAGTGAAACACTGTCTCAAAAAAATAAAAAAAAAAAAAAAAAATAAGCTGGGCGTGGTGGTGCATGCCTTTAATCCCAGCACTGGGGAGGCAGAGGTAGCAGGATCACCATGAGTTCAAGGCCATCCTGAATAGTGAATTCCAGGTCAGCCTGGGCTAGAGTGAGACCCTACCTTGAAAAACCAAACTAACTGAATTAATTAATTAAAAAAATAATAACGATGATGAAAATAAACATGAAAACACATCACTATGGGCCCCCAACTCATGACTCATTGTATGTATAATAATGAAAACGGCAAAGGCTAAACTTATTGTTGAGTTCTTTTGTGTTCTGGCTCCACGCTTAACACTATACAAACATGTTTTAACTTTCTATGTCCCGAGGCAGATGAGATCCGCACTGCTGTTAGAATGTCCTTTTTTTTTTTTTTTTTTTTTTTGTTTTTCGAGGTAGGGTTTCACTCTGGTCCAGGCTGACCTGGAATTAACTATGTAGTCCATTTTGCAGTTGAGGAAATCAAGGCACAAACAAGTTATGCCCTTTGTCCAGAGTTATAAGAAGAGGCGGGTGCAGAACATGTCTGATTCACTATCTGGTCTCAGTGGGGAAACTGAGGATCAAAGAAGGACAGAGATCCCAGCAGCTCAGCCTGAAGCAGAGCCCCACCCCTGCTGCCACTCAGCCCCAGCCATGTATACCTAGACTCCTCTTGGGTCTCTAGGCTAACCCTGCCCTCCCTCCATCTTGTCTCTAGCCATCGGCCAGAGTAGACATTGCAAAACAAAGCCAAGGCTCTGTTCCTCCTCTGGGCAGATGCTTCTGGATCCCTTTGCATGGCCTGCAGGCCCTGCCAGTCCATACTCTATTATCCCCAACACCTCTCCTCACTCTGCTGCTGCTACTTGGAAATTCCCATCGCTCTTCTGTTTCTCTTTCCCTGTAGCCCCCTTCCCCAGACTCCCACTCACTGTGCTCAGCCCCCTTCCAACATGCCGCCTCCTTAGTAAGGCTGCCCTCGCCAGCTCATCTCCCCAGTCCCCTGTCCTGCTTTGTCTTTTGCCATAGCAAGTACTACCATCTGACCCATTATAGTTCATAGTATATGTACATAAAATGCACATTTTGGGATTTTTTTTTTTTCCGCCTCCTCCAAATCTGAGCTCCAGGAGGCAAAGACTTTGCCTAGCTCAGCTCGCTAGCCTCAGCACTCGGAACAGTGCCAGGTATACAACAGGCGCTCCATAAATATCTGCTGGATGTATGACTGCAGATTCAGTGCATGGCTGTCATGCCACTATGCCTCACAGGCCTCCCCCTCTCTGGCCACTGTTCAGGGAACAAACTTTTGCTCCTTAGGGGACAAAACACAGGCAGATGGTGCTAACTACTGTCACCCATATTTGAACACTTAATGACATGACCAGCTCTTTGCTAAGCCCTTGGTACACATTACCTCGCTAAACCCAAAACAACATAAGCAGCAGGTGGGTGCTGTTATGGTCCCTAATTTAGAAGAGATGAGCAATTATGTGGCTTGTCAAAGTCATATAGAAGTAGAGAGGTAGGGTGGGGAGATAGTTCAGTCAGGGAAGTGCTTGCTTCCTGAGCATAAGGATCTGAGTTCAATCCCCAGTTCCCATGTAAAAATGCTGCGCATGGTGGTGTGTGCTACCATCCCAGTGCTGGGGGAGGCAGAGACAGAAGAACCCCAGGGGCTGGCTGGCCAGCCAGTCTGGCATAACTGGTGAGCTCCGGGCCAATGACAGACACTGAAAGGGATGGACAGCGTTCCTGAGGGTGACACCAGCTTCTTGTGTAACTTGGGGTCTAATGAGATAATGTGTGCCAAGGGTCAGCAGAGGCTGTCCTCTGGCCTCCACATGCACATTCACACATGTGCACATGCATCTGCACATACTGAATATGTATATACACACATACACAGACACATAAATTAAAAGGAAAAAATAAGAAGTAGCCAGAGCAGGATTTGAATGGAGACTCTGAACCCTGAGTCCGTGCCCTTTACCATTATGTCAAGGATCTAGCTTCACAATAAGGAGTCAAGAGCCTGACTTTCACACCAGCGCCAACTCATTTTAGAAGCTCTCTGGAGTACAGGGTTTTCTGGCAAGCTTGGGGAGCAGTGCTGGACTAGGGGTGCATTAGAGGAAGGGCCCTGAACCCCACTGCTTCCTCCCCACCTTGAGGTGCCCAGATTCTGACAGCCTGGGAGGAATCCCATGCCAGGCCATCTCACACTAATTGGCTTAGCAAACCATACTTATCCGGGCAAAGCTGGGGCCTATGAGTTCAAGATTATGGAGAACAGGATTCATGGCTTACTGCTCTGCTGCCCACAGGGTCAGAGGAGACAGGGTTAGGACTTTAATTGGCTTAACAGCCCTTGATGGCTTAACAGCTCAGAGGGCTAATGGAAGAGGAAAGGATGAAGACAGGATGGTGTCCAGCCCACAGCCAGATTTATGCCCCACCAAAGGCTCTGTCTGCACTCTCCTAGATACTCAATCTGTCACTGCTTTCAGCCATTGCTCTGGGATGCCCCAACACAGCAAGCGTGTCATGCCAGAGATAGTGCTAGGTTTGGGAACTGGACACAGTTGGATAGGCGCCTCGCCTCTCTCCATTTACTCAGTGGGTGACCTTAGCCAAGTTCCTTGACTTTTCTGAGCCTTGATTTCTTGTCTGATGAGGGAAGATTTCAACACAAGATGCCCAGAACACCTTACATGGCCCTGGCTGGAACATAACAGGTATGCATTGTTTGTGAACTCCCTCGTTTTTATGTTTTAAGTAATAACGTCTGCACGCAAGCACACTATTGGTCATGAAGAGCTTCCCGAGGTTGTAAAGAAGACAGGTCCACAAGTGTTTCCTTTGGTTGATGCTATTTTTAAAAATTTTAATTAGTACTTGAAAATTGGGAGAGTTCACACAAAAACCCCAATTTTCCATTTCTCTTGAGAAATTGACACTTAGCAACCAGGGCTCCATGATTTCTCATGACACTGTCAGGGGATCCGAAAGGTAGCTTCCTCTTGCCTGAGACACTAGGCAAGATATTACTGTTCCCCAGAACAACCCCTTGTCTGACACACAATGTACCTTATGTCTCTGTGGCCTGCCTGGCCCTGAAAAGCATTGTACAAACCTGAAGAGTTGGAAAATATCTTTTTGATTGAAATTACTTAATTCAGAATTGGGGTGTGGGATCAGAAGCCGAATGACAGCCCCCTCTCAGGCTTGACCCCAGAAGGCTCAGGGGCACATCTCCTTCCTCATTACCCCAGGCCTTGCCAATCAGAACATCTGCTGCAACATTTCACGAGGTAAGCCAACATGTTGTGCCAACATTGTTTAATTTCTAGAAATGCCAGCCTAATGGCTTCTCTATACCTCCCCTGGATTTTTCCTGGTTTAGCCAGACCCTTAACTATTTCAGAATCCAAAGCTCATGGGATAAGGACCCAGAGAATTTAGCCAATAACAGACCCAGAGTCAGAATTCTAGCTTGGTTAATGTGTAGCTTTCACTTCCAGTGGCCATTTCTACAAAATCCCTAATTGATCGCAGGATCTGAATTCAGAGAGAACAGTCAGCAGTCTATAATTGCTTTCCGGTTCTCTGCAGACCCCAGCCTTCCTTCTCTCTTTAAGTGATCTCTATATTATGCAGGGAAAGAAATGCCCAGCAGGTCACTGGGTAATTTCAGAATCTTGCTGGAGTGCAAGCTTGTTAGGAGGCAGTGGGGCAATGCTGCAACCCAGACACAGAAGGGATATTGAGGGGGGAACCTCCAAATCAACCCGGATGACCTTAAGCTGTTATGAGCAGTAGCTGGATGCCTGCCCAGCATTATGCTCAGGCCATTATGGAATACCACCCCTTAGGGTTGCCGTGTCTTATTGTCTCATTTCACACACAGAGAAACTGAGGCCCAGAGATGGAAGAAGCCTGGCCCAAGGTCACTTTCAAGCTAAGATGAAGATAGAAGTTTCCTGAAAGCATTCCCCCTCACCATCCAACACTTTCCCACAAAACACACTGTTTCCTCATCCTTACCGGCACAGTTCAGCTGCCTCCCCCTCTTTTCACATTCTTATCTCCGTGCAACAGAAGCCTGACTTCCTATCATCCCAGAATCTTGGAATCTCAGACTCATAATTCTTCAAGCTTTGGGGGCCACAGCGACAGAGTTGCAAGGTGGATAAATTAAGCTCAGGTTTTGAAGGCTGAGAATCTTGAGTCTCAGCACCTCCAGTTGTCTTATGGGTGACCTTGGGCAAGGGTGCCCCCCCCTCTCAGCCTCTATTCCCTCATCTGCCAAGTAAAAATTACAATACTAACCACATGACAGGATTATTAGAAAGGACACAAAAGAAGCTGGTAGGAAAAAAAAAAAAAGCAACCGGGAGGCTTTGCCCAAAGTGAGTGCCTAATAAAATAATTGTAAGAGAACTGTAAATTAGAGCTCTTGTGCCCAAGTGAATGCTTAAGAGAAATGCAATCAAAGGGAAGTGTGGATAAACTTCGAAACATATATACCCTCTCTAAAATTGTTACAGGCTTGATACTGCCAGAGTCAACTTTTTTTTCCAAGAGAAGCTAGGACTTTGGGTTTTAAAAATACTATACAACCAACACAAACCACTTCCATAGGCCAGATTCCACCCTATGCCCATTGGACTGTTATTCTTGCCAAATTGTCTCATGCCAACTCTCACTTACCAAATGCAGAATGGTAGAAATAGTGGCAAGAGTGCTTTCCTAGTAGAAACCATAGAGCTCAGTGGACCCTCAACCATTCCCAGCCACGCCCCCAGGATAACCTCCTGCGGTCCTTTTCATTTCTGTCATCATCGAGGGTAACTGTGTTTATGTTCAAGAGGGAAGAGTCCTACTAACTCCGTATAAACAGATTCTCAATGGGGAGGAGGGTAGCCAGTGAGTCGTGGGGCAGCTGGCCCACTTTAGGCTGAAGGGAAAGGGGGTGAAGCTTTGACTACCCAGAATAGGAAGTTACCATTTCAGAAGCTAAAAATAACTTTCACCATCTGTCCACTCGGGCACAAAATGATAAATGCAGATTAGTTCCTGGATGTAGACATGGATATTTTTTGGTGTGTGTCAAGCTAATAATAATAATACCATTTTGTGTGGATAGCGCTCCACCTCCTTCCCCAGGGCAAATGAAGTGGAATACACACATCATCTTGGCAGTCATAGACAGGGAAACCAAGGCAGTGAGAGAATCAGCACAGCAAGACAGCAAGGGTGACACTGCAAGTGAGCAGCTGGGACAAACCCTGGGAGTCCTGTTTCCAACCCTTAGCCCAGAACAGAATCTTTAGAGTTAGGCAGTGTTTGTTAATAAGAGTAAATATAATGGTAGCAATTATCACCCTGCATATATCTAGAGTGATCTTTTCTATGCTTCCCACGCATATGTTATGAACATGATAACCCACCGTATTCCCCAAAATAGGTTCTAGTCAGCAGAGTCCTCACACAGAGCTTCTCTCACTTGATCCTACCAACAGGTAAGGGGGAAAAAACGTACCAGTGAGCCAATAAGATGAAAAGAGCAGAGATGCTCCCTCACTTCACAGGTGGAGAGACAGAGTTGGAGGGGGGAGGAGTTTTGCCTAAGGATCACATAGTAAGTAAATTCATTTTGTCACTGCAGGCTAGAGCCCAAGCTACTAGAGTGATTCTGATTCAAGAGGAGCTCAAGATTTAGAATTCCCCCTCTCTCCAATTAACTCAGCCCAGCAGGCACCCTACATGCTGGCAAGGGGGAAGCCTGGAAATGAGCAGCTTGAGTAAAGCCCCAGTTTTGCCTTCTGGTCCTAGGATTAAAGGGCACCCAGTGGCCATCTACTATCTGATTTGAGATTCCAAATCCCTAGCTCTTTCTTTTTGTGGGGGGAGGAGGTAATGAAGGGGTCCTTAGGAAGTAGAAGTAGCCAGAGAGCTGAACCCAGAATACCCTTCCCCCTAACAGCCCAAGAAGTTTAGGCGGGATAGCCATTTTGCTGCCTCAAATTCTGCCTCTCCTTTGGGAGGGGAGTGTTGAGGATGGGCTGCAGTTTCTTTCTTTGAGAGCTAGGAAGAACTTCTGAGATCTTCCCTAAGCCTACGCTTGGACTGAGAGGAGGGGTCAGAGAAGAAGGGAGCCCTGTTCCAAGCCTCACACTTGTCCCCATGATCCCTGGATCCTTTTCACTCATACACCACCGGGGGTCTCCCCTCCCTCTTGCCCATCAGCTTTCTCAAATGGCCAGATCAGAGCAATGGTTCTGGGGTCTGACAGAGTTTGGGGGCAGAGGGGAAGGGAGGACAAAGGTCAGGAGGAGCTGAATGAGAAGAAACCAGAGCTGCAGTTGGGTGGGTCGGGGCGAAGGTCAGGACAGGAGTGCCAGGGGTTCGGGGAGGGGGCGACCTGTAAAGGTCAGAGCAGAGCTGGGGTGGCAACAGCTCCGTTGTCAGCCCACTGCTGGCGCTGGGTTCCCTTGCCCTGCTCTCTTCCTACCTCCAGACCTGGCCGAGCTGCAAGAGGTGAACGAGGGTCTGCAGCAGCCAGACGCAGAGGCGGCAGCAGCGGCGGCGGTAGGAGGAGGAGGTGGAGGAGGAGGAAGGCGCTGGGGGTCGGGGGCCCGGCTCGGGGCTGCCTCCTCCTCCTCCTCCTCCAGCTCCTTTGGTCCTGAAGGCGACGGCGCTGTCCTTGGTGCTGATGGCGGCTGCTGCTCCGGTACCGCTGTCCTTGGTGCTGACGACGGGTCCCGGGCTTGCCGGGCTTTGCGAGTAGTCGTAGACGAACCAGCGGAAGCTGAGCAGCTGCACGACGAGCGAGGGCAGCAGCACGAAGAGCAAGGTGAGGCCGAAGTAGGTGGGCTGACCCTGCAGGTAGTAGGAGGCCGCCAGCCACAGGTCGGTGGCGCCGTCGGAGAAGAAGACGAGCAGCGCGCACAGCACCCAGCAGCAGTCCCGCAGCTCGTAACGCGGCCCGGGGCTTCCCGCCGCCCCGAGCCCCGGAGCCCCGGGCACGGCCGCCGTCTCCCCGCGTAGACCGACGCTTCCCCGGGATGCTCCGACCGTCCCCTCCGGCCCCGGGCCGGCCGCGGCCGCCTCTCCATCCGACTTCGCGGCCATGTTGGCGGTGCAGGAGGCGGGGAGCGACTTCCGGGCGGCGGAGGGGGTGGGGTGCGGAGTGGGGAGGACCCTGCGCGGGCGGCTCCCTCCTCCTCCTCTTCCTCCTCTTCCTCCTGCTGCTCCTCTTCTTCTTCCTTCTCCTCCTCCTCCTCCTCTCCACTTCAATTATTCATTCTTCCCGGCGCCGGGCCGCCCCTCCCCCGCCCCGCCCCACCCGGGGCTGGGGCCGGATGGGGACAGTCCCCTGGGAAGACAGAGCATCCCAGGTCACCCTCTCCTTCCTCCGAGGCATGGTGCCCAGCCACATGCTTGCTGCCTCTCGCCTCCCCGTTGGACTCCACTTCCTACATTTTTTTTTTTTAATTGCCACCACCACCACCACCAACACCCTCCCAAACCCACCTCCTGCTCAAGCCTCTCCACTTCCATGCATCTCCTGCGCTAACGGTCTGGTGGCTTGGGTCTTGCCATAACAGCAGGACGGAGTTGGGGGGAAGGTGTAGCTCTTGGATTGAAAGGGCAGGGGGTCGGCTGCTTGGGCACATCCCCAGAGCCGGCCAGCAATCACTCCATTCTAACAGGCCACTTCCTAGTTTCGCGAGTGTTCACTTAGAAGGTTTCCTGCCCTCCTTTGATCGTGAGAGGTCTCTTTTCTCATTGTCTCCGTTGTCAAGCTCAGAAAACTGCAGCTCTAAGACTTGCTGTCTCTTCCCACTCTCCTTTTCCCTCCTTCCAGGGACTGTTCATCTGGCCATGGCCCTAGCTGGGGATGCCAGAGGTATGGGGGGGGTGGCTCACACCAAGAAGGGAAAACTGTGGGGGGGGACACCTGGGGGAGAAAAAGGCTAGTACAGAGTGTGGCCCTCCACCCGCCCCCCTCCCAGGGCACGTGTTCTAGGAAGTCTGAATCACAGATGGGTGGGGGTGGGGGTAGAAAGATGGAGCTGGAGAGTTGAATGGACAGGATTCTAAAGGGCCAGAAGGTGGCAACGAGGCCACTGCTGCAGAATTTGAGCAGGAAGTTAACATGGATTTAGCAAGAAGACCTAGCAGCCAAAGTAAAGAAGTGATCAAAACTACAGGGACTGGAGAAGCCAAAGGGATATTATAACATTATCTATGAGAGGAAGTGGGGTTCCTCACATGTCCTGGGTACCCTCACCATACTCCTTCCAACCCCCCCCCCCGCCCAGTTTAGCTCAGATTGGATATCCTAGGACATTTGGAAGACAAACACTGGAGTCATTTCTCTTTGGCATTGTTCTAAGCATTGTGGAATCGCTAACTCATTCTCACAATTTATATTTTTCCACCCATTTGACAGATGGAACTGAGTCACAGAGAAGTTCATTCGTTTGTTTAGACTTACACAGTATATAAGAGCTAATGCCAAAGTTAAGGCTGTTTTCTGGCTCCAGAAGTAGGCTTTGCAACCTCAGGGGAATGAGGATGGGGAGGAAACAGGAGGAGAGGAAGTGAGGTGGAAGGACCACCCTGCCTCGGAGTGGCAGGGAAGGCCAGATAAAAGAGACAGCTGCCCCTGGGTTGGGAGGAGCCGCCATCTGCAGTCCAGGGACTGTTTTGGTCTCAGTACCTCAGGGAAGTTAGAGTACCAGCTGTTGCCCAAAGCTAAAAGCAGAGAAGGAGGAGTTAAAGGGTTAAGGGAGCTTTCCAGGCTAGATCCAAGGCCAGCAGCCTGCATTTAGACTAGGGGGAAACTGGAAGATCTGAATTAGGAAGGAGCATCTCTACCTTTTGTCTCCTACAACAACTCAGGGTTGGGAAACCTACCACAGAACCCTAAATGATGGGGCCATGGGAGCGTCCCCAGCTCCAGTCTCCTTCTTAGTCCTGGGCCAGTTCCTGAGGAGATTTGGATCACTGCCTTCTTGGGAACTGGCAGAATTAGGCTCCCATTCTTTGGACCCTATCTAAAGGCAAGCAACCCCTCTACCACTTACACCTCCTTGTATCCCATGAATGGTTTATTCAAGCAGCAATAGAAGTCAGGATTTTAGGTCTGATACTCTGGAGCCGGAAAATCTGGGTTGGAAACACAATCCCTTCATGTTTCCGTGACTTTGGGTCAATCACTCAATGTCTCTTAGCTTCAGAGAAAAATAAAATGGGGTGATACCCAATGCCTCCCTCCTAAGACTATGGTGAAGGTAATGAATGGACTGTATTAACTGGGGTGATGATTTTATAGGAAGTCTTGCCAGATCTCCAGCTGTGCTCTGCTCCCCATTCCTCTGAGAAGGCTCCCTGACTCCCTATTATCAACTCTATAGTTGGTCGTTTCCTTCATCACATCAGCACACTGGCAATTTATCTTTTTATGTTTCTCTCTTTGGAGTTGCCTGGGAGCTCCCTGAGGGTTGTAATAATTCATCTCTTTTCTTCATCACTAGATCTCCTAGTGCTTAGTACTGTGCTTGGTCCTCAGTAGGTGTTCTATAGAAACCAGCCTATGAGGGATGGAGAGATGGCTCAGTGATTAAAGGCACTTGCTCACAAAGCATGATGGTCCAGGTCTGATTCCCCAGTACCCACAGAAAGCCACATGTGTAAAGTGGTGCATTCATCTGGAGTTCATCTGCAGTGGCAAAGAGGCCTTGGCATGCCCATTCCGCCACTCCCAGCTTTCAAATAAACAAAAGCCAGCTGATGAGACCTGAATGTGGTGACTCATGCTTGTAACTCAAGCACTTGGGAGGCTGAAACAGGAGGAAGGCCATGGGTTCAAGGCCACTCTGAACACCAGACCAGCCTAAGCTACACAGCAAGATCCTGTCTCAAAATAAAACAAAACAAGGGCTGGAGAGACAGCTTATTGCTTAAGGCACTTGCTTGCAGCCCAGGATCAAATCCTCAGTACCCATGTAAAGCCAGATGCACAAAGTGGCACATGCATTTGGAGTTCATTTGCAGTGGCAAGAATGGGCACCATTCTCTCTGTGTCTCCCTCCCTCCCTGCACATAATAATAAGGAAATTTACATTTAAAAAATATGTGCGGGCTGGAGAGATGGCTCAGTGGTTAAGGTGTTTGCCTGTGAAGCCTAAGACCCATGTTCGACTCTCCAGATCCCACATAAGCCAGAGGCACAAAGATGAGGCAAGTGCGAGGTCACATATGCCCACTAGGTGGCACAAGCATCTGGAGTTTGATGGCAGTTTCTGAGGCCCTGGTGCACCAATTCTCTCTCTCTCTCTCTAAAATAAAAGAAAAATATTTAAAACAAAAAATAATCATTGAATGATTTAACAAATGAGTGAATGAACAATTCTACGAAACAGGCTCCTTTATTCTCCCCACTTTATAAAGGTGACTTAGACAGTGACAATGGCATGGATTACTAAGCCCCTTTGAGTGTAAGCAGTTGCTCAAAGATATGAGGGGGTTGGGGAAATGGCTTAACAGTTAAAGGTGGTTGTTTGCAAAGCCTGCCAGCCTAAAATACGTTTTCTAATATTACTTTTTATCTTCAAACTAGCCATTATGAGGGTAGAAACGCAGAGAAGTGCTATCAAAAGGGCGTTTGTTAAGAATTAGCAGTGTTGGCATTCCCTGCTAGAGTTTAGACTGGAGGAAGTGACCCAAAGGCTGGACTTGATAGGGGTTCTGAGGCCTGAGTCAGGTATGGAGGTGACTGGCCTGTCAAGGGTCCTATAAAGGGGACTCTGCCATGAAGGAATTTGGACATGTTCTGGGCTCAAGTTCACAGATCACACTGAGGGCAGAAGGGGGTAAAGGGGAAGGAATTCCAGGTCCGCCTGAGCTAGAGTGAGACCCTATCTCAAAAAAAAAAAAAAAAACAAAAAAATGTATTTACTTAGTGATTTATTTGAGAGAGTGAGAGATAGACAAAGAGATAGAGAGATGAGAAATAAAGAATGGGCACACCAGGGCCTCTAGCTATTGCAAACAAACTCCACACACATGTGCCACCTTGTGCATCTGGCCTATGTGGGTCTTGGGGAATCAAACCTGGGTCTTTTGGCTTTTCAAGCAAGTACCTTAACCGCTAAGCCATCTCTCCAGGCCTCATCTCCTTTTTTAAGGATCCTGCTGAGTGAGGGCTCAGTTCCCGCCTATTGTACCCTGCCTGGGCCAGTTCCTGGTAATTTTCCTTTTGTTCTTTCTGAACTATTTGCATCCGTGCAAACTATGCATGAGATAATTGATACCACATTGTTTATAGCAACAGATATTGGGAATGACCCAAATGCCCATCAGGAACCTGGCTAAATAAACCATGGGACTCGTGACAATGGAGTGGCCTGGAGCAGTGAGAGCTCTGTGTCCTAATATGGAAAAGTCTTCACAGAGAAGAGTAAGGGTAGGACAGAGATCACCCTGGATAAAAAGCGGGAATGACAACCTCTTTTTTTATATGCTAACTTTGAAAGTACATAATAAGAGATTGCTGGAGAGGACACTGGGTAGTGGGGGATGAGGATGGGAGGGAGAGTTGATTATTTGTCTATATTTGTGTATATATATATATATATATATATATATATATATATATATACACAAATATATTCACATTGCATATATATATGCAATCATGTGAATATATTTGCTTATTACAATAAAATAATAATGGGGACATTAGCTCTTGCCTGATGTTGCAAAGCAGGAATGAGCATTGGGTGTGGTCAGTCTCTAGTCAGGAGAAGTCAGAAGTCTCCCTTTTACTATAAAATTTCTTTAATTTTAAACATCAGCTCCAAGTTTCCCACTCACTTTGGAGACTGGTAAATAAGTCTTGGGGATCCTCAGCTTTCAGCCCTGATACCTTCCTGCTGGGGAATTCTCAACGCCCCACATCTTCCTCCTTGTGTGGGTGGCCACAGGCTGAAAAATGACTTCTTCTACCCCTCTCTTGGCACCCTTCCACCCCTGCACCTCCGGGCTGTGACGTTTAGGGCTTTTAACTCGAGATCTGGACGGCAGAGAGGGGTTATGAACTCTTGGATGATTTGCTCCCTGGGGTGCTGTCTGCATCAAAGCCCAGCTGCCTCCCGCTACATATCCATCTGTCCCTGGGAGGTGGGGACAGGAGTGAGGCTGACAGCGATGGGGGTGAGCAAGAGTTCCCATCTGATGTTTACCTCACTCTCTGGTCAGTGATATGAGGGTTGGAGGAGAAACCCAAGAAACATTAGAAAGACGTATTTGGCCATACTCACTTGGTGTGTTTTAGGTAACTCCCCAAATTACCAAATCCCAATGCCAGAAAGACCATTAAAGACTGTTGTGTTCAACACTTTGTTGGACAGACACATAGAGAGACCAAGCCCTGCTCCCCACTCCACTCCCCAGGTCAAGGCCTTGCTGCTTCTCCCTGGCTGTCTGGGTGCCTCAGGTTCCTCAATGGTCTCACTGTAGGTCCCTCCTGAAGTCCCATCTTCACCCTCAGCCAGAGTGCTCTCTTAAAACAGAGATCTGGCAGGACGTGGTGGCGCACGCCTTTAATCCCAGCACTCGGGAGGCAGAGGTAGGAGGATTGCTGTGAGTTCAAGGCCAGCCAGAGACTACATAATGAATTTCTGGTCAGCCTGGGCTAGAACAAGAGCCTTCTTTGAAAAAACCAAAACCAAAACAAACAAACAAAAAGAAAACACAACAGAGCCTCAAGTCCTGCTTAATACCTTCCGGGTACTTCCGACCTTACTTGGAGTCAAAGTCCTCAGTCTCACAACAAGGTTTCTCCTGCCCATCTTGCCAGCCTCACCTCCGACTGCCTTTCTCTTACTTTGTTTCAACCACACAGGCTGCTTCCTGTTTCTTTAAAGATTTTATTTTTATTTGTTTATTTATTAGAGACAGAGAGAGGGAAAGAGAGAGAGAGAGAGAGTGAGAATGGGCTCACCAGGGCCTCCAGCCACTGCAAACTCCAGACGCATGTTCCCCCTTGTGCATCTGGCTTACGTGGGACCTGGAGAATCGAACCGGGGTCCTTAGGCTTCTCAGGCATGTGCCTTACCGCTAAGCCATCTCTCCAGCCCTTCCTGTTTCTTTTCTTTTTCTTTTCTTTTCTTCTTCTTCTTTTTTTTTTTTGTTTTGTTTTTTGAGGTAGGGTCTCACTCTGGCTCAGGCTGACCTAGAATTCACTATGTAGTCTCAGGGTGGCCTCGAATTCTCAGTGATCCTTCTACCTCTGCTTCCTGAGTGCTGGGATTAAAGGCGTGCACCACCACGCCCGGCTTCCTGTTTCTTTTATTTAATTTACTGTCTTTATTTGTTTGGTGCTAAAGACTGAACAGAGGGCCTTGTGCATGCTAGTCGAGCACTATGCCACTAAACTACACCTCCAGCCTCCTTGCTGTTCATGCAAAGCAACCTTCTTCTGGGCATACCATTTTGGTAGAATAAACTCCTACCAATAGACTTGTTGATTGAATAATATGTGCAGATAGATGCCCTTCTTGGGGATGGTACCTTTCTATTCTCGAGACATCAGCATCAGTGAAGTTGCTTGTAAAAGGCCTTTTTAAAATATTTTATTTATTTATTTGAGGGAGGGAGGGAGGGAGAGAAAGAAGCAGATAGATAGATGGAGAGAGAGAGATAATGGGCATGCCAGGGCCTCCAGCCACTGCAAATTAACTCCAGACACATGTGTCCCCTTATGCATCTGGCTTATGTGGGTCCTGGGGAATGGAACCTGAGTCCTTTGGCTTTGCAGGCAAGTGCCTTAACCGCTAAGCCATCTCTCCAGCCCTAAAAGGCCTTTTTTTTTTTTTTTTTTTTTTTTTTTTTTTTTTTTTTTTTTTTTTTGTTATTGACTTGAGCTAAATCCCCAACCCCTTTTTTTTTTTTTGTTATTGACTTGGGGTAGATCTCACTCTAGCTCTGGCTGACCGGGAATTCATTATGTAGTCTCGGGCTAGCCTTGAACTCACAGCAATCCTCCTACTTCTGCCTCCCAAGTGCTGGGATTAAAGGAATATGCCACCATACCTGGCTAAAAGGCCTTTTAAAACATGCCTCAAGGCTGGAGAGATGGCTTAGCAGTTAATGGACTTGCCTGCAAAACCTAAGGACCTAGGTTTGATTCCCCAATACCCGTGTAAGCCAGAAACACAAGGTGGCACATGTGTTTGGAGTTGGTTTGCGGTGGCTAAAGTCCCTGGCATGGCCATATTCTCCCTCCTTCCCTCTTGCTCTCACATAAATAAATAAAATATTTTTTTAAAAGTACTTCAATAAGTGCTACAACAGTGTTGCAGAAAACCTATAGGAATGGACTTGGGGGGGACAGGCAATGTTAAAAGTTTCTAGTAGCTAGAAAATTTTCAGTGCTAGGAATGGGATATCTTCCAGTGAGTTGTTGGCCAGGGAGGTCACAGATACCCCCAAAACATTATAGGCCATTGCCACGGCCCTTGGTTTCCCACCAGGAATAGATGATAAGACCCTATTGCTGAAGACTCCACATACTTGGGCTGCAAGGTCACTGAGAAAACCTGCTGGAGCTGAGCTGAAAACCTCCTCCATGTGGACCAGCTGACAGAAAGCTGGAAAAAGCTACACTGTATGCAGTTCAATGGGAGAGAGAAAACACCAGTGAAGATACTCAACAGTGAACACTGCAAGCTTTAAATTTGGCCAACCAGGCCAAATGAGCCAATGGGTGCAATAGTGGCATGTCTGTTATGGGGGAAACCAACCACCCTGTAATTGGACTGGAGGCCTGCTGCATGGGAGGGAATACTTTCCTGATACTGAAAACCTACAACGGGGTAGTCATGAGCCCTAGGGGTGTAACGTCTGCTGGTGTCTGGCTAAATGTATGTACTATGCTCACCAAACTGCCCAGAAAGCACTTCTTTTAATGTCCACACCCATATATTAATGCTACTCTCACTTTTGGTTAGAGAAGCTTCTCTTTTCAGATGGTGGTGACCTTGGGATGACTCAGAAGGCACCATGGTGCTGAGAAGAAGGGACAGAGGAGTGCTCAGCACTGAAACATCTCAAACCCACCTTCCAAGGCTCAGGTCCATTGCGGAAGAGGGGGCAGAAAGAATGTAAGAGCCAAAGGAAGAGTAGGACTCTTTACAATGTGCTCCTCCAGACAAAATGGCCTGGATATCCATGACCTCACAGTGCCTGACACTACACAAGACCATCGTAATAGGAGGAAAATATCATGACATTAAAATGAAAAGAGAGACTGATTGAGAGGGGGAGGGGATATGATGGAGAGTGGAGTTTCAAAGGGGAAAGTGGGGGGAGGGAGGGAAGTATCATGGGATATTGTCTACAATTAAAGGAAATTGTCAATAAAAATAAAAGTTTCTAGTAGCTTCCATGCTGAGAACAAATGGGCTGAAGGCCTGGCATCAGAGGAGAGATTCTGCCCACTTCTGACTCCATACCCATTGCCTGGCTTTTACTTCATAACACTGTTTCCAGGAAGGAAACATTAAAATAAACTGTAAATAAATTAATAAAATAAAATAAAGCAAATAGTTCCTCTTTATATTTGAGGACAGAGCCTCACTCCATAGCCTGGTACTCACTATGTAGACCAGGCCAACCTCAAACTTGTGGGTAATCCTCCTATCTCTTCCTCCAGAGAGCTGGGATTACAGGCATGCACCATCCCACCTGGCTTTCTTCATCAATTTTTGTTTCTCCCGTGTTCCTTTGCCGGAGCAGAGGGCTATGGACCATGGGACTTAGGTAATTTCAGACTCTTTACAGAGAGATAAAACACTCCACAGTGTGAAGCTTCCGCTTCCATTTCAATTCAGTGAGTATTCTATTTCACAGGGGAGTGAGGATCCAATGAAATCGCAATGGAAAGTGCTCCACCAGGCTCCTGTTGCACAGCGGGAGTTCTCCCAGGGCTCCCCTGCTTGGTGCTGTTATACAGCACAGCGAGCTCTGGCTCTCTCTTGGCCACTGCTACAGCACAGTTCCTGATTAACATGAGTGTCCACTAACTATTAAGTGGATGTGCCCCTTTCCAATTCTGCTCGGTCACCAGGCCCTCCATTGTGACCCAGCTGCCTATTGACCCATTTGGTCTCTCCCATCCCTCTGTCTGGGCCACACCACCTTGGTCAAGTTCTTCCTGCCACGGTGTCTTTGCACTTTAATGTTTTCTCCGGCTGAAATGCTTTCATCACCCCCATCCCTACCCATCTGGTGTCAGAAAAACATAGGTGGACATGTTGATGTATTTCTACAATGTCTGAATTTATTGAATAATAAATCTATAAGCTATAATGGTTTTCTTGATTGCATTTCACCAGGCAGTCTGTTTTCCATTTGTAGCTGGCCATTGGCAATCACAGATTCTTTTATTCAACCTCAATTACTGATATTAATTCTAAAACTACCCATTACACTTCATACAGAAGTATATATATAGTATATATAGTATGTAGGTTATAGAACTATTCCAAGGGGTTAAAGAGATGCAGAATTCAGGCTGGAGATATGGGTCGGTGGTTAAAGGTGCTGGCTTACCAAGCCTGATGGCCCAGGTTTGATCCCCAATACCCAACTAAAAAGCCAGATGGGGGCTGGAGAAATGGCTTAGCTGTTAAGGTGCTTACCTGCAAAGTCAAAGGACAATGGTTCGATTTCCCAGGGCCCACATAACCCAGATACACAAGGTGACACATACATCTGAAGTTCATTTGCAGTGGCTAGAAGCCCTGACATGCCCATTTTCTCATTCTTTCTATCTCTATCTGCTTTTCTCTCTCAAATAAATAAATATAAATAAAAATTAAAAAACACATAACAAACAAACAAAAGACCAGATGCACAAAGTGGTGCCTACATCTAGAGTTTATTCGCAGTGACATGAGGCCCTAGTGTACCCATTCTCTCCCCCTCTCTCTCTCTCCTTGCAAATAAATAAATACAATTTTTTAAAAAAGAGATGTAATCATTAGATATTGTTTACAATTAAGGAAGTTGTCAATAATAAATAAATAAAATTAAAATTAAAAAAAGAGAGGTGCAGCTGGGCGTGGTGGCGCACGCCTTTAATCCCAGCACTCGGGAGGCAGAGGTAGGAGGATCACCGAGAGTTCGAGGCCACCCTGAGACTACATAGTTAATTCCAGGTCAGCCTGGACCAGAGTGAGACCCTACCTTGAAAAAAAAAAAAAAAAAAAAAAAAAAAAAAAAAAAAGAGAGGTGCAGAATTCAAAGAGGTCTCACTGGGGACAGGTCTGTGATGCTACTGCAGATGGATAGATAAGATGACTGAGCCCAGCTGGGCAGCTGCTGGAGGGACGCAGAGCCATGGGACCCTCCAGGGGAGGCATAGGACAGTCCTGATGATTGGATAGTTGAATGGAAGGAGAGCTGGATGGCAATTTGAGTGGACTGCAGTCAGGCAATGGGAATTGAAAAGTAAGTCTGGGGACAGTCGGGAGCCTGCTGCCTGTTGGTCCCTTGACTCATGCACCTCACTGAGTGGCTGGAAGACAGGTCTGTGGGGCTGATGCCCTTGGTGTCAGGTTTCCTTCCTTGTATGGGGTCCAGGTGAGTGTGTTGTTCCCCTTGTCATTATGCTGTGTCGGATTAGCTCTCACGTCTGGTTTTGCTGATATGTTTTTAAAAAACATATTTATTTACGTGCGTGTACGCACCTGCATAAGCACACCAGGGTTTCTTGCCAACTGCAATTAAATGCCAGATGCTTGTGCCACTTTTTACCTTCAGCTTTACATAAATGGCTGGGGAATTGAACCCAGGCGGGCAGCAAGCAAGCACCTTTAACTGCCATCTCTATGCCTATGTGTCCATATGTTCTCAATCTACTCTGATAACTCTATAGGTGGCATGTTTTTAACATTTTATTTATTTTTTATTTATTTGAGAGAGAGCATGAGAGAGAAAGAGGTAGATAGAGAGAGAGAGAGGGAGAGAGAGATAGAGAATGGGTGTGCCAGGGCCTCCAGCCACTGCAAACAAACTCCAGATAGATGCAAATCTGGCTTATTTGGGTTCTGGGGAAACGAACCTGGGTCTTTTGGCTTTGCAGGCAAGCACTTTAACTGCAAAGCCATCTCTCCAGCCCCAGGTGGCCCTTTTTATTTATAAGTTAGCTATCATTCTGTGCCTCCTGGGTGATGCTGGAAGTGGGTGATGTCTACATGCCAGCTGACATAAGTCACTTACCTCTGCTTCTGCACTCAACATGGACCCAGCTGCTACTTTGTGAAATAAAGTCACCCAGAGCAAGTCACAGCCTGAGGACACCGTTTCACTCAAATAAAGCAGCACACAGCCTGGTCTCCATTTGCTTAGTTTATTTCTAGTCATAGTGAGGCTTTGCTCAGATTAAATGTCACTTTCTCAAGAAAGCTTCTTCCACCCCTGGAGTTAGGTTGGAACCATCCTCCATACAATCTCACTGGACTCTGAGTTGTTTTTTTTTTAAATTATTTATTTATTTTGAGAGAAAGTGGCAGAGAGAGAGAGAGAGAATGGACACACCAGGGCCTCCAGCCAAGGCAAATGAACCCCAGATACATGCACCCCCTTGTGCATCTGGCTTACGTGGGTCCTGGAGAGTCGTATCAGGATCCTTTGGCTTTGCAGGCAAATGCCTAACCACTAAGCCATCTCTCCAGCCTGTCTCTGAGGTTTTAGTTTGAGACTGATCACATGAGGAATGGACATGAATAAATATCAATCACATCCTCATATGGCCCAGGACTGGACCTATCCTGTATACCATCAGGTCCCCAGGGCATCAGCACTCAATGTCCATTGCTATGAGTAAATGTGCACATACATTCACAGATGGTTGAGCCACCCATCCCCACATGACTGAGGGGACGTTTTCACTCCTCCATTCCATCCTCTGTGTAGTGGAAGGAGCTCCATCTACAAGGGTGGAGGAGGAGAAGGTAGAGAAGAGGGAGAGAAAAAATCTGGATCATTAACTCCCTTCAGGATTCTTTTTCTTTTCTTGCTTTGCATGTGTATGGGTGGCTCATGTGTGTGTGTGTATGTTTTTATGTGTGTAGATGTGTGCATTGTGCATGTGTATGAAGGCCAGAAATTGACATCATGTGTCTTCTTCAATCCTTCTCCACTTATTGATTTTTTTCGTTTTTTGCTTTTTTTTTTTTTTTCGGGGTAGGGTCTTGCTCTAGTCCAGGCTGACCTGGAATTCACTATGTAGTTTCAGGGTGGCCTCAAATTCATAGTGTTCCTCCTACCTCTGCCTCCCAAGTGCTGGGATTAAAGGCCTACGTCACCACAATCAGCTTTTTATTATTTATTTATTTATTTATTTATTTATTTATTTATTTATTTGTTTGTTTATTTATTTATTATTTAAGAGAGAGAATGAGGCAGACACACACACACACAAAGAGAGAGAGTATGGGCATACCAGGGCCTCCTGCCACTGCAAATGAACTCCAGATGCATCTGCCACTTAGTGCATCTGGCTTGGGTACTAGGGGATCAAACCCAGGTGTCAGGTTTTGCAAACAAGCACCTTTAACGACTGAGCCATCTCTCCAGCCCTCCACCTTCTTTTTTGAGACTGGCTTTCTCACTGAACCTGTAGCTCACCAACTTGGCTAGACTAGCCAGCCAGCAAGCTCTAGGGATCCTATTGCCTCTGCCTCCCCAGCACTGAGATTTCAGGTGCAGACCACCATGCCCAGCTTTTACACAGGATTTGTACACAGGTCCTTATGTTTGTGCAGCAAGCAGTTTATCCTCTAAGCTGGCTCTCCCTCCAGGATTCTTAGAGCATAGAAATACTCCTAAGACCTCTCTGGAACCTCCCTGAGGTCCTTGGGTCCCCAAGAAGAAGTCCTGGGGCCCTGTCCTGTATGGGACCTGCCAGGCCGAGGGCACTGCCAAGCAAGGGCAGAGAGGTAGGAAAACCCAGGTGCCTTGGGGGCTCAGGATCAAGAACAATGGAGGAAGATGAAGTGAGAAAGAACTGCCTTCAGGAGCTAGGGAGATCGCTCAGTGGTTGAAGGTCCTTATTTGCAAAGCCTACAGGTCCAGGGTTCAAGTCCGCACCCACCCAAGTGAAGCCAGATCCAGAAAGTGGTGTAAACAAGAGGCCCTGGCACCCATATGTAAAAAGAGGGCCAAGGGTTTGGGGAGATGGCTTAGCAGGTAAAAGTGCTTACTGTGCAAATGCAATAACCTGAGGTCAGATCCCCAGAACCCGTGTAAAGCTGGACACAGTAGCAGGCATCCATAATCCCAGCCCTCCTGTGGCGAGATCGCAGGCAGAGACAGGGGAATCCTGGAAGCTCATGGGCCAGTGGGCCTGGCGTACACAGCAGTGAACAACAAGGGATTCTGGGATTCTATCCCAAACAAGACGGAAGGTGAGGACCGTCATTTAGGGTTATCCTCTGACTTCCACATGCAGACCATGCCATACATGCAGGCCACATTCACATTCACATACACTCACACACACAAAGATAAAGTTTTAAAAGAGCACTGGGGATGCAACTCATTGGAACAGCGCTTGCCTCAGGATTGCAATAATTAATAATAATAATCAATAGAATCTAGAAAAAATAATTATAGAACATAACATGAATGAATTTAGGGTTGAGGGTAGTATTAAAGACGAGCTTCAGGAGGCCTGGAAATGTTGTGGGCTTGCATTCTCTTTGGAGTTGCTTAAGATTTTTCAAGTCAAGCCATGGAGCCATCTGTTGCCTGGTGAAAATTTAGGCAAAGGGAATTGGGAGGCATGCACCCACCTGGTGTCTCCATCTGGCTGCTTGACCTTGAGAGGGTCCTGTCACCTTTCTTGGCCTCTGTGTCCTGATCCGCCCATGGGATTCAGATTTCAGAGTTACCCAGGGACGTGGGAGGTTGAGGCCAGGGCACAGGAGAATCCATGAATGGGAGAGATTATTCTCTAGGTCAGGGGAGGAGAGGGAGAAAAGCCTTCTTTCCATCTGCCAAGCTCGCAGAGGAAGTGGAGGGCGGAGCTAGGGACCACCCAGGCCAGCACACAGCCCATGTGCAGGCCATGAGCAGATCTAGCCAAGGGCCAGAGCTTGCGAAGGCAGCCACCCAGGGTGCCTGGAGCATTAGGACACCAAGCTGGCTGCTCTGCTGTTCATCTACCTCCAGTGCAGCTGTGGCCAGTCACCTCTTGAAGCCCCGGCACCACTCTCCCACCCCTGGACACGAACACACAGCCCAGAGCACTGCGGCACTCTTGTTCCTCCCAGCCTGACATCCCATCAGAATCAGGGAAGGTGGGGGGCGGGCTCTCACAGGCAAACCCCATCTTTTCCATGCTGGCTCAGACTCTCCATAGCTTCTTAACCATCTGAGAACCAATTTCAGTCTCCTCACTTTGTCAACATAGCCTGGCATTGCTATGCCTCTTTCTATCCTGAACACCAGGACCCACCAGCTTCAGCATCCCAGCACCTCAGCACCCCAGACTCCAGCAGCATCCAACCATCCCAGCATGGGGTTAGGAGCCTGGTCTTAGACGGAAGCTGCCTTGGTTCAGATCCTGGCTCACTGCCTCACTCTTTCCTTCAAAAACATTACTGAGTGCCTACTGTGGGCCAGGCATTGTCCTGAGCATTTGGGACACATCAGTGAACAGATGAAACAGATTCCTGTCTGCACAGTGTCCTTTATGGCAGGGACAGACTGAGAAGCCACATAAGTATAGATCATATGGGAGGTGACAAAGTCTTTGAGGAAAGGGACCTGCTGCCCAGAGTGCTGGAGGAGCAGGGGTTTCATTTTTAGCCAGTGTTGGCAACTTCAGGCCAATGAGAAATGTGGCCAGGCGTGGTGGCACACACCTTTAATCCCAGCACTTGGGAGGCAGAGGTAGAAGGATTGCTATGAGTTCAAGGCTACCCTGAGACTACGTAGTGAATTCCACGTCAGTCTGGGCTAGAGTGAGACCCTATCTCGAAAAACCAAAAAAAGGAAAAAGGGAAATGTGTCTCAAAAGGAGCTGGGAAGGAGACTTGAGCAATGACACCCAAGGATGTCTTCTGTCCTCCACATGCATGTGCACACATGTGCTCATGCACCCACACAAATATGCACCAACATACGTACAAACATGTATACACACAGGCACACAAATCATACACACAAAGCAAATGAATAAAATCTTAAAGTCATAAAGCAATGTACTTACTAAATACTCTGGTGGGGATCACAGGCCGGCGGGTTACAGCAAAGCCAGAAAACTTCTGCCCTAGGTCTCCAGTGCTCACTAACGATATACTTAGCTAGTGAGCTGAGTGGAAGCTAGTGGTCTACTTAGAATGTATTGTAAAGGTATTACCTGATAGTGCAAGGATGTTCAGTCAGACACAGAGGTTAGTAATGAGTGGCTATTAAGGGGACTAAAGAAAGCCTGCAATGATTTGGCTCTGGGTTGGCAACATTTCAACCCTCCATAATCACGAAGTTCCAATCAGTCACTCGACCTCACAACATCAGCAGAGGTGTGGCATGTCTCTGGGACCTTCAGTTCACAGTCCCCATCCAGAGAAGCTCGTGTTCAGAAAGGGAGATGTCTAGAGGGAAAAAATGACGTGGTCAGTGCAGAGACGGGGATTGCCAGGGAGCCGAGGGGCCCAGAGGGGACACCTGAGAAGTAGAGACATGCCATGGTTGTGTAGGAAAAAAAGTGCAGGAGAAAATTAATCTGCACTGAGGGAGAGTGTGAAAAGGCCCTGCAGAGCTCCTACTTCCTCGGGCCTAGGACCCTTCTTTTGTCTGGATGGTGGCCACGGACACTGCACGAACAACCCTGCGGAGGGATGAAGATGCTGGGGACTGGTCACTGATTCCTCTCCCCTTGGTAGGGCTTCATTCCTGAGGCCTTCACTCGCTGGCATTCCTCACTGACCCTGCGTCTGTGAGCAGAGCCCAGACATAGGCCTGTGCAGCAGGGACTGTGGGTGTTCACCAGCGAGGGCCTTGTGGATTTGGGGCTGGGGATTGACAGCTCTTTCTCCATGTAACCAATGCCTCCTTCCCCCTCGTGGCTGGTAGCCTGCCCTCTCCCCCTTTACTCATTCTGTTCCACCTCCACCCCCACTGTTCCTCCGATTCATCCCAGATTTCCTGTACTTGCTGTGTTCTGTGCCTGCAATGCTGTTTCCCCCAGATAGCCACAGCCCCTCATCTCCTCCACATCTCTGCTCAATGCCACCTCCTCAGAGAAGCCCTCCCTAACCACCTTATCTCAAGAAGCTCCTGCGTCACTCCTTTTCCACCTTGCACTGTCGGGGCAGCTGGCAACACTTATCTCCACCTGATCTGGGATACGTTCACCTGTTGACTGTCCGCCCATCAGTCTGTGCACGCTGAGGGCAAGCACCACATCTGGTTGTGGTCATGGTGGAGTGCCTAGTCACAGGACATGGGGCCTTAATACATTTTTAAAAATGATTTTGGGGGCTGGAGAGATGGCTTAGTGGTTAAGGTGCCTGCCTGCTAAGCCTAAGAACCGAGGTTCCAATCTCCAGGTCCCACCTGCATGCCAGATGCAATGAGGCAAGGCACCCATTCTCTCTCTCTCTACCTGCCTATTTCTGTATCTCTCTCAAAGAAATAAATAAAAAAAATTTAAAAAAAATGATTTGGGGGGCTGGAGAGATGGCTTAGTGGTTAAGGTGCCTGCCTGCTAAGCCTAAAAACCCGGTTCCAATCTCCAGGTCCCAAGCCAGGGTGAGGCACGCAATCTGGATTTCGTTCACAGCAGCTGAGAGACTGCTGGCGTGCCCATCTCTATCTGTTTCCCTCTCCCTCTCTCTCTGTCTCTTGCTCCAAAAATAAATAAAGTAAAAAAAAATTTTTAAAATGGTTTTGGGGCTGGAGAGATAGCTTAGTGGTTAAGGCGCCTGCCTGCTAAGCCTAAGAACGCCCAATTGTTTCTCCAGGTCCCACATTTAGCCAGACACAAGGGCGCAATGTTGCACTTGCCCACAAGGGGGCGCACGTGTCAGGAGTTCACAGCTGGTGCACCCATTCTCTCTCTCTCTCTCTCTCTCTCTCTCTCTCTCTCTCTTCAAAAAAAAAGTTCTTGAATATAAGAGATCACTAAGTGGTGCTGGAGAGATGGCTTGGTGGGTAAGAGTGCTTGCTGTGTAAGCATGTGGGCCTGAGTTTGAGTCAGAGCACCTGCATTAAAAAAATCTGGCAATGGTCAAACATGCCTATAACCCCATTGCTTAAGTGAGTGGAAATAGAAGGATTACTGGGGCTCACTGGCCTGAAAACCAACAAACTCCAGCTTCTGTGAGAAGATTCTCCAGAAAATCAGGCAGAAGAGTGATAGAGGAGAATGTTTGATGTGGCCCTCTGGCCTCTGTATGTATGTGCACGGGGCTCATGCATCTGCACAAATATGTGCACACACAAACACAAACACACACAGCAATCACACCATGCATACTATACATGCAACCACCTGCATACCACATACACTCTCTCTCACACATACACCATATGCACACCACACACACTCTCTGTCACACATGCCACATGCACACCATGCATACTACACACACCAGACAATAATAAAAAAGATCTCTAAGAGGCTCTAATATGACCATCTTGAATATGTCTATCTTCTCAACTCCCAGTGTTCAGATTGGGCCCCTAAGAGTCAATCAGAGCCAAGAAACTGTAACATGGGGCCTTCTCTGACCCCTCCCCATCCAGGCTCATCTGCAAGGGGCAGGGGTCAGCCTGTGCACCCATCATTGGCTCCCAAGGTGAACAGAGCCAGAGCTGGGGTGCAGCTCCAGGGAAGCCTGGCAAGGCCTATTTCTCCTTTGGCAAATGTCCCTATTGCCTTCACAAGGCTTGTTCGTGCCTGTATTTCAGAGCCAGAAGGTGTTTACACAAAACATCCTGGGTTTGGCGACAAATTCACCCTCCATAAGGAATCCTTAATGAATCTCCCTCCCTCCCCACACCAGGCAGCTGCAGAGAAAACTAGCTCTGTCTCTGGGAGTTGAAGATAGCCCAAAACCAGGGAAAGAGGAGGTGCTGCTGGTCTCCTGGGGCTACCATTTGGGAGAGGTTCAGAGGCAGCTGTGGAATGGACACCAGAAACCCCCAGACCCAGATGTATGCCCGTCTTTCCCTTCTTTCTTCTGGCTTCAGCCTCAGCTGTAAAATAATCCTCTTGACACAAACGTGGTCACAAAATTTAAGTCAAACTGAGTGTGAAATGACTAAATTACCAGGAGCCAAAAGGGGACAATAAACAGTGGTGGCAGAACTAAGCCTTTTGGTTTATGCCTGTAATCCCAGCTACTTGAAGGGCTGAGGCAAAAGGATTGAAAGTTCTAGGCCTGCTTGGGCTATGGAGTGAGTTCAAGGACAGCCTGGGAAAATTGGCAAGACTCTTACCTCAAAATAAAAAATTAAATCCAGGCATGGTGGCGCACGCCTTTAATCCTAGCACTTGGGAGGGAGGCAGAGGTAGGAGGATTGCCCTGAGTTCAAGGCCACCCTGAGACTACACATTGAATTCCAGGTCAGCCTGGACTACAACAAGACTCTACCTTGAAAAACAAACAAAAAATAATAATTAAATAGAATAAAAATAAAATAATTAAAAATTAAAGAGAAGGCTGGGGATATAGCTCAGTAGAATGTTTGCTTAGCATGTGAGAGGCACTGGATTAATCCTCAGCAACACACACAGATACACACACGCACGCACACGCACGCACGCACACACACGACAACCAGGGAGCAGGAGGTCCATGTGCTCATCTTCTTCTGAGCCTCCCCTGTGGACAGTTTTCCAGTTACTTCTCTGGATCTCAGCGAACGACACTGGACACTGGGCTGAGCAAAGTGAACACTGCTGAGTCCTGTAGTCAGATGAAATTTAAACTTAAAATAGTTGCTTGTTTTGTTCTTGGAGTGTATGTGTGTAGTGTGCAGGTGTGTATGCATGTTTATATGTGTGTGAATGCATGTGTGTGTGTGTGTGTGTGTGTGTGTGCATTTACATGCAGAAGCCGGAGGTCGTAGTTACAACCTGGAAATTGAAACTCTCTCAGATTAAACAGAAGAACCACTGCCACCCGGGCTCTCTTGGCATTAAGCAGGGGAAAGCCTTTATCATTACTCTTCTTCTTTTCCTCCTCCTCTCCTCCTCTTCTTCTTCTTCTTTCTCTCTCTCTCTCTCTCTCTCTCTCTCTCTCTCTCTCTCTTGAGGTAGGGTCTAGCTCTAGCTCAGGCTGACCTGGAATTCACTGTGTATTCTCAGGGTGGGTTTGAACTCTCGGCGATCCTCCTACCTCTGCCTCCCGAGTGCTGGGATTAAAGGCGTGAGCCACCACGCCCGGCCATAGTATGTAATTATTCTGCCACTAATTGTTGGTGTTTCTCACTAGGATGAAGTTCAAATAAGGCAAAAATGTCGTTTGCTGCCTCCTGCTCAGCACCCTGCCTGGCACATAGGGGGTGCCCAAGAGCAGTTGAAGGGAAGGGGCAAGAGGGAGCGCCACCGACTGCATCCCTGGCCTGCAGGGGGCGCTCCTGCCCCGCCTCCAAAGCTAGCTCCTCCGCCCCCGCCTCGGCGCCCTGCCGTTGCGCGCGCGTTCTTCGAACTGCGCAGGCGCACCGGAAGCCCGTCAGAGCGGCGCGTGCGCACAGGGGGAACGGACGCCGCACCTGGGGAGCTGGTCGGTGCAGCGGGTCGCGCAGCGGGCGGCGCGTGGCGTCATGCTGTCACCCGAGGCGGAGCGGGTGCTGCGGTACCTGGTGGAAGTGGAGGAGCTCGCCGAGCAGGTCCTGTCGGACAAGCGGCAGGTGGGAGATCCGTCCGCGGCGCGCGCCGTGCCCGGGGGCCGAGAGCGCACCTGGACCGACGGCCTAACGGCCCCGAGGCCGTGAGGCTCGAACGCTCGGCCCCTCGCCGCGCGCATCCATTTATTCCACTGGTATTCCGGGAGCGCCTGCCCAGGGCCGGTCATCCCCTTCTTTCCTCCCTTCCCTCCCTCCCCGTCCCTCCCCGTCCCCGTCCCCGCCCCCGCCCCTGACCCCGACCCCTATGCTCCCGGGAACTTTCCCTGAACACCCGCGTCAAAATGCAGTACCGGACCCCTTCCTTGAACTGGGGTGCTCCGTCCTGATCAAGACCCTTAGGGAACCAGGGATACTCAAGAGGTCCGATGGGTCTTGGGCTGGGCGGAGGGGGGAGGAAGGTGGTTTCCTGGGTTTGGAGGGCCTTGTGAACCCCACTTGTTCTAACGTTAAGTTCTGAGTCTGAAGCAAGTTGGAGCCGAGGGAGCGGGCGGAAAATGATGGCATGGGATTATATGTATATATAAAGTGTACGTATGTTTTGTTTTTTGTTTTTCGAAATAGGGTCTCACTCTAGCCCAGGCTGACCTGGAATTCACTCTGTATTCTCAGGGTGGTCTCGAACTCATGGCCTCTGCCTCCTGAGTACTGGGATTAAAGGCGTGCGCCACCACACCCGGCCTATTATATTTTTTTGGTATTTAAAAAAAATTTTTTGAGACAGGATCTCATGCTGGCCCAGGCTGGCCTTGAATTTACTGTGATCCTTCTACCTCAGTCTCCTGAATGATGGGATTATAGGCATAAACCACCACTCTCTGTACTTTTGGTATTTTGAGGTGGCTTTATATACCTGGCCTGGAACTGGATCCTTCAGCCTTAACCACCCAGATGCTGGAATTACAAGCATCACTCAGGGCTCTGGATTTAGGCTGCTTCCTGGAGTGTATGGAGCCGTATTAGTAGTCTAATGTGTGGATTTGGACCAGGCAGTGGTGATGGAGATGTGAATGGGTGGAAAATGTGCTTTGGAGATGGACTCAGAAGGCTCTCTCCTGATAACTCCTGGCCTCCAGTGAGAAAACTTGGCAATTGGTGAGGTGTTCATGGAGAAGAAGGCTTGAGGAAGAGGCCCTTCAAATTAAAACTGTGTCACATGAGACTAATAGCAGTGAAAGCTTAGCAGGTACCTGCCCATTGCCAGGCATTGTGCTAGCATTTAGTTCCTAAGGTAGCTAGCTACTAGTCCTGTCTGTTTTTCAGAAGGGTAAGAAGGTGAAAGCTCACAGCAGGCAGCAGGATTCCTTTGTGCTCCAGCCCCAAAACCAGCACTCTCAAATGGTATGGCCCATTGCCTTCTCACTTCCTGAATAGCCATTGTGCTGGTGTCCTACCACTGCTATTCCAATCAGCTTAACTAAGTCAGAGTTGTCTAGAAGAGCCTGTCCAACAACAGATCCTGCTGGGACTTACTCAGTGTCTGTAGAAGAGGTTCCACTCTCTGGTAGACTCTTGATACATGCTCAACTTTGACTGGATAATACAGAGTTGTTGAGTCAGCAAGCTTTCCCAGCATCCTCCCTGGAGACAGGATCCCGTATAAGCATTGTCTTAGAGGATCTGGAAGCTGAGTGTGTAAGGAGATACATTCACTCATCAGTCCATGTTAGGCAGGACACTGGAAGTCATCCAGGAATGATTCCTTGTCTCCTTAGTCCTATCTGTGGAGAGATGACAGGTTGGGACAGAAGACAGCTGAGTTTCCATCTGCTCCTGATTTCAGATTGTGGACCTGGACACTAAAAGGAATCAAAACCGAGAAGGCCTGAGGGCCCTACAGAAGGACCTCAGCCTTTCTGGTAAGTTGGGGCTTGCTCACTGCAGCCCTAGACTTTTGTTCAGTCCCCTTTGAAGGACTCCATTGTCCCTAATGGAAACCAGGGATGTGTGACTCAGCCTCACAGGAAACTTAAAACAGCTTGTGGAGGGGGGAACAAATGCTGCAGGTCTGACATAGACTGTGACTCAGAGTTGTAGCTGCTCACTTCAGCAGTAGGCCATTAGCTCCTTGTTCGTGACTGATGGTGGCAAAAACTGAGAGGGTGCTGGCAGTGTGTGAAAGTGACAGTTCTGCCCTTGTGCTCTACAGATAAGAAAGACAGCATCAAGTGCATGTTGTGAGAAAGCCAAAGATGGGGCTAGGCATGAGTGGGTGTTTAGAGTATATTGGGGTGGGGATGGGGGCTCCTCAGATGAGGCCTGGTGGTGGTGGCAAAGAAAACAAGCAGGGAGGACATGAGATAACCCGTGAGAGATGGTCAGCAACCAAGTCATAGTGGAGGGCACTGAGAGATAAAACCTGCTTGTTTCTTGCTCACCAGTGTTTGAAACTAGTTGTTCTGGGGGCTGGAGAGGTGGCTTAGGGTTAAGGTGTTTGCCCTCGAAGCCTCAGGACCAAAGTTCAATTCTCCAGTACCCACGTAAGCCAGATGCACAAAGTGACACATGCATCTGGAGTTTGTTTGCAGTGGCTACAGGCCCTGGCATGCCCATTCTGTGTCTGTCTCTCTGTCTCTTTCCCCCTCTTTCTCTCACTGTCTCTCTGTAATAAATATATTTAAAGAAATTAAAAAAAAAAACAAAACTAGTCATGGCCTAAGAAAGAGATGGTTTCTCCAGGACCCATATAAGGCAGATGCACTTGCCTGCACATAAGTTCATTTGCAGTGGCTGGAGTCCCCAGGTTCTACCTGCCTATTTCTGTATGTCTCTCTGACTTTCTCAAATAAATAAATAATAAAATATTAAAAAAAAAAAAAAAAACTAGTCATATGAAGAGATGGTTTAGCAGTTAAGGCACTTGCCTGCAAAGCCAAATAATAAACAAAAACTTGTCACTCTGCATAGAGTTCAAATAATAAACAAAAACTTGTCCACTGCAAACTAAACCCAGTATCAGTATCACTTCCCACCTTTCCCTGTCATGCATTCACTCATACTGGTATCTTGGTGGTTCTGATACCCAAACACTACAGATCCTGTTTCTGTCTCCTTTGCCTGGATCCTCCTTCCTGAGATGTCTATAGGGCCCACACCACCCTCCCATTCTTCCATTCTCTGCCCAGATGTTACACTTCAGTGAGACTTCATACTACCTGATAGAAGTAACATGTCCCTCCCCTACTCTAGCATTTCCTATCCCTCTTAAACAGCTTTATTTTTTCACTGTAGCTCTTATCAATATGTGAAAAATCATATCTTTGTTTATTCCTGCCTTTTACTATAACATGAGCTCTATGAGGTCATGAACTGTCTTGTTTTGCTGTGTCCATAGTATCTAAAACAAGGCCAATAGTAGATGCTCCAGGAAGGGAGGGAGAAGGGAAGGAAGGAAACTTGTTGAAGAAAAACCGTTTGCTCTTTCAGAAGATGTAATGGTTTGCTTTGGGAGCATGTTTATCAGAATGCCTCATCATCAGACGAAGGAGATGATTGAGAAAGGTAAGGCCTCCTGGGGTGGGTCAGAGACAGGGCACCCTGTCCTCCAGCCTGGTCTCAGCCCAGACCTGAAAGTCAGGCTTTGACCAGTTGGATAGGAGACAGCTGTTTTGCAGGGTTTAGACTGATGTGCTTTGAATTCCTGCTCTTCCCCAGTTGCTTCCTTCCTTATTTGTAAGATGAACATATCTACATAGCAGTTGTAAGGTTGATAGAAAACAGTGTGTATGTCTAGCATAGTGCTTGTCAATGCAAAATAAGTTGGGTTACAAATAACATAAAACCCAACAAACTGAGCTTAAGAAGATATGATTCTATTTTTCTCATTAAGAAGCTGCCCAGGGCTGGGGAGATGGGTCAACTGTTAAAGGCGTTTGCTTGCAAAGCCTGCTGGACTAGATTCAATTCCCCAGCACCCACACAAGCTGGATGCACAGTGGCACATGTACCTAGAGTTCATTTGCAGCAGCAAGAGACTCCCATGGCCAAACACACCAAAGTACAGATAAATAGATTAAATAAAAAAGAAGCTGCCCAGAGAACTGGTACAGCTGTCCATCTGCAACATCAGCACATAGTCCCACTGTCATTGTGCATCATAGTACTATAGGCTCAGTCTATGTGCTAGACTGGGAAAAGGCAGAAGGCTTTCTCCACATGTGGCCTTTGTCTTCTCTTTAAAGTAAGTTCACCCCTGGCCACCACCTTATTGGCCAAGGCCACCCATGGCTGTAAGGGGAAGCCTGTAATCAAGATGATTGAGTCTGTTTTTCCCATAGGAGGATTCTGTAATCAAGATGATTGTCAGCCTGGAAAGTGAGGAGCTGTGGAAAAAAGAAAAAGAAAACAGAGCCTGGCAGTGGTAGAGCACTTGCCCAGCACATCCAAGACCCTGGGTTCAGTCATCAGCATTATAAGAAAATGGAGGTATAGGGAGAACAAGCCTCTTGGGTCTGCTATAGCTTGGGTAGCCAACACATTGCTCAAGTCTCCAAAACCATGAGATCAAGCCAGGCGTGGTGGTGCACGCCTTTAATCCCAGCACTCGGAAGGCAGAGGTAGGAGGATCGCCGAGAGTTCGAGGCCACCCTGAGACTACATAGTGAATTCCAGGTCAGCCTGGACCGGAGTGAGACCCTACCTCGCAAAACCAAAAAAAAAAAAAAAAAAAACATGAGATCATGGAAGCTCTTTGAAGAAACATTTTTATTTATTTTTTAAAGGGACTGAGAGAGTATTGGTGCACCAGGGCCTCAGCCATTGAGATTGAACTCCAGACACTTGCGCCACCTAGTGGGCATGTGCAACCTTGAACTTGCCTTACCTTTATGTGTCTGGCTAATGTGGGATCTGGAGATTTGAACATGGGTCTTTAGGCTTCACAGGCAAGCACCTTAACCGCTAAGCCATCTCTCCAGCCCTGAAGAAACATTTTAAAGTCAACCAGACTACAAATGGGTCTCTGCCAGGGAAATTAGCAGGTTACATATACTTTCTCCTTCATATACTTAAAGACATGGCCCAAGAAGATTGGCATTGCTTCAGTCAATGAAGACAGGGTGTCTATATTTTTTGAAAGCAAAATTCCAACTAGACCCAGCCTGGAATAGAAATTTCCAGATTTTTTTTTTTTTTTTTTTTGAGGTAGAGTTTCACTTTAGTCCATGCTGACATGGAATTCATTATGTAGTCTCGGATGGCCTTGAATTCACTGTGATTCTCCTACCTCTGGTTCCCAAGTGCTGGGATTAAAGGCATGTACCACCACGCCCGGCAAGTTTCCAGCTTTCTATTGGGAAACACATACAGTGGTTAAATGGATGCTGTGCTGAACCCTTCTTGGGGGGTCATTACTTAGGTTCAAGATTTGTTACTGGGCCCTGTTGGCCCACAAATATGATCCAATCACTACCTAGAGGGGATCAGGAATATCATCAGGCTGAATAAGCTCACTGGTCACTATTTCTTGTTTACAATGATAAATAGAACCATTGCCCAGGCTGTGAGGTGTGGCTGGTCAGAGTGTCTTCCCATCAGAAAATGAGACTGCCACATAGTCAGTGAGAGCAGGTGGAATGTTCCTCACAGCTGTCAGCTGATTACCAAACTTTGATAGCTGCTCTTTTCATTATGATGCTACCATTTCTCAGGTGCAGTCTCTGGTGACAGTTAGAAGGACCCTTCTTGTCCAGTATGGTAAACTTGGTTAAACTGGAGCATTAGAGTCTCCCATTGATAGCTTAGATCACATTTCTACACTTGTGCTTTTCTCAAAGCCCCAGCTCTTCTTGATGGACTAGAGTTGGTAAAGTTCTTTGACCATCTACTGGCCACCAGCATACTTTAAATAATGAAGAAAAGATCAGGAATCTGTGCCAGGCGTGGTGGTGCACGCCTTTAATCCCAGCACTCAGGAGGCAGAGGTAGGAGGATTGTCATGAGTTTGAGGCCAGCCTGAGTCAATAATGAGTGCCTGGCCTTGTCCTAGGCCAGCCCGTGGGCTTGGATAGGTCATGTCCCTCTAGCCTTTAATCCTTCCACAGCTAGTCTCTTGGGTCTCCTTTTCCCTCCATGTGCTACAGGCCTTTGCTTCCAGGGGTGCTGTATAGAAGCGAAAGTCCCCACTGCTGGGATTCCTCTCTCAGTAATATAACCTCATCCGGTTTTCCTGCCCATTTATTACTTTTTCCAGATCAAGACCACCTGGATAAAGAAATAGAAAAACTCCGGAATCAACTTAAAGTGAAGGTCAACCGCCTCTTTGAAGCTCAAGGTACTGATTGACCTGGTGGGCCTAGAGAGAGGGGATGGGAGCCATGGGTACTAAAGATAGCAGATGTGGGAAGCCCCTCAGAGGTGGATGGTGGCAGGGCTGTGTATCTGTGGTGCTGGGAGAGTGGGAAGTGGGCAGTGGTTGTCTAGCTACCGAGAAGTAGAATTGACAGGAATGCTATGGGGCTTATTTCTGTCACAGACCTTTTCAGGGACTGGGAGCTACCTGGGGTGATCTTACCACGTGTCAGAGCATGGTGTGGGAACAAGGGGGCTCACACAGAAGAACTTGAAAAGCCTCAGTCAGAGGTCAGAACTGAAATTCTGATGACCCCAAGCACTCCAGATGGGTTACAGGTCTGGTCCACATCTGGTCGACTCTGGGCAATAGTCGTGACTCTGCAGGTTCTTGACCCAGAAACAGTGTTGAGGTGCATGAGCCCATGCATTGCAGAATCTGAGGCCCAGGCCCATCACCCTTAGGCAGAGTTTGGCAGCAGGAATGCAGTGTTAGCTACTTTCCTGGGCCTTGCTCCAGAGCAAGTGGTAGGTTGGGCAGCAGAAGGACCATCTTGCTTATGGGTTGTCTTCTCTCCCAGGCAAACCAGAGCTGAAGGGTTTTAACCTGAACCCCCTCAACCAGGATGAGCTTAAAGCCCTCAAGGTTATCTTGAAAGGATGAGACTCAAGCAGCAAGATGGGGGATCTAGGACCGCATCTCCCTGTGGTTACAGACCTAAGACATCCAGCCTTAAGATTCACAAGGATAGGATTGATTAACTCTACAAGGGAGAAAGCATCTGGAATGTGGCTCCTATACAGCATCTCTTCTTCTGTAATGCTTGGCTGCTTTGTGATGGCTGGAGAGAATCTCTGCCTGGCGTGGCCACCGGAGCTCGGTACACACAAGACCTATTGACAGTCCCTGGCAGCTGCCAGTAGGTGTGTGGGGGTGTGACAAGAACTGCAGCCGGCACTTCTCAACAGTGGCCTACTGTTCAGATGGATCTGGACTGAGAAGGAGGGTGGAACAGGAACTTCGTTCCAGCTTTCTACTCCATGGAGAGTCATTTCAGACAGCATGTGTAATGGAATTGGAATAAAGCAGGTGACTGGCAGATGACCTCTGCGTGGTGTAGATTCTTAGTGCTCTGCTTCATGTTCACCAGTCATCTAAGGGCAGACACTTTTCCCTTTTTCCTGCTGGCTTCCTAGAGTGACTGCTATTGGTTTAGGTGGTCTTGCAGAGTCCTGTTCCAGGGCAGGTGAACAGAGCTCCCTCCTAATGCGCTGCTTACTATAGAGTGCTGTCCACCTCCCCTGAGAGCAGGGCCTGGGCCAGTGCTACTCAGAGTCTGCCTTCCTGGTCAGATCCAGTGTGAATGGGTTGTGAGAGCAAAACTGCCCTGTGTATCGGTGAGGGCTCAGTACATGGTAACAACAAGCAAATCACAGCTCTGGTTGTCACATTCTGTCCTTTGCTGAGAGCCCAGCCCTTTTAGAAACCACCTATGAAGAGGGGGCCCTGGCCATGAAATGAATATGTGAAAAACAACATCAGGACTAGACAGGTGGAGAGCAGGTGGCAAATATAGGGCACAATTTGCCTGTTCCTCTGGCTGCACTTGGCTCATATGGAAACACAAGCTGATATAACCAGAGCTTAAGTGTTTTTCAAAATGGACTGGAAATTTAGATTAAGTTGAATCTCCTATATTTTAAATATCACTGATGAATTCAGGAAATTTTGAAATCTTGAGTATTGGGTAAGCATAACACCTTATATAAGTCAAGTTTGACCAGACCTAGTTTTGCGTTTCGGGTTTTTTTTTTTCCTTTTTAGTTCTGAGGACTTCTAATTTAGTGCTCTGTGTATTAGCTGGGGAACAGGTTGTTTGCTGTACAGGAATAAACATTTTCAATTACAGTCAATGAATTGTTGATGTTAAAGAGATGATTAGTCTTTGGTGGCCACAGAAAGATTTTATAGAGATCCTGTGTTTTTCCCATGATAGCCCTAGGAGGTAGAGCCAGAACAAGTCCCGCCTTGGTCCACTGGGACTCGTGAGTAGCTCTAGAGAGGAATGCTGCACAACAGTGGGCAAGGGTGAGGAAGGTCCTTGAGCTCTGGACTGGGACAAGCTCCAAGATATGCTTGGTGAGCAAAGCAGGCAGAGCAGTGTCTATGAGCTGACTAGACATGGCGCGGTTCCATTGTACAGAAACTGCAGAGTTGAAGATGGAGGATGTTACCACTACCCTTCTGTAAACTTTAACTGTATATGAATATGTGATATTTTAAAATACAGTAGGAAGAAACTAGAGAGTTGTAGAACCCACTTTGGTGGGTGCTGTCTGGACTGCTTGGTGTGCAGTTCCATCAGAATGATGTCCCTGCCTGCCTTCCTAGCAGGGTGGATCCTAGACCGAAGGGCCAATCCATCTTTATTTTGGAAGTGTGGAGCCTGGAGCCCATGCCTGGCTGCATGGGCTGGGAATCCCTGTGCTCTGGTAACGCAGCTCCTAGCCTTCCCATGGCCAGATGTTTCACTTGAATTTGCTCGCATTCTTCTTCCAGAACCCACTTTGGGTTTATCTTAGGCAATCAGGTTCTACCACTTATATTCAAAAGGACTGCCCAGAAGCAGGGGCAGTGGTAGATGGAGCTGCCTGGATCCCTGTGGCAGGTCCTCATTGAAAGTTTGTCTCCCAGCCCAGGTTTGTTGCAACATCTCTTAAGAGGGGGCTTCTAAGTGCAATGTAGGAGTGATTTAAAACGCTCAGCTCAAGCCAGGTGTGGTGGCGCATGCCTTTAATCCCAGCACTCAGGAGTCAGAGGTCGGAGGATCACTATGAGTTCAAGGCCACCCTAAGACAATGTAGTGAATTCCAGGTCAGCCTGAGCTAGTGAGACCCTACCTTGAAGACAAAACAAAACAACAACAACAAAAAGCTCAACTTAAACAGGAAGCCCTAGGACACCCTTGCACTCAACTTAAACTCATTTTCCCAGAGATCCTCACTAAGCAGCTCAGCTCTGCCTCCCCAGTTCTCATCTTGTCCATCTGAGAAGTGGGGATGCTCTGCTCAGCAGTTTTCCCATGGTGGTCAGGGGTCCGTGGGGTTCCCCTGACATGCAAGTCTCTGTTGCAGAGCATGTGGTTAGGGCTTAGCACGCTCCCAGACCTGTAGTAAACAGTCTAAAACAGTTAACTTTGCAAGCACAGCTTGAAGACAAGTTCTTGCCAAGGGACCCTTTTAACATGACCAGACCAAAAGGCCAAAGCCAGGAGGACTCTGCTGTAGCCGACAGCATCGTGAGGCAGACCCACTGCCATCGGACTGTAGATAGGATCTGTGCTTTATTAGAGCTGGTCTCTGGACCCAGTCACCAAGCCAAGCCAAGATTGACTGTCTCCTGGTGCAGTGATGGTGGGGCGGGGAACCCAGGGGCTGGTCCAGGTAGTAAGCAGAGGTTACTATGGGTGTGGAGAAGGGAGAGAGGCAGGGAGGTGAGAGTCATGTGGTATACTGTGGGGAGAGGCCAGGGTCACACCTGCCAGGGCCTCTTTCCTCCAGTTGGGGTCAGCTGGGAGTTTTCTTCTGCATTTGAAGAGAACGGAACAACTGTCTCAGCTGTTTCTTCCGATCATTGATGCAGCCTGGAAAAAGAAGTGGGGTGTTGGTTGGGGTGGCCTGTGTGTGGAGGGTAAAGGGGCCTATGTACCCACTAGCTGGGGAAAGGAGGGGACAGGAGCCATGCCTGTACTGCCCAGGCCTCTGAGCCCTCAGCTTTCTCAGGATGACACCATCACCTTGCTCAGAGAGTGAATCCAGAAGCCATGAACAAAGGCTACCACTGGCCTGAGGCTCACCTCCCCAGCCAGGCTGCCTCGGGCACTGGACCCGATGAACCTCTCAAGCCCCGACAGGCATACCTTGCTAAGAGACAAGTTTTCCCCACAACTGTCCCTGGCTTATGGAAGTCTGTCCCAGGCAGTCCATGCCAAGAGGCTGCCTCTCCCAGCACACTCACCAGGCAACCTGTTTCCTGCTCGGTCTCAAGACAGCTCCACAGCCATTTAATCTTATGGCACGTACACTGATGACACTTAAAATGCTGCTTGGCTGACTGGAAACTCCATGGCCACAAGTACTGACTTGGAGATGCCTGCTGTCTTCTTAGAACCCCAAATCCCACTCCTGTCTCCAGGGTACCCACCAACTATTGAGGCTTCACTCATGTGCATTCTATCAAGGTGCAGGGTGTTTGTTTTTTTAATTCAAAGCTAGCAAGTTGTAACCTTTCTGGGAAGCAGCTTGGTTTCAGTAACTTGGTCCCTTTGGCCCAGTCAGTCTGCTTCTAGGAACCTGTCCTGAGGAAACAACCCAGAACAGCAACTGAGTTTTATGGGCAAGGATGTTCACATGGTGTTACTGATACAAGTAAAACTGGAGTTTTGCCAAATGCCTAATTATAAGAAATTGGCTTGGTCAGTGTTGGCATAGGCACAAACAAAATTTTTTTTTGTGGCCATGTCGTAAGTGTAATTCTGTCAGGTGGAGGGAAATCTGAGGTGAGGACTCAGGTGCTGGAGTTCAGCCTGGGCCCATCATCCCTGTGACTACCACCTTCATCAGTCCATGTAACCTCAGGAGACCACTTCCTTGCTTGTGGGATGATCACACAAGCTGCCCGCCTACAGGTGAAATGTGATAATGTATTTAAGACGTTTGTCCAGACCTGGCTCAAAAGTGTTCACACACATGTGAGTTCTTCACATTCCTGAATGGAAAAGTGCCACATGGTAAAGTGGGACTCAAAACCCCAGCCCTATGCCAATTTTTTAAAAGAAAAAGTATGAATATATGCATTTTTGAAAAACTGGAAGGAAACACCAGATTGTTAAAGATGGTTATGTCTGGGTGTGTTTTAAAATTTCCTTCTTTAGTTTTCAAATATTCTACAATGAGTGTGAATTTTTATAATCAGAAGAATTTCATATTTTATATACTAACTTTATAATGGGACTCTGAAGCCCTTATTTCTCTTAATGTGTTAGGTATTTTTAAATTTTGTTTTCCACCTAAGGCTTTTGAAATCCCCTTCTTGGCAGATCATTTACTGCGTGCCAGGCAGTGTCCTAGCCACAGAGAAATGATCCATCCCTGTTTGATGAAGAGGAGAAGAGGAGAAAGCTACATAGTCTCTTGCCCAAACCAAATAGCCATTATTGCAGATTGAACTGAAACCATTTCTCTGCTTTGCCAAGCAGCCTCCTACACTACCTGCCCCTCCAGTGACCTGTCCCTTACTCCACTTCCCATCTGGCCCAACATACCAAGGTGTGTGTTGGTCACAGAATTCCCTGACAGATCAGGAGGCCCCTCCTCTCTGCTGACAGGGCCGTCGTTCCACATGAGGTCAAAGCCTCCAACTCGCTTTTCTCTTCCTGTGAGCCTGGACAGCCAGGAGATGCAGAGGATTAGAGAAGCCGCAGTTGGGGCCTTCAGGACCTAGCCAGGTCCCACCCTACCTCAGCCTTAACTGCTGTCCACCTCAGAATTCTTTCTTTGGTCCAGCTCCTTACTGGCTGTCACCAGGGGTCATGCAGCTCTCCAAGGGGTCATCCCATTTTTTCCTGAGGGTCCTGAACTTGTCCTCAGTAACCTGCTGAGTAATCTATGATTTCTGGCTTAAAATCTGCTTGCTTCCCCAGACCATAACCACTGTGGAGTCTAGAACTAGATCTGTCATAAGCTCTCTACTTTGTGGCCCAGACTGGCCTCCTGAGGCTGGGATTACAGATGTGAGCTACCACACCTGACTGTCCTGTTCTTTACTGTGTCCCTAATGTATGACATAGGGCCTGGCACATAGTGGAAGCTCAGGTGTCTGTCAAATGGACAAGTAAGGGCGACATGGAAGCCTGAGGTTTCTCCCTGCTTTGTGTCTGATGTGCTTCCTTCCTTTCAGACCCACTCCTTTCTTGCCCCATGTGGATCAAACAAGGTGACCCTGACCCTACCCCAGAGGCAGACACAACATGTAGGCTGGTCAACCAGAACCACAATGATTGGTTCAGGGATGGCATATGACTTAGTCCTGGCATGAAAATTAGCCAGACTCATGGGGGGAGGAGGGCAAGAAACTGTATGAGTGCACGTGCCTGGTGTTGACTGCACATCTGGAGTCACCCATTCCTGATGCCAGCTGCTGCATTCTTGCTATCATGCACAATGTTAGAACATTAGTACTGGGCACTCGCTGGGAGCTGGGCACTTTATAATGAATTGTCTTGATAAATTAACAACTCTGAGAGGAGTCATGTTTTCTGTTTTACAGATGAGGAAATTGAGGCTCAAACAGATGAAGGGACCCACAGTCCACAGTCAGACGTTTTGAGAAAACCCTGCTAGACTGAGCTCTCTGCCCTAGGAAAGGCTGAGTCCTTGGGCTATGGAAATACATTTCTCTATCTATGGAATGGGGACATCTCCAAGTTCTGAGTCCTCCCTTAGTGGGAACCTGTTGACCTCAGACAGGGTGCAGGGAAGACCACACCTGGCTTCCATGTCCACTATATGCAGGGTGTCCTCCAACAAGCAGGTCTTGAGCTCGTAGTCCTCCTGGCTGCTGGCTGTCAGTGACGGGGATGCGTTCACTTCTAGAAGCCACCTGGGGAGAGCAATGAGAAACAGCCTAGGGGTTACTTGGTTCTTGGAGGCCCTGCCATTTCACTGAGGCTACAAGGGTCCAGGGTCCTGCTCCCAGTTCTCCACGGGTGCCCCTCAATATGTCTACACTGAAGAAGGGCATTCACAGGAAAGAAGGTGGTGCGTGGTCACAGCCTCATCACGGGGCCTCCTGCCTATGTGGCTCTGCCCTCTTCCAGGGGGAGGCAAGAGAACTTCCTTCCTAGAGGATGTGTCTCTACAACTGGCAACTGCCCTGCAGGATGGGGCACTGGGGAAGCTGGCCAGTTGGGAAGGGCATTCTGTCCAAAAGGGCTTTCTGGAGTGTTGCCCTGTGTGTGAGCCCAGAATTATTAGACCTGACTGTTTTTCTAGAAAAACCCTGAGTTAATTTTTATGTAAATATCTCTCAAATATTAGAGCTTGTTAATATTCTTAAATTAAATACAAAAACATTCTGAAGGAGTCTCAGCAGCAGACCTCTTGTTTTGAACAAGCGTCATTTCACAGACTAGAAGCTGGGGATCCCTCAGCAGGCCAGCAGGGGACCAGGGCCACTGCCTCCACCTAAGCTTATATCCCCAGCGTGCACCCTAATACCTCTCACATCTCACTGTGATGAATGAGAGACCCATGCGTGCTATGACTTAGTTTCCCTTGAGCCAATGGCTGACTTAGGTCTTGCTTTTTCTCCTGGTTCTCAGAGGTCCTCGGCATGGGGCCTGGTGACCTTGGGTAGAGGAGCCATCTCCCTCATCCAGCAATGCTGATGGGAGAAGCTCTGCTGAGACCTGGATCTGGCTTTGCCCTTGACATACAACTGACCTTAGGTTCCCTAAACAATCCACAGGGTCACCATGTCCTGTCGCATCATGTGAGGCCACCGCTGTGGTTCCTGGCAGCTTAGGCTTATACTACTTGCCAGGTCCTCCTCCTCCAAACACCGTGGGGGTTCACAGAATTCTTGGCAAGAACTGACACTCTACAGTTTTCCCTGACGAAGCACTATGCACCCTCCATGCACCAAAACTTGCCAGAGTGCAAATTTCCTGCCTGGTATGACAGGAGCATGCTTGACAGCTGTGGAATTCTGTCCTTCAGGTATGATATGACCTTGAAATCAGAGCAGCTGTAACCACCTGCATGAGACTCACTGCATGCACCCACTTGTGGGAGAGAGGGCTCACAAAGCTCACCAGGGCCTTGTTCTCTGTGGATGTGTAAATGGCTAACAATTGCTGGTGGAGCGTGCAGGACTCAGGTGTTGGAGCTGCCTGTAAAGTGCTCATACTCCTGTAAGTAACCCCACTTAAGTTCACTGGTTCACCAAGGTAGACTTGGCTGAAATCATTTCTTTATTCTGTTGTTTCCCTCTCCGTCTGGGATGAATAGAAATAAGACTCCCTAGAAAATGTCATGTAGTACTTGACACCTGAACAGAGACACACGACCAATCAAAGGTGAGTTTGGGAGGATCAGCCATATTGACCCTGCTGTGGGTGATGAGACATGTGACAGAGGCTGCCGTGTCTGAAGGAGTGCATGGAGTGGCACACCTCCTTGATGATGGGTCACCGTGTAGGTACAGAGCTGCCTCAGTAATGGCCAATGGACTACTGAACATATTGTTACCCTGGAAGTACCATGCATGGGGTGGGACCATCAGCAGGCTGTGGAAGCAATTGTGTGGCCTTTGCTGTGGGTGATAAGACATGCAGCTAAGGCTCAGCTGTCTAGCCAGGAAGAACCTGCCCATGTAAGGGAAGAATTATAACCAGAAAAGACATGTTGGTGCTCTCCTACGTACGAACCTCTGGTTTGAGCAGAAGAGGGGGAAATGGCAGAAGATACCCTCTTTAATACAGGCAAAGAGGAAATTCATGATTCAGAATACAGGTGGGGTCGGGGCTGAGGGTGGGAAGGGCTTAGTAAGGATTCGGTACTGGAATACTGCCTGTGAGCTGCTTGAATAGGGAAAGACTTGTTCTGTTTTGTTTTTGAGTTGGGGCTCACTACCTAGTCCTAGCTGAGCTGACATCTTCTATGTCGACCAGGGTGGCCTCAACCTACTGTAATCCTTCTGCCCCTGCCTTCCAGAAGGCTGGAATTACAGATGTTTACCAGCAAGCCTCTCAGGAAAAAGTTAAACAAACAAAAAAAGTCAGCTAGGCTTGTAAGGCGGTGGGACATGGGAGCCTGTGGGATCAGTCTGAGTGCCGTGGAGCAGAGAAACTGAGTAATAGAATTATCTGTCCTTCCTTGAGACAAAGGCTGCATAACCTGAGGAAGGAAATCAGTCCCTGATGGACTGGCTCATGAGCTGAAGCTGGCTGAGGGCTCCCTGAAGACCAGGGACTGGATGACAACAGAAGGATAGGTACTAATGAGGGAACTGGGCATGGCAGAGGTGGTGTTTAATGTCCATTTCACTAGGTTGGTTGGGACTGTGTTCAGTGGAGAGTTAAGAAAGAGGCTGAGAGCTGGAGAGATGGTTCAGCACTTGGGGCACTTGCCTGTGAAGCCTAAGGACCCATGTTCTACTCTCCCGATCCCACATAAGGCAGATGCACAAAGGTGAGGCAAGTGCAATGTCACACTTGCCCACTAAGTGGTACAAGCATCTGGCATTTGCAGTGGCTGAGGCCCTGGCCCTGGCCTACCAATTCTCTCTAAAAATAAACAAAAATTAGAAGAAGAAAGAGGCCGATTCAGCAGGGACCTCAGGACTGACACGGGGCTTCAGTGGCTTTGCTGAGTCCCAAGGCATGATCTTTATGAGGTAGGAGGCGCTCTTGTTAATCTGGTATTGTTGAAGAGATGCCCACCATTGAGGTGGGCCAGCAGCTGTGCATTGGGACAGAAGGAGTATTGATTCTTTTTGAGAGGGGGGGGGGTGCTGAAAGAGAATGCTGAAGGAGTTTCCTGCTTCTCAAGTTGGGCTTTACACTCCCTGGAACAACAAATCTGACCGTGTTGCCCACCTGATACTGGTTTTAGAAGCATGGCAGATTCAGGAAAGAGAGGGTCATTGGATTGCAATGCGGTTCTAGAGATGACTACTGAGCAGTGTGAGGCAGGGTCAAAGTCCCTGCATGGAGGCTGTGGAGGACCATGGCATGGAGCTGTGAAGATCAACCATGGGTTGTAATAAAGACCCCAGGAGCTCGGAGATGTCAGAGCTCTGAGATAGTCACCAAGGAAAGCTGTAGGCTCAGGGTGGATTCTGCCTGGGCTGCAGGCAGCACAGCTGGGGAGGGGGGCAGAGTTTCATGAGCCTTTTGGAGCCCAGGGGATTGCATCATGAGCCCCAGGTGCTGGACAGGGAGCTGTAGGAGTTGATGTTTGCCCTTCTGGTTTTCTATCTTGGACTGGTCCAATTTTTCCTTGCTATGCCTTTTTTTTTTTCAATAGCAATGTTTTCTCTGTGTTGTTATATGCTGAAAGTGTACAATTTGTGTTTTTATTTTACAGAGCTTGCAGTTAAGGGAGTGTCTTGAATCTCAGATGAGACTTAGAACTTCTGAACAGTGCTGGGACTGTTAAACTTTTGAGGTTGGACTGGATGTGTTTTGCATTAATAGAGGATCACGAGTCTTTGGGGGGCTGGGGTGGAATGTGGTGGTTTGAGTGTAAAGTGTCTGGAGTGCAGTATGCACACCGTGAGCCCCGCTCCCTGGGCCCCTAGCCACTTACGGCTTGAGGTCCTGGTCGATGAGAATGTCGTAGCCGTATAGCTCAAAACAGTGCTTGTCACTGATGATCACCTTCTGCACGCTCTGCAGGCTCTTGATGAAGATGTTGTCTATGTCCCTGAAGAGCCTCTCCACTGTCTCGGGGCCGTGCTTTGACGCCAGGTACTGCCGGAAGCGCTGAAGCATCCACTTGCAGCCCTGAGGCCCAGGCAGCCAGGATGGGAGAAGGGGACCCAGTTAACCGAAGCCCTCTGATGGGATAGCCCCTCAGACTTGGCAGGAAGGGCGCAGCCCAGAGCCCTGTAATCGGGATAGTTGGTTGTGGTCCTCTTCATGGGGTGAAGATTCGACATAACACAAAGTACTCGCTGGATCTCAGGCCCTGGGGCCTAGGGAGGCCCTTCCCTGGCTACACTGCACTACCTACGTTTGCCTCCCAAGGCCAGGGAGAAACTAGCAGGCTGCTGCTCCCAGGGCTGGGCCATGTGAGAAGAACCAGGGGAGGGAAAAGAAAAGAGCATGAGAGAGATGTGGGAGCTCAGTCACATGTAACCCCTGACACGCCTGATACATCTATATTTGAACCTGTATTTCAGGTTATTAGATAGATTGGAGGTGATTGATAGAATATCTAAATGATGTATCAATTGATTGATTAATCATAAAGGCATCTAAGATAGGAAGGTCGAACACATTTTGTATAGGGCTGTGTTAGTCTAACGTTCAAATATTTAGCCTTGTGTTAAGTGGCCCACCATTGTACCCTTGCTTTGGCTCTGCTGATGGTAAGGGTGGGCTTGCCCTCACTGATAAAAACTATGGTCTGTCCTGGGCTCCTTGTCACTCTGCTTTTCCCACCCCAGCCCTGCCCAAGAGGAGAGCCCAAGCCCAGCTTTCTCACCTTCTTTGGATGGTAATCAGGAGACGTCTTTTGCACAGCAACATTGGTGAGGTGAACATCTGGCAGAAGTCAGTGGTCAAGGTCCAATTATGGACAGGAAGAGCAAGCCCTGCTTTGAGCTACCCCGGGGACTGAGCTGAGACCCTGGCCAGCATATAGTTCATGTGTGTGAGTTTTGGAGTCAGACAGGCCCAAGTAAAGGTGGGGCATCTTAGGGACTGTGGGCCCCTGAGCAGGTAACCTCTTTGTCACCCCACCTATTAAATGGGAGTACTTAGTACATTGGCACCACAGGATTATTTGGAGGCTCAAATATGATATAATGAAGTGTCTCTTAAGAGTATTTAGCATAGTTGACGTGACTATACGATCAAGAAGAGAGAAAATGCTCTAACAAGTACAGGGACCAAACATAGACCAAACCCCTGAGGAGACAGAGCTCCCTGTCAGCAGAAGGATTTGGGCTAGTGGTCCCTTTGTTGGAATATTGGAGAAGGAATATAGCACTGGGAAGGATCAGGGTGGCCGTGAAAGACCCAGGCCTGAGAATCTGCCTTTTCTATCACTGCTGTCACCAACTCCAGTGACGCATTAGTAGTCACAGAACAATTCACTTGCACATGACCTGGGTTCAAGTCCCCAGCACCCATGGAAAGCCAGATACACAAAGTGGTGCATGTGTCAAGTTCATCTAAAGTGGCAGGAGGCCCTGGCATGCCCAGACTCACTCTCTGCTTCTCAAATAAATAAAAATATTTTTAAAATAAGATGGAGCCGGGCGTGGTGGCACACACCTTTAATCCCAGCTCTTGGGAGGCAGAGGGAGGAAGATCAGCCTGAGTTCAAGGCCACCCTGAGCCTACATAGTGAATTTCAGGTCAGCCTGGGCTAGAGTGAGGCCTTACCTTAAAAAACCAAAAAATAAAATAAGGTGAAGAACAATAGAATAAGACATCTGATGTTGACCTGTGGCTGTCACATGCACCCACACATACATACAAGCATGTATACACACACACATGCACACCACATACAGACACTCTCTCTAAAGAGAAAGAGAGATTGATATGTGCTACTGCATAGGAAACATTGAAAACATCATACTGAATGAAAGAAACCATACACAAAAGACCATGCAATATATAATCCCATCGATATGAAATGTCCCAACAGGCAAATCCATAGAGACAGAAAGGGGGTGCAGAGGGCTGGGAGGGGAGCTGAGGGTTGCTGAGGACTGATAGCTAATGGGTTTGGAGTTTCAAAATTTTTTCTGTTTATCTGAGCACACACACGCATGCATATGCATACAAGGGTTTCTTGCTTTTGCAAATGAATGCTAGACAGACCAACACTTTTTGTGAATGGTCTGGCTTTTATATGGGTGTTAGAGATTCAAACTTGGACTGATAGGCTTTGTAAGCAAGTGTCTTTAATGGCTGAGTCATCTCCTCAGCCCCAAGGGTGTGGGATTTGGGGAGGAGATAATAAGCATGTTCTAAAACTGTGCTGTTGGCTGTGTGAATGGGATACCAACCATCTCAGTGTATGAGAACAGCATGAATTGGATAGCATATGCATTCTATCACAAAGCTCTCTATATATCAGAATATATAAAGATAAGCCGGGCGTGGTGGCGCATGCCATTAATCCCAGCACTCGGGAGGCAAAGGTAGGAGGATCACCATGAGTTCGAGGCCACCCTGAGACTACATAGTGACTTCCAGGTCAGCCTGAGCTAGAATGAGACCCTACCTCAAAAAAACAACAAAAAAAATTTTAATATATAGATATATATAAAGCTTAATCACAATGAAACTTATTTTTAAAAAGAAAAGTGGGGTGTTGAGTGAATCAATAAATCCCTTGTGGATGGTTTATAACTATACAAATGTGGACAAGGAAAATGCTGCTGATGTTCAGTGAAAAAAAAGTTACATTTATGCCTTTACTCATATGTAAAAAGTGACAACAAAAAACCACCCATGAACCTGGAGGAGATCCACCAGAATGGGGACTCATAATTAGTGATTGCTATGAGGGTACTAGAGAAGGCTGCTTTTTTTTTCATTTTGGGGGGTTTAAAAAAGCATTTAAAGCCGGGTGTGGTGGCGCAGGCCTTTAATCCCAGCACTCGGGAGGCAGAGGTAGGAGGATTACCAAGAGTTCGAGGCCACCCTGAGACTACATAGTTAATTCCAGGTCAGCCTGGACCAGAGTGAGACCCTACCTTGCAAAACCAAAAAAAAAAAAAAAAAAAGCATTTATTTGCAAGGAGAGAGAGTGCCCCAGAGCCTCTTGCTGTTGCAACTCCAGATGTATGTGCCCCTTTGTGCATCTGGCTCCATGTGGGTACTGAGGAGTCAAACTTGGGCCAGCTTTCTCCTCCTTCCCCTTTTTCTCTTCTGCTTCCCCCTCCCCCTCCTTCGTCTTATTTATTTATTTATTTATTTATTTATTTATTTATTTATTTATTTTTGAGGTAGGGTCTCACTCTAGCCCAGGCTGACCTGGAATTCACTCTGTATTCTCAGGGTGGCCTCAAACTCATGGCGATCCTCCTACCTCTGTTCCCGAGTGCTGAGATTAAAGGTGTGTGCCACCACGCCCGACTGTTTTTGTTTTTTTGAGACAGAGTCTCATAAACTGACCATATAGCCAAGGATAACTTGAACTTCTGATCCTCTTGCCTCCATCACTCAAGCGTTGGGATTACAGGCATGGACCACTATGCGTGGTTCATAGAGTGCTGGAGAGGAAACCCAGGGTTTTGTGCATGCTAGGCAAGCACCACCCAACTGAGCTAGCCCCCGCTTTTGCTTTTTTGTACTTTTCTGAATTTCCTGATTTATCTTTAATGAGCCAGTCCACTTTTATGATGAAAATTTTATCCTGTAAATTCTTTATTATCTTTATTACCAGAGCAGAGCACATCAGTTATAGAAATGATTCCTATCGACAGGGGACAGCTAAAGTGGAAAACAAACACGTTGCTGGCCTGATTCTAGTCCCCTGCAGTTTTCAGAGTTAGTTCCTCACCGATGAAGATCCTCTCATGCTTTTCCCCAAACAGAAACATGTTTTTTAGAGATGAAAATGTAATTGTTGGGGCTGGGAATATGGCTAAGTGGTTTAAGGCACTTTCTTGTAAAGCCTGTTGACCAAGGGTTTGATTCCCCAGAACCCACATAAAGCCAGATGCACAAAGTGATGCCTGTGCCTGGAGATCCTTTATAATGGCAAAAGGTCTTGGTGTACCCATACTGCCTTTCTCCCTCTCTGATAAATAAGCAAAAAATAAATAAGATACAATATATGATCATTAACAACCCACTTGTATATGTGCCATTTTTATCACTTATTCATAGACATTTTTCCTTGTCCCATCTCAACTACCCTCGACAGGTAGCTGCTCTAGAACTCATTCACCTGCCCTTAAGGTGAGCTGTTTCTACTTGTTCACTGTCATGTAGGGTGTTTCAGCTAGTATTTTTACATTTTGTGAATATACATATGTGTGTGCATATGAGGCAGTTTAGGGTTAGCAGGGCCCTCAAAAGTAAAAGTGACAAATATCCTTGAGCCTATAAGAGGAAATAGAGTTTTCCTTGTCTCGTTTTCCCTAAGTGAGCCCTCATAGCCAGCACTTTACTACAGACCAAAAATGTCAAAAGAAGCCAAGCATAATGGTGCACACCTTTAATCCCAGCCCTTGGGAGGCCGAAGTAGGAGGATCACTGTGAGTTGGAGGCCAGCCTGGAACTACATAGTGACTTCCAGGTCAGCCTGAGCAAGAGTGAGACTCTACCTCAAAAAACAAAACAAACAAAAAAAGTCAAAAGCAGTCCCCTTTCCTAAAGGACAAATGGGATCACTCTTTTCCTGGACCTGGCATGGGGGTGGACTGACTTCTCAGCCCCCATACACTGAGTCCTCATAAAAGACCCTGATCAGAGTGACTTTCCCTGCTGCAGACCCCTCCACTTGGGAGCTCTTCCTGCCTTAGTGGGGTGGTTTTGCTCATCCTGGACCACCCCCTCCTGTTGTACAGGAGTTCTGCCTTCCTTCTCTTTAGTGCTATGGTAAAATCTTTCCCACCTTCACCTTTGTGGTCAGTGGGTTTCATTTGTTGAATTCATAAGCCAAGATCTTGGAGGCCAACTGACTGGGTGGAAGTTTTGAGTGACTGACCATGCAGTACCCTAACTTCTAGGTTACAGCTCAACCAAGAGCCGAGAAAAGCTCCATTGTTCTCAAAGACACTCCAAATTCCTATATCACACATATTTGAATAATTATGTATAAACTACTATATTATATACACCAAAGTTAAGCTAAGTGTATTTATTATTTTACTATACAAACATTACTATTTTAAAGTTGGTAAGTAATATCAGAAGCAAATACAGCAACATATATATCTGTTAAATGTGGGTAGTAGATGCCTAGGGATTCTTTTGTGGTTGTGTTATTTTTTTTAAATAATTTTTATTTAATTAATTTATTTATTTGAGAAAGAAAGAGGCGGACACAGAGAGAATGGGTGCACCAGGGCCTCTAGCCACTGCAAAAGAACTCCAGACACATGGGCCACCATGTGCATCTCTGGCTTATGTGGGTCCTAGGGAATCAAGCCTGGGTCCTTTGGCTTTGCAGGCAAGTGCCTTAACTGCTAAGCCATCTCTCTAGCCCCTATCTTCTGTGGTTTTGTTATTTTCATGTCAAGATTAAACAATTAAAAATGGCGGGGGAGATCCCTCAACGGATGAAGTCACGCAAGTATGAGGACCTGAGTTCAGATCCCCAGAACCCATGAAAAAGCTGGCTGCTATAGCGGCCACCTACTAATCCAGCAGGTCTGCAATAAGATGGGAGGCAGGGTGGGAAGATTTTCCAGAAGCTCACTGGCCGGCCAACCTGGTGAACGCACCAGTGAACAGCAAGAAACCATGCCTCAAACAAGGTGGGGGGCGAGGACCCATGCCCAACCTCAACACCAGCACAAACAAACCAGCCCTGACACAGAAGAGCCTGTGGGTGCACATGCACACACACATGTGTGCGCGCGCGCGCACACACACACAATTAAAAACAATTTAAAAGAAGGGTGGAAATGATGTGCAGCGACTAACTGTGAATATTTAATGAGCGAAGCCTCATTAAGTGGAACCCGCTGGGAGAGGGCATGGCTTGTTGAGTTAGTCCCCCGATGCTTAGAGAGCAGTTCAAACACTGGAAAATGGCCCAGGGGAGCGCTGAGACCCACTGAGGATCACGGGCAGGCCCAGTTCTCGGTGCTTTGTGTGTAGTGTTGAATTTTAATAAAAGTGAGACAACAATAAGATTAAACTACATTTGCTGACATGCATGTACTAAATGCTTGTTGGAATTACAGAATAAAATAAACATACTAGAAATGAAGCCAGGAAAGTATCAGAAACAAACTGTAGAACAGTGTCACAGGAACACACTGTAGAACACACTCAGAGTGACCCAGCCCCAGTGCTCAGGAACACACTGTAGAACACACTTGGAGGGGCCCAGCCCCAGTCCACTGGCTGGCAATGCAAATGCACTACATTGGACACACACTTAAACTGAGCGATGAGCTGAGGGCAGAGAGATGTGGCTGGCTGAAAGCTTGGCTGGGTGCCCTGGTGGAGCCTGGCAGCAGGGAGCTATTTCTTGCACAGTAATCTCCACGTGTGGCTTTGCAGGCCTGCAAGTTATCACCTCAACGTTCTCAATTGTCTCTCCTTTCTCTTCTGAAGCTCAGACCTAAAACTTCTAACAACTGGTTTTTGTTGTTGTTTGCTTGGTTTTGTTCCATTTTTAAGGCAGGGTCTCTTTCTGGGGCCCAGACTGGTCTCAAACTCACAATCTTCCTGCTTTACTCTCCCAAGTGTTGAGATGACTGGTATGCACCACCATGCCCAGCAGAGTCTCGTTTGAAAAATGGAAGTGTGTTGTGTATTTTGTAGGTAGATTTAAAAGTCAGAGTATTATATATATAGAGTACTCTTGGTCTCACCCATTTTCCTCCCAGAGATGACTTGCTTCTAGTTTTTCTACCTCCCTACCTTCATCATCATCATTATTATTTTGGTGGTGCTAGGATCAAACCTATGGATTTCATGTGCTAGGCAAAGGCTCTAACACTAAGCCACACCCCCAGCCCTTTTTTCAGTTTCTTGTCTGTCATTCAGAGATGCCTGTGTTTTCTATAAGAGAACAGTTTTTTTTTTGTTTTGTTTTGTTTTGTTTTTTTTTGAGGAAGGGACTAACTTTTTAGCCCAAGCTGACCTGGAATTTATTCTGTAGCTCCAGGCTGGCCTTGAACTCACAGCAGTCCTCCTACCTCTGCCTCCCACACACTGAGATTAAGGAGTGAGCCACCATGCCCAGCTTAGACGTATAGTTTTTAACCTGAACAGTACTGTTCCTTTTCTTGTCTGTATCAATCCATAAAGTACTTTCAGCCATTCCACTTAACAGTTGCATGGGATTCCACTCTACAAATGCACTAATTCACTGTTGCCTACTTTTCTGCGTTTACATTCAAGGATTGTTCCCTATAGTCTTGGTGTGCCTGTGGGATACATTCCCAGAGGGGAACTGCTGGAGCAGAGAGTACGTGAATTGGGCTTTATCATAGCTGTTTACCAAGATTGTTTTGAGGGTGATACCATTTTATACTACCACCAACGTACACTGTCCCCAAGCCTTGCCAAGACAGCATGCTATCCAAATTTTGTTTTTTTGCCAATTGGATGGTGAAAATGGAATTGTATTTGAGTGAATGAATGAGCCAGGCCCTGAGCTCTGAAGAGACACACTGGCGGAAAGCTCAACAGGAAAGGAGGCTTATAGCGCCCTCCAAGTCTCAGGGAACAACGTTGCAGAAGCCAGCAGAAAGGCTGTAAGAGCCACAAAGTGGGAAGGAGTATCCTGAGACACCTCCCCCCCGCACCCCCTCCCCCGCGCGGGAGACTGGTGCGTTCATGACCACACAGTGAATACCTATAACCCCACTGAGGAGGGTCCTCAGTGGAATGGGGGCAGGGAGAGGAGGCATGGGAATATAATCTGATGGGAATACGACCAGTATGCAACATGCTCATACAACAAAAGTTCACAATTAGATTGCAACCCCTCCCCCAAGGGGCTAAGCCTATCTGCTCCCGTGAATATGAACAAACCTGATGTTAGGCACCCCCACTGAGACCCCATCCAGCAGAGCACTTTGTGGCGCACTGGCCCAAGAAGAAGATTGGACAGGAGCATAGGGGTGGGATGAAGGATACAATGGTCATCGATGCTGGTCAGCGTGAAGCGGGTGTTGGAGAACCGAGCGAAGCCATCGCGGTACAGCCAGGCCCGCAGCGGGATGTACTGAGGCCAAGGTGGGAGAAAGAAAGGAAGAAAAAAAAAAGAAGGGAGGGAAAGGAGATTCATATGGCACTTCCTAACTCCTGTGCCTGCCTTCTCTTCATGTGGAAGGCCCTTCCATCTTTCCACAGCAGCCTTCAATCACCTACTCCACTCCCATCACTGGGAGGTGCAGAAGGGAACAGAAAGACGGACCTCTTCTCTGCTCTCCCACCACATGAGGCGGGAGGCCCAGGCTGCGAGGCCCAGCCAGACTGAGCCTGTCTCAGACACTGTGTCCATGTACCAGCTCAGAATAGCATATCATGAAGATTTAAACATGTGCTGGATGGATGGATGGATGGATGGATGGATGGATGGATGGATGGATGGATGGACGGACGGACTGACAGACAGAAGAGGGAATATGGCAACTCATTAAGAGGGTTAGAGAAGGGTCTGGGGCCAAGATATCTGGATTTGAATCCTAGTTCTGTCACTCACCATGCGTGACTTTGGGCAAGTCTCTCAACCTCCCTCTGACTGTCTCTGTCTCTGTTGGTCTGTGCACACATTATGTGTATATAAGAGTGTGCTCATGTTCATATATTTGAGTTTGGATGTCAGTTCAGGTTTGGAGTTCAGAGGGCAACTTTTTGGTCAATCTTCACTTTCTACTTCTTTAAAAAATATTTTATGGGGCTGGAGAGATGGCTTAGCGGTTAAACGCTTGCCTATGAAGCCTAAGGACCCCGGTTCGAGGCTCGATTCTCCAGGACCCACGTAAGCCAGGTGCACAAGGGGGCGCATGCATCTGGAGTTTGTTTGCAGTGGCTGGAGGCCCTTGCGCACCCATTCTCTCTCTCTCTCTTTCTCTCTCTCTACCTGCCTATTTCTGTATCTCTCTCTCTCAAATAAATAAATAAATAAAATAAAATATTAAAAAAGAAGCTTCTAACAAAATTAATAAAAAATATTTTATTTATTCATTTGAGAGAGGGAGACAGAGAGAATGGGTGTGCCAGGGCCTTCTAACCACTGAAAAGGGACTCTAGACACATACGTCACTTGTGCATCTAGCTTTACGTGGGTACTGGGGAACCAAACCCGAGTTCTTTGGCTTTGCCGGCAAGCATTTTAACCTCTAAGCCATCTCTCCAGCCCCCTTTCTACCTCCGTTGAGGCAGGGTGTCTAGTTGTTGTTTTCCACCACATGCACCAGGCTAGCAGATCTTTGAGCTTTTGGTGAATCCTCCTGTCTCTGCCTCTTATCTTGCTGTAGGCATTTTGGGATTCAGGAAGCCCCCACCACAGCTTCTGGCTTTTCATGGATTCTGGGGGTTCAAACTCAGGTACTCAAGCTTGCACAGCGAATGCTTTATCCACTGACCTATCTCCCCAGCCCTCTGATATGTTTTTGCTTTTGCTTTTTAGAGACAGGGGTCTCTCTATGTAACCATGGCTGGCCTGGAACTCATTAGCTGGGGTGGCGTTGTAATTTGAATGCAAAATATCTCCCATAGGCTCATTTGGTTGGCAGCTGATGGCACTGTTTGGGAAGGTTGTGGAACCTGAGGAGGTAGAGCCTTGCTGGAGGAAGTGGGTGACTAGGAGGGGTCTTGAGGATTTATAGACCAGCTACACTTCCTATTCCCTCTCTCTCTCTCTCTGGCTGGATACAATGTGACCAGCCAGCTTCTCACTCCTGCTGCCATGCCTTTCCAGCCATGGTGGACTATATCCCCTAGATCTGTAAAACAAAATAAAATCTTTTTTTTTTTTTTTTTTTTTTTGGTTTTTCAATGTAGGGTTTCACTCTAGTCCAGGCTGACCTGGAATTCACTATGCAGTCTCAGGGTGGCCTTGAACTCACAGTGATCCTCCTACCTCTGCCTCCCAAGTGCTGGGATTAAAGGCATGCGCAAATCTTCTTTTCTTAAGTTGCATTCTGTTGGGTATTTGATCACAGTAACCGAGTAAAATAACTAATGCAGGTGGTGACACTGCCCTGTCCCTCCATGTCCCTGAGCTCCACCAGCAGGAGACAACTAGGCAAGCTCATGTGGGAAGAGGCCTTGCCATGGTGGACAACTCACCGACATGACCAGTACGTAGACACGCAGGTCAAACTTGCGGCCTGTTGGGCAGAGGAGGAATTGATTTGACTGTTAGACTCTGTGCTGGATTCTAAGATACAGCAGGGGACAGTTGGAAGATGGAATCTGCTTGTATGGAGCTGTCAGCACGACCACACAAGGCATGAGCAGAGTGGGGTGGGGGAGTCAGTGTTGGGGAGGGCCTGCAGGCCTGGTAGCTGGGGAAAGCCCTGTGGGAGGAGGTGCAGGCGCAGCCCAGGGTGGTGAGGCCTTCTGGCTGGACCAAGGCCCAGACAGGCAAAGAGCCTGGGCCGTAAGGGAAAGGAAGGAGGTGTGGCGAGCCAAGTGGCAGGGGACAGGACATGCATAGATGAGGTGGGACAGGTGAAAGGGCCAGGCTATGTGCACATGAGGACAGCAAAGTAGGCAGGGCCATCTTACCTCCAATCAGGTAGGGATTTTCGATGTAACGCTGAGCTACGTAGTTCTCTACTGGTATCTCATCCTTCTGATCATCAGAACACCTCATGTCCTAGTTGTGAGAAGACTGGTCATTAACATTTCACAAGCACTGTCTGTGTACCAGGCCTCATGCTGGATGCTGTATGTGGAGGACCTTATCTGATTCCTAGTTCAGTCCCCTCAGGTAAGTAGTCATGTCATTCCCATTTTACAGAAGAGCACCAGCAAAACAGAGGTATGTGTAGTGACTTGTCTGAGGCCACACAGCTGGTCACTGATACCCCTGAGGTGTGACTCCAATGCAGTTCAGGTCGAGAGTCTGAGCGGTTAACCTCTACACCACACTGCCCAGAGGACAGCCACTGGCCACAGGTGGCTATTGACATTTACATTCATACTGATTAAAAGAAAAGAAAATTCCATGCTGCGACATGGACAACCCTTGAAGCCAATGGCTGAGGGAGGTAACTAGGGACAAAAGGACCCACATAGTACAGGTCCACTTCCTGGAGCAGAGTCAGATGTCTAGAAACAGACAGCAGAAGAGTGGCGGGGGGGGGGCAGGTGGAATGGAGTGGCATTTTAGTTTAGGGGTGTGCAAACACTCTGGAGCTGAGGTGGCGAGGGCTGCACACACCCATGCACAGAATGCTTCTGAACACATGCCTGAAAGTGGTTGCAACAGGAAATTTGTCTTAAGTGTACCCTACTCCACTTGGAGGGTGCTGGAGATGGAATCGAGGGCACTGAGTCTGCTAGAGGAGAGCCACACCCCCAGCCCTTCCATTTCTAGAGCAAGGGAAATTTTAAGTTTTTTTAAAAAATATTTTATTATTTATTTATTTATTTATTTGAGAGAGATACAGAAATAGGCAGGTAGAGAGAGAAAGAATGGGTGCGCCAGGGCCTCCAGCCACTGCAAACGAACTCCAGATGCATGCACCCCTTTGTGCATCTGGCTTACGTGGGTCCTGGAGAATTGAGCCTCAAACCAGGGTCCTTAGGCTTCATAGGCAAGCGTTTAACCGCTAAGCCATCTCTCCAGCCCAAAGTTGTTTTTTTTTTTTTTAATTATTTGTGTGTGTATGAGTTTGCGTGACAGTGCGGGGACATGCGTGCTACAGCACATGTGTGGAGGTCAGAGGGCCACTTTCAGGTCAGTCTGCACCTGGAGGCAGGGTTTCCCACCCTGGATTCTGGCTCTGCTATTCTTTGCTGCACTAGCCAGGAACTTCCAGGAGATTCTCCTGTCTCTTGCTGAGTCAGCATTCTGGAATTGTAGAAGCCCACCAAGGCTTTTTACATAGGGAGGGTCTGGGGATTGAATTTAGGTTTTCTAGCTTGAGCAGTAAGTGTTTTCTCATCTGAGCCTTCTCCCTAGCCTATGAATGAAATTTAAAAAAAAATTAAATGAGCTGGGGATGTAGCTAAGTGCTAGAGTGCTTGCCTAGCATGAACAAGCCCCTGGGTCCATCCCCAATAAAGAAGGGAGGGAGTGAGGAACGGAGGGAGGGAGGGAGTTCATGGGCTAGGGAGACAGCTTAGTCAGTAAAGCACTTAACATGCAAGCATGAGGAAGTGAATTTGATCCCAGCACCCACATAAAAGCTGGGCTTGTATTCCCAGTGCTAGGGAGGCGGAGACAGGAGCATTCCTAGCTACGCTAGCCAAATCGGTGAGCTCCAGGTTCGGTGAGAGATCCTAGAAAGTGACCGAGGAAAAACTCCACGTTGACCTCTGGCCTCTACACACAAAAACACACGTGCACACACTCAAGCACACACACACACTTCCAGGGCACCAGTGCCTGACAAAAGCACAGAGATCACACCCCTGCCACCAGTGTAGAAAGCTGTGTGACACGGTCCTCCAAGAAAAACAGCAATGCCGTCTTTGTCAGAAGTAGCTGTGACCACACAGGACTTGCAAGGTTGGGCCTGACACTCCTTCACAGGAGGAAGAGGAAGGGACAGGGGCTCCATCCATGTGCCTATGGGGAGTTTGTTGTCCATGCTGGGATGAGACTTGTCAATGCTACGGTTGCTTGGGGGTCTCCATGCTCCTGAAAGTATCCCTCACCCACGCTCTGTAAGGAAGCCCAATAAACTCATTGGTTCACCAGGGTGAACTCTGGTGGGCATGGCCTTGAGTTTGTCGTGAGTGACCTGCCTGGGAGGGCAAGTGCTCACTGCCTTCTCTCCAGAAGAACTCACGTAACAAAGTTCTCGCATGGTGCTAGCAGCCTGGAGAAGAGTGGCAGCCCCTGGGCCGCCCCCTCCCTCCCTACTCACCTGCTCAGGGTCAGCAACACTATTTACAGAACTCACCTCCAACCTTCCAAGTCCTTCCTGGCCCCTTGTCCCCTTCATTGTGACTTTATGAGGGACTTAGTCTGAAGGTCAGGGTCACACTCACTGGGTTCACACAGCCACCCACCCCATGATGGAAGCTCTGGGACTCAGGGCTCTGGCTGTCCTGACAGAATCCCCCTCCCTCCCAGCCATGGCACCGACCTGGGCAGTGGTGCCTCCCACTCTTAGGTGCCACCACCCTGCCTCTACTCACATGACTACTTGAAAGGTTGATATTGGCACGGGCGGGCTGGGCCTCCAGACTGGGAATCTTCTTGCCGGCATTGCCCTGACAGGTGCATGGATGAACCAGCACACATGTGCAGAGGGAGAGGCAGCGATTAGGCACTGGCTGCTAGCCTCAAAGACTTGGGTGGACCTCACCATCCACCCTGATCCACCCCTGGCACAGCCATCACCTCAAGGTTCAGAGGGCCCCAATCATTTCCCCAAGAGTGGTAAGCTGCTGAGTGGGGTCCCACTTATAAACACATCACATCCTCAGCCAGCACTCCTGAACGGAGCAGTAGCTTGCCCAGGACCACAGAGCTATTGAGGGGCAAGATCAAGACTTGAACCCAGGGCTGGAGAAATGGTTTAGCGGTTAAGGCAGAGGACCCAGGTTCAATTCCCCAGGACCCATATAAGCCAGATACACAAGGTGGCACATGAGTCTGGAGTTTGTTTACAGTGGCTGGAGGCCCTAGCGCACCCATTCGCTCTCTCTGTTTACCCCTCTGTCTCTCTCTCTCTCAAATAAAAATGAATAAATAAAGGGGAAAGAAGACTTGAACCCAAACCATCTGCTCGAGAGCTGTTGCCAGTACTCCCCGGGAAGGAAGGCGGGGCCTCTTCCTGCAGGGCGGGGCTTGGGGGAATCCAGAGGGGTCAGCTTACCTTCCTCCAGTCCATGATGTCCTTCAGCCTCCTGAAGAGGAAGATGCCCTTCCCCTGAGAGCGTGCAACCTGGAATCAGTGGGCCCAGAAAGACAGCTTTTAGCTTGGTGGTCCTTTGCTGGCCCCTGTGGCCAGGGATCCTCCCCAGCACTTCTCTGTGTCCATCTCCCCTTGGCCCCCAGCAATGCCCAGAGGAATGGCCAGCTCAGGCCCCTGGGGGCTGGAGGAGGAAAGCGAGCAGGACTTTACTCACGAAGACCTACATTTGCATGAATAATGCAAGAGAACAGACAATTAAAAACCCATTTCTAATAGTGCTAGGAACGCATCATCCAATTCTTTTTTTGGAAATCAATTTGCCTTCCTAATTAGGTTTTGCTTCGGCTAATACTGAAACCAGTCTGCCTTTACTGCACCCTGCAGTGGTGGATAAGTCACGGCTTCCCAGAGGTCAAGTGCTGGGGGAATCTTTGAGCACCTGCAGCGGTATCATGTTCTGTGTGTAAGGGTCTTCAGCGGGCCTTCTACAATGCTTACATGCCTGGCCTTGCACACCCACAGCGCCAGGATGCTCACTGCCCTCTCCACACACCCATAGCCGTTGCATTGCAGGATAGTTTTGTTTTAGCAACCATCTAAAAGGTAAATTAAGCCAGACATGGTGGTGCATGCTTTTAATCCCAGCACTCAGGAGGCAGAGGTAGGAGGATTGCTGTGAGTTTGAGGCCAGCCTGGGACTACAGAGTGAGTGCCAGGTCAGCCTGGGCTAGAGTGAGACCCTACCTTGAAAAAAAAAAAGTATATTAGATGCCTCCTGTGTGCTAGGGGTGTGTGTGTGTGGGGGGGGGGGAGGCTAAGGATCAAACCCAGAACCTCACACATGCTAGGCAAGCACTGTACAATGGAGCTCCAGCCCCAGCCCTAGGCTTTATGCTATATCTGTCACAGATGTCATCAGTTTTCATAGTCTAAACTGAGCTAAAATTTTCTCTCTGGTCTCACTTCCATGGCCTCTGAGAACAAGTTTGGTTGATTCCTGGCACTTGAGCAATCCTTTAGTTATCTGAGCTACTGAGCGGTTCGGCCTCAGTCATCTTTTCTCCAGCATGAATGCACCCGGAAAGAGCCAAGCCTCCTTCCCTTCTGTTCTCTGAGCACTGCCCACATGACCACCAGAGGCTCACTACACAAGGCAGATATGGTCGTGCAGGTTGTCCACTGCTCATGGGTGGCTCCTGCTCTCTGCCATGCTGTGAACCTAATTCAGGACTCTGTGTGCCTGGTGAGGCACAGGTGACATCTCAAGAGCAGAAAAAGTACTCAGTGTCTTTGAGTTTTGTTTTTCAAAATAGGGTCCAGGCTATCCTCAAAGTCGTGATCTTCCTGCCCCTGTCTCCTTAGTGCTGGGATGACAGGTATATGCCACCATACCTGCTTGTGTCTAGTGATTTTAGAAAACAACTAGTCAGTGAAGTTCAAGGGCTTACATAAAAGAGCTGAAAATGGGGCTGGAGAAATGGCTTAGTGGTTAAGGTTCTTGCCTGTGAAGCCTAAGGACCCATTTTTGACTCCCTAGATCCCACATAAACACAAAGGTGAGGCAAGCACAAGGTTGCAAATGCCCACTAGGTGGTGCAAGCATCTGGAGTTCAATTTCAGTGGCTGAGGCCCTGGCATGCCAGTTCTCTCAGTCTCTGTCTCTTTCTCTCTAAACTAAAAAATAAAATTAAAAGCTGGGTGTGGTGGTGCATGCCTTTAATCTCAGCATTCGGGAGGCAGAGGTAGGAGGACCGCCACAAGCTCGAGGCCACCCTGAGACTACATAGTGAATTCCAGATTAGCCTGAGCTAGAGTGAAACCCTACCTCGAAAAACTAAAAAAAATTATTATTTTTTATTTGAGAAAGACAGGGAGAGAAATAGATAGAGAGAGAGAGAGATAGAATGGGGGTGCCAGTGGCCTCTCAGCTGCTGTGAACGAACTCCAGATGCATGCGCCCTCTTGTGGGCAAGTGTGGCATTGCACCCTTGCATCACTTTTTGTGTCTGGCTAAATGTGGGACCTGGAGATTGGAACCAGGGTTCTTAGGCTTGGCAGGCAAGTGCCTTAACCATCAAGCCATCTCTCCAGCCCCCCAAATTAATTTTTTTAACTTAAAAAATAAAATTAATATTAAAGAAAGATGCCTGAGGTCATCTTCTGGCCTCCACACACATGTGCACACACACACACACACACACATGCACACCTACATACATGTGCTTACACCCATACACATACAAGTAAAACAGACAATAGCAAGTGTTGGACAGTATGTGGAGAGACTAGAACTCTTCTGCCCTGCTGGTGGGTGTGCACACTGTTTGCAAACTGCATGGCAGCACTGCATGGCTGAACAGAGGCCTTTCTCATCCTACACCCCACAGTTCCTCCTCCACTGAACCGCACACATGTGCGCACCTGGGGACGTGGACAAGGGTATCCACAACGGCCCTCCTTATAAGAGGGTTCAATTGAAACCCCCCAAAATGGGATACTCATCCAATGAAACAGTACAAGAAGAAGGAATGATCGACAGTTACAGTCCAGGATGAGTCAAATGATTGTAATGTTGAGGGAAAGAAACCAGATGCAGTGTGGTCACACTATGATTCTAATTATATTAAGTACACAATCAAGCAAGTGCCTTTAACTGCTGAGCCATCTCTCCAGCCCCTAAAGTACAAAATCAGGGCTGGAGGGATGGCTTAGTGGTTAAGGTGTTTGCCTGCAAAGCCAAAAGGACCCAGGTTCGATTCCCCAGGACCCATGTTAGTCAGATGCACAAGGGGGTACATGCTTCTGGAGTTGGTTTGCAGTGGCTGAAGGCCCTGGCGTGCCATTCTCTCTCTCTCTCTCTGTTTCTCTCTCCCCCCCTCTGTCAAATACATAAATAAATAAAAAATAAAATATTTAAAGTACAAAATAATACCAAACAAATCTATACTCTTACATTGCTATGGTCTAAAAGCAACTTAAAGGAGGGAAGATAAATTTGGGCTTATAGTTTAAAGGGAAACAGTCTATCATGGCCAGAAAAATATTGTGGCAGTAGCTCGGTCACATATGGGCATATCAAGAAGTAAAAAAAGGGCTGGGGAGATGGCTTAGCAGTTAAGGCACGTTCCTGTGAAGCCTAAGGATTCATGTTCAAATCTCCAGGTCCCACATAAGCCAGATGCACAGTGACACAAGCGTACAATGTTGCACATGCACACAAAGAGGCACACACATCTGGAGTTCGTGTACAGAAGCTGAAGGCCCTGGTGCACCCATTCTCTCTCTCTCAAATAAAAAAGTGGTAGGGGGCACAAATACTTGGGCTTGGCTGGCTTTCTTCTTTCTCTCTTTTTATGCAGTCAGGACTCCAGCTTATAAGGTGGTGCCACTCACATCCAGGGTGGATTGTCCTTCCTCAGTTAAAGCACTCTGGAAATACTCTCATAGACATAACAAAAGGTGTGCCTCAATAATGCCCTACAGCCCAAGTATTATTAATCCAATCCAAACTAACCATCACAAATTCACCTCTTAACTTGACACCCAAATACATTACTTTAAACCATAACATTTCACCTCTGGCCCCCAGGCTCATGGCATCTCATAATGCAAAATAAATTGTTTTCAACCTCATGGGCTGGATAGATTGCTCAGTGGTTAACGAGTCTTTCTTTCTTTCTTTCTTTCTTTCTTTCTTTCTTTTTTCTTTCTTTCTTTCTTCCTTCCTTCCTTCCTTTCTTTCTTTCTTTCTTTCTTTCTTTCTTTCTTTCTTTTCCTTCTATTTTCTTTGTTTATAAGCAGAGAGAGAATGGGCACACAAGGGCTTTAGCCACTGCAAATGAACTCCAAATGCATGCTCTACTTTGTGTATCTGGCTTGATGTGGGTCCTGGGGAATCAAACCTGGGTCATCAGGCTTTGTAGGCAAGTGCCTTAACTGCTAAGCCACCCCTATAGCCTGAAGATGCTTGCTTTCAACCACTTCAAACATCCCCATAGCCTTAACAGATTCAATGCTGTTCACAAATTCAAAGTCCAAAGTTTCTTCTGAGACCTTAAGGGAATTTCTTAACTGTGAGACCCTATAAAATAAGTTACAAGACTGGGTGTGGGTGTGGTGGTGCAAGCCTTTAATCCCAGCACTCAGGAGGCAAAGGTAGGAGGATTGTTGTGAGTTTGAGGCCAGTTTGTGACTACAGAGTGAGTTCCAAGTCAGCCTGGGCTAGGCTGAGACCTTGCCTCAAAAAAGGCAAAAAAAGAGCAGGGGCTGGAGAGATGGCTTAGCAGTAAAGGCACTTGCCTGTGAAGCCTAAGGACCTGTGTTCGACTCCCCAGATCCCATGTAAGCCAGACACATAAGGTGATGCATGCACAAAGTCCTGCATGTGCACAAGGTGGTGCACACATCTGGAGTTTGATTGCAAGTGGCTGGAGGCCCTGGTACACCAATTCTCTATCTCATTTTTTTAAAGGCAAAAAAATAGTTACATAATTCCATTATACAATGGCACAGAATAAACATTACCATTTCAGAAGGTAAGAATGGGCATAACAAGGATTTGCCCAAGGCAAGATTGTGGTGGCTTGAATATAAAATGTCCCGCATAAGCACATGTGACTGTGATTAAGCCTCATATTTAATCCCTAGCTACTGGAGCCTTTGGGAGGTGCAGCCTGTTGTTGTTGTTTTGTTTTTTATGGTATAGTCTCACTGTAGCCCAGGTTGACCTAGAACTCACTATATAGTCTCAGGCTGGTCTCAAACTCACAATGATCCTCCTACCTCAGCTTCCCAAGTGCTGAGATTAAAGGCATGCCCACCACACCTGGAGGGAGGTATTGCTGGAGGAGGTATGTCTCTGGGGTGGGCCTTGGGAGTTTATAGTCCAGCCATGCTTGCCAGTACAGCAAGCTAACTCTCTACTTTCTTCATGCTGCTGTGAAGATGTGATACCCAGATGTCTGCTCTTGTCATACTTTCTTCACCATGATAAAGTTTCCCCTCAAAACTGAGCTGGAAATAAATCCTTTCCTTCCATAGCTGCTTCTGGTTGGGTGTTTTGTCCAAGCAAATGAGCAGGTAATTGATTACAGAAAATTGGTGCTGACAAGTTAGGCCATTGCTAAGATAAGCCTGACCCTGTGGTTTTTGTCTTTTGAAACTGGTTTGTGGGAGGACTATGGAAGGATTTGGAACTTTGAACTATGAAATCTTTATAGTGCTATAAGCAGAGCTTAAAGGACCATTCTGGTTAGTTTGAAAGACCAAAATGAAGAGAGAAGTGTGGCTTTGGAGGCTCAACTTATGAGGTTTCAGAGTGGGAAAGAGGACTTTTTTGGGGGAGCTGGGTTAGAGGCAGTTTGTATGATAGTGTGGCTGTGTTCCACTCATGACCATGACCTGAGAACTTGAACAAAGTTTAATGTAGAAGGAACAGACTGGTGTCTTCGTGGAGGAAAATACAGAGCAGAAGGACATGAACTATAGAAAGCTTGGCACAGAAACAACTGTCAAGTTCGGGTCCCAGAGACTGCTTCAGCTGTAATTGTTTAAGAGATGACTGTCAGCCGAGCGTGGTGGCACACGCCTTTAATCCCAGCACTTGGGAGGCAGAGGTAGGAGGATCGCCGTGAGTTCGAGGCCACCCTGAGACTACATAGTGAATTCCAGGTCAGCCTGGGCTAGAGTGAGACCCTACCTTGAAAATCAAAAAAAAAAAAAAAAAAAAGAGATGATTGTCACTGAGGGTGGGCCGGCTGTGGGATAATGGAGGAGTGCGGGTTCCCCTCTCCTCAATGTCAGGCTTCACCCATCCTGGATAAACAGATGTGGCATCATTGCCCATCCAGTACTGGTTTTGGCAACATTAAGATGCAGGAAATAGAGGGTCAAGAGATTCACATGGTTCTGGAGATAGCTGTTAAGACCACACAGTGTGAGGCAGCATCAAAGTTCCTGCAAGGAGGCCCTGTGAGGCCTTTGTGTGAAGATGAACTGTAGAGTTGCAACAATACCCCAGTATTTTGGGGATGTTAGGACTATGGGTGGGCCACCACAGAAAGCTGCTGGCTCAGAAAAGATTCTGTGCAGGAAGCAGGCAGCACAACAGAAGGGGTGAGTTGCACAAGTCTTTTGGACTTTCCATCACATGTCCCAGATACTGGACATGGAGCTGCAGGGTTTGATGTTCGCCCTGCTGGTTTTCTAGCTGGTATGGATCTAATATTTCCTTGCTATGGACTCATTCCTCCTTTTGAAGTGGGAATGCTTACTCTGTGTTGGAAGTATGTAACTTGTGTTTTGATGTTATAGGGCTCACAGTTAAGAAACTGTCTTGAGTCTCATGAGACTTTGGACTTTTGCACAGTATTGGGACAGGTAAAGACTATGGAGTCTTTTAAAGTTGGGACTTAATGCATTTTGAATTATGGGACGGCTATGAGTCTACGGGTCCAGAGGTGGAATGTGGTGGCTTGAATGTGAAACGTCCCATATAGCCTCATGTAATTGTGATTGAGCCTTATACATAATCCCCAGCTTATGGAGCCTTTGGCGGGGATGTTACTGAGGGTGGGCCTTGGGATTTTATAATCCAGCATGCTTGCCAGTGCTGGAAGAGCTCACTCTCTCTACTTCCTCTCCTGCTGCTATTAAGATGTTGTGGTAGTTTGAATATATGTCCCCCAATATATTCAGTGTTTTACTAGTTATAGTTTGCATCTGCAATCACCTTGCTAGAGGCAATGTCACTGGGGGCTGGTCTTAAGGTGTTAATGGTGTGGGTTTGAGATTCCATTGTAAAGATATGCAAATGTGCCTAGCAGGAGTTCCTGAAGTGTGCTGTGTGACCTTTTGGCTGTAGTTTTGCTCTGTGTGCTGTGGTGTCTGGTTGGTTTTGCTCTCTTGCCTGGTCCTGTGAAGAGCAGGCTGCTTCTCCTGCTTTTATGGAACTTCCCCTGGATCTGTAAGCTTCAATAAAGAATATCCCTTCCTCCATAACTGTGCCTGGTCTGGAAGTTCATCTCAGCGAACCTGAAGCTGTCTGCTACAGATGTGATGCCCAGCTGCTTGCTCTTGCTATGCTTCCCCTGCCATGATCAAGCTTTCTCTTGAAACTATACGCTGGAAATAAAGCTTCTCCTTCCATCAGCTGCTTCATATTGGGTGCTTTGTCCCAGCAATAAGAAGGTAATTGCTACAGAGACCAAAACCCACCAGGGCGAATGTCACATACTGCAGCTCTATGCCAGCATCTGGGGCTCCTGTTGAGCTTCTAAGCTCCCACAGCCTTGAGCATTCCTTCCCTTCCAGCTTGCCACCTGCACCATGCATAGTTTCTCTCTTAGGCCAGTTCCACTGCATACCTGAAGCATTCTTTGGTGACCATCCCAGAGTCCTGGCAGCACACAATAGCCTCTCAGGGCCTCTGTTAAAGTTACTTTAGTGTTGCTGGGACAAACACCTGACCAGAAGCAGCTCATGAGAGGAATGGGTTTATTTCAGGCTTATAGAATCCAGAGGCAGCTTCGTCATGGCAGAAGAAGCTGGCTCACTTTTCCATAGATCAATAGTAGAGAGACAACACCAACAGCCAGCAAGCAATCACCAGAACTCAAACTGTCCCTTTACATACCTGGACTAAAAGATCTTCCCCCAGTGACACCTCTTCTAGTAGGCTGCTAGAGACTTACATAGGAAACTTGATCTGTTTTTATTTATTTATTTTTTTTTTAATTAATTAATTAATTTATTTATTTATTTATTTGCAAGCAGAGAGAAATAGAAAGAAGACAGATACAGCCGGGTGTGGTGGCGCACGCCTTTAATCCCAGCACTTGGGAGGCAGAGGTAGGAGGATCGCCACGAGTTCAAGGCCACCCTGAGAAGACAGAGTGAATTCCAGGTCAGCCTGAGCTAGAAACCCTATCTCGAAAAACCAAAAAAAAAAAAAGAAAAGAAAAGAAAAGAAAGAAGACAGACAGAGAGAATAGGCATGCCAGAGCCTCCAGACTCTGCAAACAAATTCCAGATGCATGCCCCACTTTGTGCATCTGGATTTACGTGTGTACTGGGGAATTGAACCCTGGTCATTAGGCTTTGCAGGCAAGTGCTTTAACTGCTGAACCATCTTTCCAGGCCAGGAAGCTTAATCTTAATTTTGAATTTTTTAAATTTTTTTTTTTTTTTTTCAAGGTATGTTCTCACTCTAGCCAACACTGACCTAGTATTCACTATATAGTCTCAGGTTGGCCTCGAACTCACAGCTATCCTCCTACTTTCCTCCTACTTTCTGCCTCCCAAGTGCTGGATTAAAGGTGTGAGCCCCCATGCCTGGCAGGGAAGCTTAATCAAAAATGCCTGAATCTATAGGGCCATACATTCAAATCACGATAGCCTTTTTCCAGAGGTTCCAACCCTGCCACACATTACCTACCTGTCTTCAGTGGCTTTCTTGAACAGGCACAGTCCCCTAATTCTTATATGTTTCATGCCTATAAAACTGCAAACCAAAGGTTCCCTTTTGGTCACTAGCTGTGAAGCTCCTGGGTGTCTGAGGCCTGGTTTGCCACCTCTGCTGTGTTCTTTGGAGCACAACATGCCTGTGGCTGCATTTGGGACAAGGGCCAGGCACCAATTTCCTGGTGGCCCCTGGGCAGAGGGCACTAGGACCATTCCAGCTTAAGTCACTGCCTTCTTCCTCCCTCCCCAGGTGGCCATCAAGGATAAGCAGGAAGGGATTGAATAGCTGGCTGGAAGAAGTTTCGTTTTCCTACTTTACTCAGGACCCTCCTCACAGACACCAGCAGCCTGCCAGCTGTAGCCCTGCTCCATATCCCTCACCCTGGTGACTTCCCTACCCAATGCTGACATGTCCTGTACATAGACTCTTTTATCTCCCCAATAAAATGTGGCAAAAAAAAAAAAAAAAAAAAAAAACCTGCAAACCAATTCCAAAGACCTAAGGACCACATGGTTGTTTTTCTCACAGCAACAGCTTTGCCAGTTTTCTATATTACTGTCCCCATTGTGACCAAGTAGCTGACAGAAAGCAACTTAAAAGAGGAAGGATCTATTTTGGCTTGAGGTTTGGAGGGATACAGTCCTCTATGGAAGGGAAGGCATGGTGGTGGGTGCCTTGCTCACCTCTGGGTAGGTCAGGAAGCAGAGCGGTAAATGCTCAGATTGCTTCCTCCTGTTCCCCTTTTTATTCAGTCTGGGATCCAGTCCATGGGGTGGTGCCACCCTCATTTAGGGTAGGTATTCCCTTGGTTTAACTACTCTGGAATGCATGCGCATGTGAGCGTGCGCGCGCGCGCGCGCACACACACACACACACACACACACAAAAGGCGTGCTTCATCAATGCCTTGGGTATTTATTAATCCAATCAAGCTTACAATCAAGATTCACCATCAGGGCTGGAGAGATGGCTTAGCAGTTAGGGTGCTTGCCTGAGAAGCTAAGGATCCATGTTGGATGTAAGCCAGACGCACAAGGTGATGTAAGTGTACAAGGTCACACATGCTCACAAGATGACACATGGTCTGGCATTGGATTACATTGGCTGGAGGCCCTGACATGCCAATTCTCTCACTCTCATTTAAAAAAAATTTAAGGGCTGGAGAGATGGCTTAGTGGTTAAGGCGCCTGCCTCCTAAGCCTAAGAACGCTGGTTCCAATCTCCAGGTCCCACATTTAGCCAGATGAAAAGTGACACAAGGGCGCAATGCCACACTTGACCACAAGGGGCACACACATCTGGATTTCATTCACAGCAGCTGAGAGACTGCTGGCACGCCCATCTCTATCTGTCTCCCTCTCACTCTCTGTCTGTCTCTCTCTGTTTCTCTCCAAAAACAAATGAAAAATAATTTAAAAATAATTTGAAACCCCCAAAACGTCTTCTAAGGTTTATACCTTTTGATCTCAGAGCCCCATTCCGGACCCTGTTGATTGTTTATCTTCGTCACTCCCCTTTTCCTCTTTCCTTGCTGACAAAGCCCACCTCCCGTGATGAAGACCGAACAGGTTAGAGATACAGGTTGGCCCAGCTTCCCTTGTAGCTGGTAGAACCATGTGACCAATGTTAGCCAATGAGACATAAGGAGATACGTGTCTAGCACTCATGGGAGATCTTCCTCGTGGTAACAATATTGGGGAAGGAGGGAGAGGTCGGGAAGGAAGCAAAGGGAAGAGAGAGGCCCAGAGACAGACCTACGGAATCATGTGCAGTCCTTTCCTTTTCTCCATAGAAAAGTGTGGTGCCGTCTGCAACTACAGTGCCCATCTCCTATCCCCAAGGTGACAAGCCCGAGGACAAGAGCCAGAGCCCTTCACATCTCCCTGAGTATCTCTGCTTTCCTGCCCGCCTCTGGACTCCTGTGAGGTAACCAGAGGTTCCCCCTGTTAGTCATTTTCAATAACCTGGCCACACCTGTTCCAGGAGATGCCCTCCTAAGGGAATAAGACCCAGAAATGACAAATAATCCTCCATCCAGTGATCCCTCAGGGCCTCCTGACAGCGAGTCACCTGGAGCTCAGGCAGATGGTAGTTTCCCAGTAGAGTCCCATATGCGCTCCAGAACCGTCCAAGAGGGAAAGCCAGCATCTTGCCCTTGAACCTGGGCAAGACTTCAGGACTGTCTGCACTCACTGTGTACAGCAGGAGTGACTTGTCTGAATTCCAGTGTGGATCTTAAAAAGCAATACAGCCTCCACCAGCTGCCTGCCAATGCCATGCTGTGAGGAGGTCGTGTGTCCCAGCCCTCAGGCCTGGTGGAGCTCCCAGATAACAGCCAGCACTAAGTGCGGGAGCCAGCTTGAGGATGGCTCCCAGCCCTCAGCAGAGATACCCGAGGGATGCTGGGCACAGGTGAGCTTTTCTTGGCTTGCTGCTCAGGCTGGGTATCATGGGCTAAGAAGATACCACTGTCATTTCAAGATGCTCCCTTAGGGGAGAAAACTGGAGCACCAACTTTCAGAGGATGGCTCCTGACGAGCACCATTTAGCAGCTGATACTCACCAATGTTTACTCTGATCTGGACACCACCTCACTGGAGCATCAGAACCTGGAGCACTGGCATTGTTATTTCCATCTTCAGCCAAGGAAACCAGTGAACAGAGAGGCCAAGCTTCCTGCCCAAAGCCATCCAGCTAGCAGCTGGCAAATCCATCGAGGGCAGTTAAACATGTGTCACTGGGCTCGTTTGACTTTTGCAAAGTGCAGTGGAGTACAAAGAACTACGGAGGGAGAAATGTGGGCCACTTCTTTATTTTATTTACTCATTTATTGGGACAAGTTTTCACGCTGTAGCTTAGGCTGGCCTGGAACTCACAAGAAAATCTAGGCTGGCATCAAACTCATAGCAATTCTGTCTCAGCCTCCAGAGTGCTGGGGTTACAGATGTGGAACACAATGCCTAACTTTTAGTTTGGAGGGCTTTTTGTTTTTGTTTTTGAGGTAGGGTCTCACTCTAGCCCAGGCTGACCTGGAATTCACTATGTAGTCTCAGGGTGACCTTGAACTCAAGGTGATCCTCCTACCTCTGCCTCCTGAGTCCTGAGATTAATGGCGTGCGCCACCGTGCCTGACTTTAGTTTGGAGTTTTTGAGACAGGGTCTTATGTATTCCAGACTGATCTTGAACTCCTGATCCACCTCCCAAGTGCTGAGATTACAGTTATGAGCCTCACTCCAGGCAAACGGGGTGAGTCTGACAATACCTATCTTACATGCTCATTGGGGGAAATGCCTTTTTGGGTTTTTAAAAATATTTTTAAGAAGATGATTCTTTATTTTATTTGTATTTATCTGAGAGAAAAAGACATAGAGAGAGAGAGAATAGGTGCCCCAGAGTCTCTAGCCACTACAAACAAACTCCAGATGGATGCACCATCATGTGCATCTGGCTTATGTGGGTTCTGGGGAATTGAACCTGGTCTTTAGGCTTCACAGGCAAGCGCCTTAACTGCAAAGCCATCTCTCCAGCTCTTTAGTTTAGTTTTGTTTTTATTTTGTTTTGCTTTTCAAGGCAGTGTCTCACTCTAGTCCACGCTGAACTTGAGCTCACTCTGTAGCCCCAGGCTGGCCTCAAATTCATACTCACGATGATCCTCCTACCTTAGCTCCCAAGTGCTGGGACTAAAGGCATGTGCCACCACACCCAGCAAAAGTACTTTTTTTATGAGAGAGAGAGAAAGAAGAGAATTGGCACACCAGGGCCTCCAGCCATTGCAATTGAATTCCAGATTGCATGCCACCTTGTGCACATGCGCAACCTTATGCATCAGGCTTACGTGGGATCTGGGGAGTTAAATATGGTCCTTAGGCTTCCCAGGTAAGTGCCTTTAGTGCTAAGCCATCTTTCCAACCCCAGAAAGTACTTTTATATATAAAAGGATACATTCATTTGGAAAAGAATATTTGAATGGATTGTTTACTAAAATAAACCATTAACTTTGATTTTATACCAGCTGTGGTCACTCAAAGTCCTGTATGCACTGGGGGACACTTGCACTGAGTGTCATTCACCAGGTGTTGCATGCAGTCAGTTCCTGGTCTCCCATGCAGCCTTTCCCACTTCTTCCTGCCCAACAGACTGCATCTAATCAACTCTTCCTCTGCAGGGTCCAAGACTTCAAGGTGGCCCCATGTTACTGTTATGTGATTGACTCAGGCACTGGCCTTCAGGATGCTAAGGGAGATCTGTTGCCAGGACTTCTTTGTTTTTGTTTGTTTATTTATTTGAAATCAGAGAAAGAGAGAGAGAATGAGAGAGACAGGGGAGCTGGCATACCAGGGCCTCTTGCCACTGGAAATGAAGTCCAGATGCATGGGCTTTATGTGGGTACTTGGGAATCAAACCCGGGACATGAGGCTTTGCAAGCAAGTACCTTTAACAGCTGAGCCATCTCTCCAGCCCTGCTGCCAGGACTTCTGTGGGAAGTTTGTGTCTTCAAAAGTAACATGAAGCCAGGGCATTCCTTGTCCCCATGGTAGGGGTGAGTAGGTGAAGGTAGAGCAGCCGGGTAGTGATGTGACTAAGAACAGCCCCCTTGCTGGACTGGGAATCAGAGGAACTGTGGAGCCACCCAATAAACCATCCCTGGCTCAAGCATTCTTATTCAAGGGTTTAAAACTTGAAAGAGGGCTAGGGAGATGGCTCAGTGGTTAGAGGCACTTCTCCTGCCAGCTCAGGTTTGATTTCTAGGACCTGCATAAAGCCAGATGCACAAAGTGGTGCAGACATCTGGAATTTGTTTGTAGGGGCAAGAGGTCCTGGTGTGCCCATACTCATTCTCTCTCTCTCTCTCTCCTCTAACAAATTAAAAATCAAAAATAAAACTTGAATAAGAAAACTTTTCATCTCTATTTTCACTAATGTCTACCGAGATTTTTGCATTTTCCTCTGTAATGAGTGCAGGCAGTACACCGTGGGAGTGTTAGCCATGACTGTGACTACAGCAGAAGAAATCGCAGCTATTGTTATGTCCTGGGACCACTTTATCTTGCATTTTATGATGGGGCCTGCTGATAGGTCCTTTAATACTTAAAGAAAAGTACAGAGGCTGTTTAACAGTGTATGTGGTGAATGCAAGAGGCCCAGCTCTGCCTCTCTCCAATGACTGGGCCCCTCTCACAGCATGGGGCCCATTGGCCTAGCTGGACATCTGCTGCTCAGCAGCAGGAAATTCAAACCTGCTTCCCTCCCTTCCTCCCCTCCCCCCCAGCCCTGCTTCTCCCTGCTCATTTTCTCTGGCCTGCTTGTTGTTCTTGGTACCTGTCTCCTGGAGGACCTAGACTAACAGTTTTTAAACCTAGTGGCTTCCTTTGTAATCAAATATATTTTGTTTTTATAGTGTTTCTTTCTTCTTCTTCTTCTTTTTTTTTTTTGATGTAGCATCTCACTCTAGCCCAGGCTGATCTGGAACTCACTCTCTAGCCCAGGCTGGCCTCAAACTCATGGTGATCCTCCTACCACAGCCGCCCCAGTGCTGGGAGTGAAGATGTGCACCACCACATCCAGTTCAAATATACATTCTGTTTTGAAAACCAAGGGTACATATTTATCTTCACATCTGTATGTGTGTGCATGTTTGTGCAAATGTGGGTACATGCATCTAGAGGGCAGAGGACAATTTTTCAGTTCAGCTCTCACCTTTCCACCTCATTTGAGGCAGGGTTATTGCTGTGGATCCTGCTATGAGCTTCTGGAAAATTCTCCTGCCTTTGCCTCTCATTTGCTATCAGTGTGCTGGAATAACAGATGCTTGCCAGATGTATGCATGTGTATGTGGTGTATGTATGGTGTATGTACATGTGTGTAGATGTGTGTGCCCTGTGCGCACATGGAGTTAGAGAAGAATGCCTGATGTCTTCCTCTCTCACTCATTCACAGAGTCTCTCTCTGAACCTACAGCTGCAGTTTTAGTAAGCCTCCATTCTCTGGTCTCTGCTCCCCATGGGACCAGGGTTATTGTAGACGTGCATAGCCACACCCAGCTGTTTACAGGGTGCTGGGAATTGAATTCACATGCTCTCAAGCCCTCATGAATAAGCATCAAGTGCTCTTAACCATTGGGCCATCTCCCCAGCCCACCCTCTGGCTTTTTACATGAGGCCTAAGTAGCTTGAACATCAAATGCTCTTATCTGCTGAGCCATTTCCTCAACCCCTCATCTCCAAATTCATGAAATTGTATACATATGTACAGGTTGTATGTATCAGCTATATCTCTCTTTATATATCTGTTTGTTTGGAATTAACTATGCAGTCTCAAGGTGGCCTCGAACTCACGGCGCTCCTCCTACCTCTGCCTCCCAAATGCTGGGATTAAAGGCGTGCGCCACCACACCTGGTGTATGATAGGGGTTTTCTATTGGTCACTGGCCACACAGGCCAGCTCTCAGAAGGGTACAGTGCCGCCATTTGAGCAACTCCATTTGGACACACTAAAGTAGCAGCATCCTAGAATGGGAACACCCAGGGTCCCTAGCACACATACAGCCCTTCACCTAGGCTTAGAGTAGCTTAGTGAACCCCCAGATTGATGGGCAGGCCCAGCCCCTGACCCCAGCCAGGAAACCACTTTGTCAGGCCTTCCAAAGTCTCTTTAGTCAAACCCGGGGGTGAACTCTGCACCTGACTCTCCATGGAGTTGGCCAGCTGCGCTGGAGTGAGAAGCACTGCTCTCCAGCTGTCCACTCAGTGTCATCGGAGAGCAGCACTGAAGGTGTCCCCAGTGTGAGTCAGACTCCACGGAGCCCTCGGACCCACGCTGATCCACCGAACAGTGACTTCCTCCAGGATGAAGTGTAGGCATGCTCAGGTTTGTAAAACCGACCAGTCCTTCCAAGGGCCAGGTGAATGGGGTGATTCCTGGACTGGTGAAAGAGATAAGAAAAATGGCCAAGAACTGGGCATAATGCTCAGGACCCCAGCCTGTGTAGTTTGGGACTCTAACATGTATGACTTCAGCAAATTGGCATCCCATGAGGTAGGTCAGTGAAGTTGCAGCTTCAGATAGGCCAGTGGCCCGAGGGGGTTGGTGACTGGTCAGGGTTGTCCACCTTTAAGTGGCAGATATAGAACTAGAACCCAGGTACATGTGAGTTGAAGCAGAAGAATTGCTGTGAGTTTGAGGCCAGCCTGGGCTACTTAGTGAGTTCCAGGGCAGTGTAGACTGTCTCAAACAAACACAATCACCCCCACAAAATAATTAGAACCCAGGCCAATGCTCTCCACACCAGCCAGGATGGCGCAGCTGTTCAGAGAGAACACACACCAAGAACCTTCTCTTAATCACAGCTGTGTAGTGTTATTGCTAACAAAGGCCGTGGGCTGGAAACAGAATCAACTTAATATGCACTTGCTCGTTCCCTAATTAACAGAAAGTACCATCTGAGGATGATGTGAGCTGGAGCCGCCTATGGCTCTTGGCTCATCTTCCTCAATTCTGCTGCCACCAGAGTTCCTCACCAGCTTTCCTAGGATGCTGGGATAGGGGGAGGGGCAAGGAACATCCCAGAAACCTGGGGACTCCTTCCTGGGGACTTCTTGACTCATTCGCACAGAGCACCTCCACAGTGTGTTTCCTCTGCCCCGCCCAGCCCAAACAGGTCCCCTAAGGCACATGTGCCAATTAGCTAAATTTTCACTAGCCCACTCCAGCCCTGCCCTTTCACTCCCCACAGAAAGCTGTCCACACCTACCCTATCCCAACACCTTCTTAGGGCTTGGCATTGTACCAGGCCCAGAAAACATAAGTGTTCTTTGACAATTCCCTTCAAGGTCAGGGTGGCACATGGCTTTGTAGTGGGATAGCAGTGCTGGCATGAGAAAAGCTGAGCTATTCATGGGTACCTGGCCATCTTGCCCTCTACTCCTCTTCTTTTATCCTCTTTCATTTTTCTTTTTGAAACAGGATCCATTTATCTCAGGCTAGCCTCAAACTCCCTATGAAGCAGAGTATGACCTTGAACTTCTGAGCCTCCTACCTCTACCTCCTGAGAGCTGGGATTACAAATATGAACGATTACACATGGTTTTATGTGGTGCTGGGTATTGAAGCCAGAGCTTTTTGCCTGCTAAGCAAGCACTCTGCCAACTGAACTACATATCCAGCCCCAGTACTTTTTACACATGTACTAAGTACCCATTAAATATCTTTTATTAAAAATATAATTATTTATTGGGTACTTAGTATATGTGTCACCTGTGGCGGTGTGTTTAATCACACACTGTGTGGTAGGTACCATAGTTATTCCCACTGGGCAAATGGGGACCTGGTGAACAGAGAAGTTGAGTAACTTGTTATAAATTTGTACTTGGAACAAACGATCTGGACTCAGAGCCTAGATTCTCACTTCTTCTGAGAAGCTTTCCCAGCTGAGGAGATCCCCCTGACATTCCTGAGGACACCATTCTCCATAATGACACACAGCACACTGTGACCAGTCACATATCCTCAGTTGGCTTACTGTCTGCCCTCAAGGAGATCACCTGCTGAGAGCTACAGGCCCAGCAGACATCTGGACCTGGTCTGGCATGTGGCACACGTTCAGTAAGCCTATGGGATGCTTGAATAAACAGGTCTTGGGCTCTCTCTCTCTCTCTCTCTCTCTCTTTGAGTGTGTATGGTATTGCATGCATGCATGTGTGTATATGTAATCACATGTGTGTGGACGCACAAGTTTGTGCACGTGGGAGTAGATGCCAAAGGTAAACATCAGATGTATTCCTCACTCTCCACCTTATTTTTTTTATTTTTTATTATATTACTTATTTATTTGAGGAAAAGAGAGAATAAGCATGCTTGGACCTCTAGCCACTGCAAATGAACTCCAGACACATGTGCCGCCTTGTGCATCTGGGTCCTGGGAAACTGAACCTGGGTCCTTTGGCTTTGCAATCAAGTGCCTTAACCACTAAACCATCTGTCCAGGCCCCCTTTCTTTCTTTTCTTCCTCCCTCCCTCCTTCCCTCCTTTCCTTCCTTCCTTCCTTCCTTCCTTCCTTCCTTCCTTCCTTCCTTCCTTCCTTCCTTCCTTCCTTCCTCAGAGAGAAAGAGAATGAACACTAGGGCCTCCAGCCACTGCAACGAACTCCAGATCCATGCGCCACCTTGTGCATCTGGTTTACATGGGAACTGGAGAATTGAATCTGGGTCCTTAAGTTTCACAGGCAAGTGCCTTAACCACTAAGCCATCTCTCCAGCCCTCTGCTTGATTTTTTTGAGACAGGGTCTTTCACTGAACCTGAAACTCACCAATTTAGCTAGATTAGCTAACCAGTGAGCCCAGGAATTTGCCTGTCTCTGCCTCCCCAGTGCTGGAATTGCAAATAGCAAATATGCACCCCACCATGACCAGCTTTTTTTTAATTTTTGAGGTAGGGTCTCACTCTAGCCCAGGCTGACTTGGCATTCACTATGTAGTCTCAGAGTGGCCTTGAATTCATGGCTATCCTCCTACCTCTGCTTGAGTGCTGGGATTAAAGGCGTACACCACCACGACCAGCGATGCCCAACTTTTTTTTATTATTGACAATTTCCTTAATTGTAGACAATATCCCTCCCTCCCCTCTATACCCAACTTTTATAGACACTGAGGATCCAAGCTCAGGTCTTCCCACTTATGTGGCAAACATTTTACTGGCTGAGCTGTCTCCCCAGCACCCAGGCTCTTCTCTAAAGTGGGACTGGTAGTCCCCGCTCCTGGGGACTGGTGTGCAGCAAACGTTGGCATGGAGAGGCTCTACCCAGATTCCCTCAGCAGTCCCAATACATTCACTACACACTGAGCACCTACTGGGTGTCAGCAGTCACCCACTACAAAGGAGACAAAGTTGGTCTTCAAGAAAGGCACAGGGTATGTTCAAGCTGACCGCCCAGGTAGAGGCTGTCCCTCTATGGGCCATGAAGGAGCCTACTCTGGTGCCCTCCCTTCCCCCGCCCCAGCTCCCCCAGGCCCTGCCCAGCACTCACGGGCTTCATGATCCAGGTGATCCCCGGGTTCTTGCGAAACTCCTCCACAAACAGGTGGTACTCGCAGGGCATCTCAAAGGTTTTGGGGAAAAAGTCGCACTTGGCTGCTTCTACCTTTCCTGCCTCGCGTTCCAGCTGCTTCCGGAATCGCTTTAGGTTCTTCACCATGTAGTTCTTGCGGGTCAGCTGGGGAGGGGCAGGGCACACATGAGCCTCCTGCTCCCTCCCCTGGCCACTAGACCCCCAGCTTCTACTTTTCAGGCCCAGGGTAGCAAGATCAGCCAGGGGGACTCTGACAGAGTCTAGAACTATCCACACTTCACAGGTAGAGGGAACTGCCTGCCTCACCTCGTAGTGGTTCCGGAAGTGGCAGATCCGCACGTGCTCGTCCATGTAAGTGTGGTCGAAGTTCTCTCGAAGCCAGCTGACGTCACACCAGTAGAAATCCCATTCGCCTTCACTGGGGTGAGGGAGACCAAGGTCACATTGGAGGACTCGGTGCTGTTGGAGCCCTGGGGGCTTCTGAGGGTCTTGAGGGGTGGTCTCCAGCAGTGGGTCAGTAGGGACTCTTGCAGGTGGGGATGCGGGGCGTGGACGTGCTGGCCACGGTTGCTGGCTTCCCTGAAGCTCTAGCAGGTGCATCACGAGCCCAGAACGATGCCTTGCACATATTAGACTGGGCACAGTCTGGGGAGCCTTCAGACCACAGTTCCCACCAGGCCCTACACCAGGAACACACCTGTCCACACTCCCTGCCAGAGCCCCAGGCACCCGCTGCTACCTCTTCAGGCCTTCCTGGGGTGGAATAGGCTGCATCCACAAGCTCTTCCCAGTCCTTGAAGCCCCCCTCACTGAACCCTCAGAGTGGTCCTAGAAGCCACAGTATCACCCTAGGGATCCATGGCCTTGCTCACCAAGAATGTGGGGCCACCAAGACTCACACTGGGCCCTGCTGGATTCCTATTTCTGACCCTGATCCCCACCTTGCCAAGGACAGGGAGCTAGGTAGCTCACTAAATCTGGGTACCACATCTGGGGAGCAAGGTTCTCAAAAACAGATGAAGCTGCTGAGCATGGTGGCGCACGCCTTTAATCCCAGCACTTGGAAGGCAGAGGTAGGAGGATTGCCATGAGTTCAAGGCCACCCTGAGACTACATAGTGAATTCCAGGTCAGCCTGGAATAGAGTGACATCCTACCTCAAAACAAAACAAACAAAACAGTAGTTCTGGGTTCAGTGAGAGAATCTGTCTCAAAGAAATAATGCAGAGTAGCAGTAAGAGAGGACAGTGTACCTTCTTCTCTAGCCTCCACATGAGTGTGCATGGGGCACTTGTATCAGTACACACACGTACATGCATACAACCCCCCCCCCATACACACACAATTGTTTGGAATATTTTTAGACTTCTAATGGCTGATGCTTACTACTTCTACATGGCAGGTTCTGTTATAAGAACTTCACAAACAACTCATTGATCCTCACCTTGAAGCATTGGGTTGTTATGACGCCCATTTTACCCCTGAGGAGACTATAATAGACAGAGAGGTTAAGGAGCTCACCCAAGTTCATCAAACAAGCAAGGAGCAGAGCAGGATCCAAACTCAGGCCACCGGGCACCAGGGTCCGTGCACTGATTACAGCCCTCCCATCAGTTTCCGCACAACCCTTTGTTCTGGGGTCATCCATTGGATACGGCAGAGTCTAGTCTGTGGCCATCCCATCCTGAATGTGCCTGGTCTCGTCTGATACACGGGAGTCTCATTCAGTCACTTTGGCTGCAATTATTTTCTTTCACTGAGTGAACACACGGCAGTATATTTCTCCATTTTATAGCTAAGTGTTTGGGTTGTCAACCATCCTCTTTTTACCCTGCTATAATTTGGATCTTGATTGTTCCCTAGAAGCCTGTGTATTGAAAAGTTTGCTCCCTGGACTGTGGTACTACTAGGTGGTGGTGGAACTTTAAGAGGTAGGGCCAGTGGGAAGACGTTAGGTCACTGGGAGGTGTGCCCTTGAAGGGAACTGGAAATCCTGCCCTCCCTCTGTTCCTGGTTCCTGGCTCTGCTTCCTGGGTACCAGGAGCTCTCACCATACTGTGCTGCCTTGCCACAGACCCAAGAGCAACAGGCTACCTGATGGTGGGCTGAAACCTCCGGATCTTTGAATCGAAATAAACCTTTCTTGGGGGAGGGGGCCGGGGGGGGAATATGTGTCAGTGTGAGCGTGCATATGTAGGCCAGAGGTCGATGGTGGGTGTCTTCCTCAATGTCTTTCCACCTGATTTTTTAAAACAGGGTCTCTCATGAAGCTGGAGTTCACTGATTCAGCTAAACTAGCTAGCTAACAAGTTCAACAAATCCTCTTGTCTCCACCTCCCCAGTATTAACCACTGGGCGTTTTTCATGGGCGCTGGGAGTCTAAACTCAGGTCCCTCGTGCTTGCATGAAAAACACTTTACCATCTCTCCAGCCCCAACCTTTCCTGTTGTTAATGTTGATCAGCTCAAAAGATATTTTGCCACAATAAGGTAAGGCTCCTGAAACACCCTCCACCCCTGATTTTTTTTTTTTTCTGTTGTGGACAAGTGGACTGAGTGTTGAAAAATATCTTGAGGAGCTCTGAAGCAGAAACAGACATGAATGAAGAGGCAGCCACTTTGGGGTGACGAATGAACCTGGCCTGAACCTTACAGGTAAAGACCAAAGGACTGTCACATATTTGAGGTAAGAAGGCCAACCAAGGGCACTGTGGGGTCCTGAATTAGATTTTAGAACAGAAAAGGAATATTAGTTGAAAAAAAAACCTGGTGAAATTCAAATGATGTGTGTAGTTTATTTGATAGTATCATTGTTAATTTCCAGGCTTTGGTAAATGGACTATAATTCCATAAGCTGTTTCCAGAAGAAGCTGGGCAAAGGAGATAGAGAGATGGAGAGATGGCTCAGCAGTCAGGGTGCTTGCCTTCAGAGCCCAGTGACCTAGCTTCTAGCTCTCTCTGCTTGCAAATAAATAAATAAATAATTTTTTTTTAAAGGAGCTAGCTGCACAGCCAAGCATGACGGTGCATCCCAGCTCCTGGAAGCAGAGGCAGGAGGATTGCCACAAGTCTGGGTCCAGTCTGATCTACACAGTAAGATGCAGTACAGCCAGGGTTACAGAGCAAGGCTGTTTCAAAAAACAGAAATAAGCCAGGCATGGTGGCACACACTTTTAATCTCAGCCCTGGGGAGGCCCAGGTAGGAGGATTGCCATGAGTTTGAGGGCAGTCTGAGACTACATAATGAATTCCAGGTCAGCCTGGGCTAGACAGAGACCCTACCTCGAGTCTCGCTCTAGCCCAGTCTGGCTGACCTGGAACTCACTCTGCAGCCTCAGGCTTGCCCTCTTACCTCACACTCCCCAGAACTGGGACTGAAGGTGTGTGCCACCACGCCTGGCTTCGAAGATGGCATTTTCTTTCATTCCTTCATGTCCTGGTTTCCCATGAGTGAAACAAGATCATAAGAGCACCTACCTAGAAGGTTTGGGGATATGAAATGCTACAAGGTGACCTGCAGGGTTGGCAACGGCTATACAATGTTTACTGGGCCCCCGGCATGGTGGTATTGGCCCCTTACCAGCCAGATCCATGTTCCCTCTTTTCTACAATCACAGCATCTACCTGAGAACATGTGGGCTGTGTTCACCAGATTGCCTCGCAGCTGCTGTAGCACAAGGCCACATTCTGCCAAGGCCATCAGGAGGGACCAGCACACCTTTCTTGCCTAGTCCTGCTGCTGCTGTTTGAAGGCAGAGCTGGAGCTCAGCCTGGGATTGCTCAGGGGAGGGCAGAATAAAAAGACAGACTAGGGCCCCTTGCCACCTCTGAACCTGCAGCCTTTGGTAGTTTGAATGGATGTCCCCCAATAGATTCAGGCATCTTAGTCAAGGTTGTAATATGGATTTCCAGCCGCCTGGCTGGAGGAGGTGTCATCCTAGGGTCCAGCCCTAAGGTGTGTTTGGGGGCGGAGCTGAATTCCAGCCTAAGGTATGCAGAAAGCAGTCTACGCTCTGCGCAGGTGGGGGGGATCCCCGTTTTACAGGCTTTACAGGCTTTTGGTAGTGTGCATCTGTGTAAAGGGGGCCGGCTTCTTCCACCATTATGGAACTTCCCCTGGATCTGTAAGCTTGAAATAAACCCCTTCCTCCATGAGACGAGAGGAGGTCTGGTTTGGAGGTTCATCCCAGAAGCTTGAAGCTGACTACAACACACCCTCAGTGGGACAGATAAAACACCTCTGCCTGTCATAGCCTCTTCACTGTGGGTCTCTGTCACATGTGCCCCAGCCTCGGCCCTCACTCACAGCCTCGGCCCTCACTAACAGCTGTGCCTACTGCCATGAGCCAGGTATGTGTCTTATTATCTCTGTCACTGTCCCCAGAGCCTAGCACAAAAGAAGAAAGGCAGGCGTACAGGTCCAGTCACTTGCTCTAGATCACAGACTAGTAAGTGGCAGGGAAGAGCGTCCTTGATCTAGTCCCTGGAGGGTTCAAGCCAGAGAGTCTCTGTGGCTGCGGTCCTTGTTTCTGCTGAAAGCAGCAGGACACTGCCTGGACAGCAGCCAACTGGAAGTGGGCTTGAATGCCATGATGGCACTTACATGCCATGCGACATTCATCAATCACTTGGTACCTCAAAGGTTATCTCGTCTTACTGAATGGCTATAAGGCTTAAATGCAACAGAGATGTCAGTAACGCACACTATGGGGGCTAAATAAAAGCCACATTCACTTTGGGGCAAGTTCCAGTGGCTACCAAGGGGAACAGGGAGAAAAACCAAAGGAGATAAGAACCTGGGAGACAAGGGAAGAAAGGATGAGCAGGGGGTGGCGCTGGACCCGGTGGCTTACTCTTTGACTTCCACCCATCCCGGCCTGCGGCGAAGGACGTCCATGAGCGTGTTCATGAGTGTGGTCTTGAATCGGATCAGTGCTCGCTGCTCTCTGCAAGACAAGGCAGGAAATATGTGCTCAGGACCAGTGACTTCTCTGGGATGGCATGCGGAGGGGAAAAGAACAGGGAGAAAGAAAGGCCACGCTCTACACCCGGAAACACCAAAACCAGAAGAACTGAAGTTCAGAATTTAGTACCACAGCATGACAACACTCTAGTCAAAATGAGAGTTGGCGAGATGGCTCAGTGGTTAAAGGTGCTTGCTTGCAAAGCCTGATGGCCTGGTTTTAATTCCTTACTATCCTCAGAAAGCCAAATGTACAAAGTAACGCATGTATCTGGAGTTTGTCTGCAGCAGCAGAAGGTCCTGGGGTGCCCATTCTCTCTCTCTCTCAGACACACATAAACAAATAAAATATTTAAGAAAACATTTTATTTTATTTTATTTGAGTGAGAGAGAGAGAGAAAGAGACAGATAGAGAATGGGCACACCAGTGCCTTCAGAGATTGCAAACTTCAGATGCATGCACCACCATGTGCATCTATCTGGCTTATGTGGGTCATGGGAAATTGAACCTAGGTTCTTTGGCTTTGCAGGCAAACGCCTTAACAGCTAAGCCATCTCTCCAGCCCATAAATGTTTTTTTTTTTTTTTAGTCAAAATGTTAGCCGGGCATGGTGGCAAGTGCCTTTAATCCCAGCTCTCGGGAGGCAGAGGTAGGAGAATCACCGTGAGTTCAAAGCCACACTAAGACTACATAGTGAATTCCAGGTCAGCCTGAACTAGAATGAAACCCTACCTCGAAAAAAAAAAATAGTCAAAATGTGACCCAGAGACTCTTTAGGTCATTGAAAAATAACAAGCAGAGCATGGTGACGCATGCCTGTAATCCAGGCACTCAGGAGGTTGAGGCAGGAGGATTGCCACAAGTTTTAGGCCAACCTGGACTACATAGTGAGTTTCAGGTCATTCTGTCTCAAAAACAAAACAAAACAGAAACAAATCATTTATCCAGTGCCCACTAAGTACAGGGCCTGGTCTGGCAGCTTTATACACACCATGACTCATTCTTACACCATGCGCTGTTTGTGAATCCCCTTTCCTGGCATCCAGCTGGGAAGATGGAACAGATGTACTTTTCCCTATTCCTCCTACTAATGCAACTAAAAACCCAAAACACTGTGTATAAACATATGTAAGAAGACTAAAAGGTAGAAGACAGGCTAGCTAATGACCTTGGGCCAAAAACAACAACAACAAAAATAATAATAATAATAAGAGTGGTGAATTCCCAGGGGTTTCTTTTTTTGCTTCAAATGTCCTAGATAGAAAGCTGAAAAAGCCAGCCAGTGGGCATCCAGAAATACTAATAGGCACAGACTCAAAACAACCTTTAAAAACAGCACATTCAGGGGGCTGGAGAGATAGCTTAGCAGTTAAGGCTTGCCTGTGAAGCCTAAAGACCCCGGTTCGAGGCTCGATTCCCCAGTACCCACCTAAGCGAGATGCACAAGGTGGCACATGCATTTGGAGTTCATTTGCAGTGGCTGGAGGTCCAGGTGTGACCCATTCTCTCTCAATCTGCCTCTTTCTCTCTGTCTGTTGCTCTCAAATAAATAAAAATAAACAAAACAAAACAAAACAACAAAAAAAAAACAGCACATTCAGCCAGGTGTGGTGGTGCACACCTTTTAGTACCAGCACTCAAGAGGCAGAGGGATCATGTCCAATGAGTCCTAAGGTGCAATTAGAGATCAATAATATTGAAAATAGGGCTGGAGAGATGGCTTAGCCATTAAGGCATTAGACTGCAAAGCCAAAGGACCCAGGTTCAACTTTCAGGACCCACGTAAGCCATATGCACAAGGGGGCTCATGCATCTGGAGTTCGTTTGCACTGGCTGGAGGCCCTGAGAGCCCATTCTCTATGTGCCTCTTTCTCTCTCCTCTCTAATAAATAAATAAAAATAAACAATATTTTAAAAGTAATATTGAAAATAGAAAAAAGTGGAGATTGGTAAATGAAAGACTAGCTCTTCACCAATAAAATTGATAAATTTATTTGTTAGCAAGACTGACAAAGAGAAGACACATTACCTACAGGAGGGATGCAATAGGATACTACTACAGAGCCCACAGACACCAAGACCACAGGAATGACATGCTAATACCTCTGATACCTACTGTGACAGCCAAGATGAAAAGGTCCCTGAAAAGTTCCCATCACCACAGCTCACCCAGAATGACATACATGACCTGAGTTCATAATGTTAAAACTCCCCCAAATGATGTGTTGAGGCCCAGGAGATTTTGTTAGAGAACTCTCAGAAACATTGAAAGAACATGAGCTAGGCGTGGTGGTGCATGCCTTTATTCTCAACACTCGGAAGGCAAAGGTAAGAGAACTGCTGTGAATTTAGGGCCAGCGTGGGTTTACATAGTGAGTTCCAGGTCAGCCAGGAACCCTACCTTGAAAACACCAACCATAACAAAAAGAACATGGTGTCTTCCAGAAAAGGGAAGAGGAAGGACAGCTTCTAAACTCATTTCGTGAAGCTAGTATAACCTGATATCAAAATGACCTGATTCCAAAATTAAACAAAGAAAGTACACACAAAGAAAACTACAGGAGAAGAGCTGGAGGCGGAGCTCAGTGATAGAATATTTGTTGAGCATGTGTGACACCTTGGGTCAGTCTCCATCACCTCACATGCATGCACACACATGAGCAAATAAAATTTAGCAGTACAAAAAAAGAATTACATACCATAACTAATGGAGTATTTCCCAGTAGACAAGGCTGGTTCAATCTTAGACAACCCAATCAATGGAATCTATCATACTAACAGACGATAGAAGAACAATCACGGGTTGGGGAGTGGCTCAGTGGTTAAAGATGCTTGCTTGCAAAGCCTGCCAGCCAAGGTTCAATTCCTCAGTACCCATGTAAAGCCAGATGTACAAAGTGGCTCATGCATCTTGAATTCATTTCTCATATGTGGATCCTAGCTACAATGTTTAGACTTGTGTATGAGTTGGCATAAAAGTCAGTAGTAGAGGCCAGGAGACTAGAAAGGGGTGATAAGGAAGGGAGGAGAAGGGAGGACTTTAAGGAGGGTATTGTATATATGTAAGTAGATGAATAGATTATTGGAGGTGCAATGGCCTAAGGGAGGTCAGGGGAAGAGATTGAGTAAAGGAAGGGTGGGAAGAGCATTAATCAAAATTTAAGATGCTATAAATAAGCCATATGGAAACCTACTTCTTTGGATAATGGCACAGAAGCCATAGATTGTTACTAGAAAAATTTCAGTGCCAGGGATGGAATACCTCCCAGTGAGTTGTTGGCCAGGGAGGTCCCTGATGACCCCAAAACATTATAGGCCATTGCCAAGGCCCTTGGTTTCCCACCAGAACTAGATGATAAGACCCTATTCCTGAAGACTTCACATGCTTGGGCTGCAGGTCACTGAGAAATCAAGCTGAGGCTGAGCTGAAAAGCACTTCCCTGTGGACCAGCTGACAGAATGCTGGAAAATGCTATGTTGCATGCAGCCCTATGGGAGAGAGAGGTCATCAACAGTGGCAAACAGCAGTAGACATTGCAAGCCTTAAAACCAGGCCAAATGTGCCAACTGGTGCAACAATGGCATGTCTGTTATGGGGAAAACCAGCCACTCTCTGATTGGACTAGAGGCCTACTCTATGGGAGGGAATACATGCCCACTGAAAACCTAATCAAAAGCCCATGGCAGGGAAGGTCATGAGCACTAGAGGAATAACGCCTGCTGTTGTTTGGATAAATGCATACATTAATAAGCCTACCAAACTGCCCTGTAAATACTCTTCATGTTTATACCCAAATACTAAAGCTATTCTTACTTTTGGTTAGAATAACTTCTCTTTTCAGATGGCGGTGACCACTGGGATGACTCAAAAGTCACCATAGTGCTGAGAAGAAGTGACAGTGGAATGTTCAGCACTGAGACATCTCCAGCATACCCTCCAAAGCTCAGGGTACACTGGGAAGAGGTGGTAGAAAGAATGTAAGAGCCAAAGGAAGGATAGGACTGCTTACAATGCAATCTTCCAGACACAAAATGACCTTGGATATCCATGACCTCGGATATCCAAGACCTCACAGTGCCTGACACTATCTATACAAAACCTTCATAATTGAGTTTGAGGCCACCCTGAGACTACATAGTTAATTCCAGGTCAGCCTGGACCAGAGTGAGACCCTACCTTGCAAAACCAAAAAAAATAAAAAAATAAAAAATAAAAATAAAAAAAACCCTTCATAATTGAAGGAAAAGATGATGACATCAAAATAAAAGAGAGACTGATTGAGAGGGGGAGGAGATATGATGGAGGGTGGATTGATGAAGGGGAAGAGGGGATGGGGAGGAAATTATCATGGTTTATTGTCTATAATTATGGAAGCTGTCAATAAAAAAGTTAAAAAAAAACTATACCGTAAGACTTTGGGGATTAAACTACTATGTGAGGTGGGAAGGGACAGACAGATGGACAAACATAACAGCTGTATCTTGTAATCCTCAAGAGTCATGGGTCACGAGAGGCAGTATGAATATTCCTGGGAGATCCCACACACAGTCTTCCCTGTCCCAGTTACATGTCTTTGTGAGGCCAGATTTTCTTCCTATCCACTTTCCAAAACAATACATCACAATTGATTGAAAACAAATGATTTGGAATGACAGGCATTCTCTATCAAGCTAGATAATGAAGAGATTCACAAATGTATACAACAGTGCACTATGTGTGTGTGTGTATAATTTCTTTTAAGTAAATCAAGCATTTAAATTTTTGTTCATTTATAGCTCTAATATAAGTATTATTAATAGGTGTAAAGCAAATAAACAAGTTAATTAGGTTTCACAATAAATTTTAAATTGTAAAAGGACCCAGAGAGCTGGGCGTGGTGGCGCACACCTTTAATCCCAGCACTTGGGAGGCAGAGGTAGGAGGATCACCGTAAAATTGAGGCCACCCTGAGACTACATAGTGAATTCCAGGTCAGCCTGGACCAGCGTGAGACCCTACCTCTCAAAACCAAAACCAAAAAAAGGACCCAGAATTTAAATTTTAGTTAGACAGTAACAAACCTATCCACTTTTGATGGGAGTGCTGACTGACGAGCTATTAGCATATTAAAACTATTAGCATATTAAAACAGCAGATACCATGTCACACACATGAAGCTGGCCAAAACCTAAATGCTTGTTTAAAATAGGAATTCCAGTTTTACTGGTAGAGTGCCTGCCCTTTGGAGAGGCATGTGGCAGTTTATTAAAGCCAGACCTGCATGCATCTGAATTCAGCCCTTCTGCCCACCTAGATACCTACACATGTACTAGGAAGCATGTGTACTAAGACATTCATTGTGACTGCTAATGTTTCTCTGTCTGTATGTGTATATGTATGTTTGTATACATGTGGAGACACATGTGTATGCAGCAGTAGCATATCAACGTGTGTGCATGTGCATGTGGAGGCCAGAGGTTGACATCTGGTGTCTTCCTCAATCACTGTCTATCTTATTTTTTAAATTTATTTTATTTATTTGAGAGAGAGAGAGAAGCAGATAGAGAGTGAATGGGCGCACCAGTGCCTTCAGCCATTGCAAACAAACTCCAGACGCATGTGCTCCCTGTGCATCTGGTTTATATGGGTGCTGGGGAATCGAACCTGGGTCTTTAGCCTTCTCAGGCAAGCACCTTAACTGCTAAGCCATCTCTCCATTTTGAAGGCAGAGTCTTTCACTGAACCTGGAGCTCAATGATTTGGCTAGATGAGCTGGCCAGCAAGCCCCAGGGATCCTGTCTCCGCCACCCAAGTATATATGATTACAGGCGTTTGCCACCATGCCTGGCTTTTTTTATGTGAGTGGTAAGAATCCAAAACTCAGGTCCTCATTCCTTTTTTTTTTTTTTTTTTTTTTTTTTGAGGTAGGGTCTCACTCTGGCCCAGGCTGACCTGGAACTATTTAGTCTCAGAGTGGCCTTGAATTCACAGCGATCCTCCTATCTCTACCTCCCAAGTGCTGGGATTAAAGGCATGCGCCACCACTCATTCTTGAATGGTAAGCACGTTTACCCTCTGAGTCATCTCCTAAGCCCCACTTGCTGACATTTCCTATGCAAACAACCTGTAGCACATTGTGGCAGTCTGCCTACATCCCCTGGGCGTTCTCCATTTCTGAGCATGCCAATCAGAGGACTTCCCACAGCAGCACCTGCACTTTCCTCAGGGTTCACTGTAGTTCCAGAGTAGCACAGCAGGGCCTGGAGCAGACGTGAAGAGTCCAGGAGTGAACTGCTCTCCCCCAACAGCACACAACCAGTGGCTGACCCTGGAGGACGGACTCCACGCTCTCATCATTTGGATGGGGGGGGTGTCTGCAGCATGTTTGACACTCTCTGCATGGCGATGGTGTATGTGTGAGTCACTTTTCCTGTTGCTAGGACAAAACACCTGACAAGAAGCAATTTAAGTAAAACAGGGCTTATTTCATCTCACAGTTCAGGGCATACAGTCCATCATGGTGCAGGAGCCACATTCAGTCCCAAGTCAGGAAGCAGAGAGCTGTGAATGCTCACACTCAGCTCTTTTTCTCTTTTTCTGTCTTTTAAAAAAATATCTTAGGGCTGGGGAGATGGCTTAGTGGTTAAGGCACTTGCCTGTGAAGCCTAAGGACCCATGTTCAACTCTCCAGATCCTACATAAGCCAGACACAAAGGTGAGGCAAGTGCAAGGTTGCACATGCCCACTAGGTGGCACAAGTGTCTGGAGTTCAACTGCAGTGGCAAAGGCCCTGGTGTGCCCAATTCTCTCTATATATACCTGTGTATCTCTCTCACTTGCTTTCTCTAAAATAAAACAAAACAAAACACAAAAAAGATTATTTTAATTTTTAATTATTTAAATTAATTAAAAATTATTTGTATTTATTTATTAGAGACAGTGAGAGAGAGAGAAAGAATGAGAATGAGTGTGCCAGGGCCTCTAGCCACTGCAAACAAACTGCAAACGCATGTGCCACCATGCGCATTTGGCTTACATGGGACCTGGAGAATCAAACCTGGGTCCTTAGGCTTTACAAGCATGCTCCTTAACCACTGAGCAATCTCTCCTGCCCTATTTTATTTTATTTTTGGTTTTTCAAGGTAGGGTCTCACTCTAGCTCAGGCTGACCTGGAATTCACTATGTAGTCTCAGGCTAACCTTGAACTCACGGCAATCCTCCTACCTCTGCCTCCTGAGTGCTGGGATTAAAGGTGTGTGCCACCATACCTGGCCCCTATTTTATTTTTTAAATCAAAAATTTTAATATATAAACATACTGTAATTTGATCAGATTCCCGTCCAGTTACCATCTTTTGTTCCCTCTCCCCCACCCTGTTCCACTGAGGACCCTCCTTTTGCTAGACAGTCCATTCTCTGGTTAACCCAGTCCATGAAATGGTACTGTCCAAAGTTACAGTGGGTCATCAATTAGCCTAGTCTAGAAACTCCCTCACAGACATGTCCAAAGATTTGTCTCCTAGGTGATTCCAGATCCAATCAAGTTGACAATGAAGATTAACCAACACTGTACTGGTTTGTATCAGATTACCCCCTATCAACTCATGTATTTTCATATATATATAATTGTAGACAATATCCCATGGTACTTCCCTCCCTCCCCCCACTTTCCCTTTGAAACTCCACTCTTCATCATATCCCCTCCCCCTAACTCACATATTTTCAATGCCTGGTCCCCAGTTGGTAACAATTTGGGAAGTAGAGTCTTGCTGGAGGAGGTATTTTGTTGGGGACAGGCTTATAGGTATTGTAGTCTGCTCCCCCTTGCCAGAGATCAGCTCACTCTTGCTGCTAGCTTTCACTTGCTGTGGCAAGATTGTGATGTCCAGCCTCTGCTCCTGCCATCATGAAGCTTCCCCTCAAGACTGAAAGTCAAAACAAACCCTTTCTTCCCATCAGCTGCTTTGGGTTGGGTGATATGTCCCAGCAAGAAGGTAACTATGACAATCAAAATCCCATTTGCAGGCTGAAGATGGCATAGTGGTTAAGGCATTTTCCTGCAAAGCCTAAGGACCCATGTTCAACTCTCCAGATCCCATATAAGTAAGATGCACAAAGGTGAGGCAAGGGCTGGAGAAATGGCTTAGTGATTAAGGCATTTGCCTTTGAAACCCAAGGACCCAGGTTCAGTTCCCCAGTACTCATGTACATGAGATGCCTACAAGGTGGCACATGCATCTGGAGTTTGTTTGCGGTGGCTAGAGGCCCTGGTGTGCCATTCTCTCCCTATCTCTCTCTCTCTCTCAAATAAATAAATAAACATAATTAAAAAAAAAAAAAAGGTGAAGCAAGCACAAGGTCACACATGCCCACTGGGTGGCAGAAGCATTTGGAGTTCAATTTCAGTGGCTGAGGCACACTCTCTCTGTCTCTCTTTCTAAAATACAAATTAAAGAAATGGGGGGAGGGGCTGGAGAGATGGCTTGCCAGTTAAGGCATTTGCCTGTGAAACCAAAGGACCCAGATTCAATTCCCCAGGACTAACGTAAGCCAGATGCACAAGGGGCGCATGCATCTGGAGTTCATTTGCAGTGGCTGGAGGCCCTGGCGTACCCATTCTCTCTGTGTCTGTCTCTCTTCTCTTTCTGCCTGCAAATGAATTTTTTAAATGTTTTTTTATCTTTTATTTATTTATTTGACAGAGAAAGGGAGAGAGAGAGAAAGAGAGAGAATGGGCACACCAGGGACTCTAGCCACTGCAAATGAACTCCAGACACATGTACCCCCTTGTGCACCTGGCTAACATGGGTCCTGGGGAATTGAGCCTGGATCCTTTGGCTTTGCAGGCAAGTGCCTTAACTGCTAAGCCATCCCTCCAGCCCTTGCAAATAAATTTAAAAAAATTTTTTTTAAATGTAAAAAACAAACACTTGCCAGGCTGGAGGGATGGCTTAGAGGTTAAGGCTCTATTTCTTGACTGTGAAGGACCCATGTTCAACTCTCCACATTCCATGTAAGCCAGATGTACAAGGTGACACAAGTGCTCAAGGTCACACATGCACACAAGGTCGTGCACAAGTCTGAAGTTCGATTATAGTGGCTGGAGGCCCTGGCATGCCAATGTTCTCTCCCTCGCTCTCTCTCTTTCTCTCTCCCTCTCTCTCCCTCTTTTTTTTCTCTCTCTCTCTAAAAAAAAAAAGGCCAGTCTGTTGGGCTTGCCTCAAAAAAAAAAAAAAAAAAAAACACGCTTTCCTACAGCATCAGCTTGTCAGTGATACATCTTACTGGCTTCCCCCTTAGTTGTCTTGCCTCCCACTTCCTGGAACTGCCTTCCAAATCAACTCGCTCTCAGCTCTTGTTTTGGATGTGCCTTCCACAGGAAAATGGATAAACAACTTGTGCAGGCTATCTGATGGAACAGTTGTAGCAGTTGAAGGCATCCGGAACTCTGTGCAGTAACACGGATCAATACTTAAAATACTGAAATACAGTTTTATGTGACAAAGGCAGGTACACAGGAATCGAAACAGTACAATGTCACCTAGGTGACTTATATTCCTAATTCCTGTGCACTTCGGGGAGGCTGTGTGACTTAATTCTGACCAATAAGATGAAAACGTAAGAAAGGGTAGATTTCTGAGAACATTTTGTTCTTTTTAGTTAAAAAAAAAAGTGAGGGGCTGAAGAGATGGCTTAGTGGTTAAGGCACTTGCCTGCAAAGCCTAAGAACGCATGTTTGAACCTCCAGGTTCCATGTAGCCAGGTGCACAGTGATGCCAGCATGTAATGTCAAATATGCACACAAGGGGTGGCATGTATCTGGAGTTTGTTCACAGCAGCTGAAAGGCCCTGGTGTTCCCATTCTCTCTCCCTTTTTCAAAAATAAAAAATAAAATAGGTGTGGTGGTGCATGCCTTTAATCCCAACATTCAGGAGGCAGAGGTAGGAGGATCACTGTGAGTTCGAGGCCACCCTGAGACTACATAGTGAATTCCAGGTCAGCCTGGACTAGAGTGAAACCCTACCTCGGAAAAAACAAAACTAAACAAATAAATAAATAAAGCCTAGTGTGGTGGCACGCGCCACCCCAGCACTTGGGAGGCAGAGGTAGGAGGATTGCCATGAGTTCAAGGCCACCCTGAGACTACATAGCTAATTCCAGGTCAGCCTGGACCAGAGTGAGACCCTACCTCAAAAAACCAAAAAAACAAACAAATAAAATAAAATAAAATAAAATCTTCTCTTTTCAGATGGCAATGACCACTGGGGTGACCCAAAAGGCAACATAATGCTGAGAAGAAGGGATGGAGGAGTGTCTAGCACTGAAACATCTCTATCACACCCTCCGAGGCTCAGGGTCCATTGCGGAAGAGGTGGTGGAAAGAATGTAAGAGCCAAAGGAAGGGTACCACTCTTTACAATGTAACTGTCCAGACAGAAATTGGCCTTGATATCTGTGACCTCGCAATGCCTAGCAATACCTTCACAAGACCCTCATAATAGGAGAAAAAGGTGATGACATCAAATTAAAAGAGACTAATGGGGAGAGGGAGGGGATATGGTGGAGAGTACAGTTGTGAGGGGGGAAAGGGAAGGGGAAATATGGTTTATTGTCTGTTAAAAATATAAGTTGTCAATACAAATTAAATAAATTAAAAAAAAATTTTAAGGTGAGGCAGGAGAGCAGAGAGAGATGTGCCTTGAGTCTTCCTTCCCTCTTCTTCCCATCTTTTCTATTTTTGTTGTTTTGGAGGTTTTTAAAATTTTTTAATTTTTATTTTTATTTTTAGTTTTTCGAGGTAGGGTTTCACTCTAGCTCAGGGTGACCTGGAATTCACTATGTAGTCTCAGGGTGGCCTTGAACTCGTGGCGATCCTCCCACCTCTGCCTTCCAAGTGTTGGGAATAAAGGCATGCGCCACCATGCCCGGCAAAATATTTTTCTCTATATGTATTTGTGTGACAGAGAGAATGCTGCTGTAAACAAACTCTAAACACCACACATCACCTTGTGTGTCTGGCTTTACATGGGTACTGGAGAATCAAACCAGGGTCTGCAGGCTTTGCAAGCAAGCATCTTTAACCACTGAGCAATCTACCCAGCCCCTTGCTATTTTTTAAAAAGTATTTTAATTTCAGCTAGAGAAATGGCTTAGCAGTTATGGCGCTTGCCTGCAGAGCCAAAGAACCCAGGTTTGACTCCCCAGGAGCCATGTAAGCCAGATGCATAAGGTGATGCATGAGTCTGGAGTTCATTTGCAGTGGCTGAAGGCCCTGGCATGCCCATATTCATTCATTCATTCTTTCTTTCTTTCTTTCTTTCTTTCTTTCTTTCTTTCTTTCTTTCCTTCTTTCTTTCTACCTATCTATCTAATGTTTATACATGTGTGTGTATATATATATATATATATATATCATCTGCCTCTTTCTCTCTCAAATAAGTAAATAAAAATAAAGAAAAATATTGGCTTATTTATAAGGAGAGAGAGAATGAGAATAGGCACACCAGGACCTCTTACTGCTATAAATGAACTCTACATGTATGTGCCACTTTGTGCATCTGGCTTTAGATAGGTATTGGGGAATCAAACCCAGGCCATCAGGCTTTGCAAGCAAGTGCCTTTAATAGCTGAGCCATATTTCTTGGCCCTGTTTTTTTTTGTTGTTGTTGTTTGTTTGTTTTGTTTTGTTTTGTTTTGTTTTGTTTTGTTTTGTTTTGTTTTGTTGTAGAGTCTCACTCGAGCCCAGGCTGACCTGGAATTCACTATGTAGTCTCAGAGTGGCCTCGAGCTCACAGTGATCCTCCTACCTGTGCCTCCAAATGTGCCACCACATCCAGCTTCCCGTTTTGTGTTTTGAAGAAGAGTCTCTTATGTAGTCCAGACTAGTATTAAACTCTCAGTTCTCCTGCCTCAGACTCAGGATGTTGGGATTACAGACATGAGCAACTATGCCCAGCTCTTTCAGTCTTGACTGTGATATAGATGCTGAAGCTGCAACAGCTACTCAGTGCCCATGAGGAAAAGGTCAACACAATCACAAAGATGCTTACTCTGACACTGAACCGATGCAATAGCATTCTGACCTCTGTGACATAAGGAAAATAAATACAGACGATTACAGCTTCTCTTAATTGGGTGTTCCCTGTTACTTGGAGCCAAATACATCTCTTTAAAAAAAATTATTGCCAGGCATAGTGGCACATGCCTTTAATCTCAGCACTCAGGAGGCAGAGGTAGGAGGATTGCCGTGAGTTCGAGGCCACCCTAAGACTACATAGTGATTTCCAGGTCAGCCTGGGCCAGAGTGAGACCCTACCTCAATATATATATATATATATTTGGGAAAGAGAGACAGAAAAGAGAGAGAATGGGCCTGCCAGGGCCTCCTGACACTGTAAATGAACTCTAGATGAATGTGCCACTTTGTGCATTTGGCTTTATATGGGTACTGGGGAATAGAATCCAGGCCTTCAGGCTTTACAAGCAAGTGCTTTAACCACTGAACCATCTCTTCAGTCCAGCCAAATATATTTCTAACTGACATGAATCCTAATAAAATAGGTGGGTGGGTCCTGTTAACGGAAGTACTCATGGTTTTGTTGGGGCGCGGGTGTTCAAGTTTAGGACCAGGAGCTAGAACAGAGTGGAGGTTCTCTGCATATGGGAGAGACTTGAAATGGATGAGACAGAGCTCTTGGAAAGAATACAGAGAGGCAGGGTGTTGTAGTCAGCTCCATGTTGCTGGGATGAACATCTAAGTTTACAGATCCAGGAGAAGTTCCATCAATGGCAGAAGAAGCTGACTGCCTTTTACAGATCCAAACAGAGAGAAACTCCCAAACAGATGGCAAACACCGAAACCAGAAAGCAGGAATGCCAGAACTCAAACTGCTCTCTCTACACCTTTAGGCTGGAATCAGATCTGCCCTGGTGACACTCCTGAGTGCCGGACTCCAGGATCTGCCCCAGTGACATGCCTCTCTAGCAGGAATCTGCCTGTTAAGGGCTGAAGTTGCAAACTCAATTTTAGTAAAACTCCTGGGTCTGCGGGGCCATAAAATCAAATGACCACACAGGGATGATATGAAAGAGTCCTGACACCTCAGAGCCCCTTGGAGTGGCACAGGAGGAGGGAGCGTGAACAGAAAAGATAACATGCTGGCCATAGCATGACACAAACCACTCAGTCTCTCAAAAGAATGTGGATGGTGCTTAAGGAAGCCCAGTGGTTGCTGGGTGCTGACCCTAACTCAAAAAAGAGAAAGAGGACCAGGTACAGTGGAGTATACCTGTAATCCTAGCAGTTGAGAGGCTGAGGCAGGAGGTTTATGAATTCCAGGCCAGCTTGGGCTACAGAGAGAAACCCTAACTCAAAACAATATAGTGAGCCAGGTGAGGTGGCACACACCTTTAGTTCCAGCACTTGGGATGCTAAGGAAGGAGGAGTGCTTTGAGTTTGATGCCAGCCTGGGGTGAGAGTAAGTTCCAGGTGAGCTTGGGTTACAGTGAGACTCTAACTCAAGAAACAAAACACAACAAAACAAAACAAAGATACACATAGAGATAGAAAAGCAGATTGAGGGAAGGGAGGGAGAAAAGGTCCCATATATATGGACTGAATAGGGCCACTCACCTCTCTTTTCCTTTTTCTTTTCCATGGCCCTTATAACTTTGATTCTGCAGGGAGGAAAGCAAAATGGTGTAACTGGGTTTACACACCCACCTGCCTTTCCTGCTCAGCCTACTGCAGAGGGTGAACTGCCCAAACCACCACACTCAGAGGTGTCTAGGTCCTGAGTCATGAAAGTCTACCCTGGTTGGATCCTTATCCATGAGCACACGCTCAGAATATTGGGGCAGAACTTACCCATTGCCTTTGGAACACATTCCCAAGGATCCACCAGCCCACCATGCTCTACAGGCAAGCCGTATATACTGCAGGCCTGGTCCTCAGTGCTCCATAGGTCAGCCCGGAGCCTCAGTTCTGACAGCCCAGACTCTGTGAGCATCTGGACCTTCTAACTTTGAATGCTGACTAAATAGATCTAGTATTAATTTCCAAAGGCAATTTCCTTCCACCCTCAGTGAACCTTCTAGATCCTCCATGGATGAGGGATGTTATTTGGCTCCAACCAGCTCCCAAACAGCCTGGCCACCAGTACTGGGAGAACTGGCCCTGTGCAGGGTGAGCTCTGTGGCTTAGACAGATGTAACAGAATATCACAGATGTGTGGGCTTGAAATGGTGCATGTTCATCATCTCATAGCTTCCACGGGCCAGGAGTATGTGCACAGCTTAACTGGGCTGTCTGCACAGGCCTACGAGGCCACATCGGGATGATGGCTGGAGCAGGAGTTCTCATCTGGATCAGAGGGCCTCTTCCACACTCACATTTGTGGGCACAAGTCAGTTACTTGGAGTAGTAGCACTGAGGTCCCCGTTGACTACTAGCTGTCGGCTGGAAACTACTCCCAGACACTAGAGACATGGAAGTCATTTAGCCATCCCCGCTCTCCAGGCTCCCAGAGCACCTCCAAGGACTTCTGGTCCTTCTCCTCCAAGTTAGCTCTGGCTAAGTCTCATAACATAACGTGGTTGTAATAATAAGTATAATTCCAGTTCACAGCTTCTATGTGCACTCACGGGGATTATGCACGGCATGCACACCAAGGGGTGAGAACCTTAGGGTTCTGCTTGCCACCCCATCCTACCCTTCAAAGAGCCCCAGAATGAAAAGGAGCACTGCTTAACAAAACTGACAGAAGTTAATCCCCCCACAAGGGGAATCTCCAGCCCACAGTTTCTCTTGTAATAAATTCATTTTTCCCTGGGTCTTTTGAAAAAAAAAATCCATAAAGTCTTACATCCACATGTAGGTCACCCCTTGCTATTCCAGTAACAAAATACAAAATACATAAGGCCACAAAAGCTCAATCAACTATTTTTCTCTCTCTTCTGGCAAGAGTGTGTTGTGTCACTCTGGTAGCAGCATAGAGGGGAAGGGGTACTACTATACCCCAACAATCTTCCTTCAACGGATATGTTTGTTTTCCTTTTATAACTCTTTAAAAGTGGGTGAATCCCACTCTCTGTGGTTAAGGAAACTTATTTTAATTAAGAAGTAGGACTGGAGAGATGGCTAAGCACATAAGGCACTTACCTGCAAAGCTTAATCACCAGGGTTCAATTCCCCAGTACCCATGTAAAACCAGATGCACAAAGTGGAGTATGCATCTGGAGTTCATGTGCACCAACTAGAGGCCCTGACATGTCCATTCTCTCCCTCTCTCTCTCTTTCTGCAAATAAGTATTTTTTAATTAAGAAGTAGACTGTAAGCCGGGCATGATGGCACATGCCTTTAATCCCAGCACTCCGAAGGCAGAGGTAGGAGGATCACCATAAGTTCAAGGCCACCCTGACACGACATAGTGAATTCCAGGTCAGCCTGGACCAGAGTGAGACCATACCTAGAAAAACCAAAAAGAAGAAGGAGGAGGAGGAGGAGGAGAAGAAGAAGAAATAGTATTAGTAGTAGAAGACCATGATGCTCAGCACCATAGGAGTAGAAAGGGAGAGAACAAATAGAACATAAAAATTCAGAGTTAGAGGAGAAGTTTTACTGGACTTGGGAAGTGAACATGGAGGTGAAGTAAAGCCCCAGTTTCTTTGGTGTGAGCAACTAGATGGGTAATATAACAGCTTTCAGAGTGACAAATGCATGTCAGCTCTGTGCTGGGTGCGGGACACAAGTAGACAGTAGAATCCAGTAGGAAAGAGAGATGTGCAAGAAGCGTTGGAGCTGGGCGTGGTGGCCTTTAACCCCAGCATTTGGGAGGCAGAGGTAGGAGGATCGCTATGAGTTCGAGGCCACCCTGAGACTACATAGTGACTTCCAGGTCAGCCTGGGCTAGAGCAAGACTCTGCCTCGAAAAAACAAGAAGAGGAGGAGGAGATGGCAGCAGCAGCAGCATTGGAATAATGCATGCCTGCAAAGTGAGTTAGTTCAAAGCACTCTGAAGGTAGACATGACTCGCTTTTCTTTGCAAGAGGGAATTAAAAAAATAGCGGTGTCACTTTTGAAATGTGGGAACAAGAGACGGATAAGAAGCAGGTTAAGGAGGTAAGGTAAGGGGGTAAGGCAATTGTATTTTTTAATAATTCATTTCCTTCTTTGAATTTCTCCCTCCCACCCCACCTTTTTTTTTCTTTCCTACTTTTTCCTGTTCGTTCCCCAAGACCAAGGGCTTGTCGATCTGCCAGTGTCACTCGGTCACCACTGGGTTTGGAAAAGGCAGTGATTGAAAATTTTTGAATGGAAGGAAAGGCAGGGTGGATGAAAAGGTTCTAAAGCGTTGTTCCAAGTCAGGAAAAATGCAAGATTCTGGACTTCCCCGGGGGGGGGGGGGGGGTAAATCACAGAAATAGCCAAGTACAGCTTACACTTACTTCTACACTGACTTTCCCGCCAGCACGCGGGGCTGTCCGAGCATGCGCCGTATCTGAGAAGGCGCGCGGCATGCCGGGATTTGTGGGCTTCATTCTGTAGATTTCGGGTTTTTTTAAATCTTATTTATTTATTTTTATTTATTTGTTTGTTTGTTTGTTTATTTATTTATTATTGATTTATTTGCAAGAGAGAAAGAGGCGCGGGGGGGGGAATATGAAAGAGAATGGACACGCCAGGGCCTCCAGCCACTGCAAACGAACTCCAGACGCATGCGCCACCTTGCACATCTGGCTTACGTGGGTCCTGGGGAATCGAACCTGGGTCCTTTGTCTTTGCAGGCCTTAGCCGCTAAGCCATCTCTCCAGCCCGAGTTCGGTGCTTTTTTTCTTTTTCTTTTTTCCTCTAATAAAATCCCTCCGCGAGGCCCTCCCCTCCTGCCGAAGTTCCGAGCTCCCCTCTCTCCCGCGGCTTCCCTTCCTCTAAGGTTGTCCAAAACACCTGGATCGGTGTCACTCAGCTCCTACCTTTTGTTTCGACATGGCACTGTCCCACCCGGGCCCCAAACAAACCGCCACGGCTCCCTGCGCGAGCTTGGGCGTCCCGTTGCCAAGGCGACAGACGGAGTCCGCATGGGCCGCTCTGATTGGACGAACCCAGGGCACGCCTCCCGGCTGCCGAGGCGATGCTGGAGTCTGGTGTGCTCCGCTTTCTCGTACTTCCAGGCGTCGCTGCCCCGCCCTCTTGCCTGCGACACACTAGACCAAAGGCTGGACATCTGCATGGGGCGCTAGCTGTCCATCTGTGCCTCCCTCGGCCTGTAAAATGGCCACGTGTGGGAAATTTTTAATTTTTCCCTTTCCTTACTGAAGGAAGTCGCCTCGCCCAATCACCTGGTTATTTGGAAACGTGGTCAAGTCACCAGTATTACTCCCAGTTACTTCTCGTTTCTCCTTCTCTCCCCTCCTTTCCTCTCTTTTCCTCTCCTGTTTTTTTTTTTAATTTTGACAACTTCCATAATTATAGACAATAAACCATGATAATTCCCTCCCCCCTCACTTTCCCCTTCACAACTCTACTCTCCATCATATCCCCTCCTCCTCTAAATCAGTCTCTCTTTTATTTTGATGTCATCATCTTTTCCTATTATAATGGTCTTGTGTAGGTAGTGTCAGGCTCTCCTCTGTTTTTGACAGGCTTCTCATGTTGCCAAACACCCAGCACTTTCTGATTCTTAACACTCATCAGGCACAGTGGCTCACACCTGTAATCCCGATGCTTGGGAGGCAGAGCCAGGAAAATCAGGATTCCAAGGTCATCTTCAGTTACATAATTAGTTCAAAGCCAGCCTGGTCTACATGAACCCTATCTCAAAAATCAAAACAAACAAACACACACACACACACCATACTACTACTAAAAAGCTGGGTGTGATGGTTTATGCCTTTAATCCCAGCACGCAAGAGGCTGAGGTAGGAATATCAACATGAGTTCAAAGCCAGCCTGGGTGACAGAGTGCATTCCAGAGTTCCAGGTCAGCCTGGCTAGAGTGAGATCTGCCATTTTTAAAAAAGTGGAAAGGGGATTGGGGGAGGCGGGCTGGGGAGATGTTTTAGCAGTTAAGTCATTTGCTTGAGAAGCCTAAGGACATAGGTTCAATTCCTCAGTGCCTATGTAAGCCAGATGCACATGGTGGTGTTTGTGTCTGGAGTTCATTTACAGTGGCTAGAGGCCCTGGTATGCCCATTCTCTCTCTCTCTAATAAACAAAAATAAAATATTAAAAACTACTATAATAATAACAATAAAGATATAATTCTTTAGCACCAACTGTATGCCACAGCTTACCTTCCAGCAGCCTCTTCTTAGAGTACCTACCTTGCCCAGTCACCCCCATCCATCCAATGTCTGCCCATAGCCAAAGAGCACTTGAAGGACAAATCCCATTTCTACACATGCACAACATGAGCTACTGAGTGGCTCTGCTCTTCCTACGCAGCCTGCAGCCTGCCTCAACTACTGGTTTGACCTTTATTTCCCGTCCTCACATTCCTAAATACACCCATATCTGTGCATCGTGGGATTCCCTTTACTGTAGGCTCTTTTCAGTCCCTCTGCACCGATCTCAGTTTGTATTTTATCTCAAGAATGCCTTCTCTGACTACCCACTCCTCTGCACTGGGCAAATTCCTCTAAATCCTTAGTATCTCCCTCCATAAGCACCAAGAAAGAAAAAGAACCCTATGTTTGAATATATTTGTCAGTGTGTTCCCAGAGCTTAGCACAATGCCTGGGACTTGGGAACTAGCCAGTATTGTCTACTGAATGAATGAAAAGTGAATGAATAAACAGCATGCTTTCATTACATGGACACATGGATAGTTACGAACCATGGAACAAAACACAGCAAATCCGAGATCTATATCCAAAAGAATTGAGAATCAGTACTCCAGTCAACATACACATATTTTATCTCTTTAAAAAAATATTTTATTTTTGTTTATTTATGAGAGGGAGAGAGAGAGAATGGGCCCTCCAGGGCTTCCAGCCACTGCAAACGAACTCCAGATGCATGCGCCACCTTGTACATCTGGCTTACCTTGGTACTGGGGAATCTAACCGAGGTCCTTAGGCTTTGCAGGCAAGCACCTTAATCGCTAAGCCATCTCTCCAGTCCCAACATACACATATTTTCATAATAGAAGGATTCACATTAGCCTCAAAATGGAAACAGTCCAAACAAAGCAATGTTACCGCATATATGTATTCCAAAATTTACTCCGCTACAAAGTAACATGAGGCCCTCCATATGTGAAGTACTGACACACATTATGTCAAGGGAAAGAAGACACACAGAAAGTGCACAAGCATGCACTCGCACAAGAGAGAGCGGGAGAGAGAGTGAATAAGAATGAATGCATGCAAAACAAAGGATGGGGAGTGGGGCTGGAGAGATGGTTTAGCAGTTAAGTCACTTGCTTGGGAAGCCCAACGACCTAGGTTTGATTCTCCAATTTTCACAAACCATTAAGAAAAAATATACCTTTGCAAAAGAAAACTGAGCAAAGGGCAGGAACAGGGACTGCCCAGCAGAGGAAATTCAAATGAGATAAGTGTTCTGGTACACATCTGCAATCCCAATACTGGGCAGGCAGAGGCAGGAGGGTTGCCACAAGTTTGAGTCCAGCCTGCGTTACATAGGAACTTCCAGACCAGCCAGGACTACATAGACCATGTCACAAGAGGAAGAAAGAAAGAAGAGGATGATGGCTTAGTGATTAAGACATTTGCCTGTAAAGCCAAAGGACCCAAGTTCAATTCCCCAGGATACACATAAGCCAGATGCACAAGGTGGCCCATGCATCTGGAATTTGTTTACAGGGGCTAGAAGCTCTAGCATGACCATTCTCTCCCTCCCTCTCTCTCATAAATAAATAAAGATAAAAATATATTTTGAAAAGAAAGATAGAAAGACAGAAGAAGGGGCTGGGCATGGTGACACACACTTTTAATCCCAGCAGTTAGGAGGTAGACGGAGGTGGATCACCATGAGTTCAAGGCCAGCCTGAGACTACATGGTGAATTCCAGGTCAGCCTGGGCTAGATCAAGCCCCTACGTTGAAAAACCAAACAAGAGAGAGAGAAAGACAAAGAGAAATAAAGAAGAAAGGAGGGAGAGAGGAAGGAAGAAAGAAAGGAAGGAAGAAAGCAAGCTTGAATTAAAGTGTCCCTCACAGCCTCATGTATTTTTATTTCAGCCTCATACTCCACCCCAGCTGTTGGAGCCTTTGGGAGATGAAGCCTTGCCAGAGGAGGTATGCCACTAAACTTGAGGTTTAGCAACCCAATTCCAAGTCCAGTATTTATACTACTTCCACTAAGAGATGTGACAAGATGTGAGGCCCAGCCTCTGCTCTGACATGTTCTAATGAAACTTCTCCTTGAGAATGTAAGCCAAAATAAACCTTTTCCTTCCATGTGCTGCTTTTGGTTGGGTGTTCTGTCCAGCAACAAGAAGTCAGCTGCTACAGAAGGAAAGGAGAGAGGAGGAAAAAAGAAGAAACTCAAATGATCAGGAAGCCAGCAAAGAAATGTAAAACAATTATACTTTTTGGTTTAAAATAAATCAGTTACACAAAAATAAAAGCCTACCAATGTCTTTGCAAGGCCAAGCGTTAGTGGGACATATCCACGGAATCTTTCTACACTGCTAAGAGAATCATACATTTTGGAGTTGATGTGGAAATATATCCTGAAGTGGAAGACACGCATCCTTATAGCCAGAGGTTCATTACTAGACATATATCCTCTTGGGCCACTTAGTTCAGAGCACAGCTCTGTGGAATGGCCTTCAGCTTGCATTCAAGGTGCAGGGTGACAATTTTCCTGTGGTGGTTTGAATCAAATGACTCCTATTGCCAGGTATGGTGGCACATGCCTTTAATCCCAGCACTTGGGAGGCAGAGGTAGGATTGCAGTGAGTTTGAGGCCACCCTGAGACTACATAGTTAATTCCAGGTCAGCCTAGGCGAGAGTAAGACCCTATCTTGAAAAAACAGAAAAAAAAAAAAATTCCCCTATAAACTCATGTTTTCAAAGCTTGGTCCCAAGCTGGTGGCAGCTGGGAAAGTGGAGCCTTGCAGGAGGAGGTGTGTTACTGGGGTGTGGATCTTGAGCTCGTTCTCTTGTTGCTTTCTGCCAGATACTGTGGCTTGCCATCCTTTGCTCTACCATCCTTTTTTTGCCATTTCCCTTTGAGACTGTAAGCCGAAAAAATTCTTATCCCATCAGCAGCACAAAGGTAACTAACTACACTTCCTTATGGGCTGGAGAGATGGCTTAGCAGTTAAGGTGCTTGCCTGTGAAGTCTAATGACCCAAGTTTGATTCCCCAGTACTCACATAAGCCAGATGTACAAGGTGGTGCGTGCATCTGGAGTTTGCTTGCAGTGGATGGAGACCCTGGCCTGCCCACTCCTCTCTTTCTCTCTCTCTGTCTCTCTCTCAAATAAATGAATAGATTTTAAACACTTCCCTAAAGAACCGTGGGAAAATGTCCGCTAACAGCATGATGACTGAATGACAAATACTTTTTTTTTTTTTTTGAGGCAAGCCCAACAGATTGGCCTTTTTTTTTTTTTTTTTTTTTTTTTTTTTTTTTTTTTTTTTTTTTTAATGTGAGAGAGTGAGAGCAAGTGAGCGAGCAAGAGAGAGAGAATTAGCCTGCCAGGGTCTCCAGCTGCTGCAATCTAACTCCAGACACTTTTTCCACCTTGTGTGCATATGGGAACTTGTGAAGTGGTGTCACCTTGTGCGTCTGGCTTATGTGGGACCTGGAGAGTCAAACATGGGTCCTTAGGCTTCACAGATAAGCACCTTAACCACTAACCATCTCTCCAGCCCTGAATGACAAATACCTTAAAGGTTACAGTTTGTATTCATAAGCACACCCATAGTGTAAATTATTTTCTTATGAGTATACATGGTCTTAAAAGATGTACTTCAAGTTCATGAAACTGGATGCCTGAGGTGGGGAAGAGAGAGAAGTTAAGAAAGTGGGGACAGCTGGGCATCATAGTGCACACCTTTAATCCCAGCACTCGGGAAGCTGAGGTAGGAGGATTGCTTTGAATTTGAGGCTGGCCTGAGACTAATTTTAGGCCAACCTGGGCTAGAACAAGACCCTACCTTGGAAAAAAAAAAGAAGGAAGAAATGAAGGAAGGAACGAAGGGAGGGAAGGAGGCAGGGAGGGAGGAGGAAGGGAGGAAGGAAGGGGGGACATTTGAAAAGAGGACTACAACCATTTCAAGTTTATTTGGAATGCTTTATTTTATTTAATCAACATAGTTGAAGCAAATAGGTGAACATAGTGTTACCCAGAGGGAAGGTTTTTGTTTTTCCAAATGAAAAGCACATAAGTCATAGCAATAACATGATAGAAGAAGGTTAGGCAGGGTTTTTTTTTTTTTTTTTTTTCCCAAAGTAGGGTCTCACTCTAGACCAGGCTGACCTAGAATTCACTATGTAGTCTCAGGGTGGCCTTGAACTCACAGCGATCCTCCTACCTCTGCCTCCCAAGTGCTGGGATAAAAGGCGTGTGCCACCACCAAGCCCAGCTTAGGCAGTTTGAAAAATACATAACAATGATGTCCAAACAAATATCACGGGATTCAATAAAGACTTTCAGTAGGAAAAGAGTCTGCCCAGGAGAAGAGGTGGGAAGAGCACTGCAGCAGAGGAAATGTGTGTGCAAAGTCAGAACAGGGCATGGCTTCTGCCTGTAGCCCCAGCACTCTGGAGGCTGAAACAGGAGCATTGGGAGCACGCGCTACACACACACACACACACACACACACACACACACACACACACACACACACACGGCTGGAGAAATGTTTTGGCAGTTAAAGGTGCTTGCCTGCAAAGACTAAGAACCAGGGTTCAGTTCTCTAGTACCCACATAAAGCCAGATGCACAAAGTGGCACATGCATCTGGAGTTTGTTTACAGTGGCTACAGGCCCTGGTGAGCCCATTCTCTCTCTCTCTCTCTCCCTGTCAGCTTACAAATAAATAAGTAAATAATAAGCAAATCAGCCTGACAATAGACAGCACAAAAGTAAATGCATCCCTAATACTGAAAACGTATGACAGGAGTAGGCATGAGCCCTAAAGGTGTAATGTCTGCTGGCGTCTGACTAAATATATATACTATACTTACCAAACTGCCCAGTAAGCACTTCTCTTAATGTCCACACCCATATATTAATGCTGTTCTCACTTTCGGTTAGAGAAGCTTCTCTTTTCAGATGGTGGCAACCTTGGGATAACTCAGAAGGCACCATGTTGCTGAGAAGTGACAGAGGCGTGCTCAGCACTGAAACATCTCAAACCTACCTTCCAAGGCTCAGGGTCCATTGCGACAGAGGGGGCGGAAAGAATGTAAGAGTCAAAGGAAGAGTAGGACTCCTTACAATGAGCTCCTCCAGACACAAAACGGCCTGGATATCCATGACCTCACAGTGCCTGACACTACCTACATAAGACTATCATAATAGGAGGAAAAGATCATGACATCAAAATAAAAGAGAGACTGATTGAGAGGGGGACGCAATATGATGGAGAGTGAAGTTTCAAAGGGGAAAGTGGGGGTCGGGAGGGAACTAACATGGAATATTGTCTACAATTATGGAAGTTGTCAATAAAAAAAATAAAAATAAAAAGTAAATGCAGATCACTGAGGACCAGGAAAGGGGGACAATGGAAGAGAACATGAGGCCACCAAACCTGCTTGCTTCTGGTTGTGTCCTTTCTTACAGATATGTAAACAGAGTCGTAGTGAGAAAAGTAGGACCTGGGCTTCCTTAACTCCCTGTCAATTGCTCCATGACAATGAAAATAATGATGATTTACTAGGCACATTAAAAATGTTTTCCAGCGCTGGAGAGACGGCTTAGCGGTTAAGGCACTTGCCTGCAAAGCCAAAGGACTTCTGTTTGATTCCCCATTTCCCTCATAAGCCAGATGCACAAGGTGGTGCATGCGTCTGGAGTTTGTTTGCAGTGGCTAGAGGCCCTGGCACACCCATTCTCTCTCTTTCTCTCTTTCTCTTGCTTTCATAAGTAAATAAAAATAAAATACTTTTTAAAATGTCCTTCCAGCCCAGGTGTGGTGGCACACACCTTTAATCCCAGAACTCAGGAGGCAGAAGTAGGAGGATTGCTATGAGTTTGAGGCCAGCTTGAGACTACATAGTGAATTCCAGGTCAGCCTGGCCTAGAATGAGACCTTACCTCAAAAAAAAAAAAAAAAAAAGTCCTCCTAGACTGGGGAAATTGCTCAGTGGTTAAAGGTTAGTTAAAGGTGTTTGCATGCAAAGCCTGACAGCCTGGGTTCAATTCCCTAGTGGCTACATAAAAGGCAGATGCAGTTAAGGTACTTGCTTGCAAAGCACAATGACTGGGGTTCTATTCCCTAATACCCACGTAAAGCCAGATGCACAAAGTGGAGCATGCATCTGGAGTTTGTTTGCAGCAGCTAGAGGCCCTGGAGCACCTGTTCTTTCTTTCTCCCTCCCTCTCTTTCTTTCTCTCTCTCTCTCATATCTGCTTACAAATAAATAAATTATTTTCAAGCCAGTTGCACAAAGTAGCACATGTATCTGGAACTTGTATGCAGTGGCAAGAGCCCTTGGTGCACTCATACTTTCTCTCTCTTTCCCTTGCAAATAAGTAAATAAAGGCATGGTGGCGCACGCCATTAATCCCAGGACTTGGGAGGCAGAGGTAGGAGGATCACCGTGAGTTCAAGGTCACCCTGAGACTACATAGTGAATTCCAGGTCAGCCTGGGTTAGAATGAGACCCTACCTCAAAAAACAAAACAACAACAACAACAAAAAAATCTCTCCAAGATGGCTTAGCTGTTAAGGCATTTGCCTGCAAAACCAAAGGATCCCAGTTCAATTCTCCAGGACCCATGTAAGCCAGATGCACAAGAGGGTGCATGCATCTGGAGTTTGTTTGCAGTGCTGGAGGCCCTGGTGTGCCCATTCTCTCTCTCTCTCTCTCTCTCTCAAATAAATAAATATTTTTAAAAATATCTCTCCAGGTGCTAGAGAGATGGCTTAGCAGTTAAGGCACTTGCCTGCAAAGCCTAAGGACCCAGGTTTGATTCCCCAGAACCCACATAAGCCAGATGCACGTGGTGATACATGTGTCTGGAGTTTGTTTGCAGTGGCTAGAGGCCCTGGTGTGCCCATTCTCCCCCCATCTCACACCTCTCATAAATAAAACAATAAATAAAAATAAAATATTTAAATATATATATCCTTCCATTTACTTACACTATAAATTTATAAGATCTCTTTTCTCTCTTTTATTTGTGTGTATGATGTGATAATGTGTGTATGGTATGTGGGTGTATGGTGTCCGTGTGTATGTGTGTGTACGGTGTGTGTTCATGTGGGCATCTGCATGCCATGGCATGCAAGTGGAGATCAGAGAACAATCTCGATGCTTCAGTCCTCTCCTTATACCTTGTTTGAGGCAGGATCTCTGATTGTTTTGCTGGGAAGGACAGACTAGCTGGCTCACAAGTTGTGGGATTTTCCTGATTCCACCCCTGACTGGCCTAGGTGTGTTGGGATTACAGATGTTATGTGACCAGCTTTAAGTGGATGCTGGGGCAAATGCCTCTACCCACTGAACCATCTCCCAGGCCCATGATCTTGCTTTTTCCTCCCATTTATAGTGGATGAAAATGAGGTCCAGAGAAGTTAAACAACTTACTGGAGGCCACAGTGGCAGCCACCAGACCTCACATGTCTATGTTAAGCAGGCTGGACTTCTTCCAAAAGGTTCTGGTGAGTTGATAAGTTTCTAATTGCTATTTGTAACTTCCACAAACTTGGCGACTTAATTCTCATGAATGAATCACCTCACAGTGGCATGGTGGCACACGTCTTTAATCCCAGCACTCAGGAGGCAAACGGTAGGAGGATCACTGTGAGTTTGAGGATGACTGGAACTACAGAGTGAGTGCCAGGTCAGCCTGGACTAAAAATAATAATAAGGCATAATAATAAAAAAATAATAATAAGCCGGGCGTGGTGGCGCACGCCTTTAATCCCAGCACTCGGGAGGCAGAGGTAGGAGGATCGCGGAGAGTTCAAGGCCACCCTGAGACTACATAGTTAATTCCAGGTCAGCCTGAGCTAGAGTGAGACCCTACCTCGAAAAACCAAAATAATAATAATAATAATAATAATAATAATAATAATAATAATAATAAATGGGGGTTGGAGCGATGGCTTAGCTGTTAAGGCGTTCGCCTGCAAAGCCAAAGGATCTTGATTTGATTCTCCAGGACCCACGACAGCCAGATGCACAAGGTGGCGCATGCATCTGGATTCGTTGGCAGTGGCTGGAGGCCCTGGTGTGCCCATTCTCTCCCTCTCTCTCTCTCTCTCTCTCTCTCTCTCTGGCTCTTTCTTATCAAATAACTAAATACATACATATATTATAAATAAGCCTTTCCTGTTTCAGGCTGCTCGAAGTCAGCTCATGGGTCTCTGAAGACCCAAAAATTGACAATTTCTTCACATCCCAGAGGCTACCCCCCACGGCTCTGTGGCCATCACCATGCCACAAAAATGAATATACTGAATTACACCATAAACGCTATGGATACCATTTGGATTACCATGAGAAAAAGAAAAAAAAAAAAAGAAAGAAAGTTGTGAGGCTCACTAATGTTCAAAGAAGGCAAAAAAGATGATTGGTCTAAAGGCTAAGCTCTACCATAGACAGCACCATGCTAAGAAAATACAAATGAAGGAGACTGTCAGAATGCATGAAAAGAGAAACACCAAACAAAAAGAATGATGAAAAGATTCTGCAGGGAGCAGTCGCTGCCTATCTGCTGGACAGAGAAGGGACAGTCCAGAGCAAAAGTACTTTCCAACATGATTAAGCAAAAACTAAAAGAGAAAGAGGGAAAATGGGAAGTCCCTCCGCCCAAAGTTCATGCCCAAGGAGAAAAAGAAGTACTAAAAGTTATTCAAGGGCTGGAGAGATGGCTTAGTGGATAAGCACTTGCCTATGAAGCCTAAGGACCCCTGTTCGAGGCTCGATTCCCCAGTGCCCATGTAAGCCAGATGCACGAGGTGGCGCATATATCTGGAGTTCATTTGCAGTGGCTAGAAGCCCATTCTCTCCCTCCCTCCTTCCTCTCTCTCTCTCTCTCAAGTAAATAAATAAATAAACAAAATTTTTAAAAATGTTATTCCAACAGGAAAAATAAATAAAAAGGCATGGAAGAGGAGGATGGTTACTAAAATTCTGCTTTGTTGGCAATGGTTTGAGGAGAAAACCTCCTCAATATGAAAGGTTCATTAGGCCAATGGGCTTATGTTTCAAGAAGGCCCATGTAACATCCTGAGTTGAAAGCCACCTTTTGCCTGCCAATACTTGGTGTAAAAAGGAATCCCTCATCACCACCACTATATATACAACTTTAGGTGGAGTTACCAAAGTTATTGTAGTGAATGTGAGTGAGTTGGGCCTGGTGACACAAGGAAGCAAGGTTATTTGGGGGAAATATGCACAGGTTACCAACATTCCTGAAAATGACGGGTACATAAATGCAGTCTTGCTGGTTCCACAGCGTCTCAACACATCTAACTCCTGACCATTATTGAAGACTACAAGCCAATCAGGAGAACCACCATGACTACGATGTTTCTGAATTCTACCAAGCAGCCTTGGTATCTATAGTCATCAAGAGAAGCGTTGATGGAATTGTTAAAAAAAAAAAAAAAAAGAGCCAGGCCTGGGGGCACATGCCTTTAATCCTAGCACTTGGGAGGCAGAGGTAGGAGGATTGCCTTGAGTTCAAGGCCACCCTGAGACTACATGGTGAGTTCCAGGTCAGCCTGGCTAGAGTGAGACCCTACGTCAAAAAACAAAAAACAAACAAAAAAAGTTAAATGACCCAATTTTACAAACTAGCCCTTATTTGGGGGACTAAAGACTTACATATTAATAAAACTGAGTGACTGAAGAGCAAACATATAAATATCAGTGTGTGCATTAAAGAATGGATACTCAGCAATTCAGATCTGTCATTACTGGAAAAACCCATGTAGTTGAAAATATTCATAAATGTCAATGCACACTTAATTATCAGGCTTAGACCAGGCAATTTGCTGAAGTCTTTTCCACATTATTGTTGTCATTAGTCCTAAAAAATGTGGCATTAGGGGGCTGGAGAGATGGCTTAGTGGTTAAGTGCTTGCCTTTGAAGCCTAAGGACCCTGATTTGAGGCTCGATTCCCCAGTACCCACATAAGCCAGATGCACAAGGTGTCATATGCATCTGGAGTTTGTTTGCAGTGGCTGGAGGCCCTGGTGTGCCCATTCTCTCTCTTTCTCCCTCTTGCTCTGTCTGTCACTCTCAAATAACTAAATAAAAATAAACAAAAAAAATTTTTTTAATGTGGCATTAACACATGGTAATGTTTAAATTTATAAAATACTGCCGGGCGTGGTGGTGCACGTCTTTAATCCCAGCACTTGGGAGGCAGAGGTAGGAGGATCGCTGAGAGTTCGAGGCCACCCTGAGACTACATTCCAGGTCAGCCTGGACTAGAGTGAAACCCTACCTTGAAAAACCTATATATATATATATATATATATAGAGAGAGAGAGAGAGAGAGAGAGAGAGTATGTGAGAGAAGGTATACTACATACACTAAGAAGAAAATTCAGAATTCTTGGATGAATGTTTTTACCTATAGTCAATCCTCTGAAGTCAGTGAACAAAAATATACTTTTAGTATTTTCTACATTCTAAATATAGGTGAGTACAGTTATATTTCCGAAATGATACAAACAGTTCCTTAGATAATTCTGAAATTTGCACAATATACAATATCCTGAACAGAAAGTTGCAGTTACCTAAAATATCGAAAGGGATTTTAGGGTTGCAGCTTAGTGGTTATGGCTTCAACCTTTAGATAAATAACCTTTAGAAAGGTTATATGTATATTACATTAATCTATAATCACCACATTGCTTTAAATTCTATTCTATTTTATTTATTTATTTTGGTTTTGCGAGGTAGGGTCTCACTCTGGTCCAGGCTGACCTGGAATTCACTATGTAGTCAGGGTGGCCTCGAACTCTTGGCGATCCTCCTACCTCTGCCTCCCGAGTGCTGGGATTAAAGGCGTGCGCCACCACGCCCGGCGAAATTCTATTTTATTTTGTTTAAATCTGTCTTCAAAATACAACCAATATGACTAAAAAAAAAAAAAGCTAGGCAAGGTGGCTCATGCCTTTAATCCCAGTATTTAGGAGGCAGAGGTAGGAGGATCACCATGAGTTTGAAGCTAGCCTGAGACTACATAGTGAATTCCAGGTCATCCTGGGCTAGAGCGAGACCCTACCTCGAAAGAAAGAAAGAAAGAAAGAAAGAAAGAAAGAAAGAAAGAAAGAAAGAAAGAAAGAAAGAGAGAAAGAGAGAAAGAGAGAAAGAAGGAAGGAAGAAGAGTGTTCTTGAGGAATAACACCAGAGGTTAGCCTCTGGCCTTCACATAAATGTACACTTATGCATTTGTACACACACATTAAAAATAATCCAGGAGCCGGGTGTGGTGGCGCATGCCTTTAATCCCAGCACTCGGGAGGCAGAGGTAGGAGGATCGCCGAGAGTTCGAGGCCACCCTGAGACTACATAGTGAATTCCAGAACAGCCTGGGCTAGAGTGACACCCTACCTTGCAAAACCAAAAGAGAAAAAAAAAATCTGCTTGCTGGGCATAGTGGTGCATGCCTTTAATCCCAACACTTGGGAGGCAGGATTTCTGTGAGTTAGAGGCCAGCTTGGGACCACATAGTGAATTTCAAGTCAGCATTTGCTAGAGTGAGACATTATCTTGAAAAAAAATCATAATAATCTGTTGCCTTGCATTTTTTATCTGCAGCTCCTAAGTCCCTTGTTTGTAACATGAGCAACCTTCTCCCCAAGGAAATAAAGAGACAATTAGTGACACACCTGGGCCGTGTGTGTGTGTGTGTGTGTGTGTGTGTGTGTGTGTGTCCTTGGGGACATTCTCTTCTGGAACTGGACCCCTCCAGTTTCAAAGATATTTGCTATCTTTAAATGTGCTATGAGTTTTCAAGAAATCTCATCTTTAATCCCAGCATTTGGGAGGCTGAGAGGAAGATCATTGTGAGTTTGAGGTCAGCTTGGGCTACAGAGTGAGTTCCAGATCAGACTGGGGCTAGAGTAAGACCCTGCTTTAAAAAAAGAAAGAGAGAACTGGGCATGGTGGCGCATGCCTTTAATCCCAGCACTTGGGAGGCAGAGGTAGGAGGATTGCCATGAGTTCGAGGCCACCCTGAGAATACAGAGTGAATTCCAGGTCAGCCTGGACCAGAGTGAGACCATATCTTGAAAGAAAGAAAGAAAGAAAGAAAGAAAGAAAGAAAGAAAGAAAGAAAGAAAGAAAGAAAGGGAAAGAAAGAAAGAAAGACAGAAAGAGAAAGAAAGAGAGAAAGAAAGAGAGAAAGAAAGAAAGAAAGAAAGAAAGACAGAAAGAGAAAGAAAGAAAGAAAGACAGAAAGAGAAAGAAAGAGAGAAAGAAAGAGAGAAAGAAAGAAAGAAAGAAAGAAAGAAAGAAAGAAAGAAAGAAAGAAAGAAAGAAAGAAGAAAAGAGGGCTGGAGAGATGGCTTAGCAGTTAAGGCATTTGCCTGCAAAGCCAAAAGATCCGGGTTCAATTCTTCAGGACCAACATAAGCAAGGTGCACAAGTGGGCGCATACCTCTGAAGTTCGTTTGCAGTGGCTGGAGGCCCTGATGTGCCCATTCTCTCTCTCCCCTCTCTCTCTCTCTCTCTCTGTGTGCCTCTTTCTCTCTCTCTCAAATAAATAAATAAATAAAATATTTATATATTAAAAATTTTTTAAAACATTCAAAAGAAAGAAAGAAAGAAAAAAAAAAAAAAAAAAAGAAACCTCAGCTGAGGCTCCCACCCCTCCCTAAGGAGTTATTGGCAACTGATGGTTGCTGAGAGCAGAAGGTATTTTCTTCAGCGGTACAGCCACTGGTAAGTTTCCCATGCTTTGGTAAATAACCCCACCCATGCTCATGCAAACAACCTTAATTAAACTTCTGAAAGGAGAAAATAAAGGAAGGAAGGAAGGAAAATAAAGGAAGGAAGGAAGGAAGGAGGGAGGGAGGGAAGGAAGGGAGTCTCATCTGCAATTTTCCCTGAAGCGGAAGCCATATTACATCTGGATGTGAAAACAGTCCAGAAATATGAGGACTTCCTTGAGTCATGATCCCCTTCCATCCTTACACACCCCTGCTTTTGTCATTACCCCCCGCCTTTGATCCATACTGCCCTCCTCCCTCTGTCACTAGTGAGAACAGTCCACTGCTGATTATGGTGGGCCCACCTGGATAATCCAGGGTTCTCATCTCACCGACAGTTGATTCATGATTGTATTTCTACCTGCAGCCTTTTCTCCCCCTTCCTATGTAACACAACCTATGAAAGAGTTTCCAGGAATTAGAGTGTGAACAACTTGAGGGAATCACTACTTTTTTTTTAATTGATGCTGGAGATTGAACTCAAGGCCTTGAAGCATTTGAGCACTGAGTTATATCCCCAGCCCCAGAACCATTATTTGCTAATCACATTGAACCATTGAAGGGTTTTAAAAAAGGAATGCCATGCTGGAAAGATTTCTCAGTGGGTAGAGCACTTGCCTGCAAAGCCTAATAACCTGGGTTTGATTCCCCAGTACCCATGTAAAGAAAGATGCACAAAGTGGTGCATGCATCTGGCATTCGTGTGCAGCAGCTGGAGACCGTGATGTGCCCATTGTCTCTGCCTCTCTCTACCTCTTTTCTCTCTCTGCTTCAAAATATATAAATAATTAAAAAAAAAATGAAGGGGGAGCTGGAGAGACGGCATAGTGGTTGAGGCAGGTTTGATTCCCCAGTACCCACGTAAACCAGATGCACAGTGTGGCACATGCATCTGGAGTTCATTTGCAGGAGCTGAAGGCCCTGGTGCGTCCATTCTCTCTCTCTCCCCTTCTGTCTTGTTCTCTCTCTCTCTAAGCAAATAATTCTTTTTTTTTTTTTTTTGGTTTATTTTGAGGCAGGGTCTTGCTCTAGCCCAGGCTGACCTGGAATTCACTTTGTATTCTCAGGCTGGCCTGGAACTCATGGTGATCCTCTACCTCTGCCTCCCAAGTGCTGGGATTAAAGGTATGTGCCACCATACCTGGCATCAAAGTAAATAATTTTTTGTTGTTTTTTGTTTGTTTGCTTTTCAAGGTAGGGTCTCACTCTAGCCCAGGCTGACCTGGAATTCACTATGGAGTCTCAGGGTGACCTCGAACTCATGGCAATCCTCCTACTTCTGCCTCCCGAGTGCTAGGATTAAAGGTGTGTACTACCATGCCCAGCTAAAGTAAATAAATTTTTTAAAATTAAAAACAAAAAAGAAGAGAATGTCAGGGTGAGTCCTACATTTCAACATTTTCGTAGTTTTGTTTTTGTAAAACAGTTCCTTCATGATTTATTTATGAAAAACTGGGCTTTGCAATAGCTAACACTGTCAAAGGTTGAACAGTGTCATAGCTAGTAAATGTATTGTCTAAAAACATCTTTTTCTTACCTTCAGGGCTTTTAACCTGACAGAATTCTCTCATATATAAATGACTTGATCATTCTCTCTCACTACTAGATTAGAGCACAAAGCACTGTTGGAGTTAACCTTTTATGGATGAGAAAATAGAGGTAGGGATACTTGCTCACTTGCTTAGGTTCACAGAATTACCAACTCTAGAACTCAGATATAGGACCTAATCTTAAGGATCCTTTATCAGCATTCCATGAGAGAGACAGAGAGAAAAAGAAAGAGAGAATGAGAGAGAGTAGTATTTGAGACAAGATTTCATGTAGCCCAACCTGGCCTCAAGCTCACAATGTATCTCAGGCTAGACTTGGATTCCTGATCCTGCAGATCCCACCTCACATTTATCAGCATTTCTTTATGCCATCAGGCACTGGGAAATTCAAGTCAACATTAATACTTTTGGGGGGATTCACTTATCCCAGACTGACCTGAAATTCACTATGTAGTTTCAGGGTGGCCTCAAACTCATGGGGATCCTCCTACCTCTGCCTCCCCAGTGCTGGGATTAAAGGCATGCATCATCACACCTGACTATTAATACATTTTGATGCAGTTTTCCACATATAAGTTGGTGCCCAATAACCATGAGTTGAATTGGTAAATAACTACTTTCATTTCTGTGACATGGGCAGTGACTTTCAAGTCAGAGAACCTTGGAGTCCCTCCCCCACCCATCTATCTGCATATCAAGTCAGCTACACCACCAAATACCCACCTGAGTGCCTCCCCTTCTTTCCAGCTTCTTGGTGCACTCCACCAGGGCACCACCATCTCCTGTCTATGCAGGTACAGTCACCTTCTTACTTATTTCTCAAAACAAGATGGTCAGGAGCCAGGCATGGTGGTGCACATCTTTAATCCCAGCACTTGGGAGGCAAAGGTCAGAGGATCGCTGTGAGTTCAAGGCCACCCTGAGACTACAGAGTGAATTCCAGGTCAGCCTGAGTTAGAGTGAGACCCTACTTCGAAAAACCAAAAAAAAAAAAAAAAAAAAAAAAAAAAAAAAAAAAAAAAAAAAAAAACACGATCAGTGAGGGGCCAAGAGCAGGCACTTTAACTGGAAAACAGATGTCATCATCTCCTGGTTAACGTTTTTCCAGTGGTTTTGTGTCACACTAAGGAGAAAACAATGTGAAACCCTGTCGTGGCCAGAGAGGGTCCTCGGGCATGGGGGCCCCCAGTCTGCACTTCAGTCCACCTCTTTCCCATGCCTCAGCTTCCTCTGCTCCAGCTGCAGCTGCTCTGCCCAGAGGGTGTGCTCTACCCACCACTGGGCCTCTGCAGTGAGGCCCTTCTGTCAGGATGCTCTCTCCAGGCTGGCAGGAGCAGGTCCTTCTCACATGCAGCTCTCAGCAAAAATGTCACCTGTTCAGAGAGCTCTCGCTGCCCTCCCTGCTTTGCTTCCTTCATGACAGCTGTGACCTTTTGTAAATGCATGATTTGTCTGTTAGCATATTTCCTCTGCCTTCTCATCTAGATCTGAGATGTGTGATGTGGTAATTCTAGCCACATGAGGCTGGCTACTGAACATTTGACACACAGCTTTCTGAGATGGGTTGAGCTCTCTAAACAGAAGCCACATACCAAATTTTGAAGAGTTAATGCAATAAACTGGGTATAAAATACATTGTGTGTGTATGTATGTGTATGTATGTGTGTATATATATATATATACTTTTTTGTTGTTGTTTTTTCGAGGTAGGGTCTCACTCTGGCCCAGGCTGACCTGGAATTAACTATGTAGTCTCAGGGTGGCCTTGAACTCACGGCAATCCTCCTACCTCTGCCTCCTGAGTGCTGGGATTAAAGGTGTGCGCCACCACGCCCAGCACATTGCTAATATATTTTTTAAAATACTGGCTACATACTGAAATGATGTCTGCATATACTGGATTGAGTTCAAAGTACACATATAGCTGGCATTCTGTACCTTCCAGATAGCGCTTGACCAGGGCTTCTTGAACTTTTTCCACTCACAACCTCTTCCTTTCACTCCTCCTTCTTTTCTTCATCCTCCACTTCTTCCTCTTCCTCTTTTCTATGACACGCTAGGGATCAAACTCAGGACTTCATACATGCTAAACCAGCAGTCTACCAGGTAAGGTGCTGCCCCAACTCCTTGTGACCCTTTTCCATCCAAGAAATTTTTACATGATCCTGAGCATATAGGTTTAGAAAACAGGTATGCAAATTGAAAATTTACTGGTGGTGTCTTAAGGAATTTTATTTTAAAGCAATTATTTGGTATCCATATGGTTTTATCATATATTAAAGACTAAGCAAATTTACAGACTAATTAAATGGATGGCTTATTTTTACACAGAATTACATCTTGACTGAATATTTATTACTGCAGAACACAGAGCATCTTCAACATTTTTCAGAGCTGATATTTTGATTTTATAAGCATTAGTACCGAGAATACCATGTCACAGAAACATATAATGCAAAAGGGCAGAACTATGTCTAGGGCCATTCCACAAACCTTTGGAAATTCTAATCTCACACAATAATTTTTTGAAACTCAAGTCAGTAACTCAAATAGCAATTTTAAAAAACAAACATTCTAACAATATAATCCAAAGATATACTAATTTCATGTGTGCTAAGGAATGATGGTAGGAAAATACTAAAATCTGTTTTCTGTAATTAAGCCTTCATACTTCCGTAAGAGCAAAAAACTTTGTATATATAATAAAAACACTGCATTCATAACACATAATAGCCTCAGATCTGAGCCATGTGGTTTCAGGCAGTGTTCATTGGAATTGCATGCACAGTGTGTTCAGAACCAAGGCTGTAGAAATGTCGCAGGAGGCAAAACGAGTGAGCGGTTCCAGAAACATGTCAGGTTCGCTGCTCATTTGAGTGTCAATTAATTTTTGGTCAGTGCATGTTCAGCCTTTAGCCAAATGTTATTGCCATTTTATTTTGCAACCCATTCATATGGCATCACAGTTTTGGAAGCTGAATCTAGTTGGCTAGCAAGGAAGGTAGAAGCCATCTCTACCTTTTCCCATGACTGTGTCTCTAGGACCTACTGCTTAGTAAGTACTCGCTGAATAATCTCTTTATGAGAACAGAGAGAGCTGAGACAGGCAATCCCGTGTACACTGAACTTGAGGAAGGAGGAAACATGAAGAAAGATTTGTTTTTCTCCAGTCACACATTTAAATGGAGTCTCTGTCCTGTGTAGACAGGACATTCGCCTGCAGTCGTATACTACTATTGATAGAGGGACAGAGCTGATAGAAAAACAAATCTGGCTCAGCTGATTCAATTCTGTGGGAGGTGCCTAGACACAATTATTTTACTTACTTGGTGCCAGTAGCCGGGAAGAAACAGTTCACCTCCTGTCAGCTTGGGGTGTGGTGGCTTATGCCTTTTATCCCAGCACTTGGGAGGCTGAGGTAGGAGAATCACTGTAAATTTGAGATCAGCCTGAGGCCCCAGAGTGAATTCCAGGCCAGCCTGGGCTAGAGTGAGACTCTACCTTAAGAAGAAAAGCAAAACAAGAAAGAATAGAAAAAGTTCACCTTCCCATCCTGAGACACACAGGTAGGAACAGATGAGGCCCTCAGATGGTTCAGCCATTCAAGAGATGTGAACCTTGACATCCTGTTTTAGTTTTCTGACTCAGGACCTGGGTGACTGCAGCCTTCTTACACCTCCCATTTCCCACACTTACCCATAGTTTCTTGGGTCCCCTAATAGTAACAATGCCTGGTTCCAAAAGAACTTACCCACACAGGGATCAGAGTGGCTGGAAGGAAGGAATGAAAGACTAGATGGATGGGAGGGAGGGAGGGGGAGAGAGAGAGATGATGAGATCAATAAGTGGATAGATGGATGGGAAGATGGGTAGGAGAAGGGAGGGAAGGAAGGAAGCAAGGAAGGAAGGGGAAGGGAGGAAGAAGAGAGAATGAGAGATAGATGAATGAGAGAATGGGAGGATGAGTGGGAGGAGGAAAGGGGAGGAAGAAAAGAAGAGAGAATGAGAGTTGGGTGGATGGATGGGAGAATGGGAGGACGGGTAAAAGAACAGAAGGAAGGAAGGAAGAGATGGATGAATGGATGTGAGACTAGTTGGAGGGAAGATGAGCAGATGGATGGATGACAAGAACGGATGAGTACACAGAAGGGTGACCAGGAGGGTGGGATCATGGGTAGATGAATGGGAAAGAAGGAAGGCTGCATGGTAGGATGGCTGCATGGGTGTGTGGGAGGGCGGGTCATGGGAGGAAATTACCCTTTTATCTTGTTGCAAACAGAAACCGAAGAGCAGAGAGAAAGAGAGAGTGAGAGCGTACGCGCGCGCGCCAGCCTTTAGCCAAGTGCAGCCTTCATCACGGTTTCCTGGAGAAGCTGGGTGCTTTGCCCCCCAGGGCAGGGAGGTGCGGGCACGGACGGGGGGCTCCTCACGACACCCCCCCACTTCCCCGGGGGCCGCGCCTGACGGTGCCAGGGTTGGTGGGGGGAGCGCCCCGCCCCCCACGCCCGGCGGCGACCCACGCGACAGCAACAAGCTGCCGTTGTCCCGCGGGCCGTGGGCCCCGCACACTGGGGCTTTGTCCGGCCCCCCGCCACGACCCACGGGGGAGGGGGGCCCCACATGACCGACGGGGTGGGAGGAGCCTGCGGCGGCGGCGGTGGCGGCGGCGGCGGCGGAGGCTCCAGCAGTTCCCTCCCGGGCCGGGGGTCGGCGGGCGGTGGCGGCAGCGGCGGCGGAGGCGGCGGCGGAGGCTGGACAGGACTGGACAGGGCCGCGGACGCCAGGCCCCCGGGTCCCCACCAGGCTGCAGGCGCCGGGCCTGGGCCAGCAGGGCAGCTGTGACCCGTGCACTTTGCGGGCGACGAGCTGGGAGTGCGCCCGGCCCCCCGGGCCCAGGACCATGGGGAATGGCATGACCAAGGTAGGGGGACAGCCGCTGGCCTCTCCTAGCCCGGGCTAAGTCGCTCTGCCCGCCGCTGACCTTCTGGGTCCCGCTTGGAGCGCTGGGAGCCCACATCTCTACCTCCCTGCGCCCCGTCTTTCTGGCTTTGCCTCTGCCTGGGTCTGTCTGTCCCCCACTCTCTTGCTGTATCTTTTGCTGGTCTCTCCGTCGCCCCCACCCACCCACCTCTCTCCGTGTGTGGGTCTCTCCATCCCTCCAGCTATGCCTTCTGCATGGCCCTCCCTCCACCTGTGCCTGCCTCAGCCCCTCCCTCCCGGCCCACTCCTTCGGGTTCCTCCCTCCTGTCCCCCTCCGCAGCACGTTGTCCCTCCCTCCTCTGCCGCCTCACCTGTCCCCAGGCTGGCCTCCCTGATCCCTTCTGTGGTTGTACTAGATTGCCTGCTCTCCCACCCGTGCCACAGCCCCAGACCCTCATGGGCACCCAGGCCTGTCAGAGAGAGATGGCTTTGTGAGGTCCCTTCACTGGCAGAGAGGGTCCCTCACTACTAGGGGTGGGAAAGGGTCCAGGTCACCCCTCTGACGCCTGCTGTCTCTCCTCTAGGTACTTCCTGGACTCTACCTCGGAAACTTCATTGGTGAGCACTGCCTACTTTGTCCCAAGGCCATGGCACTCTGCCTGTGCCAGGCCTGGGTCCGCTATTCGTGATTGGGACCAGACACTTCAGAGGCTCTCTGGAATGGGGTCTGGGCAGGGAGGCCACCAGGCTGGGAGAGAAAGGATCATAGAGGAGTAAGGAGGACGCATACTTAGGAGGGCCCCAGAATGGAAGGGGCACACATAGAGAGAATATGAATGGGGGGGGGGTCAATGTTGACGCCCTCCTTGCATCCAGCCATACTCCCATGTCCCACCGACAGGTCAAAGGGCAGCGCCAAGGGCTCCAAGTCAGAGCCTCAGCCACCTGCAGTGTACAAGGTGAACCAGCCCCCCAAGGGCTCTTCCCTTAGATCTCCTGGTTGAGGTCTGCTTGAGGGTGTAGTTTCCAAGTGGGGAGCTAGGAACTTCCCCCATGACCTTCTCAGAGGAGCTGGACCCTCCTGTAAGCTGAGTCCTGAGAAGAGCCATTGCCAGCCTGGTGCCAGGGAGAGACCCCGCCTGTAAGCAAGCCTCTTACTCAGCCTGTGCATGCCACCTCCCCTGTACCCCCTCCCTCTCCCCTCCCCAGCCTTCAGGCTGTCAGTAAGGATCTAGATCTGAACACAGACCTTTGACTTTGTGGTGGAAAATGTGCTGAGACAGGCTGGCCCAAGGTGGAAAAGTCAGAGAGGACTCAAGTGCCCCTCCTCCACGAGCTACGGGCCCCTTCCTGCCTAGGAGTTACATCACAAGAGGTCCTTTGGCTAAGTTAGGTTTGAGGCCACTTTAAGTGTGAATGTTCTGCGCGGACAGGAGCTATGGAGTGGACCCCTGACTCTCAATGCCCAGCCAAAGCCTGCACATCATGAGCACATGAGAAATATTTATTAATGAAGTCTATGTATGCACATACGAGAAACCACCATGTTACTTGTCCTGATTATTTGTCCTTGCCGGGCGTGGTGGCGCACACCTTTAATCCCAGCACTCAGGAGGCAGAGGTAGGAAGATCACTGTGAGTTCAAGACCACCCTGAGTCTACATAGTGAATTCCAGGTCAGCCTGGGCTAGAGTGAGACTCTATCCACCACCACCACCCCCACCCCAAAAAAAAAAAAAAAAAAAGAGTTAGAGCCTTTAATCTCAGCACTCAGGAGGCAGAGTTAGCAGGATCACTGTGGGTTCAAGGCCACCCTGAGACTACATAGTGAATTTCAGGTCAGCCTGAGCTAGAGTGAGACCCTACCTCGAAAAAACCAACCAACAAACAAAAAGTCTGTCCACTGGAAATCCAATCCCTAGAGATGGCCACTGATGACAGCCCTGGGTCATTTGAAATTTATCATAGATACAGACAGAATGTTTTAAACAAAATGGAAACCCACTCTGCACAGTGTGCCAGAAGCTGGGCTTCCCACTTCAGATATATAGTGTGCACATCCTGGCACATCAGCATGTAGAGTTCGTTTTAATTGCTGCACAGGATTCCAGAGTGTGGGTAGACTGTTATTTCCTCCAGTCCCTTGTTGGTGGACGTTAGGTTATTCCAAATGTTTAGCTATTTCTCACATCAGCAGTGCTGAAGAGAACAGCAGTCTCCACAGGCAGCTTTCTGTGAGCAAAGTGCTCTGTGCACAGATTCCTAGAAGTAGAATAGCTGGGTCAAAGGATGTGCCGGGGAAGGATGTTTGGGATGGAAACTGAATGCGCAAGGCCAAGGCATGCTGGCCTGTGTCTGGTGCGTGCTTTGGAGGTGAGACTGAAGAAGCTTCAGGGTGTCATGCCCAGAGCAGGAGGTGGGCATGTAGCCAGTGGAGGGTGGGAGGGGTGAGGAAAAGAGCTGGGCATGGGCTTTCACTGCACTTGGCCATCAGGAATAAATAAGTCACACCTGCCAGCTTTGCTCAAGCATCCGGTTTCTTTTCAGATGCCAAAGACCCAGATCAGCTGGGCAGGAATAAGATCACTCACATCATCTCCATCCACGAGTCCCCCCAGCCTTTGCTACAGGTATGCCATGCCCTCCGTGCCAGTGCTGGTAGGTGGGAGGATGGGCGTCAGTCCATGGCATCTATTTATCAGTAACCTACTATGTGCTACTTGCAGGGCTGTCTTTTTTCCCCTCAGTACTGAGGATGGAACCCAGGGCTTCCCACATACTAGGTAAATGCTCCACCACTGAGCCACACTCCCAGCCCCGGGGCTGCTGCCTGGCCTCATGCTGACTCATCTGGCCTCTCCCTTGGATGATTTTACATTATCATCTCTATTTGCCAACTGAGGTCCAGAAAGATAAATGAACTCACTTCTAAGGGTCACACATCAAAGAAACTGGCCAACTGGGGTTTGAACACAGGCCATCTGACCCCAGAGGACTCACACCAAACAGTAAAGTCCCTTTACACAGGCAGGCGTCACATTGCCCACTGGCTGAATGACTCCAAGCTGATGATTTCAGCTTCATGTCTTGCTATGACTGGGCTGTGACTTTACCTCTCTGGGCCTTTGATCCTTCAGCCCCAGCTGTCCCCAGAGAACTGGCTGCTGTAAGGGTGCAAAAGGCCTATAGGATGGTGAAGATGCCTGTGCACTCTGTAAGGCAAGGACCCCACTGGAGGATTGGTGCTGCTATCATGGAATGCTAGGAAAGGGGATGAAGGTGATAGGACCCTGAGGAGGAAAGTAGGAAACTCAGACCACTGGAGCTAGAATCAAGAGACCACTTATTATTCTGTCTGTGATCCTGTGCACTGCACATCCGAACCTCAGTCACTCCATCTAGTAAATGGAAACTTTATAAGGCTACTTACCTCGCTGAGGTGCTTTGAGCCACAAACTTTCCACATTGTGACAGATACAATAGCAAAGTTAAAGATGCTATTATCCCAGGACCAAGGAGATGGCTCGGCCATTAAAGGCCCAGGTTCAATTCCCTAGTACACTCATAAAGCCAGATGCAAAAAGTGGCACATGTGTCTGGAGTTCACTTGCAGAACAAGAGGCCCTGGCTTGCATATTTTCTCTCTCCTTTCCTCACAAATAAGTAAAAATATTTTTTAAAAGACGTTCTTATTCTCCTGGTGTGGTGACACACGCCTTTAATCCCAGCACTCAGGAGGCAGAGGTAGGAGGATTGCCATGAGTTGGAGGCAACCCTGAGACTACATAGTGAATTTCAGGTCAGCTTGGGTTAGAGGGAGACCCTACATAGAAAAAAATTAAATTTTAAAGATGTTCTTATCCCATAAAAAGAGCCCTTCCTGCTCATCTGTTAGAGTCCACAGCATCCTCTGAAGGGGAGGGAGAGTGATAAAAGCTCTGGAGGTTGAGGTCAAGAGCAGGCTGGGCCAAGGACTTGCTTTGTGACCTTGGGCCCTTCTCTGGGCCTTCCCCTGCCCCCCCCCCACCAATCAAATTTGATAGTCTCTAAGGGCAACTGACAATAATCTATAACTTTCAATGTCAAAGAAGAAATTTCCAGGCCAGTGGAGTCTGATTGTGTGTCATAGGGCAGCCTCGTTTTGGAGTATTGGAGTACACAGTCCAAATAGATTGCATGAGCAGGCTTTTCAAGTTATTAATGTGTTGACTAAGGAACGGACAGCCTACAGAATGAACGCTGCGCTGCGCCTCCTCACCAGCATCCCTCCCTCCCAGTGGGGAATTCAGCAGGCAAGGTTTGATAATGTCAGGCAAACCCAAGGCCAAATGCATTGCAAAGTGAAACTGCAAACCTTGCAAAAGATGTGGGATTTCATGACCTTGGGAATGTGCATTAGACATCACACAAAGTGCTCTACCCAAGAGAACCTGCCATGTGGTCCCTGAGGCACAGCCAGTGGTGGGCCATTGAAAGTCGCAAAGTCTCAAGGGAAATCCTTGGGACACAGGCAAAAATAATTTCCACATCATTGTGTGGCTAAAGCAGGAAGCACAGGCTATCAGAGCAAGTATATTGGAAAAAAAATTGTTTCTTTCTTGATTAGTATTCTACTACTTGGTAATGGTTTTCTAGTCATAATTCTTTTTTGTTTTATTTTAATATTACTATCTTTTTTTTTCAAGGTAGGGTTTCACTGTGTAGTCTCAGGGTGGCCTCAAACTCACAGCGATCCTCCTACCTCTGCCTCCCGAGTCCTGGGATTAAAGGCATGCACCACCATGCTGGCTTTTCATAATTCTTGAAATGTAAACTTTTCTTTTTCTTTTTATTTTTCTTTGTCTTTTTTTATTTTTTATTTTATTTATTTATTTATTTATTTTTTTGGTTTTTCAAGGTAGGGTCTTACTCTAGCACAGGCTGACCTGGAATTTACTATGTAGTCTCAGGCTGGCCTCAAACTCAAAATGATCCTACCTCTGCTTCCTGAGTGCTGGGATTAAAGGTGTGTGACACCTCACCTGGCTTATTTGGTTTTTTTGAAACAGGATATTACCATGTAACCAAGGCTAGCCTCTTAATTCACGCTTCTTCTGCCTCAGTCTTCCTAGTGCTAGAATTGCAAGTATGCACCATCATGACTGGGTAGTGTTTTCATAGCTTTTACTTCTTTGCAAGAGATCCAAATGTTCTTTGCCCTCTTTACTGTATAATTTTGGATCCCTGTTTGAAGGTCGGTCACTTTAAGAAGCCCTTTCCACACCAGATGTGGTGGCTCATGTAATCTTAGTACTTAGAAGACTGAAGTAGGAGAATTGCTGTGAGTATGAGATAATCTGATCTAGAGTGAGTCCCTGCCTCAAAAGAGCCCAAAAAACCAGGTGTGCGGATGCACACCTTTAATCCCAGCACTTGGGAGGCAGAGGTAGGAAGATCGCCATGAGTTCAAGGCCACCCTGAGACTACAGAGTGAATTCCAGGTCAGCCTGGGATAGAGCAAGACCCTACCTCCAAAAACAAAACAAAACAACAAAAAAAAAAAAAAAGATGGAAGAGGAAGAGAAAGAGAAAGAAAAAGAGAAGCCTTTCCCAACTATTAGATGGAAGGCTCCTAAGTTCTTCCTATCCAGTCCTCAGACCCCAGTCACCTGTGGGTCAGGACATCACTCAAAAAGCTCTGGGCTTAGCCGGGCGTGGTGGCGCACGCCTTTAATCCCAGCACTCGGGAGGCAGAGGTAGAAGGATCACTAAGAGTTCGAGGCCACCCTGAGACTACATAGTTAATTCCAGGTCAGCCTGGGCCAGAGTGAGACCCTACCTCGAAAAACCAAAAAAAAAAAAAAAAAAAAAAAAAAAAAAAAAAAAAAAAAAAGCTCTGGGCTCGCAGGAATGGTCTGGGTCATGGGTGGCTCAAGTGGGGGGAGGGCTTTTGCAGGCCAGACCCCACCATCTGAGTGTATTTTGTCCCTGCAGGATATCACCTATCTTCGCATCCCAGTGGCGGACACTCCAGAAGTACCCATGTAAGTTCCCCTAGATGAGCCAACAGCTGGACACACAGGTGCCTCCTAAGGGAGAGGGAGGAGCTGAGGGAGGACAGAGTACGCTCAGGACAGACAGCTATCACAGAGCACCCCCTCCCTCCAGCCTCCTCAGCTATGAAATGGAGAAAGTTTCCTGTCTCTTTAGACTGACCAGATGCAGCAGCAGATGTAAGGGTCAGACTCACCCGCTCCTGGCCTGCTTCCCAGCCAGGAATTGCTATGTGACCTTGGGCAAATCACTTCTCCTCTTTGGGCCTCAGCCATATAAAACCAGGATATGATCAGAGTCCAGGAGGTTTGCAGAGACCAGATGACAGGGGTTGACCATCTAGGTCAGGGATGGATGTGTTGTGGAGACTCAGAAAAACAGGTTTTTAGTTTGGGCTATCAATATCAGTGCCCCTAGCTTGGGATGGACCCAGACAGAGCTCCTGCCCTTGTGGAACTCTTTTTCTTTCTTTCTTTTTTTTTTTTTTTTTTTTTTTTGGTTTTTCTAGGTAGGGTCTCACTCTATCTCAGGCTAGTCTGGAATTCTCTCTGCAGGGTGTCCTCGAACTCACTGTGATCCTCTTACCTCTGCCTCCCGGGTGCTGGAATTACAGGCATGCGCCACCATACCTGGCAACTCTTTTTAAAAATTTATTTTTATTTTTATTTATTTATTTGAGAGAGAGAGAGAAAGAGGCAGAGAGAAGGAGGCAGAGGAAGAGAGAAAGAATGGGTGCACCAGGGCATCCAGCCACTGCAAGCAAACTCCAGACGCATGCTCCAGCTTGTACATCTGGCTCATGTGGGTCCTGAAGAATCGAACCTGGGTCCTTTGGCTTTGCAGGCAAACGCCTTAACTGCTAAGCCATCTCTCCAGCCCCCTTGTGGGACTTTTCTCCCAGCCCATTGCTGACCATTGTTTCAGATGCTCAGAACCCAAAGGATGGCACCCTCAGTCTCCCCACATCCATTTCTTTATAAGGCCAAGATATGCCCACTTTGGCAACAGGCACCTCAGGACACAGTGGAGAGGTGCCTGCCTACATGGTGGGGTGGCCTCTTTCCCTGCCTGACATGCCACCATTGTCACAGTCACCATCAGCTCCTTCTGTAGTAATAACCCCATGAACTGCACATGCTGGTGGAGCTGAGGACCCCAGGGTTCGTTGTCCCTTGCTATCCATAAGTGGGGAAAGGATGACATCTAAGAGACCTGACCCTCAGCACTACCTACTCTATCGCTTTCTTCTCTAGCAAAAAGCACTTCAAAGAATGTATTAACTTCATCCACTGTTGCCGCCAACGGGGAAACTGCCTGGTGCACTGGTGAGTGTTGCAAGGCCACCTTCCCCACATGCCCATCCGCCAGCCTGCAGCAATACTGCAATACTGACATTCCGACACCCAGACACTCACTCGTGTCAGAGCTCTGCTCCTGGCTGGCTGGGTGGCCCTAGCCTAACAGCTCTTTTCCCCAAGATTCAGTTTCCTCATCTGTGAAATGGAGGCATGAATGTTGTACCAACAGGGTTGAGAGAGATAAGTGAAGTCACATGGGTAACTCATTTGTATGCCCCCCCTCTTTCCAGGTGCAGGACACCAAATAACATTGGTCTAGGACATGGGACCTCTGAGTTCCCTCGGGTATCCCTGGCCTCATGGCTGGTATACATTCACTTCCATAACTTCTCACCAAGCACTTACCCTATGTCAGGTTCAGGCCACAGCCAAGGGGCCAATTCTCTTATGTCCCACCTCATCCTGTATCCAGCCACTCTCCCCCCACCCATCTTCAGAGCCATAGCCTGCCTTTACCTTGTGGTCTTTGTAACACTACTGAGAACACTTTTAGTTTTTTCAAGCTGTGCTGGGAACCAAACTCGGTCATATACATGCTAAGCAAGCAAGCACTCCAAGACTGATCTGTGACCCCAGCCCTAGAACATTTCGACTTTAACCCTCACCTGTCATCCAAGATTTATCTTGGAGGCTGGGAAGATGGCTCAGCAATTAAAGGTGCTTGCTTGCAAAGCCTGTTGGCCTGGATTCAATTCCCAAGCCAATTGCAAGCACCCGGCCCTCACTTGAAGAGGCCTTAGCATACCCGTGAGCGCGCGCACACACACACACAAATAAAAAATAAAAATTTTATAAGGAAAAGTTAAAATAAAAACACCATGATGTCACTTCCTAGGGAAATGGGAGGGATTCTCCCTACTGCTGAGAGTAATATTGTAAGGAAAGTGTAAGAGAAAAGCAAAAGAGAACACCAGCTTTGATCTCTACAGACAGATTGTTTATTGAGAACAGCGCGGGGCAGCAGCCTTCCCACGGGATGAAGGCTAAAGCACTGAGCCAGGCTGGGGTTCAAACTTATAAGGTGGATCCTAAGAAACAGACTGGACCAGATGCAGTAGATAAGGAGCTTGTAGCTGTTTGTGTCCTTGTTCAGAATAGGCTTCTTCAGCCAGGAATGTCTAAGAGAGGATGGTCTCTGGTCCTTCAAGGCTGTCTAGACTAAGGGGAGAACATCAGTCAGGGAAGGTGTCAAACTTAATGAGGCCAATACCTCTGTTGTTTCTTCTTCTTCTTCTTCTTCTTTTTTTTTTTTTTTTCGAGGTAGGGTTTCACTCTAGCTCAGGCTGACCTAGAATTCACTATGTAGTCTCAGGGTGGCCTTGAACTCACGAACTCACTGCAATCCTCCTACCTCTGCCTCCCAGGTGCTGGGATTAAAGGCGTGCGCCACCACACCCAGCTCTGTTGCTTCTTTTTTTTCTGATTTATTTGTTTATTTATTTATTTATTAGAGACAGAGCGAAAGACAGAGAGAGAATGGGCACACCAGGTCCTCCAGCCACTGCAAACAAACTCCAGATGCATGCACCACCTTGGGCATCTTCTCCCAGCCCATTGCTGACCATTGTTTCAGATGCTCAGAACCCAAAGGATGGCACCCTCAGTCTCCCCACATCCATTTCTTTATAAGGCCAAGATATGCCCACTTTGGCAACAGGCACCTCAGGACACAGTGGAGAGGTGCCTGCCTACATGGTGGGGTGGCCTCTTTCCCTGCCTGACATGCCACCATTGTCACAGTCACCATCAGCTCCTTCTGTAGTAATAACCCCATGAACTGCACATGCTGGTGGAGCTGAGGACCCCAGGGTTCGTTGTCCCTTGCTATCCATAAGTGGGGAAAGGATGACATCTAAGAGACCTGACCCTCAGCACTACCTACTCTATCGCTTTCTTCTCTAGCAAAAAGCACTTCAAAGAATGTATTAACTTCATCCACTGTTGCCGCCTCAACGGGGGAAACTGCCTGGTGCACTGGTGAGTGTTGCAAGGCCACCTTCCCCACATGCCCATCCCCGCCAGCCTGCAGCAATACTGCAATACTGACATTCCGACACCCAGACACTCACTCGTGTCAGAGCTCTGCTCCTGGCTGGCTGGGTGGCCCTAGCCCAACAGCTCTTTTCCCCAAGATTCAGTTTCCTCATCTGTGAAATGGAGGCATGAATGTTGTACCAACAGGGTTGAGAGAGATAAGTGAAGTCACATGGGTAACTCATTTGTATGCCCCCCCCCTCTTTCCAGGTGCAGGACACCAAATAACATTGGTCTAGGACATGGGACCTCTGAGTTCCCTCGGGTATCCCTGGCCTCATGGCTGGTATACATTCACTTCCATAACTTCTCACCAAGCACTTACCCTATGTCAGGTTCAGGCCACAGCCAAGGGGCCAATTCTCTTATGTCCCACCTCATCCTGTATCCAGCCACTCTCCCCCCACCCATCTTCAGAGCCATAGCCTGCCTTTACCTTGTGGTCTTTGTAACACTACTGAGAACACTTTTAGTTTTTTCAAGCTGTGCTGGGAACCAAACTCGGTCATATACATGCTAAGCAAGCAAGCACTCCAAGACTGATCTGTGACCCCAGCCCTAGAACATTTCGACTTTAACCCTCACCTGTCATCCAAGATTTATCTTGGAGGCTGGGAAGATGGCTCAGCAATTAAAGGTGCTTGCTTGCAAAGCCTGTTGGCCTGGATTCAATTCCCAAGCCAATTGCAAGCACCCGGCCCTCATTTGAAGAGGCCTTAGCATACCCGTGAGCGCGCGCACACACACACACAAATAAAAAATAAAAATTTTATAAGGAAAAGTTAAAATAAAAACACCATGATGTCACTTCCTAGGGAAATGGGGAGGATTCTCCCTACTGCTGAGAGTAATATTGTAAGGAAAGTGTAAGAGAAAAGCAAAGAGAACACCAGCTTTGATCTCTACAGACAGATTGTTTATTGAGAACAAACAGGGCAGCAGCCTTCCCACGGGATGAAGGCTAAAGCACTGAGCCAGGCTGGGGTTCAAACTTATAAGGTGGATCCTAAGAAACAGACTGGACCAGATGCAGTAGATAAGGAGCTTGTAGCTGTTTGTGTCCTTGTTCAGAATAGGCTTCTTCAGCCAGGAATGTCTAAGAGAGGATGGTCTCTGGTCCTTCAAGGCCGTCTAGACTAAGGGGAGAACATCAGTCAGGGAAGGTGTCAAACTTAATGAGGCCAATACCTCTGTTGTTTCTTCTTCTTCTTCTTCTTTTTTTTTTTTCAAGGTAGGGTTTCACTCTAGCTCAGGCTGACCTAGAATTCACTATGTAGTCTCAGGGTGGCCTTGAACTCACGAACTCACTGCAATCCTCCTACCTCTGCCTCCCAGGTGCTGGGATTAAAGGTGTGCACCACCACACCCAGCTCTGTTGCTTCTTTTTTTTCTGATTTATTTATTTATTTATTTATTTATTTATTTATTTATTTGTTTGAGACAGAGCGAAAGACAGAGAGAGAATGGGCACACCAGGTCCTCCAGCCACTGCAAACAAACTCCAGATGCATACACCACCTTGGGCATCTGGTTTACGTGGTACTGGGGAATGGAACCTGGGTCCTTAGGCTTCTCAGGCAAGTGCCTTAACTGCTAAGCCATCTCTCCAGCCCTCTGTTGCTTCTTTATTGCCTGAGAGCTTTAGGGATAGTTATCAACTCTTTAGTTCCCTTTAGTTTTCAGGGAAGGCTATTAACCCTTCAAATATCTCTTCCTGTGCAGCTCTCTTAGCCCCAGACTCACCTGAACGTGCTTCTCCAGTTAGTGAGTGAGCCAGCGGAGACCATGGGTTTTATACCCCACTGTAGTAGACCGCCTCAGGTTGCTGAGATGAACTTCCAAACCAGGCACAGTTATGGAGGAAGGGATATTTGTTGAAGCTTACGGATCCAGGGGAAGCTCCATAATGGCAGAAGAAGCTGGCCTGCTCTCACAGGTCCAAGCAGAGAAAAAGCCACAAGCCACCATCAGCAAGCACACTTCAGGGACACCAGGCAGAGCTCAGACACTTTGCATATCTTTAGACTAGAATTCCAAATCCACCCCCACACCTTAGGGCTGGATCCTAGGATCGCCCAGTGACACCTCCTCCAGCCAGGTGGCTGCTGATCTAAATTACAAACTTTAACAAAATCCTGCATATACTGGGGGCCATCCATTCAAACTACCACACCCACTGTATCCCAGTACCCAAACCAGAAGAAAATGATCAGGAAAATTTGTTGAATGAATGAATGATGCTTCTTTCAGCCAGGCCCTTTATGTGGGAGAGAGAATGCCAGGCAGAAATGAGCTGCAGATCCTGGCAGGCTCTCTGTGGTTGAATCCCAGGAGGCAAGGGGGAGGGGGTTCAAGTGGGGCAGAGGTCCCTGGGGGTACAGAGGGAGCCGGACCTGGCCTGAAGCCTGGGACTTTGGGGACCCAGCTTTGCAGGCATCTCCCGCAGCACCACCATCGTGACGGCCTATGTGATGACGGTGACTGGGCTGGGCTGGCGGGAAGTACTTGAAGCCATCAAGGCCACCAGGCCCATCGCTAACCCCAACCCAGGCTTTAGGCAGCAACTTGAAGAGTTTGGCTGGGGAAACTCCCGGAAGGTAGGGGCCGGATGGGGCTGGGACTGGGCTCAAGGAGATCTACAACACTCCCACTTGAACTGAGCACCCGTTGAAAAGAAGGAAGCTGCAGAGGCTTCTGGGGTCTCAAAACTTAGGGTCTTGAGCTAACCAACTTCCAGCTGTTTGTTTCTCCTCTGTCTCTTCTTCCTTTCCTCCCTTCCTTACTCTTCCACTTCCTCTCCTCTGTGTAACCCAGGCTGGCCACAGACGCAACGGTCCTCCAGCCTCAGCCTCCCAAGTGCTAACACTGCAGGCACAAACCACCACCACCTGGCTCAGTTCGCGTGTGGATGTTCTTGTATGTGTGTGTATGTGTGGGTGCACATATGTGCACATGCATGTAGACATGTGTTAGAGGAAAGTATTGTTCTTCAGGAATGCCATCCACCTTTATGGAGATAGACTCTTTCATTGACCTAGAATGTACCGATTAGGCTAGACTAGTTGGCCAGCAAGCTCCAGGGCTTCTCCTCTCTCTGCCTCCCAGGCTCTGGAACTGCAGGCTCACGGGTCACCACCACCTGGGGCAGTTCCATGGGTTCTGGGAGTTAGATTTAGGTCCTCATGCTTGCACAAGTGCGTTAACCGCACAGCTATCTCCCTAGCCCTTCCCCACACGCTTTAAACTTGGAATTTGGATTCCTTTAGACCAAACTGTGGCCATTCCATTTGACCAAATATCCCCAGCACGAGACACTCGAGGGCTTGGCTCCCTTTGGGGAGGACTGGCATTGTTCTACTCCACCCAGGGTCTTTCCGAAGTCAAAGCAGTCCCTTCTCTTATGAGGAGACTGCACCCAGAAATATCAGGATTGAAGCCACTGTAGGAATTAAGGGGTGAAAAGAGAGAGTGACGGGAGTGCTGGAAGGCTCTCAGCAGGTGGCAGGAAGGAACATCCCTAGAGACTGATTTGCGGGGGGCAGAGGGGGGCCACAGGGACAGAGAAGGAGGAGGCCTTGGGTGAATGAAGTTATTGAGTCCGGGAAGAGGGGGGCGGTAAATGCCATTCCCCAAGCAGGTAAGTCTGGAAGATGGAGTGTCGAAGTACCCGGTAAGTAGGGTTCAAGGAGAAGACAGGGGCTCAGAGTGGGCAGAGGCCCCATGAAGGTTGGACAATCCGACAAGGGAGGCTAGGCTAAAGGATGCTGGGGACGAGCAGGGGCGGGAGTAGGCAGAGGGTGGGGGTGATAGGGATCTCGGGGTGGCGCCTGGGGGACGGGACGGTCGGGGGGCGGGGAGCAGGCCTTGACCCGAGTCCCACGCACGCCCATCCCAGCTTCGCCGGCAGCTGGAGGAGCGCTTCGGGGAGAACCCGTTCCGCGACGAGGAGGACCTGCGCGCGCTGCTGCCGCTGTGCAAGCGCTGCCGCCAGGGCTCGGCGACCTCGGCGGTGTCGTCGTCGCCGCCGCGCGCGGCCGCCTCGGAGGGGACCCTGCAGCGCCTGGTGCCACGCGCGCCCCGGGACGCCCACCGGCCACTGCCGCTGCTGGCGCGGGTCAAGCAGACTTTCTCGTGCCTCCCGCGGTGTCTGTCCCGCAAGGGCGGCAAGTGAGCGCCGTGCCCCCTCCGTGCCTCTGCGCTTCCTCCCGAGGCGCGCGCGCGCCCCTTCGCGGGTGGTTCCCCCTCCCACACCCGAAAGTGGTCCCCTTCCTCCCCGAGACCCAGGACACGCCACCCCCGGGGGATGGGTGGCGTATCTGGGAGCCCGCGGCGGCCTCTCCCCTGCTCCCCAGTGTCCACCCTGCTTGTCCGCGTCTACAGTGTGTTCCCTCTGTGTGTCTGTGTCCCGGCCGGCCGGCTGCAGCCACCTGGTGCCTTAGGAATCCTTGGGCTGGGGGAGGGGACCCGGGCCGCCACCCTAAGTGTCCAGCAGCCGGGAGGTACGGGTGGGGGAGGGCCTGAGGATATTAAAGTGACCCAGAAGCTGCCTGCTCGTGTGCACCGCGTCATTCCGCAGAGCCCAGCCTGCCAGACACAGGGAGGGCACCATCGTACCGGAGTCCAAGGGGTGCCTCTGTGCTCCACCCTGGGACCATGCGCATCCGTGACACCCCATCTCTCCCTGAACCTCCTGACACCACCTCTGAACCCCTCCAGCCTCTCTTCTCCAGTTTCTTCCCCTCTGTACACAAATACTGGCTAGTGAGGCCCAATGGTGACTCCCCCCCCACCTGAGCTTTTACTTCCGGGGATCACTTTATACTCAGGAGGACACCTCAAGATCAGGGAAGTCATGCAGCTGAAGACCCAGCACAGGCTACTGGTTAAAGAAACAAGTGACCCCATGGATGAGTGGGGGGGGGGGGCGGTCATCAGAGCTGGTGACCTGAGGGTGAGCTATCTGAAGTAGCTGACACCCAACAGCCACTGAGCTGCGCATGACTGAACTCTGACTCACTTTCTATGTCTCACCCACCCAAGTGTTTACTAAGAACTACTGTGTGCCAGACACTGAGTGAGGAGGATTGCCATAAGTTCTAGGTCCAGCCTGGGGCTCCAGAGTGAGTTCTAGGTCAGCCTGGGCTAGAGTTAAGACCTTACCTCGAACAAACAAATATGTCAGAGATGAGAGATTAGACCTTGCCATGGGTGGGGCATTCCAGGTCCAGGTAAGTAAGGTAGCTGGACTCTCCAGAATGTAGAGAGCCTGTGTCCTTCTGGCTGGTCGGTGGCACCAATATCCACCCGATTTCAAATCCCTTTCTATCTCAGAGGGTATTATGGTCTCTAGACACACACACACACACACACACACACACACATACACACACACACACATCCAGGTATGGTGAATCACACCTATAATCCTAATACTTGAGAGATCTAAGTAGGATCATCATGAGTTTGAGGCCAGCCTGGGCTACAGAGCATTGGGGTCATTTAGTTCTGCTTCCTTGATGAGGTTTGGGAGCCTCTGTGTCTCTGGATATCTGGCTAATGACTGGAGTTGGATGTTCTCTGTATTTATCTCCTTCAGCCTTTTTCTGGTGTTGTGATCGCCTTGGCGCTGTATTCTTGCCCTTCCCCTCGTTTTCTATGGTTTCAGCTGGTGAGGTGTGGTTAGCTGATCCTCCCTTCAGGTTCATTAAAAAAGAGATAAGCAAATTCTCCAACGGAGAGAGAAGTTAGTACTAGATAGAAGGGATAACCATATATGTTTTGGAGGGAACTTTATATGCATTGGCTCTCTTCTAGCCCACATTTGGTGGCCACTAGATCTTGGAGACTGAGCTCATTTTTGTACATGGCTTTGACTTATTTTAGTTCCAGCAATGAGTTCCATTCCACTGAATGGATTTATTAAAAATCAAGAGCAGTTGGTAACCCACCATGGCTGTTTGCCACTACTGCACACTATGAGCATTACATCAGATTGTTTCCTGCTGGGTATCTTAGACTGCAAGTTGTTTGGACCAATGTCAGACATTGCTCATGTAGCACCCTCTGGTACTAGACTCGCTAACTGTCTGGGGACTGACCTTCTTCCAGATTCTGGCCAGGTCTCTCTGTGTTTAGACCTCACCCTTTTTTTTTTCTCTCTCTCTCTTTCTTTTTGAGACAGGGTCTCCTTCCTATAGCCCATGCTAGCCTCAAATTCACTATGTAGCTGAGGATGGCTTTGAACTTCTGATCCTGCCTCCACCTCTGGAGTACCACACTGGGATTACAGGTGTGTGCCACCAGCATGTCCAGTTTATGCGGTATTGGGAATCAAAGTCAGGGGGTGTTAGCTGGGCATGGTGGTGCATGTCTTTCATCCCAACACTTGGGAGGCTGAGGTAGGGGTATCGCCATGAGTTCAAGACCACCCAGAGAAGACTACATAGTGAATTCCAGGTCAGGCCTGGGCTAGAGTGAGACCCTTCCTCAAAAAACCCAAAAAATAAAAAAAGGACATTGTGCAGGTTAAGCAGATACTCTACCCACTGAACCACACCCCAGCTTTTTGATTAGTGCACTCTTCAATCTAGAATCACAAAGGGATTGTCTGGTGTACCTATACCTCAGGTTCTGCATCCAAAACTTCAATTCAGATTTTAAAAATATATCAAAGACTTACTGTGTCTGTGTGAACATGTACAGGCTGTTCTTTTCATTGTTCCATAAACAATACAGTTAGCAACCACTTACATAGCATTTGCATCAGATTAGGCGTTGTAAGTACCTAGAGAGGATTCAAAGGATGCAAGATAATGCATGCAGGTTCTATGCAAATACTGCACCATTTTATGGAAGGAGCTTGTTCAGCCATGGATTCTGGCATTCAAAGGGATCCTGGATCCAACCACAATGGATATCAAGGGACAACTAATTATTACTCTTCTAGCTAATCATACAAAATGTTTTGTACCCCACTAGAGCCCTATAGACACAAGTCTGTACCTGGGCTGGAAGTGCACAAGTGTCAAAATGGGACAGCTGCTGGTGTGTGGGAACGGAGAGAGGAGGAGAAAAAAGAAAGCTTGTTCATAGGTGCACATGTGGGGGGGGGGGAGTTCCTGCCTCAGCTCTTGCTGACTTCATAGCCCCAGCTCTCTCTCTCTCTGCCCACTGCAGTAAGGGATGTTTTCTCTCTCAGCGTCTCAGTCCCATTATGTACACAGCAGGAGCTTGGGAAGTCTGGGCTACTTCATATCACACATCCTTCGTGATGATCTAAGGAAGAATCTGAGCCCAGAGCCACACATGGTGATGCCTGCTTGAATCCAGCCCTCAAGTTGCAAGAGTTGTGGTTAGAGGCCCTAGACTCTGTCTCAATCTCCCCAACCCCACACCAAAAAAAGATATACAAATACCAGGAAAAAAATACATAAATGTGAAAAAGTTGGCGTACAATTTCAAAGAATTACAAATCCCATGGGGCCCCACAAATTCCAGGTTTATCTCTCAGGAGGCTGAGTGAGGCACTGTTTAGGCTTCTCATTTCTGGGGGGAGAAAAGGGCAGGGTAGTGGTGATGGACAACAGATACACAGCTTTGGATCCTGGATGTTCCTCTGAACTCTGTGACTTTATTTATTTATTTATTTATTTACTTGCAAGCAGAGAGAGAGATAGAAGAGAGACAGAGAGAGAATGGGCAGGCCAGGGCCTCTAGCCACTGCAAACAAACTCCAGACACATGTGCCCCTTGTGCAACTGGCTTACATGTGTCCTGGGGAATCGAACCTGGGTACTTTGGCTTCGCAGGCAAACGCCTTAACTGCTAAACCATCTCTCCAGCCTTTTGTGACATTTATCTTTTTTTTTTTTTTTTTTTTTTTTTTTTTTTTTTTGGTTTTTCGAGGTAGGGTCTCACTCTGGTCCAGGCTGACCTGGAATTAACTATGTAGTCTCAGGGTGGCCTCGAACTCTCGGCGATCCTCCTACCTCTGCCTCCTGAGTGCTGAGATTAAAGGCGTGCACCACCACGCCCGGCTACATTTATCTTTTTTGAGAGAGAGAGAGACAGAGAGAGGGAGAGGAAGACAGAGATGGGCACGCCAGCAGCCTCTCAGCTGCTGCGAACAAAATCCAGATGCGTGCGCCCCCCCTTGTGGTCAAGTGTGGCATTGCGCCCTTGCGTCACTTTGCATCTGGCTAAACGTGGGACCTGGAGATTGGAACCAGCGTTCTTGGGCTTAGGAGACAGGCACCTTAACAGCTAAGCCATCTCTCCAGCCCCATTTATCTATTTTTTTGAGAGAAGCAGAGAGAGAGAATAACATGTCAGGGCTTCCTAAAAACCAACTCCAGACACGTGCCACTTTGTGCATCTGGCTTTATGTGGATACTGGAGAATCAAACCCAGGGCCTGCAAGCTTTGCATAGCTAAGCCATCTCTCTAGCCCCCTGTGTGACTTTCTTTTTTAAAAAGTATATTTTATTTATTTATTGGAGAAAGACAGAGGGAAAACGAGGCAGGTAGAATGGTCGTGCCAGGGCCTCTAGCCACTGCAAACAAACTCCAGACGCATTTGTCATTTTGTGCATCTGGCTTATGTTGGTCCTGGGGAATTGAACCTGGGTACTTAGGCTTCACAGGCAAGCACCAGCCATCCCCCAGCCCCTGTGTGGCTTTCTTTTTCTCTTTCTTTTTTTCTTTCTTTCTTTCTTCCTTTCTTTCTTTCTTTCTTTTTCTTTCTTTCTTTCTTTCTTTTCTTTCTTTCTTTCTTTCTTTCTTTCTTTCTTCCTTTTTCAAGGTAGGGTTTCACTCTAGCTCAGGCTGACCTGGAATTCACTATGTCCTCTCAGGGTGGCCTCAAACTCATGGCAATCTTCCTACCTCTGCCTCCTGAGTGCTGGGATTAAAGGCGTGTGCCAACACGCCTGGCTTAAAAAAAACTTTTTTTAAGAAAGAAGAAAGGAAAGGAAAGAGGAAAGGAAAGGAAGGAAATTAACTGGTGAGCTCAGTGTGGTCCAGGCTACCTGGCAGGACCTGGAGTCCAGGAGTTGGAGGCCAGTATGGGCAACATATGGGGAGGATGGGGCATTGTTTCAATAAAACACAAAATGACCCCAGTTTCCAGCTGGGCTAAGAGAAGCAGAGGACTGGTGCAGGCCATGCTCTCAGCATCTCAGGTGGACCCATGCTCTCTGCCCAAAGCGATCCAAGCCAGCATGCCGCCTGGAGGGGCCAAAGGAAGGGAAAGCGAAAGTCGCCCACGCAGACTTTCGCTTTCGTTGTCTCTGCGCTCCTTCTAGGTGGCCCAGGGATCCCCTGACCCTGGGTCCCAGGTCCCGAGCATTCTTCGCTGCAGTCTGAAGGCCCGCGGCCCCTGGCGCCAGAGGAGAAGGAAGGTCCTTGTCCGCAGGGAAGTTATGGCGGGAACCGGGGGGTCCCCTGCGTCTGCGGGACTGGCTGGTGGCACAGATCGAGAGCGGACAATACGAAGGATTGCTCTGGGAGGACGCGGGCAAGACCCTCTTTCGCATCCCGTGGAAGCACGCAGCCAAACAGGGCTACCAGGCTCAGCAGGATGCAGCGCTCTTCAGGGTAAGGGACTGGGGACTTGCCCAGGAGCAGTGACCTTCGGCCGTTCCTGTGGCCTCTAGGGCTAAAGGTATTGTTCTCCATAGAGGAAACCCTCTCTCCTTAAAACATCAGCCCACAGCTGCCTGTGATCTCTCCACCATCCCTGGGGGGGGGCTCTTCTCCCACCCCACGGAAAAATTAGAAGCCACGCTTAGGAACTCCCTCAGCCTCAGCATCTTGGGAGCCTTCTCTGTGCTCCTTTCCAGACATCTCTTTGTCCCGACATGGACATGGCCTTATCATTAACTTTCTGAAACTGAAGCATTTAAAATCTCCCCGGCTCTCTCCCCTGAGCCAGAAGCAACCAGCTACACAACGCTAGTCACCACCCCCACGCCCAGCTTCTTTCTTTGGCCTCCCCTGTCCTGAGACCCGCCCCTCTCCTAGCGTCCCCAGTCTCTGCTAAGTCCAAGGTTAGAGTTTATCCTGGCCTTTATGTGTCTGGACTCCTAGGAGGTCTTGCACCTGGAGGACCCTTCCTCCAACTTGCCCTGGCTTTCCAGAAATTCACTCCTTTCCTGAGACCTGCCCATGTTGAGCCCATTCATATTCCCTCTCCCTCTCTCTCTCTCTCTCCTCCTTCCTCTAGTCACTACAGTGACAACCGCTCCCCAGCCAGAGCGTTTCCTGCTTTCCTCAGCCCTCACAATCTCCTCAGCCCTCAGAAGGCTCTTTCTAGTGCTGCGATGGACTTGGATTTGACACCTCCCCACCCCTGTTCAGAATCACCCATGACACCCCACTGCCCTAGTGACAAAGTCCAGCTCCTCCCCCCACCCAGCCTCAAATCTCCTCCCAGGTCTTATCTCTGGACCTCATCTTTCCTCCCAAGTTTAGTTCTTCCACTTTCTATTTTATTTTATTTGAGAGAGAGAGAAAGAGGCAGATAGAGAGAATGGGTGCTTTCACTTTCTAAATACTTCATGTCTCTCTTCTCATCATTTGAGCTTCTCATGTGCTGTTCTCTCAGCCTGCACTCCCTCTCCCTCCTCCCCTTCACCTATCTGCTCCCACTACCCTCAGCTTCAACATCTCTTCCTGGAGACAGCTTAAGCTCCACTTCATTGCTTTTCTGAAGTCATTCCTGACTCTCCCACAGTTACAACTTACTAACTCCTTGAGCGTTAGTGTCTGGGCTAAGCCTGCCATTTCTTCTTGCCACACCATGAGCTGTGGGTGGGTGGTGACACTGAGCACAGTGCTGGCCATACAGTAGATGTTCAATGGGTGATTGCAAAATCCATCTCTTAAGATTTACAAGCGGGGGCTGGAGAAATGGCTTAGCGGCTAAGGCACTTGCCTGAGAAGCCCAAGGACCCATGTTTGATCTCTCTCCAGATCCCATGTAAGTTAGACACACAAAGGTGGGGCATGTGCAAGGTCGCACATGCCCACTAGGTGGTGCACACATCTGGAGTTCAATTGTAGTGGCTGAGGCCCTGGTACACCAATTCTCCCTCTCTCTCCCTCTCTCTCTAAATAGGAAAAAAAAAAAAAAAAAAAAAAAAAAAAAAAGATTTACAAACTGCTGTTCAGAGGAGACTGGCCCTCCCCATCCTGGCTGCTCTTCCCCCACCCTCCTGCCTCCATCACCAAGACACATGTGACTCTAGCTTCAGTCCTCCTGCTTCCACTGCCCATGGGATAAAGCTTATATACCATATATAAAACCACATATAAAGTTATGATCTCTTCTTCCTTACTTCCTCTTCCCCTTTCCCCCACCGCATGGATTCCACTTTGTGAAAATCTTCCTGATTCCTGTGATGTATTTGGAATCCCCTTGTCAACACTGGTGTTGATTTCGTGGCCACCACAGACGTTGCAGAATGACAATGCTACTGTCCTGCATGAGGCCAGAGGATCAAACCCAAGGTGCTGGTCATGCTAGACACGGGTGTTATATACCACCCCTCCCCAGCCCTTCACAAGATGTCCAAATTACCCACAGCAATACAGCAATCCTCAAGTTGAGGGCAAAGAAGGCGAGTCCCTGCAGCTGAGATTATGATCAAGTGTCTACTTCAAGGACAACTTAGTGCCATACACACACACACACACACACACACACACACATACACACACACATATATGTATGGTAGGGTCTCACTCTAGCCCAGGCTGACCTAGAATTCACTATGTAGTCTCAGGATGGCCTTGAACTCACAGCAATCCTCTGCCTCCCAAGTGCTGGGATTAAAGGTGTGTGCCACCATGCCCAGCAGTGCCATATAAGCAGGGAGGGGGAAGAAAATGAGGATAGATACACCAGGGCCTCTTGACACTGCAAATGAACTCCAGAAACATGCACCATTTTGTGCATCTGGTGGTATGTGGGTACTGAGGAATCGAATCCTGGGTCATCAGGCTTTGCAAGCAAGTGCCTTTAACCACTGAGACATCTATAGTACACAAAAATATCGGTATTTACTTATTTGAGAGAGAGAGAGCATAGTTGTGCCATGGCCTCTAACCACAGCAAATGAACTCCAGATGCAAGTTCCATTTTGTGTGTCTAGCTTTACATGGGTACTGGGGCATTGAACCCAGGCTGACAGGTTTGGCAAACACATGCCTTTAACCATTGAGCCATCTCCCCAGCCCATAGTGCCACATTTTTATTTTGTTTTGTTTTGTTGTTGTTGTTTTGTTTTTGTTTTTTTGTTGTTGTTGTTTTTTGTTTTTTTTGTTTTTTTGTTTTTTGGTTTTTTTTTTTTGAGTTAAGGTTTTGCTCTAGCCCAGACTGACCTGGAATTTACTATGTAGTCTCAGGCTGGCCTTGACCTCAGTGATCCTCCTACCTATGCCTTCTGAGTGCTGGGATTAAAGGCGTATGCCACCCCTGCAGCCACATTTTTATTATGTATTCACTGCATGTATGTGTGATTTGACTGTGTAGAATGGCCCAAGTATAGTGTGAAGTGCTGTCTAGTGTTCCCAATGCAGGAAGACCATGACGTACCTCTCAGGGACATTATAAGCTAGACAGGCTTTGTTTAGGCATGAGGTCCAACGTAGTTGACCATGAGTTAACATTGGTGAGTGAATCGACAGTATACATGGAATAGTGCCCTGAACAGAAGCACACATAAAACAAGATTTGTGTTTATGGAAACGGTGTGACAGTGTCTCACAGGAGCCTCGCCATGTCTCCCCTAGGAACATTCGCTCTGCACCACAAATTCAATGTTTGTGGAGACTCGACAGGAGACACCTGCCTCGAGTCATGAGAACCCAGTATACACACACCCTTCCATACCCATCCCTGGCACTGTGCCTTTCCACACCACCAGGACTTCACCCATGCTGTTCCCTCTGCCAAGAATATATCACTCCAGGGCTAGAGAGATGGCTTAACGGTTGAGGTGCTTGCCTGCAATGCCTAAGGATCCAGGTTCAATACCCCAGTACCCACATGAGCCAGATGCACAAGGTGGCACACATGTCTGGAGTAAGTTTGCAGTTACTGGAGGCCCTGGTGCACCCAGCCTCTCTCTATATATCTGCCTGTTCTTCTCCCTCTCTCTCCTTCCCTCTCTATCTCTCTCAAATAAATAACATATTTTTTAAAAGGATGTCACTTGGGGCTGGAGGGATGGCTTAGCAGTTAAGACGTTTGCCTGCAAAGCTAAAAGGACCCAGGTTCAATTTCCCAGGACCCATGTTAGCCAGATGCACAAGGGGGCACATGCTTCTGGAGTTCGTTTGCAGTGGCTAGAGGCCCTGGTATGCCCATTCTCTCTCTCTCTCTCTCTCTCTCTCTCTCTCTCTCTCTCTCTCCCTCCCTCCCTCCCTCTTTCTCTGTCAAATAAATAAATAAATAAATAAATAAATAAATAAATAAATAAATAAGGATGTCACTCCACCTTTCAACTTCTTACTCACCCTTGCAAGGCCCAGCTCAGTTCATGCAACAGATACTGACTGAGCATCTTGCATGAGCCCAGCCTCTCTAGCTACTGGGACATAGTAGTGAACAAATAAAGATGGCTCTCCTGGGGTTCAAGAGATGGCTTAGCAGTTAAAGCACCTGCCTATTAAGCCTAAGAACACTGGTTCCAATCTCCAGGCCCCATGTTTAGCCAGACACAAAAAGTGACACAAGGGTGCAATGTCACACTTGCCCACAAGGGGGCACATGCGTTCGTTCACAGCGGCTGAGAGGCTGCTGGCGTGCCCATTCTCTATCCGTCTCCCTCTCCCTCTCTCTCTGTCTCTCTCTCTCTCTCAAAAAAAAAATTTTAGCCGGGCATGGTGGCACACGCCTTTAACCCCAGCACTTGGGAGACAGAGGTAGGAGGATTGCCATGAGTTCAAGGCCACCCTGAGACTGCAGAATGAATTCCAGGTCAGCCTGAGCTAGAGTGAGACCCTACCTCAAAAATAAATAAATAAATAAATAAACAAACAAATGATTTTTAAAAAATGGCTCTCCTGCAGGCGCCAGTGCCCTCTGCTCTGTGTCCACATTGCCTTTGAATTGGAGTGTCTGTCTTCAGGACAGTGAGTCAGGGCTACAAGCAATAGGTTATGACTGTGTACCAGGAGCTGTGCTAAGCACCTCATGTGTACTATCTCACCCTACACCATCACAGTCACCCAAGGTTGGGTATTATTGACATCGATACCCATTGTTTTCACATGATGGAGCTTCCACAATCTCACTCAAGGACCCAACATGGGAACTGCAGCTTTTCTATTTTGGTGCCTATGGTGGCCACCAGTACTGGAGTCTCTGAGAAAAAAGGATTCAGTACAGTCCATCAGTTAGCTCCTCCTTGGCCTTGAATATAGGCAATGTAAGCAGCATACCTCCCCAAAGTGGTGCCTTTTGACCATACTGCTCCAGCCACACCACCAGCCTTGCTTCAGTTCATCAGTGCCTTTCCCGCCTGAGGCCCTTTGCAGCTCCCCTCCAACACCTTCCTCCCAGCTCTCCAGTCAGACTCCATCTTTCCATTCAGGCTTTTAGCCCTACGTCACCTCCCCAGTGAGGTCTTTCCTGATCTCCTCTGTACAATGGTCCCTCATTGTTCTTTTTGTTTTGTTTTTCAGTGAAACCCAGGCATGGTGGCTCACACGACATGCCTGGGTTTCACTGTTCTTCTTCTTCTTCTTTTTTAAATATTTTATTTGAGAGAGAAAGAGGCAGAAAGAGAGAATGGGCACACCAGGGCCTCCAGTCACTGGAAATGAACTCCAGATGCATGCCCCACTTTGTGCATCTGGCTTATGTGGGTTCTGGAGAGGCGAACCAGGATCCTTAGGCTTCACAGGCAAGTGCCTTAACCAGTAGGCCACCTCTCTAGCCCCCCCCCTTTTTAATATTTAGGGCTGGAGAGATATCTTAGTGGTTAAAGGCACTTACTTGCAAAGCTTGACAGCCAAGGCTTGATTCCCCAGTATCCACATAAAGCCAGATGCACAAAATGGTTCATGTATCTGGAGTTCATTTGCAGTAGCAGGAGGCCCTGGCATGCTCATTCTCTCTGTGTGTTCTCTCTCTCTCTCTTTTTCTATTTCTCTCTATCATAAAAAATAAAATATTTTAAAATGTATTTATTTATTGTTGGGTGCTGTGGTACATACCTTTAATCCCAGCACTCTGGATTAAGAGGTAGGAGGATTGCTGTAAATTCAAGGTCATCCTGAGACTACATAGTAAATTCCAGGTCAGCCTGGGCTAGAGCGAGACCCTACTTAATAAAAAACGTGTATATAGGGGGCTGGAGAGACGGCTTAGCGGTTAAGTGCTTGCCTGTGAAGCTTAAAGACCCCAGTTCGAGGCTCTATTCCCCAGGACCCACATAAGCCAGATGCACAAAGTGGTGCATGCATCTGGAGTTTGTTTACAGTGGCTGGAGGCCCTGGCACACCCATTCTCTCTCTAGCGATCTGCCTCTTTCTCTCTCTGTCACTCTCAAATGAATAAATAAACAAACAAACATTTTTTAAAGTATATATAGGGCTGGAGAGATGGCTTAGTGGTTAAGGTGTCTGCCTGCAAAGACTAAGAACACCTGTTCGAATCTCCAGGCCCCACGTTTAGCCAGATGTAAAAGTGATGCAAGCGCGCAATGTTGCACGTGCACACAAGGGGGTACATGCGTCTGGAGTTCGTCCATAGCGGCTGAGAGGCTCTGGCTCACCCATTCTCTCTCTGTCTCTCTCTCTCTCTCTGAAATAAAATTATATGTGTGTGTGTGTGTGTGTGTGTATATATATATATATATATATTCATTAAGACAGAGCTTCTTGCCACTGTGAACAAACTCCAGATGCATGTGCCACTGTGTGCATCTGGCCTTATGTGGGTACTGTTGAATCAAACCCAGGCCATCAGGCTTTGCAAGCACTGAGCCATCTCCCCAGCTCCCTTATTTTTCTTATTTATTCATTTAGTTCCTGTTCCACCATAACCATTCTAGTATGCTTCACAAATATCTTTGGTTTGTACACATGCAATTTTTTTTCTTTATTTTTTCAAGGTAAGTTCTCACTCTAATCCAAACTTATCTGTAGTCTCAGGCTGGCCTTGAACTCACAGTGATTGTTACAGTCAGGTTCTCATTGCTGGCAGAAAACACCCAACCAAGAGCAGCTTTTGGGAGAACAGGGTTTATTTTGGCTTGTAGACTTGAGGGAAGCTCCATGATGGCAGAGGAAAATGATGGCATAAGCAGAGGGGTGGCCATCACCTCCTGGCCAACATCAGATGGACAACAGCAACAAGAGTGTGTGCCAAACACTGGCAAGGGGAAAATGGCTATACACCCATAAGCCTGCCCTCAACAATACACTGCCTCCAGGAGGCTTTAATTCCCAAATTACTGTCAGCTGGGGATCTAGCATTCAGGCCATCTAAGTTTATGGGAGACACCTGAATCAAACCATCACAGTGATCCACCTACTTCAGTCTCCCAGGTGCTGGGAGTAAAGATATACACTACCACACCCAGCTTCTTGAACACATTCTTGCACACATTCTTGCTATTGTGTGTATTCTTACCTTACACCTTTGTATTTTTTTTTTTAATTTATTTATTCGCAAGCAGAGAGAGAGAAGAGAGACAGACAGACAGAGAGAAAACGGGCATGTCAGGGTCTCTAACCTTTGCAAACAAACTCCAGACGCACGCTCCCCTTGTGCATCTGGCTTATGTGGGTCCTGGGGAATCAAACCTAGGTCCTTTGACTTCACAAGCAAACGCCTTAACTGCGAAGCCATCTCTCCGGCCCACATGTTTTTATTTTTACCATACACATGTCATATTGTGCTGTTGGCCTCATTCTGCTCATACGACCGTGCTTTGAAGATATGTTCTAATCTCCATGGATCTAATGTTGCCTCTCCATGCGCCTAGGTGCTATATGCTCCTCAGTGGGCTTCAAACGCCAAAACAAGCCAGGTGTGGTGGTGCACACCTTCAATCCCAGCACTCCGGAGGCAGAGGTAGGAGGATCACCATGAGTTTGAGGCCACCCTAAGACTACATAGTAAATTCTAGGTCAGCCTGAGCTACAGTGAGACCCTACCTTGAAAAACAAACAAACAAACAAACAAACAAAAGCCAAAACAAACAAAAAATTACTCTTGGTCTTAGCCCTTGCTGATTTCAGATTTGTGATTTCCTGTTTTGTTTTGATTTTTTTCAAGTTAGGGTCTTACTCTAGCCCAAGCTGACCTGGAACTCTGTAGTCCCAGGCTGGCCTTGAACTCACAGTGATCCTCCTATCTCTGCCTCCCGAGTGCTGGGACTATAGGTGTGTGCCACAGCACCAAGCTCAGACTTGTGGTTTCAGTCTGTTAAGTTTAACAGGTATTCTCTGCCCTTAGATGACTTTCTCCTAATTATCATTTTTATTAAATTTACAGTTTAATTTTGTACCTGAGGTTTTCAAAACCATCTGGAGCCCCCTATGTATGTGGCAAGCCACAGGGATTTGGTCTCATGGCCTGCCACTCTTTTATACCCCATCACCTTATTTCTTGCTTGTTATTTGTCACAATGCATAACTGGGAAATTAGCTATTGCAACTTTAGCTCCTTGACAGCAGAGATCAGCTCTTGTGCCTAGGTCCCCATCCAGCCCATTCAGGCCAGTCCTCCACAAGTTCCCTGTTCACCTTCAGGCCTGGGCGGTGTATAAGGGCAAGCACTCAGAGGGCACTGACAAGGATGACCCCTCCACCTGGAAGACCCGGCTCCGCTGTGCTCTCAACAAGAGTATGGACTTCTGCGAGGTGCGTGAACGCAGCCAGCTGGACACCTCCAACCCCTACAAAGTCTACCGGATTGTGTCTCATGGGGGCCGGAGCCCAGGTACCATCCTACCATTGAATTCATAGTGGGTAAATTCATTGGGCAGGCAGTGGGCTGTGGTACTCTATCTGGGGTCGCCTTGGTTGCTGGAAGCCTCCTTGGGCCTGGGGAACAACAACCTTTTTTTTTTTTTTTAATTTTATTTCTTTTATTTTATTTTAGAGAGAAAGAGAGAGTGAGGGACAGAATTGGCACACCAGGGCCTCAGCCACTGCAATCGAACTCCAGATGCTTGCGCCATCTAGTGGGCATGTGCGACCCTGCATTTGCCTCACCTTGTGCATCTGGCTAATGTGGGATCTGGAGAGTCAAACATGGGTCCTTAGGTTTTTCAGGCAAGCGCTTTAACCACTAAGCCATCTCTCCAGCCCAACAACCTCTTCCTTTTCCATGCAGTCGCCAGGCTCCAAGTTTGTCCTGAAGAAGAAGGTATTCCCCAGGAGCCCCTCAGAGAACTGAGTGAGCCAGCTTGCAAGATAAACCAGGTCAGCGTATCCCTCCAGCCTTGGCACCCTCACCAGCTGAGGATCCTCTCAGCCAAACCAGCCAGTGGTCCTACCCTGACTAGCAAAGCCTGCCACACCAGGTTCATTCCTCCATCACCCCAGCTCCATCATCGACCCCACCTTCCTACCAGCTCTGCTCCTTGTTGCCTCCCCCATGCTGGGCCTCACGGTCCCTCCTCCCCTCCATCAGTCAGACTCCCTCTCTGTCTCCATTATTTCTACCCTCTTCATTCTCATCACCCAGTCTTTGCTGACACTTCTCTTCACACTAGCTCTCTCTCCTCCACTCTCTCCTCCAGATCAAGCTCCCTCACTGTTCCCCTCTCACATCCACTTGTCTCCACCCTGCCCCTGTCTGTGTCGTTCCTATTCATGTCTTTCCATCATGGTGGGTCATTGCTCTGTCCCGCCCCCTGTTATGGGCGCAAGGTAACCCCATCAGTATCCATTCCTCGGCTGTGTCCCCATTTCTAACATCTTCAGATCCTTCACCTACAGCACTTCTCCTCCCACCATCTGACTCTAGCCCCTCCAATAACCCCCATTAACTCTTGACTGTCATGGCAGGAGATTTAAATACTGAAGCTTCAAACACCCATTAATCGTAGCTGACCTTCAGCTGCCCAGATATCCCTCTGACCATGCCTGTGGCCTTGGCCTCCCTTCCCATCTTCATACAGGCCCTCTCTCCAATGTTCAGGAGTGCTCCAGACTAGCCACAAAGGACAAGTCTCAGTTCTGCATGGTTGCCCAGCAGGCCTCCTTGCCACCAGCCTCCCTCCTCCCAGACCCTTTGGCTGACCACAGTAAGGACTGGGTCTCCTTCTGACTCCTCCATGGGCTTCTGAAAAAAAGGGGTTTGAGAGGTTGGAGAGTTGGCTTAGGGGTTAAGGCGCCTGCCTCCTAAGCCTAAGAACGACCGTTCGATTCACCAGGTCCCACGTTTAACCAGATGCAAAGTGATACAAAGGCGCAATGCTGCACTTGCCCATTAGGGGGCGCACGCATCTGGAGTTCATTCACAGTGGCTGAGAGGCTGCTGGCGTGCCCATTCTCTCTCTCTCTCTCCCTCTCTCCTCTCTCTCTCTCTCTCTCCCCAAAACTGGGGGGTTGAGGGGCCAGCCTGAGGCAGTGTGACTTCTTACCCTCCTCCCCCAGGGTACCCAGCACAGAACCCCAGAAAACTCTGGAGTCCCATGCTCTCAGAGGACTTCAGCAGCCCTGGTAAGGACCCCAAAGGCTGTCCCCTCATTGGAGGTGCAGAACTGAAGAGGGTCTAGAGATGGGGACAGGTACCCTGCCCCACTCAGAGCACTCGGCCCAGACACACCTAAACCATGAGGGCTAAGGTTTGAGGGCTTGGTTTATGCCAGGAACCCTCATCCTAGTGTTCCTACAGCCATTTGCGGTAGATGTAGTGTTATTCCCACATTACAGACCCAGATACCCACAACAGAGGTAATCTGTATTCTGAGCCGAGCCTGAGCTCACACAACTACTTACAAACAGGTCACAGTGGCCAGGTGGCAGAGGGAGAATAGTGCCCAATAGCCTGGTGCAGAGCAGCCAGGCTCTCACACTGACTTACACCGCGGGGCAGATCTGAGCTGCCGCTCATCACACGGGAGGGGCACTGCTAAATGTTTGCCCTTATTACCGTTTCTGCCACCATTAAAAACTTAACTTTGGGGCTGGAGAGATGGCTTATCTGTTAAGTCACTTGCCTGTAAAGCCTAAGGACTCATGTTCGACTCTCCAGGTCCCACATAAGTCAGATGCAGCAATGCAAGCATGTAAGGGTGCACGTGTGCAAAAGGGGGTGCACGCGTCTGAAGTTTGATTGCAATGGCTGGAGGCCCTAGCACACCAATTTTCTCTCTCTCTCTCTTACATTAAAAAAAAAAAAAAAAAAAAAAAAAAAAAAAAAAAAAAAAAAAAGGAGGCCAGTCTGTTGGGCTTGCCTCAGGGAAAAAAAAAAAAAAAAAAAAAACTTAACTTTGGGGCTGGAAAGATGGCTCCACGATTCAAAGCACTTGCTTGTAAAGCCTACGGTTATGGGTTTGATTCCCCACTACTCATGTAAAGCCAGATGCACAAAGTGGCACATGCATCTGGAGTTTGTGTTCAGTGACAAGAGACCCTGGAGTGCACATCCCCCCCTCACAAATAAATAAATGAATTTTTTTAAAAGCTTAATTTTGGAGCCTGGAGAGATGGCTCAGTGGTTAAGGTGCTTGCATGCAAAGCCTGAAGACCAGGGTTCAATTCCCCAGTACCCACATAAAGCCAGATGCACAATGTGGTACATGCATCTGGAGTTTATTTGCAGCAGCTAGAGACCCTCTCCCGACCATTCTGTTTTTCTTCTATCTCCCTCTGCTTGCAAATAAATAAATAAATAAATAAATAAATAAATAAATAAATAAATAAATAAATACAACTATTTTTTTAAACTTAACTTTGGGCTGGGGAAGTGACCCAGCCTTTAAAGGCACTCACTTGTAAAGCCTGCCAGACCAGGTTCGCTAGCACCCAAGTCAAGTCTGAAGTAAATTGGTGCATGCATCTGACATGACAAGAGACCCTGGTGCACCTCCCAAAAACACACACACACACACACACACACACACACACTGAAATAAATAAATTTAAATTTTAAATATTTATTATTATTATTTATTTATTTTTGAGAGATAGACAGAGAGGGACAGGGAGACAGAGATGGGCGCGCCAGCAGTCTCTCAGCTGTTGTGAACGAAATCCAGATGCGTGCGCCCCCTTGTGGGCAAGTGTGGCATTGCGCCCTTGCATCACTTTGCATCTGGCTAAACGTGGGACCTGGAGATTGGAACCGCTGGACATTGGAACCAGCGTTCTTAGGCTTAGCAGACAGGCGCCTTAGCCGCTAAGCCATCTCTCCAGCCCTAAATTTTAAAAAGTAACTTTTAACTGGGCGTGGTGGCACACGCTTTTGGTCCCAACACGGGAGGCTGAGGTAGAAGGATCGCTGTGAGTTCGAGGCCAGCTTGGAGCAACCGAGCAGCCTGGGCTAGAGTGAGAACTTGCCTGGGATTGTGGGGGACTGCGGGGGGCGGGACGATACTTTGGCTGGAGAAAGCATCCCAGAGCTCAGTCACGCCCCCTACTGTCCGTATGGAGCTAGACTCTGTGCTTTATCACCATGGAGCCTCACCAGTGCTTTTAAAAAGCGTAAACTAGGCCGGGGGTGGTGGTGCACGCCTTTAATCCCAGCTCTCCGGAGGCAGAGGTAGGAGGATCGCCATGAGTTCAAGGCCACCCTGAGACGACATAGTTAATTCCAGGTCAGCCTGGGCCAGAGTGAGACCCTACCTCCAAAAACCAAAAAAAAAAAAAAAAAGCGTAAGCTAGGATTTGCTAAGACCAACTGCTAGTGCTACTGATGCAGGGGCGGAGTGGAATTGATCAAAAATTCCCCAGGTGGGAGCCGGGAGGACCCTTGCCACGATGCGGAGAGAGCGAAGAAGGGCCCTGGTGCCAACACCGCCGAGCTCTCCCGGGTCCCTGTCCCCGCAGACTGCAGGCTGCACGTACGGCTCTTCTACAGCGCGGCGCTGGTGCTCGAGACCACGGTGCGCTCGGCCCAGGTCTGCAGCCTGAGTCCGCGGGCCGACGCCACCGCCACCGCCGCCGAGCACCTGCTGGGGGCGCCCGCGAGCCTCGCACCCATTTGCTTTCCGGAGCCGCCGCCCCGAGCGCGCCTGCTGCGCCGCCTGCTGCGCCACCTGGAGCGCGGCGTACTGCTGTGGGCGGCGCCCGAGGGCGTGTTCGCCCGGCGCCGCTGCCGGGGCCGCGTGTACTGGCTAGGCCCGCTCGCCCCGCACCGCGCGCGCCCCAACAAGCTGGAGCGGGAGCGCACCTGCCAGCTGCTCGACACGCGCTGCTTCTTCCGCGGTGAGCGTCCGCAAAGGCGTGGGCAGGGTGGCCCGGGTAGAGGAGCGTGGGCACAGATGGTGCTGGGTTTGGAAACAAAAGACCTAGGCTTAGAGGGGATGGAGTGTAGGCAGGGCCTTGTATTTGAGGAAGCACAGTGGACATTTGTGTTGGCATCAGGATGCTGGGCATAGAGTGGGCATCGGGGACACCGGGCACAAGATAGGCATTCGTCAATGTCAAATGGGCATGGAATGGGCATAAAGGCATGGAGTGGGCATAGGGGTACCAGGCAAGGGCTACACAAGCGCAAAAGTGGGTACAGATGTGGGGCATGGAGTAGGCATGGGGACATGGAAATGGGTGTCCCTGGGAGTTAGGCACACAATGGGAATGTGGGCATGAGATATGGGCACTGGGTGGGTGCTGAGTTCTTTGCCCAGTTTCCCCGGTCTCTGTTCCCGTAGAACTGCGGGCCCACTTTCAGGATGGCGGTCCTAAGCCTGAGTACCAGATCCGTCTTTGCTTTGGCGAGGAGTACCCAGGCCCCTCGGACCAGCCAGAGGAGCGGCTCATCATGGCCCATGTAAGTCACTCTCTCCACTCTTGTCCTTTCCATATGGTCCCACAGGGGCCCTCTCCAGTCCCAGCTCCTACTCTGTACCATCTCTGGTCTGTATGACAGTGCCTGTAAAATGGGCATTACTGCCACTCAGAACGTGGGAAGAGCATCCGCTCATTGCCGACTCCCCCCCCGCAGGTGGAGCCAGTCTTCGCCCGCCAGCTACTCCTGAACTGGAAGCACTCTGATGTCCAGCAAGGTCCCTAACCCAGCATCCCCAACTACACCCCCCACACCTTCTGACACAGCCGTCAGCCCTAAGTCAGCTGCTTCCTGTCCCACACACAGTATGCAGCCTCCTTGTTCTGACCTTGTCTTCACTGAGCCAGTGGACTTAAGGCCACTATTCTGGTGGCTTGACAACAAAGTCCAAGGTGGCAACTTCACCCCCCACACACACACACACTCCAGGAATGGAGCCTTGGAATGCAGGAAGTGACTGGTAGCTGGGCATAGGGGGGTCAACCCAAACTTGATCTGGAGACCCCGCAAAAGCAACAGGGGCAGAAACTGGATTAAATTACACGTTAAGAGCCCACGTACCAATAACTGTTTACTTAGGGCACACTTGCTCTGCCATTGAGATCTCTATGCCAAGCCTTTGCTTAGAGCTGAGTTTTCCATAATTAGATCCTCAGGTCTGTTTAGAATGTGTCCATCCAGGAGCAGAAATGCCTGGCCTCAGAGGCACTCTGAATTTGAGATCCTTCCTCCTACCTGCCACCAGTCTTTTATTTGGGGGACACAGGGTCCCCCAAACAGAGAACCCAAATCCTAAGCTTTGATACTAATAACGAAACCACAAGTACCCACAGTGTCTGTCTTTGGAGAAACTGAGGCAGCCTCCCTGAGCAAACTCAGTTCTAAGACCCAAGCCAAGTCCAGAATCCACTTAAGGACTGGGAGAGCCAACTTCAACATATTACCTGTCCCTCCTGCCTTATGAGTGAGGTGACAGTTTCCCCTTCTCATTCTGATTTCTGGCTTTATTTATGCCGACATAATAAATATTTTTCCGAGTGCATAGTGTGTGTGCCCCGTCTGTCCTCGTGTGTGCACTTAGGTATGCAGATACACAGATAAACGTGCCAGCTTCTGGACAAGGGAGCCTGCTGCCTCCTCACCAGGTTTTGGGCAGTATAGACTTGCCAGCTCCATCTTAGACATGGGGAAACTGAGGCATGGCCAGGATCTTGAGATGCCTCTGGGGAGTCTCTGCCCAGATGGCGGTCCTCCCCACAGCCGACACTAGAGGGCGCCAGGACGCAGGAGAACTGAGCTGTGCAGCCTCACCTTCACCCCAGGCCTGAGGACTGGGAATAATGTGGCCCTAAAGGGCTCTTTGCACTGTGGAGAGGAGATGGAAGGGGAAAAGCTGGGACTAGGGTGAGCTGGGTTTTCCCACTCCATGGGGACTCTGTTCAGATTCTGCCTCCCTTTGGTGTCCCCTGCCCCACCCCCACCCCCGGCCCAGGCCCTACCTGTGTCTCTGCAGCTCCTGCTTCCTCTCCGAGTGTAGGTTTTTTCATTTCTCTCCACCTTGCAGGCATTGGCGCTCTCTGCGTCCTGATGTCTTGCTACATATCTCTCTATCTCTCTTTTCTCTCTCCTCTCCCCCTCCTCTCTCTTTCTCTCCTCCCTCTTTGTTTCTGCTTCTTTCTGTTTCTACCACTATGTTCTTGCCTCTGTCTCTCTTAGTCCTGAGCCTCTGTCTCTCTTAATCCTGAACTCCCAGTCCCTTCTTTCTTACCTCTTCACCCTGCAACTACCCAAGGCTTCCCAGTGCAGGCCTCTCCTGCCCGCCCCTTTGGGCCTGGCAGTGGGAGGTGAGGGAGGAGGAAGGGCGGCCTGGCGGGCCCACCCCTTTTTGCCTTTCCAGGCTAGGAGGCAGGGCCAATGGGCCTTTTAACAGCCTGGGCAGGCTGTGCAGGCCGCCAACCCTGGACACTTTGCCTGGCTCTGTGGTCCCAGCAGCCCAGTCAACATGCAGCAGCAGCCCCCACCCGGGCCCCTGGCCCCCTCGGCTGAACCCACCAAGCCCCCCTACAGCTACATAGCCCTGATCGCCATGGCTATCCAGAGCTCACCGGGGCAGCGTGCCACCCTCAGTGGCATCTACCGCTACATCATGGGCCGCTTTGCCTTCTACCGCCACAACCGGCCCGGCTGGCAGAACAGCATCCGCCACAACCTGTCTCTGAATGAGTGCTTTGTCAAGGTGCCCCGCGATGACCGCAAGCCAGGCAAAGGCAGCTACTGGACCCTGGACCCTGACTGCCACGACATGTTCCAGCATGGCAGCTTCCTCCGACGCCGTCGCCGCTTCACCCGGCGGGCAGGTGCTCAGGGCTCTAAGGGCCCTGCAAAGGCAGGCTATGGACCCCTCAGAGCCACCAGCCAAGACCCAGGAGTCCCCAACACCTTGACTGGCAGGCAGTGCCCATTCTCATCAGAGCTGCCAGACTCTAAGGGCCTAAGCTTTGCGGGTGTGGTAGGGGCCTTACCAGCCAGCGTGTGCCCAGCTACCAGTGATGCCAGACCCCAGATGCCCACAGAGCCCAAAGGGATCTGCACAACTAAGCCTGCAGGCCCAGTGGAGCTCTCCCGGGCTGGGTCTTCCTCCCCATGCCCAGTGTTTGGTTTTCCTACTGGCCTTGCTGAGGCTGAGGGATTCAGCAAGGTCCCCACACCTGTCTCGGCCCCTGAGGCAGGCATCGGGAGCAACTACCAGTGCAGGTTGCAGGCACTGAATTTCTGCATGGGTGCTGACCCGGGCCTCGAGCACCTCTTGGCCTCTGCAGCCCCCTCCCCTGCACCCCCTACCCCTTCAGCTTCACTCCGGGGTCCACTGCCCCTGTCAGGTGACCCCAAGGAACCCTGGATAGCCGGGGGCTTCTCTGTCCAGGGAGGCTCTGGCTACCCACTGGGACTACCCCCTTGCCTTTACCGGACACCAGGAATGTTCTTCTTTGAGTGAGCACAGCTACGCCTCTGCACGTCCCCTGCTAACTACCCATTTGGACTGGACCTGGCTCTAGGACTTGGAGCGCTCTGCAAGGACCCAGCCCCGGCAGGGTCCTGGGACCGGAAGCTGGGACTGAAGCTGCAAGCACTCGGCCAGGCCCTGGAGGCCGCCAGACAAATCTGGGGTGAGGGGAAAAGGGGTCCTTGGGATTTTTCTCTGTGGCTCTCAGGGCCAATAAAGCCAGTGTGATGATGAGGGTCTGCCTACTGGATGGGTTTGGGGCTGGGGGCTAGAATGCTGGGTTGTGTGGGGTATGCTACAGTAGGGATGGGGGACACCTTCATGCTTGAGGTTTGCTTTTATCGGGGACTTTTTTGGGGAGTTTCCCAGGAAGGGAAAGCAGGGCGCAGGGGCAGGCAGAGCAGAGCAAGACTGGGCTGGGGAAGGGCTGGGCATCCTAAGAGACTGGTCTCCAGCCTCAAACTGTGGCTCTACCAACATGCTCATTTTGATCTGTCATGTCACCCTGCATTCATAGTATTTCTCTTCTCCCAGCCTTGTATGCATATTCTTCCCTGGGTGGTGAGCCATGTTAACCCCATGTACAGTGGTGGGAACTGGGGCTCAGCTCGCTCCAGCTCCTCCTGGAGACAGTGACACGGACAGAAGGGCATCCTGGCCTGCATGGCTCTGACTTGCACTGAGAGTGGATGCAGGGTAGAGAGCCAGCTCAGGGCAGTGGGGTTGCTCCAAACGAGGGAGGGCGCTTCTGAAATCCCCGAATGACCGCACTAGAAAGGCACCTCTTGCCCTTGTATAGACAGGAAACCCAAGGTACAAAGGCAGCGCCTGCCACCCCTTCTTTGGATTCCCCACACCCATGGGACCTCTTCTGAGGTCTCCTGGTGACTTTATGAATGCATTTCTCTAGGGTAGGGACAGGACCCCTGGCCACCCCGGGTATTGACCAGAGATGACTGAGCCCTAAGCTTTGAAGTTCTCCCTTGGGTGGAAACAGGAGGCATGGTGGTACGTGCAACATCCAAAAGAGAGACAAACAGGAACCTGAGACTGTTACCCAGCCCCAGCCCTGGAAAAGCAGAGGCAAATGGCTTCCTCTCAGAACCACAGATCCTCTTCAAGACAGTGGGTGTGGGGGAGGCAAAGGGGCCAAGAATGCCTGGTTACCCCCATTTTGGTCTTTGAAATGAAGCCTAGAAGGCCTTATGTCCCACAAGGTGACATCCAGGGACTGCCTTTCCTTGGGCAGGTGGCCCAGAAGCCTCCAGAACCCTCCCCTGGGCAGCCAGCCACACTGACTTCAGCCTCTGTGACTCCCTCCTCCCTTCACAGGTCCCCTGGGGCCTGGGAGGAAGCAAGCTGGCTGGCCTGTCTGAGCTGTCTGGTTCCCACAGACTCCAGAGCTGAGGTGGAGGGGGACCCATGGGGTATGGGCTTGCTGTGGCCGGAAGGGGCTGGAAAAAAAATGCCTGGCCAATTGAGGGCTTCCTCCCCTCCCAACCATGCCCACTGCACCCCAGCCTTGCCGGCTGAACAGAAGGTTTGGTGGGTAGGCCAGGAGCATGATCCTGTGAGGTGAAGGGCATGGCTGAAGAGGGAAAGGAGACCCTTGTGTGGCTCCACATCGTGTGGCTGTGGAGTTGGGTATGTGACCTGGAGGCAGGCAGATGGAGAGTCTGTGGTGGGGTGAATCAGAGAAAGAGACCTCTGCCAGGCACTGTTCCCTGCCGTGCATTCCTGTGGAGCCCTGATGACCCCAGTCTTTTCTGAGCCTGTGGGAAGCCAGCAGGACTGAGGGTAGCACCCTGTCCCCCAAGATGTTTAGCCTCTGAGTTGAGGGAACCTTGTGAAGAACAAAGCTGAATCTGTGCTCACCTGTCACCTGGGGACATGCTAACCAGACACACAGACCTCCTTCTGACCACCCACCCACCTACCCCCAAAGTCTTCAAGTCTGTCAAGACAAGCCCCCAAGTAGGATTCTGGCTCGGCACCCACCCTGAATTCACCATCGGAACCTGGACAGCCACTGGCCTCTCTGGGCCTTGGTTTCGCTCCCTTTGCCAAGAGGATGGGAGTGGGCAGTCTGACTCTTAGGTCTGTGTCTCAAGGGAGCAGCTGACTCGGTGGACCGCCTGGAGGAGGTCCCATCCCTGCGTGTGCACCCGGGAGGCCTAGACACCATGATCTCATGCTGCCCTCTGCTTACTTCCCAGTAGGGACCCCAGCCCACTGGGCCTCCTTCCCTCACATTCTTTCTATGAACAACAGTCACTTCTAACTCCCCTCCTGACTACACCCATCTTGGACACAGGGTCCAGTTGGCCCAGAGAGAGAATCTTGGCATAGATGGAGAGGCCAGAGAAGGTAAGCCACACACCAGGGTCACACACAGCAAGGCACACAGAGCTGTCTCCTCAACCCACCCATCTACCCCCCCCCCCGCCTTACAGCCTTCATTATAGGACTCTTTTTTTGTTGCTTGTTTATTTTTATTTATTTGAGAGCAACAGAGAAAGAGGCAGAGAGAGAGAGAGAGAATGGGTGCACCAGGGCCTCTAGCCAATGCAAACAAACTCCAGATTCATGCACCACCTTGTGCATCTGGCTTACGTGGGTACTGGGGAATTGAGCCTAGAACCATGGACCTTAGGCTTCACAGGCAAGCACTTAACCGCTAAGCCATCTCTCCAGTAAAGGACTCTTAAGGGACCCCCTCAGTAGGAGCTCATCTGTCTCCAGGCCTAATCTCAGGTACTCTTTTCTCATTAGCAAGTTCGAGAAAAACATTCTGAGTCAGTGGCCTTACAGAATGAAACTCAATCAATTCCTAAAATGGTAGAATCCATACTTTAAGAACTGTTCCAGAGTTCTTAATCACAGCCACTCAGATTCTTGGAATATGCAGTTAACAGGGTATCTTCTGGCCAACTTCTAAACCTCCAATTCATGTAAGGTTCCAGGAAGCCGGAAGGCCTGCCCCACGAAAGTGCCGTGACCCTATTGGACTGTCTTCACTGACATTTGGTCTGGCTGTCCAAGGTTAGTGGGAATTCCTACCACCAAGGAGCCCACTCCTCCTTCCAAAGGCCAGCCTCCCTAAGCGATTTCTCCACCAGGCTTATCTCGGGTCTGCCTCCCGCCCACTGCTTCCTCTCCTGCTTATGGTACTCCCTGGCCAGAATTCCACATGCTTTCCCACAGCCCGGACAGCAGTGGGCCAGCGGGGAGACCCTCTCCCCCGGAGGGCGGCTTCCTGTGGCTGCCCCAAGGATGAGAAAGCAGGAGCAGGAGGAGGAGGGGTCGGCCTGGCACATCCGCCTGGCGGGAGTACAGGAACCCAAGCTTCCAGGACTCCGCCAAAACATCCTTTCCCTGCCCAAACACTCATCGCCCTACAAGTCCAGGCTGCTAGATGCAGGGCTGCCTCCATTCACGTCTAGCTGGGTGAGCCTGGGCAAGTTCCTCATCCAGAAGATGTGGACGCAGTACTTACCCCCATGGGCTCAGTGAGAGAATTACACAAGTTAACATTCCAGAGTGGCAATGTGTTTGTTAGGTGAAATATATCTACACTTGGTGCTGATATATCACTTTATTTAAATATCTTATTTATCTATTTATTTAAGAGAGAGTGAGAGAAAGGGACAGAGAGAAAGAAAGAGAATGGGAGCGCCAGGGCCTCCCCCGACTACAAATGAACTCCAGATACGTGCACCCGTCACTTTGTGCGTCTGGCTTTACGTGAGTACTGGGGAATCGAACCCAGGTCGTTAGGCTTTGCAGGCAAGTACCTTAACCTCTGAGCCATCTCTCCAGCCTGTATCTCTTTTTAACCTGACTGATCCCTCCCTACCAGGGTAGCGTCTAGCTGCTGTGGATGTAGAGAAAGACTTTGAACTCATTTTCTGTCCACTTCCTTGCTGTGTGATCTTGAACAAGTAGATTCACCTGTCTGAACCTCAGTTTCCTCACCTATAAAATGGGGGTAATATTTCTGATCTCAGGACCAGTACGTGGGAAATGTCATCCTATGTGCTGTGTGTAGAGTTTGGTCAACAGGCATAAAATTAGGATAAACCCAGCCCTACTACAGCCTTGGCTCAGTCCTCTCTGTCCCATCCTTCACCCAGGGCAAAAACCACATCCCTGGAGGTTCCTCAAAGCAGACTGATCTCCTGTCCCCAGGCCACCGGTAACTATGTAAGGACTGGAGGAAGCAGCTGGTGGGGCAGGAGGAAGCAATTCCGTGGCTAAAAGCAGGCCAGAAGCCCGCTTAGTCACTCAGTCAGCCAGGAAAGCCAGAGCTGCTTCCCCATCTCTGTCCTTGAGGCCAGCACAGTGTCACTTAGGTACTAGAGGAGTGGCTGGTTTTCCCGCTTCCTGCAGACAACTGGTTCCGGTGTCTCCGCTTCCAGCCTCTGCACTGGCTGCTCACTGTGCTTGCAGTGTTCCCTCCCCATGGACTGGCATCGTGTGCAGAACCCCAGTCAGTCTCTCCTGCCCGAAATGAGTCTCCAGAGCCCTGAGTTGGGTCACCTGGCTCCTCTGCATCTGTGCCTCCACACGAGGCCCCTGTTTCAATGAGGAACTCACAGGTGTGTCAAATCCACTACCACTGCTTTCGAACACGGGCCTCAGGGGCTAAGGAGTGGGTCTGCTCTCTTCATCTTTTCCTCTTCTCTAATCTAATTACTAGCACACAGTAGGACTTTGGTGCAGGTTTGTCATGTGTTTGCCATCCATCATTGACAGTGGGTTGTCTCAGAGCCTGAGGGGCTTCTGTCTCACTGCGCACCAGCCCAAGCTTGTGGGTAAGGCCTTCGTGCATGCCCGCTCTTTCCCAGAGAGCCCTCCACCTTTATCCACAAGGCTCTCTCCTGTCACCTGTCAGCCTGTCAGTCACTCGTCCTCCGAGGCATGCTCACTGACCACAGCTTTCCTTCTCCCCCAGGCAGCGCAGACTAAATTCAGTGGGCTTTGCTCCATGAGGCCAGATATCTCGTTTATTTTCTGCTTGCCCCCAGCACCTAGAACCACGTCTAGAACAGAAAATTCTAAACAACTCAGGAGCCTTTGCATCTCAAGTGACTTTGGCATTGACCCTGGAAAGCCTTACCCCACAGACAGAAATATAAGGCTGAAGCCGGGCGTGGTGGCGCACGCCTTTAATCCCAGCACTCGGGAGGCAGAGGTAGGAGGATCGCCGTGAGTTCGAGGCCACCCTGAGACTACGTAGCTAATTCCAGGTCAGCCTGAGCTAGAGTGAAACCCTACCTCAAATAATGAAAAAAAAAAAAAAAAAAAAAGAAAAAGAAAAGAAAGAAAGAAAGAAAGAAAGAAAGAAAGAAAGAAAGAAAGAAAGAAATATAAGGCTGATGCCGGGTGTGGTGGCTCATGCCTTTAATCCCAGCACTCGGGAGGCAGAGGTAGGAGGATCACCATGAGTTCGAGGCCACCCTGAGACTACATAGTGAATTCCAGGTCAGCCTGAACTAGAGTGAGACCCTACCTCGAAAAACCGAAAAACAAAAAAAAAAAAAAAAAAGAAAGAAAAAGAAAGAAAGAAAGAAAGAAAGAAAGAAAGAAAGAAAGAAATATAAGGCTGAGAGGACAAATAGATGCTAGAAACTGTGTTTTCAGCCTGTCTGCCTCAAGGCGTCTGATTGCATCAAGGCGTCTGATTCCCTGCTTCACCTTCATGAGTTCTTACCACCTCCAAAGCAGATGGCATACAGCCTCCCTGCTCCCCCTACCTCTGGACTTTCCTGTTCACTCACCTGTACATGGATGTGTCCACACTTCTCTTTTGCTAAAAATCCTTCCATATCTCCCTTATTACCCCAAGTCCCTCTGCCATGTGGGGCTTCTGATAACGTCCCCAGGGTTATATCCTGCCTCATCTTGTGTAAAAACCATACTAGGATGCTCCAAGGTAAGCTTGCTTCGTGCCCCCAGCCTTTTTTTTCCTCCCCTTGGCCCATTCACACCCTCCCTACTATCTGGAAAAGCCCTGTTCCCTGTGTGTGCTCATCTAGGGTGTCACTCCTAAAGAGAGAGCAACTAGGTTGGTAACTTCCTGTCCCATGGTTTCACGAGGGTCCTTTCAGCTTTCCCCAGCCTTCCTCTGGGATCCCCATGGCTCCCTCAAGGCAAGGTGACTATTTCTCCTCTGGCTTCTCCCTGGAGGGCTGGCCCAGATTGCCTGTCCTGCATCCTAACTTCACTATTCACTGACTGGGAAGCCCTGTGCCTTAGTTTCCCACTGTGGGCTGGAGAGATGGCTTAGCAGTTAAGGCGCCTGCCTGCGAAACCTAAGAATGCTTGTTCAAATCTCCAGGTCCCACGTTTAGACAGACGCAAAAGTGACGCAAGCGCGCAATGTTGCACATGCGCACAAGGGGACACACGTGTCTGGAGTTCCTTCACAGCACCTGAAAAGGCCCTGGCAAATAAAAAAAGGAGAGAGAGAGACAGAAAGAGAGACAGAGAGAGAGAGGAAGGAAGGAAGGAGGGAGGGAGGGAGGGAGGGAGGGGAGAAAGGAAGGGAAGGGAAAGAAAGAAAGAAAGAAAGAAAGAAAGAAAGAAAGAAAGAAAGAAAGAAGAAAGAAAGAAGAAAGAAAGAAAGAAAGAAAGAAAGAAAGAAAGAAAGAAAGAAAAAATACCCGCTGGTAGGGTAGAGGCAAAATGATTAACACGTGGGACTTCCTTAGTGGGGTGCTGGGGGCTCCGGAAGTGCTTCTTCTCAGAGCAGAAGGAGGAGCAGGTGCAGAGCTGCCTCCCAGCAGGATAGCCCTGGCCATTTCACTCCCTCAGGGCAGTCAACGACAGCTACATCTTTTCCCACCACTGCCTGGTTGGGTTCAAGGTGACCGGTGGAATTCAAGGCCACTAGACCCAGACAGGAAAAGACAACGTCACCAGCACTGGTGTAATCCAAACCAGATGTGGCCTCAGTGGCTTCCAGACCCAGGGGGTGGTCACTGTGGGCCTGGCCAAGGCCCAGAGGCAGGAAATGGTCTTGGAGGAGCACTCTTTGGGCTGGGCCCAGCTGGGAGGAGGGTCTGCCTGAAGCCCTTAACCCTTCTTGGCCCACAGAGATGTCCAGACGCGGCCCCAGCAGACACACACACACTCTGCATAGGGAACAGTCACAGCACTGGTTCTAGGACAGACACTGTGTGAGAGCAGGCATGCCGTTGGACTGTGGGAAGTGCATGCCATGCATGAGAGACAGAAGAGCCTGCAGCCTGACACCCTGGGGGACTGCAGAACCTCAGGCTCAGAGCCTCAGCCCTGTCCCATGCTCAGGCCTGGCTCCAGCTCAGCCAGCTATGGATTCCCTCCCTCCAGTGCTAGGGTGCAAAATCCTTCTCCCTGTGGCAGCCAGGAAAGCAACTCTACTGAAAGTGACAGAGCAGGGCCAACCCCACTCTGCAACACAACTGGGGCCCCAGCTTTGCTCTGACCCGAGTGCCCTCTGCAGCCCCCAGAGAGATCAAAATCTCTTTGAAACCCCATTTTCCCATCCATATTGCCAAGTCTATATTCTCTGTCTCTGGGGACCTGAAAAGACCCAAAGGAGCTGTGTAATCCCTTTCTAAGACATGCTCCTGGGTGGTTATAGATGGAGCTGAGGGGTGATGATGGTTCTGGGTGGGCTTCTTGCCCAGGACATGTTAACTTACTGTGGGGCCTCAGACAAGTCACTTCTCTTCTGTGGACCTGTTTCCTCATCCATGAAATGGGGTAGATGAGCCCCCCGGCCATCCTACCTCTAAACTGTCTTAACGATCCTAGGAATGGCAGAGGAGAGAAGACCTGAGAGTTGTCATTGTCACCTTACAGAGGACAGAACAAGCTTGTGTTGGAAGTGAGGGTTCTAGTCCCAGCTGGTGCAGTGTGTGATGAGGGACCTTCCTTCTTGTGGCCTCGGTTTCCCCAGCTGGATGCATGCCTTGGATCTCTGCTTAGACTGGACTTCATTCCCTCTCCTCCCCTCACAGTGGTGACTCATCCCTCATCATCGTGCTGGGTGGCCAAGGCCTAGCCAGGGTGGGGGCCAAGCAAGGCCAAGTGAGAGGACCACTAAGCAGAAACCACAGGCCAGCCCAGCTCACAGGTGGTCACAGGCAAGCCGGTGGGTGGTGGGCAAGGGTGGGTGGCCTTGGGAGAACTGTCCATAAATATACTCCCACTCAGAGCCCATGCCAGACTTTTGGAGCACTCAGTTCCCAGTGGGAAGTTCCAGCATCTCACATGGTGCTTGCTACAAGGGGAGTCTGTACCCACCTGACGAAATAGGACAGGCAGGGGTGAAGCGCTTGGCTCTACCCTTTGAGCCAGCAATCACAGGGCCATATCAAGATCTCTGCCTGTAGGCATGCCCAAGGCTCAAGGGCAGACAGCAGAGCAGTGATAAGAGCAGGAATTCTGCACCTCGTCTGTCGGGTAACAATCCCGGCTCTCCCAGCCAGAAGCTGAGCCTCCCTGAGATCTGCTTCCCCACCTGACAAAGGGCAGAACACTCACGTTGCTGGTCACTGCAAGCCCGGGACCTCAAAGCTTGCCACCTGAGCTCTCTCCCAATCCTGCAGAAACGTCATGCTGTGGCAGGCTTCACCACCTCCCAGCCAGAGAAGTCCTACCCTAGCGTGCCTCTGCTCTGTTCCACTCTCCTGGCTGCTCCATGGAGCCCACTTTGCATGGCCAGCCTGGGTGAGGCCAGTGAGGAGCAGAGAGAGAGAGAGAGAGAGCAGGACCCATCATTGAACATAGCACAGCCCCAATCTGCTGACCTCCCCCAGGCTCCATGTGCTCTGCTCCCACCTTGCTCTGGGGAGAAACAAAGTCAGCTTGTAGGAAGGGTTCATTTCAAGCCTTAGGCCCTGCCTTATTGGAGCAGGCTTAAGTTTCTGTTTCTTTCTTTCTTCTCGCTCTCTCTCTCTCTGCCTCAGTTTCCAAATCTGTCAAAGGAAGGTAAGGACACTGGCACTCCCTTAACAACTCCCTGGGCCACAGGATGCTATGGGGTTTTTTTTTTTTTTTTTTTTTTGTTTTTCAAGATAGGGTCTCACTCTGGTCCAGGCTGACCTGGAATTCACTATGTATTCTCAGGGTGGCCTCGAACTCATGGCGATCCTCCTACCTCTGCCTCCCGAGTGCTGGGATTAAAGGTGTGCGCCACCACGCCCGGCGATGCTATGCTTTGATTCTACCAACACATCCATCTCAGTGACGGAGGTCCTACACCTGCCCCACTGCCCATGTCAGTTTCATTCTGTGCAAGTAGAAATAATATCTATCTCATCTTGCCGTGAGGAACCACGAGTGAATACACGTGCAAGGCCTCAGCTAGAGCCTAGCACAGGTCACCCCATACACGTTGGCTTGTGACTTCCTCTTCACAGCTGACAAAGCAGAGGCACAGAGCTGGGGAGTCACTTGCCCACACCACATATTGGGAAGTCTGACTCCTGAGCCTGCATCTGTAGCCATCACGTTGCATATAGATGAATGGACTCAATGCCCGGCACACAGTAAATACTCAATAAATGTGGTCAGTCTGTGATGCCACAAAGTATGTGCACATGCAGAGGGAAGGAGGCCACCTCCAACCTGTACATTTATTTACAAGACACAAGCTGAGAGCAAGCTGGGGGCTGCCCATTGGCCTTCCTCCTGCGCCTGCTCACCCATCATCTGAGGCCACGGGTACCCCTGGGGTGAGCCAGAGTGGCCCAGTTAGGCAGGCTCAGCGTTCAGGTGAGCTTGGCGTGAGGGTCTCGTGTCCTCCAGGCCTCTTCATCCTCCTCCTGACCAGGCCTGGTCGATGCCCTCTCTCACAGAGTTCCTGCTTGGTGGTGGTCAGGAAGACGGTGGGTGGGGGCCGGACAGCCAGATGGTGTGTGCAAAGCCCTATCTGTCGGATGTGTGAGGTGGAGCACAGAAGTCCTCTCGCACAAAGCCCGCTCTGTCTCCCCTGGCAGCTGGGCCGTGTTCCTGCCCCGCCAAGAGCTTCCCACTCACCACCACAGCAGCCAGCTTCCTAGACCCCAGACATCCCACACCAGGCCAGGGGTGTCCCAGGTGAGGCAAAGCAGGGGCCGCCAAGGCAGCAGTTCAAGGGGAGGGAACTAGGGAGGGAACAGGGAGCAGCCTGGATGCCCTCAGAGTCTAGGCATGGCTGATGGACCATAGCCCTGCCTAGGCAGGCAAGCAGCAGCATGGGTTCCAGGCTACACTCCTAGATCACATCAGGGGAAGCATCTCCAACATGGGGGCATGAGGAGCCCCAAGCCTTCCAGCCTGGTGCAGCCTTGTCCTGGTGAGCCACCCCAGAGATCTGACGGGCTTTCTCTGGCCTTCTGGACTGTGTGGCTTAAGCCCCAACCACTCTGTAGCTGCGTCCAGGCTCAGCTGCTCTCGGGGCTCAGACCCCCAGAGCCATCAGTGCCCCAGAGCTACTGATCTTCTTGAAGCGATTGGCTGCACTGACAGCAATGAAGTTTTTCTGGGGGATAAGAGAGAGAGTTCTGATCAACACCTGGGCAGAGGAGAGGCATGGGACAGCTGAGTACCCATAACCCCCCCCCACACACACACCCCAGAAAAGTCAGAGGCCACACAGAGGATGTAACGCCCAACCCAGCCACAGGAGGCACCATAACATGGCTTGGTCCAAGTAAAAGAAGGTTCCAGGTCCAGTGAGTCCCTCCCCAGCCCATCCCTTGTTCTTCACTCCTTTCCTACCCCTTTGCTCACTCTATTCCAGCCTTCCAGGCTCCTACCTGTTCTCAAACTCACCACCCAAGTTCAGTCCCAGGGCTCTGCCCTGGCTGCGCCACTTCCTGGATATTCGTACCCTGCCTCGTTAACTGTTTGCTCACTTGCCTCTCCTCAGTGAGCGCCCGGACTCCCTATTTAAAAATACAACCTCTCCCCTGGCACTTCAGATTGTCCATTTGTTTGTTTGATTGTTCAGTTTGGTTTGGTTTGGTTTCTTCGAGGTAGGTTCTCACTCCAGCCCAGGCTGTCCTGGAACTCACTCTGTAGCTACAGGCTGGCCTCGAACTCACAACGATCCTCCAACCTCTGCCTCCCTAGCGCTGGGATTAAAGGCGTGCGCCACCACGCTCAGCTTGTTTTGTTTTCAGTTTAGTTTTTGTTGTTGTTGTTTGTTTGTTTGTTTTCCTAGTGCCCTGTCTAAATCCCTTCTAGTCACTCTGCTTCCCGCTGAAAGTGAGTCCACAAGACCGAGCTGTGCAGGTACCCCTGTACCTGGAGGGAGCATCTGCTCTTAGAAATATTGGGGAAATAAAGGGAGAAAGCCAGGATGGGCTCAGAGGTGCTTTCCTGAACCTGAAACCCTTCCCTAGGCAGGAGCGGAAGGCGGATTGCTCCAATCCAGGGTGGAAGTCAGCCCGGAACTGAGAAAACAGGCAGCCTGATCAACAGAGTCTACTAAGGCAGGGTTGGTGGGGCTGGGACCTGGCACCAAGCCCTTCCCACTCCTTGGCCTTCCTCCTCCTGCCCCGACCCTGGTACCTTCCAGCGTCTCTTCATGAGGTATTTCTTAAGCAGGATCTGGGACTTGAGGCGACGGTTGCAGCGCTTGGCTTTCTCTGCCAGGTTGTTGAGCCAGGGGTGTGCCAGGCACTGCTCAGCGCTCATGCGTGCACTGTGGGGAGGACAGTGTGGTGATGGCTCCCGGCCCAGGGCTTATGCTACAAGCATGCACACTGAGCTTGCACCCAAGGCACGACTCACCCCTGGTCCTTCGTGATGAGGTTGGAGACAAAGTCTTTGGCCTCGTCTGACACGGCCTCAAAGGTCTCCTCATCGAAGTACCAGTTGGCAGACAAGATATTGTTTAGGGTCTCGGTGTCATCGTCTCCCAGGAAAGGGGAGAGGCCACTCAGCCTGCAGGGAGAGAAGACAGGGCAGGCAGGTGAGGTTGGAGGTGCTGAGGAGGTGGGGGCGGAGCCTAGGAGGCAGCACTGAGTGCTGGAAAGACCCCCAGCTTCCCCAGTGGGACAGACCTGGGTTTGAATCTGGCTGGGTGACTTTGGGTAAGTCACTTCCCCTCTCTGAGCCTCACTCTTCTCATCTGCAAAATGGGCACAATCACCCCAGCTTCCCAGGGTTATAGTGAGGAATGAGTGCACACACACACACACACACACACACAAATACGTCCACTGTCCCTCTGCTCCCACCCTGGGTTGTCTGAAATCTGCTACTCAGAGCCATGGGCTGAGATATTCTGCTTTTAGGGACCTTGGTTCTTCCATATATAAAATGAGTGCAGAGTACCCCTTTCTGTTTCTCCCTAGCACTTCCACCCCAACAAACCCCTGACTGAGGGACCAGGGAGGTGAGACCACTGCACCAGGACCCCAAGGCCAATCTTGGCCTCTGCTACCCAACCATGTGCCCCAGCTGACCAAAGCCAGCACCCTCCCTTAGGGCTCACAGCATGTAGGTGATGACCCCAAGGCTCCACATGTCTGTCTTGTCAGAGATCTGGTCATAATTCACCACTTCAGGAGACAGGAACTCCGGAGTCCCAAAATTCACCTTCAACTTCTCATTGGGGTTATACCTGGGAGTGAGAGCAAGAGTTCAGAGCCGTAGCCTGTCCTCCAGCTCCATACCCAGGCCCTGCCCATCCACCCACCCAGGTGGTACCTCCGTGCCAGGCCGAAGTCAATGATCTTCACCAAGTGGCCCGTGGTATTGACACAAAGGATGTTCTCTGGCTGTGGAGACAAGGGTGGCCCAGATTGGCCTCCGACCCAGCTCAGCCTCCCTCCCTGCCAGGTTCCCCACCACCACCCCATCCCCAGGTCCTAGGCTCCCTGAGACCCAAGCTACCCAGGTGGTTGGTTCTGAGATCATCTGGACCCACCTGCTCCAGGCACCTAGGCCTGAAGGCTGAGGCCCTGTGAAGGGCCTGCCTCAAAGCATAGGGCCACCTAGTGGGCACTCAAGGCTGTGGGAAAGCAACGCCCTTGCAGTCATGAGGATGGGTCTGCAGACCAGAAGTGTCATGCCCTTGAGGAAGCCAGGCAAAGCCACCATCAGGACACAAAGTGCCCAAGACCTGAGTGGGGACACGTAAAGGAAACCCTTGGAGCACAGACTTCCACTGCTCTGTCTCCCACTAGCAATGACAACAGTGATCCAGCAAACATCAAGGTCCTGTTACTTGGTTTCCTTTTATTTTTATTTTATTTTTAAAATATTTTAAAGATATTCTATTTATTTATTTATTTATTTATTTAAAAGAGAGAAAGAGAAGAAGAGGCAGAGAGAAAGAGCGAATGGGCATGCCAGGGCCTCCAGCCATTGCAAACAAACTTCTGATGTACGCACCTCCTTGTGTATCTGGCTTACGTGGGTTCTGGGGAATCAAACCCAGGTCCTTAGGCTTCACAGGCAAACACCTTAACTGCTAAGCCATTTCCCTAGTCCTATTTTATTTTTATTTACTTATTTGAGACACAGAGAGAGAATGGGAGTGCCAGGGTCTTTAGCCACTGAAAATGAACTCCAGACACATGTGCCACCTTGTGCATCTGGTTTACTTGGGTCCTGGGGAATTGAACCTGGGTCCTTTGGCTTTACAGGCAAGCACCTTAGCTGCTAAGCCATCTATCCAGCCCAATTTTATTTTCTTGAGATGAGATCTCCCTGTGTTGCCCAGGCTGGCCTTGAACTCTTGTGGTCAATGATTCTCCAGCCTCTGCCTTTATGTGGGTACTAGCTCAGCCCATGTCCCAAAGCAAGGACTATGGGTACATGCCCTTAATTTCTCCACCTTAGCTCCTCAGGGCTCCTGATGAACTCTACAGGGTTCCAGCTGGGCACACATGGTGCTCCTGAGTTGACTCTTACAGGGAAGGGACCATCTCCTCCCAGCCTCGGTGTTCAACCAGAACACCCAGGAACTTAGCTAGGGCTCCAAGAAAACCTGCATCCAAGTGCAGGAGGTGTGCATGATTTTGGTCGGGGCCTTCACAAGACACAGGACTAGGCAGAGAGTGTGGGGAGTGAACAGTGAAAGTCAACAGGAGTCAAAGACAGAAGACAACATGCAAACTACGGCACCTCCGTGGAGGGACACAGGACATGGGCCTCCACTCCTCCTCTCTGACCCAGTGCTCAGTGCAACTCTATTGGGCTCTGTGGCCATTTGATTTGAGCTTTCCTAAGGGCCTCTTCAAAATTGCTGCATTCCCTTCGTGTGCAGGATACCAGGACTTCCGTAGCTCAATCCATGTCCCAAAGCAAGGAAAGAAAGAATGGTCCTGGGTACAAGCATGTGAGGGACATGAAACTGACTCAAGCTCCCTTTTGGAGGCACTCAGTCTGCACACAGAAGTCCTCCAAAGCTTGTGTCCAACAGTCCTAAGGACAGGCTGCAGTCAGGTCACCCAACATTCTGCACTGTGAAACACTTTGGTGAGGAAACCCTTATTGCTGTACTGAAAACCACATTTTCAGGTGCAGAGACTAAAGGCTAGCCTTCCTCTTGGGGTGCTGGATGTTAGAGACTGCTGTATCCTCCAAAGAAATCAGCCTTCACAAGGGAGTAGCAGGTTTTCAATGGCCGGATACAGAGCACCAGTTACTTAGCTTCTTGGGGATCACGATCTGCCTCAGCAACTCAGGTATCACCCTTGTTGCTTTGCTAACCCTGCATAAACCATCAGCCAGATTTTTGTTTTTAAAATGCTGTGCAGAGATAGGTGGTATGGGCAGGAATTGGACATTTTATTTTCATTTATTTATTAGCAACAAACAGAGAGAGAAAGAGGCAGAGAGAGAGAGAGAATGGACACACAAGGGCCTCCAGCCACTGCAGAAGAACTCCAGATGCATGTATCCCCTTGTGTATCTGGCTTACGTGGGACTGGGAAATTGAGCTTCGAATTGGGGTCCTTAGGCTTTGTAGGCAAGCGCTTAACTGCTAAACCATCTCTCCAGTCCCCAGACATTTTAAAAATAGGAAAATCGCTGGGCGTGGTGGCATGCGCCTTTAATCCCAGCACTTGGGAGGCCGAGGTAGAAGGATTGCCATGAGTTCAAGGCCACCCTGAGAATACATAGTGAATTCCAGCTCAGCCTGGACTACAGTGAAACCCTACCTCTAAAAACAAAAAAAAAAAAAAAAAAAAAAAAAAAAAAAGAAAAGAAAGAAAAAAAGAAAGAAAGAAAAGAAAATCTTGGGCTGGAGGGATGCCTTAGCAGTTAAGGTGCTTGCCTATGAAGCCAAAGGACCCAGGTTCAATTCCCCAGGACCCACATAAGCCAGATGCACAAGGTGGCCCAGGCTTCTGGAGTTTGTTTGCAGTGGCTGAAGGCCCTGACGCACCCATTCTCTCCCTTTTTCTCCCTCTCTCTCTCTCTCTCTCTCTCTCTCTCTCTCTCTGTCAAATAATAAATAAATATAGGAAAATCTGGCTGATGCCCGTTCAGAATAGCAAAGCCAGAAGCTATTGGATGCTGCATCCATCGTCCAGCTCCACCCACCATGCTCTGGCCCTTGCCCGCCTCTCCACCCTGAACATGTCCCAGCAACTCTTCTGGGACTTTTCACAGGCATTGTTTGTTCACTTGTGCATGTGTGTGGTGTGTGTATGTGTGTTCGTATGTGTGGATGTGCATGTGGAGGCCAGAGGACAACCTTGGCCGTCATCCTCAGGAACTTCTTTTGAGACAAGGTCTCTCACCGGCCTGAAGCTCACCTAATGGCTCAACTGGCCAGTGAGCCCCAGAGCCTGTATTAACAGGCATGTGCCACTTTGCCTGGCATTTATGTGGGTACTAGAGATTGAATTCAGCTCCTCATGCTTGCAAGACAAGAACTTTACTAATTGACCCATCTCCCTAGTCACTTCATAACCTTTTTTGGGAGGGGACAGGGGAGTTCAAGGTAGGGTCTCCCTCTAGCCCAGGCTGACCTGGAATCCACTCTGTAGTCTCACAGTGGCCTCGAACTCACAGTGATCCTCCTACCTTGGCCTCTTAAGTGCTGAGATCAAAGGCGTTTGCCATCATACACCACTAACTTCATAACTTTTCTTTTTGTTTGTTTGTTTTTTTGAGGTAGGGTTTCACCCTAGTCCAGGCTGACCTCCAGGTCACTATGCAATCTCAGGGTGACCTTGAACTCATAGCAATCCTCCTACCTCTGCCTCCTGAGTGCTGGGATTAAAGGCGTGTGCCACCACGCCCAGCTCATAACCTTTTTTTTAAAAGATAATATTCCTTTTGTGATTTATTTTATTTATTTATTTATTTTAGAGAAAGAGAAAAAGAGAAAATGGGCATATCAGGGCCTCTGGCCACTGCAAATGAACTACAGATGCATGGGCCACTTTGTGCATCTGGCTTACGCAGATATTGGGGAATTGAACCTGGGTCCTTAGGCTTCACAGGCAAGCGCCTTAACTGTTAAGCCATCTCTCCAGCTTTTCATAACCTTTTTTATGAGAGAGTGAGAGAGCATGTGCAAGACAGAATAGGCTGCCAGGGTCTCTGGCCACTGCAATCACACTCCAGATGTTTGTCACCTTGTACGTCTAGCTTACGTGGGTTCTGAGGAGTCACACTTGGTCCTTAGGCTTTGCAGGCAAGCACCTTCACTGCTAAGCCCTCTCTCCAGCCACCTTCATAACCTTTTTAATGGCTTTTAGCTTATTTAGTTTACTTACTGATGCCATTTATTTATTTATTTATTTGTTTGTTTGTTTGTTTGTTTGTTTTTGTTTTTCAAGGTAGGGTCTCACTCTGGCCCAGGCTGACCTGTAATTAACTATGTAGTCTCAAACTCACGACAATCCTCCTACCTCTGCCTCCCGGATGCTGGGATTAAAGGCGTGTGCCACTATGTCCAGCTCTCCATTTATTTTTTGATTTGATTTGATATTTTGGGTTTTTTTCCGAGGTAGGGTCTTGCTCGCGCCCAGGCTGACTGGACTTCACTATGTAGTCTCAGGGTGGCCTCAAACTCACAGCCATCCTCCTACTTTGGCCTCCCAAGTGCTGGGATTAAAGGCATGTGCCACCACGCCCGGCTTGATTTTATTCTATTATGTGAAAATATGGTAATCTGGCTGATGGCTTGTCTTTTTCTCCCGCTAATCTGTAGGTTTCCTGGGACAGGAACCGTGTCCTTCCTAGTCCTTATAGTAGCCCTCATGCCGGAAGTGTTCTTTCCTGCTACTGGGGCCTCCTAACATCAGGTACTCAGCAAGCATTTATCAGGCGAGTGGGGGAAAGTGCCATCCACCTTGCTAATGGGAGCTCATTTGCCTCAGTATTGCCACTCCATCTCGTTCACCAGCCTTCCCACTTGCCCACAGGCATTAGCGCCTGCCATGGGAACTACCTGCTACTCATCCTGGCTCTCTCCACCCCATGCTCTGACAAGGTCCCTAAGCTCCAAGCAGCCACTGGCATTTGGTGGGACTGGATATGATGAGTGAACTCTACTTGCTCTCCCTGGTCGGCTGTTGTGCATGGAGTTGGTCAGCTCAGGGAGAGTGTAAAAATTCTCTCATTAGCTACCATCAGTAGTGCTCACCCGCCTCGTGCACACTGACACAGTAGCTAGACTTCATTGGCAAGCAAGGACTCCCTAAAACAAAACACCTGCTGGCATAAAGCAGGCCATCAGCACTATGTACTGATCTTTTTGCATGTGTGTGTGCGTGTGTTCACAGGCGCTGGGTACACATGTTTGTGCTGTTGTGTGAGGAGGCCAGAGATCAACATTGGGTGTCTTCCTCAATCACTCTCCACATTATTATTATTGTTGTTGTTGTTATTTTTTTTTTTTTGAGGTAGGCTGACCTCTCAGGCTGACCTCAAACTCAAAGCAATCCTCCTACCTCTACCTCCCAAGTGCTGGGATTAAAGGCGTGCCACCCACCACACCTGGATCCCCACCTTTTTTCTTTTTCTTTCTTTTTTTGGTTTTTTGAGGTAGGGTTTCACTCTAGTCCAGGCTGACCTGGAATTCACTATGTAGTCTCAGGGTGGCTTCGAATTCAGAGTGATCCTCCTACCTCTGCCTCCTGAGTGCTGGGATTAAAGGTGTGCGCCACCATGCCCGGCTCCACCTTGTTTTTTTTAATGTTACTTATTATTTATTTGAAAGAGAGATAGACGCAGGCAGACAGAGAGTGGGTATGTATGGGCACACCAGGACTTCTTCCCACTGCAAATGAACTCAAGATGTTTGTGTCACTTAGTGCATCTGGCTTTACATGGGTACTGGGGAATCGAACTTGGGTCTTTAGGCTTTGCAGGCAAGCACCTTAACCACTGGACCTATCTCTCTAGCCCTCTCCACATTATTATTACTATTACTATTATTATTTATTATTTATTATTATTATTATTATTATTATTATTATTATTATTATGGTTTTTTGAGGTAGGGTCTCACTCTAGCCCAGGCTGACCTGGAATTCACTATGTAGCCTCAGAGTGGCTTCAAACTCATGGTGATCCTCCTACCTCTGCCTCCCGAGTGTTGGGATTAAAGGCGTGTGCCACCACGCCTAGCTTTCCACCTTATTTTTTTGAGACAGGGTCTCTAACTGAACAATTGGTCTAGATCCAGCAAGCACCAGAGATCCTCTTTCATTTCCACCTCCCCATAGCTGGGACTCCAGGTGCATGCCACCATGGCCCAATTGTACATGGGTCCCGGGGATCTGAACTCAGGTCTTCATGCTTGCATGTCAAGCACTTTACCCACTGAGCCATGGAGAACATCAGCCCTGAACTGATTTTGAATAAGTGAACACAGTCTGGCAGTACCTGTGACAAGCCAGGACAGAGGTACATGTTGTACAACCCCCTACTAACTGCTGGGATGTATGGGACACTAGATTCCAAGTTCCATGAAGTGGGCACCACGGCCTCTTTCTCTCTGTATTTCTTTCCTCCAGCTCCTAGCACTTAATAAGTACTCAGCGGACCTTTGACTCTATGGGTGAAAGGATGGATGGAGAAGGAGAAACGGGAGAGAGAACTGGCGGCATTGACATGGTTGGTGAGATGCTGCTCCCGACCCTCCCTGGAGGCTGCAACCCAGTACCTTCAGGTCCAAGTGCAAGACTCTCATCCTGTGCATGAAGAGGATCCCGTCGCAGATCTGCCTGACGAACACCATGGTGTCCACCTCGGTCAGATGGTAGTCCTCGTCCACGATCCTCTCAAACAGCTCGCCACCCTCAATGCTGTGTGCATAGACCCTTCTTCAGGCTTGCCCGGGGCTCCTGGCCCCACCCCCCCGCCCCCCGAGCAGGCACTCACTACTCCATAAAGAGAATGATCTCGTGTGAGGTCTCTATGGCCGAGTACAGCTGGATCAGGTTGCGGTGGTTCAGCTGGTTCATGACCTCGATCTCCAGCATCACCATTTCCTGGGGACCAGGGAAGTCATTGGGACCAGCTGAGCATCAGTATTCCCTGTCCTCCAGCCACCTCCCTGCTGGTCTCCTTGCCTCCATCTCTCCCTCCCTGAGGCCTCTCCCTAGGCTCCTGTATGAAGTCTATGACCTTATGTTGCAACGCAGATGGGATCAGTTCCAAAGCCACCTGTAGCGACACATGTCTGTAATCCCAGCACTCAAGAAGCAGAGACGGGCTGGGGAGATGGCTAGCAGTTAAGTCACTTGTCTGCAAAGCCTAAGAACTCATGTTTGAATCTCCAGGTCCCTCGTAGCCAGACTCACATGGACACAAGCAGGCAATGTTGCACATGTGCTACAAGGGGGCACACACATCTGGAGTTCATTCCCAGCTGCTGAAGGCCCTGACACACCCATTCTTTCTCCCCACCTTCCCTCCCTCTCTTTCCCTTCCTTTCTCCCTCCCTCCCTCCCTGTTTCTCTCTCCCTCCTCTTTCTCTCAGAAATAAATTAAAAAAAAAAAAAAAAAAAAAGCAGAGGCAGAAGGATCAGAAATTCGAGGCCAGCCTGTGCCCTAGAGTGAGTTCTTGTCCTAATTGGCTCAGAATGGCATTGATTCTCATACACATTGTCTGCCTCTGAGAACTCCCTTTAGCTCTCAACTCTAATAAATCTAGCTATTGCCTTGCCACTTCCCTTGGGTGGCTAAGAGGACCTCAAACCTATCATGCCCCTAAAGTAAGCCCTCGACGCCACCTCTTCTGCATAGTTGAATTGCTTGCCCACCAGCAAAAAGATACCAGTCATCTCCCAAACACTCGAGACAGAAAGCTGGGAGCTACCTTACACCTTTTCTGGTTTCTGTGTGGCCACAGCCAGTCCATTAGTAAGGCCTTAGGCATAGTTCACTTTAAACTAGATTATCAACCCAACCATTCCTCACCTCCTCTGCCAGTGCCTTCCCAGGTCTAAGCCACAATTACTTGTCACTTTCAGAAAGTTTGCAAACCAGTTGTCACATTGATAGGTTGGTATCAGTAACAGTGAGAATATTTACACCAGGCTGGAGAGATGCCTTAGAGTTAAGGTGTTTGCCTGCAAAGCCAAAGGATCCCGGTTCCGTTCTCCAGGACCCACATAAGCTAGGTGCACAAGGGGGTGCATGCATCTGGAGTTCATTTGCAATGCCTGGAGGCCCTGTCATGCCCATTTTCTCTGTCTCTCTCAAATAAATAAATAATATATATATATATTTGGTTTTTTTTGGTCTCGCTCTAGCCCAGGCTGACCTGGAATTCACTATGTAGTTTCAGGTGGCCTTGAACTCACGATGATCCTCCTACCTCTGCCTCCCAAGTGCTGGGATTAAAGGCGTGCACCACCATGCCCGGCTTCAAATAAAATATTTTTAAAAGAATATTTACACCATGGAAATTGGTGGATGCTACAGATCAGACCTCTTCCTGCACCTGCTGCTCCAGGGATAGCTTTAAACATGAGGTATGCAAGGCTATCTTCCCATTGTGCCTCTCTTGTCTTCATTCCATGCCTTGATTCACTTTTAACCTTGCCTACCACTTCTTCAGAGAGGCACCCCTACCTACAGTGTCCCCTCTGAGCCCCAATTCCCCCATCCCTCACCTGGATTTAATTTTCTTCCTAACACCTCTCAGTGCCTGGTGCCATTCTGCTTGTTTTGTCTTAGCATTTAGTTCTCTGTCCCTGCATTCTAGTGACATGAGAGCAGGGACTCTTTTTAGTTCTGACATTTTTCTGGTACTTGGCACAGTGAAGTGCAAAGAAAAAGTGTTCACTAATCAATGGAGCAATCACTGGCTTCAATGAATTCATACTGCACACAGGCACTGAGGACCCACACTGAACCAGGTCCTGTGATAGAAGCCAGCAGTATGGGTCATAGGCTGGAGAGATGGCTTAGCAGTTTAGGCGCTTGCCTGTGAAGCCTAAGGACCCAGGTTTGATTCTCCATGTCCCACATAAGCCAGATGCACATGGTGACACATGTGTCTGGAGTTCATTTGCAGTGGCTAGAAGCCCTGGGGCACCCATTCTCACTATTTCTCTCTCTCTCTCCCCTACTCTCTGTATCTAATAAATACATAAAAGTAAATCTTTTATAGAAAAGTATGAGCTGGGCATGGTGGCACATGCCTTTAATCCCAGCACTCAGGAGGCAGAGGTAGGAGGATCACCATTAGTTCTAGGTCACCCTGAGACTACATAGTGAATTCCAGGTCAGCTAGAGTGACACCCTACCTCAAAAAACCAAAAAAAATAAAAGAAAAAGAAAAAGAAAAGGAAAGGAAAGGAAAGGAAAGAAAGAGAGAAGAGTAAAAAAAAAAAAAAAAAAAAAAAAAAAAAGGTACAGACCCAGGCCTCAGAACAGGATGCAGCCATATAGAAAATACCTTCCTCCCAGCTGTGCTTAGAACCACAAACGGACTCTACTACCATATGTTGCATGGTGTACATGCACATGTGTGCGCATGCATGTGGAGGCCAGAGGTTGACACTGAGTGTGTTCCTCAGTTACTCCCCGTCTTAGGTGTTTTGTTTTTTTTTAATGAGAGAGAGAGAGAGAGAGAGAGAGAGAGAAAGAGAAAGAATTGGTGCACCAGGGGCCTCCAGCCACTGCAATCAAACTCCAGATGTGTGCACCCCCTTGTGCGCATGTGTGACCTTGCACACTTGCATCACTGTGCATCTGGCTTATATGGGACCTGGAGAGTAGAACACGGGTCTTTAGACTTCACAGGCAAGCGCCTTAACCGCTAAGCCATCTCCCCAGGCCACACCTTAGAGTCAGCTAGACAAGCCAGCAAGCCCCTGGGATCCTCCTTTCTCTGTCACCCTGGCACTGGGACTGCAGGTGCACACCACCACATCACACCAAGCCTTTACATGGGTGCTGGGATCTAAACTCAGGTGCATGCTTGCACCACAAGTGCTTTACCAACTGAGCCATCTGTCCAGCCCAATATTTTTTTCTTTACTATGCTGCTGTGGATCGAACCCAGGGCCTTGTGCATGCTAGGCAAACACTCTACCACTGAGCCACACCTCCAGCAGTTCCTGTACTATTAGTAGGCTCTGACCCTTTGCACATGTAGCCAACTCTGTCTTTAACACCCAGTAGCCTCACTTCTAGGCCATCTCACTATTTCTGGCCCTTAGGCCTCTCCTTCCTCCTCCTTTCTCCCTCCCTCCATCTCTGTGGAACCCAGCATGCTACACTACCACTCTGCCTGAGCTACATCTCTAATAATCCCTTCTGCCTGAAACTCTCTTCCCTGCCTCTCCACCGAGACATCTCATTCTGCAAACCCTTCACTCTGGTCCAGGAGGCTTCCCTGAGCCCAGGCTGAGTCCTGGGTCTCCCCTAAACCTCCCCCACCCCACAAACACACATAGAGTCTTCCTAAGCTACAGCTCTGTTGACACTGGGGAGCCAGGCTGCCCTCATCTCACCCACCAGCCTACACACAGCTGCTCCCTCTTGAGGTCAGCCCATGCTGACAGTGGAAGGCAAAGCCCTCCACCAGGCTTCTTTATCTTGGGGGCCTGGGGTCACCTCCACTGTACTTGAGAATTCCCAGGGCCCATCACAGGGGCTGGCTCAGCACCCACACCCACCCAGTGCTACTGAGCTGCACCAAAGGCCTAGAAGGGGAAGTCCCAGAGAAATGCACTGAGGAGTCTGGTCTATGGTTAGGGACTGTCCGTCTGTCTGTCTATCCTCTCTGCATGGCATCTTCAGTGCAACCAGTTTCACACACCAGGCTCTGGGCCTAGCAATGTGAGCAGCCACAGGTCAGAGGTAGCCACTGCAAGAAGCCCGTCCCTCCCACAGAACCAGCCTTCCCCCACTACCTTGTCCTTGGGAGTCTGTTTCTTGATGACCTTGGCTGCTAGCTTGAGGCCCGTGGCTTTCTCTGTGCAGGTGCACACAGCTCCAAACTTGCCACTAGAAAGAGAGGAGGAGGGCTTGGAGGGATGGCTCAGCAGTTAAGGTGTTTGTCTGCAAAGCCAAAGGACCCAGGTTCAATTCCCCAGGATGCACAAAGGGGGCACATGCATCTGGAATTTGCAGTGGCTGGAGGCCCTGACACTCCCATTCTCTCTCTCTTTCCCTCCCTCCCTCCCTCTCTCTCTCTATCAAATAAATAAATAAAAATAAAATATTTTTAAAATTTAAAAAAATTTTTAAAAAAAGAGGGGAGGACGGAGGGTACCTCCAAGACCCAGGGGTCAGCAGGTGGGCCTGTGCCCCATTTTCACCTAGGCCCAAACCTGAGGGTGACTCTAGCTCTTCCCCTGGGAAGTAGAGCACTTGCCCCCCACCCCCCTCCCCCACCCCACCCCCCGCCATTCCTCCTGACTCTTTCCTGAAGCAGAAGCCCTTCCACCAGGACAATGGCTGGTGGCAGGCTGTGAGTCCAGGAGGATAAGGAGGAACACCCTGTGACCAGTCACCGTGCATGTCAACACATGGCACCTGGTGCATGACACGTGTGACCACACAGAAACAAGTGTGTAGATGGGGACCATGTCCTAGTGGGTGTATCTGCTGGGCACTCCCTTGCCCTTGGTTAACTCACCCTCCCAGGGAATCCTTCGAGTTCATGCTGAATTCACTGTTGACATTTCCCGTCCTTAGCTCCACAATACGATGCGCGAAGGGAGCCGGGGGCGGCGGGCAATCATCTAGAGAGATAGAGCATATAATCAGGGACAAGGTCAGGGTCAGGAGCTGCTGTTGATTCACCTGGACACCAAACTGCCTGCCTGGCCTGGGCCGCTCCAGGAAAGTTGATACCCAAGGGACACCTGGCTCCAGGGTGAGGGCCAGGAGACACAATTTAGATTTACCATCAACACACAAAGTGGCATTAGAAGACATCTGTCCCCACTGGAGAGGACCCCGCATCTCTCGGCAGAAAATGAGATAGCTGATTGCACATCTCAGGCTCTCTCACATGGGAAGGGATGAGGGTTCCATCCCAAGCTATCAGCTTTCATTAAAAACTACCATACTTGGGCTGGAGAGATGGCTTAGTGGTTAAACATTTGCCTGTGAAACCTAAGGACCCCAGTTTGAGGCTCGATTCTCCAGGACCCACGTAAGCCAGATGCACAAGGAGGTGCACGCATCTGGAGTTTGTTTGCAGTGGGGCTGGAGGCCCTGGCGCACCCATTCTCTCTCTCTCTACCTGCCTATTTCTGTATCTCTCTTTCAAATAAATAAATTAAATCAAATTAAATTTTTAAAACTACCAAACTTGCCTCATGGTGGCGCATACCTTTGATCCCAGCACTCGGGAGGCAGAGGTATGAGGATCTACGTGACTTCAAGACCACCCTGAGACTACATAGTGAATTCCAGGTCAGCCTGGATTAGAGTGAGACCCTACCTCGAAAAAAACAAAAAATAAACAAAAAACAAACAAACAAACAAACAAAAAACTACCAAACTGGTGTTGGAGAGATGGCTTAGCTGTTAAGGTGCTTGCCTGCAAAGCCTAAGAACCCATGATCAACTCTCCATGTCCCATGTAAGCCAGACACACAAGATGGCACAAGCATCTGGAGTTTGATTGCAGTGGCTGGAGGTCCTGGGGCACCAACTCTCTCTTGCATTAAAACAAAGGCCAGTCTAAGTCGGGTGTGGTGGCTCACACCTTTAATCCCAGCACTTGGGAGGCAGAGGTAGGAGGATCACCATGAGTTCAAGGCCATCCTGAGACTACTGAGTGAATTCCACGTCAGCCTGGGCTAGAGTGAGACCTTGCCTCAAAAAATATAAATAAATAAATAAATGCCAGTCCAATGGGCTTGCCTCAAAAAACAAACAAACAAACAAAAAAACCCTAGGGCTGGAGAGATGGCTTATTGGTTAAGGGGCTTGCCTGCGAAGCCTAAGGACCTAAGTTGGATTCCCCAGGTCCCACATAAGCCAGATGGACAAGGTGGCACATGCATCTGGAGTTATTTGCAATGGTTGGAGGCCCTGGTGTGCCCATTCTCTCTCTCTCTCTCTCTCCCTCCCTCATAAATAAATAAATAAATAATAATAATAAATAAGCCAGGCTTGGTGGCACATGCCTTTAATCCCAGCACTCAGGAGGCAGAGGCAGGAAGGTTGCCGTGAGTTCAAGGCCACATAGTGAATTCCAAGTCAGCCTGGGCTAAAGCGAGACCCTACCTCAAAAAAAAAATAAAAATAAAAAAATAAATTTAAAAAAAAAACAGCCCACACAGCTCCCATGAAGTGGAATCCCACCTGCTGTGTCTGAACCATGGGGTGGGAGGTGGTGGCACCTGCCACTACCCCCTGATTGCACCGCGGTGGGGCGCCCAGAAAAGGAGCTGTTGGGCAGGGAGATGGCGCCACCTAGTGGCCGCTCGGGAACAACGGGTTCCAAAGGCCAGTGGGGCTGAGTCATCGGAATGGAAATCTTTAAAAATAGCTAGAGGCAGCAGGGAAGCCGCACTGATGATAAATCAGACGGCCCTTGGAGGTGGTTCAGGTCCTGTCAAGCCAAGGATGTGATCTCTGGGCGGGGCAGAGGTCTCTGTCGCCGCTGGGGGGGGGGGCAGGAGGCAGGGCCCTTGGCCGCCGCCCAGCCGCCAGGTCCTCCCACCCTGTCTGGGTGGCACTGTGCCGCTCACCAGGCAGACTGGCGGGTCTCCCAGGGCACCTCAGCCTGGAGGAGGGGGTGTCAGGACACTCCGGGCTCTCCTGACCCCATCTCACCCTACCCATAGCCCTGCTGCCGATCCTTCCCTCTTCCTCCGCTGTCCAAGTTTGCTCTCTCCCCTGCCACTGAGTGAATTCAGGCTCCTCTGAGCACCTGTGACGGCCACACCACAGTGCTGCTCCGTCTCACATGCGCAGCTGGTCACTGGTCCCATACACAGACACCTGGACAGACCATGAACCCTTACAGCTTGCCAACCAGCCCCATCATGCGATTTACCAATGCGATTTACCAATGCGATTTACCAAAGCCTGGCAATTCAACCCTTCTACAGACATCCCCAAACCCACTGCCCAGCAAGTTTGGATTGCTCCATTTGCCACATGATTGTTGTGTGTGTGTGTGTGTGTGTGTGTGTGTGTGTGTGTTATGCATGTGCATCTATATGCACGTGTGTGTAGATGTCAGAGGTCAATGTGGGATTTTTCCTCAATGACTCCCCCTGCCCTTTTGTTTTGTTTTGAGATAGGGGTCTGTCACTGAACTGAACTGAATTGAGCCAGACAAGATCATCCTGTCTCCACCTTCCTGGCACTAAGATTACAGGTGTGCACTGCCAGGCCTAGCTTTTCTTTCTTTCTTTTTCTTTTTCTTTTTTTTTTTTCTTTCTTTCTTTCTTTTTTTTTTTTTTTTTTTTCGAGGTAGGGTCTTGCTGTAGCCCAGGCTGACCTGGAATTCACTATGTAGTCTCAGAGTGGCCACGAACTCACAGTGATCCTCCTACCTCTGCCTCCCAAGTGCTGGGATTAAAGGCATGCGCCACCATGCTGAGTTTAGGCCTAGCATTTAAATGGCTTCTGGAAATCTGAATTCAGGTCCTCATGTTTGTGCTATAAGCACTTTACCAGCTGAGCCATCTCCCCAACCTCTAATCTTTTAAAATCTCATTTTAGCCAAAGTAGAAGAAAATCAAAAGTAGGATCTAGTTTTTTTTTTTGTTGTTGTTGTTTTGGATTTTCCCCCTTTTCAATTCTATCAAAAGGAAGACACGTCCTAGGGCCATGTGACATGTGGACAGTGAGCCTAGGGGAGGCCTGGCTCAGGGCAGTACAGCCCCCTACATGGGGCCACTTAGGACTGCTTGGATCTCTTCAACCCTCCTCAACCCCTAGGCCATCCCCAGTCAGGTCCCCCCACTGCCTACCCAGAATCTGGAAGCAGTCTTCCTCCCTGGCTGTGAGACCGAGGGCCGGCCCCACCTCTGCACTCTCTGAGGGAACAGCCTGGAACTCGATCCCCATCGAGGTGTCCCCTTGCACCTCAGCCTGGCCAGCCTGGCCTGGGACTTTCTCTGCCATTTCCTTCTGGCTCCCTGCCAGGGTGTTCCTTCCTCCTTCTGCCTCTGCTGGCCCAGGGTCTGGGGGGGTGGGGGCCATGATCACCCCTTCAAAGATGAGCTCCGTAGCCTCACTTGGGGGCTTCATGACTGGAATCTTCTCAGAGCTGGAAGGTGAGAATTAGGAGAGAAGTCCTTCAGGGAGACTACAGGTTTCCAGACCTCCTCTGCAATCTAGAACTACCATCACCCTGCCTCCTCCCCAACCACATCCACATTCCCCTGGCCCAAATCAAGGGTTGGCCATGGTCACTGCTTTAACTCTTAGCACACTGATCAAACACTAATAGGTTAATGACTCCATTGATGTGACTAATCATGTGGACACCGCAGGGAGCCACGAGGCTCTTGATTCATAAAAATCATGGTCATGTAACTGATATTAATGCACAATCATCCGACTGGAATGGTAGTTTACATATCATTAACAATCCCCCTGGCATCCAGGTGTGTGTAGTTGATTGCTTTTTAAGACTGCTGCTCTTTTCTGGTCACAAACAATTTGTCTTCTTTTCCCATTACATTAAGAAGGGCTACCCTCTCATCCTGACATCTTGGCCCCGCCTTTAGCTCTATCTGAACCTATAGACTAAGGGGAAATCTAGACCCTGGAAGCCTCCAGAAGAGAAGAGGCGGGGCATGTAGCCCAGAGGGTCTTTAGAAGTATCTCCTGCCTAGACATTGCAGTCTCTGTGGTAGAGTCCTGGAAAGAGAAGGCCCCCAACACCAGATGCGACCACAGTGGTGCCCAAGACAGGGGAACTCAGCGTGACTTCGGGGAACGAGAGCCCCCAGACCTCCCACCCCAGGCAAGAACATTCACCATGAGATGCTGGCAGGGCAGCTGGGGCTGTGCAGAAAAGCAGGTGAGGCTCTCCTGCCCGCTTCGTGGACATCTGCTGCCTTCTCGCCCACTTTGGGCTCTCCGGGACCATGGCTCTCTGAGGGTGCCTGCCTGGTGTCGGGCTTCTGGCCACTGGCTTCTGCCGTGGCAGTTGGCTGCGGCAGGGCTGCGGATGGCCCGGCACTGCCCTCAGCTGGCCCCCCGCCCCCATTTCCCTCTCCTGAGGGGTCCTGGATGCTGGCTGAGGATGAGGTCAGGGCACCCTCTTTCTCTGGGGCAGGGGTTTCAGAGTCTTTCTTCGGGGAGGACGGGTCAGGATCTTTCTGTAGGTCTGAGGGGCCAGAGGCTTTCTCTGCAGCCGGAGGCCCTTCACCTGTAGCATTCTCAGGTGCTTGTTCTGCAAAGGAGAAGAGACACCCATCAGCATGTCCCTCCCTCCCCCTCTCTCCCCTGCCAGGCCTGGAAGAGACCAGCTCTGGGTGTCTACCCAACTTGCCAATGCTTGTCCCACAGAGCCTCTGGGGATCCTTGGTGGCCCGAAAGATTGGTTACCAGATCCTTGGAAACCTCTGGGGAGGGGGCGCTTTTGTGCAGGCCTGCACAACTCCACTCAAAGATTATCTTGATTCCGCCACTTCCCCCCGCTCCCCCCCATGAGCTGTGCAGAGAAACCTCAGGCACCCAACTCCCTGGGAAGAACCTGCCCAACCCTGGATTCAAACACCCCCTTCACAAGCTCCTCCCTCCATCTCCTGCCCCAGCTTGGCACCTGTTGACAGGCTCTGGATTCCAGGCTCAACTGCTCCGTTTTCTGTCGCCATGAAGAAGGTAGGCGTGTGCTTCTGTTTGTCTAATTCAAGTCTTTCTAGCTGCAGAAAGGAGACTGAGGTGTGGCGGGCTGTCCAGATGTCTCCTCTTGTATGGCTGTGGCAAGAGGAAGTCAAAGCCAGTTGACTGAGAGATGTACCTGGACAGAGAGGGGCAACCTGGTGGCCGTCTCGAAGCAGCTGCTCAGGAGCAGTCCTGGGGTGGTTGTAAGGGACTGGGCCGGGTGGGCAGAGGCGGAGGCAGGGGCGTGGGCAGTGGAGGCGGGGACCGAGAGGAGGATCTCTGACACCAGGGGCCATGTAGCACGGACTGCCACCACCTGTCACTCTTGGCCCCCGTTCAGAGGACACGGCATTCTTCCCACGGCCTGACAGGGGGTAGAATGGTGTTGGAACAAGCAGGAAGAGAAAAGGAGGGGGTCACCTAGGCTCTAGGGAGCAGTTCTCTTTGCCAGGCCTTGTCCTGCATCCCTTGGCCGTGATCAGAAAGGGGGCTGCAAAGAGAGGGTTACACAGGCAGGATGGAAGGGTTAAACTATGCCAGACCCAGTGTGGCTCGGCCTCATCGCCTAAGGTTCCCTGGGGCCTTGGATAACCACCATGATCCCAGGACCCAGCTTGTGTCCCCTGGTATCCGGATCTACTCAAACCATCTCTGGGTAAGAAATTGTCTCAGGACCATTTGTTCAAGTGTCCATAGACCCGGAAGCTTTCTCTATGGAAAGCTTCTTTTTCAGTGGGGGGAGAGGAGGGGAGGTCTTGGGACTATGGAGGCTGCCTGAGTGGCTGAGGGAAATGGACAGTCCTTTCCTTGACCCCTCTCCTGGACACAGCTGTAGAATCACCTGGAAGAAGGTGTTGGAAGAGAGTCTTTTGCAGGAATGGGGACCCAAGGGACACCCGAGCTCCAGGTATTCAGGCTGAGCTAGGACCAGGAAACCATGCTGCCAGGGAACTCCCACCACCCTGGGGGCTGTCTGCCAACCCCTTTCCAGGGAGGGGCCCGAGCACTGGCAGAAGCTGAGTGCATTGGAAAAAACCATGGGGTGGCATCTGGGTTCAGGTTCAGAGGCTGTACCGCACACCATGGCCCTTGCTGCAGAAGAAGGGAGGCGGGGCAGGAGAATGCAGCATGGCTCACAGTGGCACTTGGCTGGGTTGGGGGGGGGGAAGGGGGTGCCAGGCAGAGCTGTAAAAAGGGTTAGGAAGCTCTTAATGAACAGATATGAAGCAGCCTCCCAAAGTGGGGAAAGAAAATGAAGAAGCAAGGGGTAAAAGCGGGACACATGGACATTCAGTTTTCACTTTATACCCAATAAGAATTTCCTTGGCAGGATAGCAAGAAATGGGTGACTGGGGTAAAAGGGAGACTTCGTGGCTTGCTCTTTTAGTTTAGTTTAGTTTTGTTTTGTTTTCATTTTCACTTTCAGGCAGGGTCTTGCTATGTGGCCTGGGCTAGCCTGAAACTCTCTCTGGATTCTCCCATCTCAGCCTCCTGAGTCCTAGGGTGACAGGTTTGCCTCACTATGTCTAGCCCATTTGACCTTTTTTTTTTTTTTTTTTTTTTAAAGTTTCTCAAGGTAAGGTCTCACTCTAGCCCAGTAGTCTCGGGCTGGCTCGAACTCCCAGTGTTCCTCCTATATCTGCCTCCCGAGTTCTGGGATTAAAGACGTGTGCCACCACGCCCGACTTGACTTTTTTTTTTAACCACGAAAATACATTATGTTTCAAAATGCGCGATTTCTTTGGAAGCCAGCTAATGTCAAAGGTTCTGGAGACAAGCTAGCAGCGCTCCCCCCCACCTCTTGCCCTGACTGTTTCAGTCTGACCCTCTCTAGGCTGATCCTGCCCACCCCCCTGCCCAACTCTGTTTCTCTTCTTCAAAGTTCAGTTGACAGTATGCCTCTTCCAGGAAGCAAAAATAACCGACACCTATACAGCACCCACCATATGCCAGGGCTTACTCTGACTTACCCAGTCGTTTGGCCACGATGGGGCCAGGCTGGGATCTGCACCTAGGATTTCCTAAGGGAGGAGAGCTCAGTCACCAAGCACCTGCCACGCGCCCTCCTAATGATAACTGTGGCCCAGATTCACCCCACTTTCTGGACGGGGGGGGGGAGGAGATCGAAAGGAATGAGTAGTGTGCCTAAAGCCCACCCCCAACAAAGAGAGGAGAGCTGGAGGGGGGTGTAGCTCAGTGACAGAGCACCTGCCTAGCATGTGCACAGCCCCTGGGCTCTGCAATGCGCATGTGCAAGCGAAAGTGCGAGCACTTGCACACATGCGCGCACACACACACCAGTTACTAAGCCAGGAATGTCTTTCTTCAGAGCCCAAAGTTCCCTTTCCTCCCTAGAATCTCCCAGCTTGCATCTTCCCCCATGTGGATACCATGGCATTGTGAAGGTTGAAATGGCTCCAGTTCTCATCAGTGCTGGGGTGCCCTGGCTATTTGGTTGTCTCCTCAGCACGGTTGGGTTTACTTTGAAATGTTGGGTACCCCCACCCATGCTCTCATGCGGTGCCCATTCTGATCCCACAGTGGGTTGACGGTCTGCATGATGCTCATGTGTGCTCCCAGTACCATGTGCTTGGTGAGTAATAGTGGAGTGAGCAGCAAGGCCCTGCCTAGGGGTCATGGTGTGGCTTTGCTGTGGGGGCCCTTGCTGACATCGTTCCATTATCACTGTGTCACGTGCCAATCAGTCACTGAGTGAGTGCACATTAAGGGCCAGGCCTCACTATTCCAAGGGCTTTGCCCAGCACCATGGACTCACACAAGGGACCTAGGGGTCAAGTATTGTGCGTGTTAAAGATGCAGGACTGTTACTCAGAGAAGGTAAATGGCATCACTCCACCTAGTGAGTCACTTCAAATTACTCAGATTCAAACCCAGATCCACCTCCCATTGAGTCAGCCTAGGACAACTTAATGGGTTTTATTTCCTACTTAAGACTATTATTTTTATATTTATTTATTTATTTATTTGAGAGAGAGAAAAAGGCAGAGAGAGAGAGAGAGAATGGGCATGCCAGGACCTCCAGCCACTGCAAACAAACTCCAGATGCATGAGCCCCCTTGTGCAACCAGCTGGAAAGTCAAATGGGGATCCTTTGGCTTTGCAGGCAAACGCTTTAACCGCTAAGCCATTTCTCCAGCCCTACATGAAGTATTTAGTTCAGTGTGGGTACACAGGATGGAGGAGTATGATGCCAGCCGTTCCATCCCCATTTCCCAGATGTGGCAGAAGGGCAAAGCTGTAGAGTTAGGATTGGAACTGTGAAACACAAGGCTTGGCACCCTGCCCCAGTGTCTCATGTCCTGGGCTTGGTGGGGGGGGGGTGTCTGGAAGTATGTGACCAGTGTATGTATATAGAGTGATTGGCATGGTGCCAAGGGACCTGGGGGCTTAATAATGTGGTGATGGGGCACGTAGAGGGTCCAGGTGTTCCTGCCTGCTCTTCCACAGTGCCTTCTGCTAGGTTGGGAGGCTGGCCTGGTTCTGACCCACGAGGGACTGCCTGCTCCAGGCAGCTGCTCCCTGGCAGTCAACTTCCTTGGAGGCACAGGGGAGGGGCACGGGAAACCTCCTCCACCCAGCAAGGAGTTGCCAAAACCTCTGCCCACCTAACTTATGAAGGGGCTTCCCCGCCTTGCACCAGCTGTGAGTACACCCTCTGCCTCTACAAGGCCAGGAAAGGAAGTGGGGCAATGCCAGGCCCAATTAAACCGGCCAGGGGAATTAAGGTCAGCAGGATGCAATTATGTCTGTTGGATTTAACAAGGCCACAGGGAAAGTTTCTCCAGCCAGAGTTCACGGCTTCTTAGGCCTCTTGCCCTGGGTGGCTCTGCCTTCCAGGAGACCAGGCTCCTAGGCCTGTCCATCTCAGGAGCAAATTCAGTGGGAGTGTAGGGGTTAACTCCACCCAGCACTGCTTCTTGGCTCCTGAGAGGAATTCATTCCAGCCAAGAGGCTTTAAAAGGACCTGCTCAGAGGAGACATTCCCCGCCTGACCCTTTCCCTGCTCGGCTGTGATGGAAAATCCAAGGAGTTGAGCAACGACCTTCCTGACTCCAAAGATTGAGGCCAATTCATCCTGCAGCTTTCACGCTGCTACTGGTTTGAGAGACGCTCAAAGCTGTCCTTATCAAGTTCGTTTCCCCTGTCCCACGTCCACGCCCACCTTGGGCCTGGTCAGTACTTCTTAGGCCTCTAGAAAAAAAAGCCCCAGAAAGACTCTGTCCCTACCGCAGACCCTGTTCTTGCTGTGAAGGCTGGTAAGCAGAGACCTATGGGCAGTCTGTGTGGCAAGTTGGACAGATTTCTCTGGAACTCATGTCAACATACTTCCTTCCCAGGGTTATAAGATTCTGCAGCTAAGATTGTTTATTGGTGCCATGCTGTGGGAGGAAAACTGGTCATGTGGAGATCCAGAATCACCACATGTTGTATTTAGGTGCAAGAAACATAAAACATCATCCATGAAGAATGTCCCTCATGAGGCTGGACAGATGGCTTAGCAGTTAAGGCGTTTGCCTGCAAAGCCAAAGGATCCCCATTAGACTCTCCAGGACCCATGTAAGCCAGATGCACAGGGGGGCACATGCATCTGGAGTTCGTTTACAGTGGCTGGAGGCCCGGCATGCCCATTCTCTCTCTCTCTTTCTCTCTCTCTCAAATAAATTAATAAAAGTATTTTTTTTTTTAAAAGTCCCTCACCAAGTTTGGTGGCATGCTTTCAATCCCAACACTCAGGAGGCAGAGGTAGGAAAATCCCTGTGAGTTCGAGGCCAACCTGAGACTACATACTGTATTCCAGGTCAGCCTGGGCTAGAGTGAGACCATACCTCAAAAAAAAAAAAAAAAAAAAAAAAAAAAGAAAAAGAAAAAGAATGACCCTCTTGTTATTCAAGATACAGAGAAGCTGTCCAGAAGGAAAGTGTGGATTTTTCTTTTTTCTTTTCCTTTTTCTTTCTTTCTTTTCTTTTCTTTTTTAAAATTTTTTATTTTTATTGACAACTTCTTTAATTGTAGACAATATCCCATGTTATTTCCCTCCCTCCCCCCACTTTCCCCTTTGAAACTTCACCCCTCCTCCCTCCATCTGTTTTTGCTTATTTGTTTGTTTGTTTGTTTTTCAAGGTAAGGTTTTGAGCCCAGGCTAGTCTAAACTCATAGTGATTTTCTCAAGTGCTGGGGCTAATGTGGAACCACTGTACCTAGCCAGATTTTCCATTTCTTCTAAATGGCCCTTCACAATTATATTTAGGATAAGTCAGTCAAAACATATCAAGATAGGGCTGGAGAGATGGCTTAGCGGTTAAGCGCTTGCTTGTGAAGCCTAAGGACTCTAGTGCGCCCATTCTCTCTCTCTTTCTGCCTCTTTTTCTCTTTGTCTATCTGTTGCTCTCAAATAAATAAAAATAAAACAAAAATTTAAAAAAGGTATCGGGGGAGGGAGGGAAATAACATGGGATATTGTCTACAATTAAAGAAGTTGTCAATAAAAAATAATAAATAAAATAAATAAATAAAAATACAAGAAAAAAAAAGTATCAAGATGGTCACATATCAGGCTAGAGAGATGGCTTAGCAGTTAGGGCACTTGCTTGTGAGGTTCAAGGACCCAGGTTTGGTTCCCCACTACACGCATAAAGCCAGATGCACAAGGTGGTACAAGCATCTGGAGTTCATTTGCAGTTGGCTAGAGACCCTGGCTCTTCTGTTCTCTCTCTCTCAAATAAATAAATATTTAAAATGGAAAAAAAAAAAAACTTAAAGTAAGTAAGGCAAGAGCCCCTGGAGAAGGCCAGCTTTGAGGCAGTCCCCTGATAAATTACACTGGCACAACCAGCGGAGAGCCTCAAGGACACATATTCCTCAGGTCTGGGCCAGGCTTTCCAGCCCAGATGCACACTTCAAACACCTGGAGTACGATCTCAACTTGTTGCATCCCAGCCCCTCCTGAACTCAGACCAACTCAGTGACAGCCTGCAGAGGTGGACGCCTGAGCAGCAGGCTGTGCTGTGCAGCCAGGGCTGAGAGCAACCACTCAAGATTCTTCAGGACAGGGATTGTGTCTCATTTCTCATGATGCCCCAACCCCAGGGTTAGAATAATGTGGCATGCATGGCAGTGCTCCTTTTGACTTGTGAGGGCCATGTGCACACCCCCATAACTGAGACTCTGCAAGCCCAGATGCCGGGGACCATATCTCCATCCACCTTGCATCTTTTTTTCTTTTTTTTTTTTGGAGAGAGTAAGAGAGAGGGAGACAGAGAATGGGTGCACCAGCAGCCTCTCAGCCGCTGTGAACAAACTCAATGCGTGTGCCCCCTTATGGGTAAGTGCAGCATTGCGCCCTTGCATCACTTTGAGTCTGGCTTAATGTGGGACCTGGAGAATCGAACAGGCATCTTAGGCTTAGCAGGCAGGTGCCTTAATGGCTAAGCCATCTCTCCAGCCCCCACCGTGTATCTTAAGCACCTACTGCAATGTAGAACACTGCAGAGTTGGTTGTAATAGCTGCTAGAATTTATGTTGTGTTTACTCCATGCCAGACAAAGGCCTTAGTTCCTTTCATCTCATGAGGCAGATGCCAGTAATCAGTCTCTTTTCCAAGAGGAAACTGAGGCCAAGGAGAAACTTTCTCAAGGTTGCAGAAGAGCCAAAGGTAGAGCCAGAATTTTTTTTTTTTTTTTTTTTTTTGGAGGCAGTGTCTCACTCTAGCCCAGGATGACCTGGAATTCACTATGTAGTGTCAGGGTGGCATTGAACTCACAGCGATCCTCCTACTTCTGCCTCCCCAAGTGCTGGGATTAAAGGCGTGCACCACCACACTCAGCGAGCCAGAATTTTTTATGAGAGTGAAAGAATTGGTGCTCCCAGGTGTCCAGCCACTGCAACAAAACTCCAGACACATGTGCCACCTTGTGCACATGTCACCTTGTGTGTCTGGCTTACATGGGTTCTGGGGAGTTGAACCTGGGTCCTTAGACTTCGCAGGCAAGTGAACCTTAACTGCTAAAGCCATCTCTCCAGCCCTAGAGCCAGAATTTTATTTTTTTTAATATTTTATTTTTATTTATTTACTTATCTAACAGAGAAAGAGGGAGAGGGAGGGAGAGAGAACAGGCATGCCAGGGCCTCCAGCCACTGCAAACAAACTTCAGTCACATGTGCCCCCTTGTGCATCTGGCTAACGTGGGTCCTGGGGAATTGAACTAGGGTCCTTTGGCTTTGCAGGCAAATACCTTAACTGCTAAGCCATCCCTCCAGCCCTAGAGCCAGAATTTTAATGCGAATTGTCTAGCTCTGGAGCTTTTGTGCTTATTTTAATATTTTTAAACATTTTAAAATTTTTATTTATTTATTTATGAGAGAGAAGGGCATACCAGGGTCTCTAGCCCCTGCAAACAAACTCCATATGCATGTGCCACCTTGTACATCTGGCTTTATGTAGATACTTGGGAATCAAACCTGGGTCCTTAGGCTTTGCAAGCAAGTGCCTTAACTACTGAGCCATCTCTTCAGCCCCAAAATATTTTTATTATTTGCAAGCTGAGAGAGAGAACAAGAGAGAAAGGACACACCAAGACCTCTTGCCACTGCAAACAAACTCCAGGCACATGTGCCACTTTCTGCATCTGGCTTTACATGGGTACTGGGGAATTGAACCCAGGCTATCAGGCTTTGCAAGCAAGTGCCTTCAAAGGCTGAGTCATCTCTCCAGCCTCTCCCCACTTTTTTTTTTTTTTTTGAGGTAGGGTCTCACTATGGCTCAGGATGGCCTTGAACTCAAGGCAATCCTCCAATCTCTGCAGCCCTTTAAAATTTTTTCTTTTTGTTTACTTATTTGGGAAGGGAACATGAGCACACCAGGGCCTCTTTTTCTTGCAAAAAGAACTCCAGATTCATATGCCACTTTGTGCATGTAGTTTTATGTGGGTAGTGGGGAATTGAACCCAGGCTAGTGGGCCTTACAAGCAAGAGCCTTTACCTACTGAGCCATCTCCCCAGCCTTCATGCTTACTCCATGCCACAAAGCAGTGACCACTGAGAGGTAGATTCATGATTGAAGAATAGTGTGGGGTGGAGAATGGCTTAGCAGTTAAGGCGTTTGCCTGCAAAGCCAAAAGATCCCAGTTCGATTCTCCAGGACCCACGTAAGCCAGATGTACAAGGGGACGCATGCATCCGGAGTTCATTTGCAGTGGCTGGAGGACCTGGCACACACCTACTCTCTCAAATAAAGAAATAAAGAAATAAAGAATAGTGTGACCATGTCACCATCTTGGTGGCCTACACCTGACATTTGGTAAGAGCTCTGTAAACAAGGAAGAGAAAGTACTCCTACTTTGGTGTGGCTCTGGGACAACAGGAACCCACACAGGCCCCTCCTCTACTCCTTCCCCCATCCCAGCACAACTTCTGCAGCATAAACAGCAAAGCTAAAAATAGCTACCTAATGACGTCAGAGGAACAAGGTCATCTGAACATTGCCCACAGCCACTGGACACCTCCCTATAGGATCAAGTAGCAGGAGGGTACCCCAGGCTGGTGCAGCTGTTCCAAGAACAGGAAATGTCCCAGGAGCAAACTTGGAAGCACCAGGGAGGAGGCAGAGGTGGCGGGGTGGAGCACAGACACCACCGAGAGAGGCAGAGAGTGTGCGCAGCACACACCCAGGAGTTAGTAATTTCACTTTTATCTTCGCTGGGTCATTCTCATCACATGATCGCAAGAAGTGGGGAATGCATGTTCTGTCCTGTGCAATAGGACAGACAGCTCCCCAGCCTGCCTTTGTACTATTTATAAAACTCTAGGTTCGTTGGCTCAGCTGAGTGTCCGACCATAAGAACTAGGGGGATGCATGGCAAGCTCTGACTGGCTGAGGGAGGAGGGCGACCCTGCTTGAGATGGTGAGAGGTATCTGAGTAAAGAAAGAGGCAGGGGCTCTGCAAGTCCCTCCTGGCTACCGTTTGCTGGCACCTGGGCCACCTTGGCTATTCTTCAGGCCTGCCAAAACTTGTGGGTTCGGGAAACAGCGGCTGTCACATCCAGCAGGACATAGCGCACAGAGGAGCTGGTGGCAGGTGAAAGAGGCAAGTCCTTGCCTCATAGCCTCTGGGCAGCTTAGCTGGAAGTTCCCCTGAAAAGGTCAAGCTTAAGAGAAATGTGCTCCTAAAGAGCCAGGTCCTGCACCTCCTGGAGGCCTCAGGATGCCTGTTCCCTCAAAATGGCTCTGCTGAAGGGATAACTGGTAGGGTAACAAGAACCCTGGCGGCAGAGAGACCCTGCCACTTTTAGCAGCATAAGTAACTCAGTGCCTCTGTTTCTTCATCTGTCATGTGACTCGTTGAAAGGATGCTGGAAAAGCATCCTTCCCTCCATCTTCCTCCTGGGCATGGAGTCCTACTGAAAAGATAAACACCTACTCAACCAACTCGGAAGCAGGATCAGTTACATAAGGGCAATGCCCCAGGGCACTGGGGTGGAAGGAAAATGCTCTTACCCTGGCTGGGATTCTGACCAGCCTGAGCTCTAAGGGTCACAGGAGAGGGTGGCTGTACCTGAGTCGGAATTTGCAGGACAAACTTTTTGAACAGTGGTCACTTAGGGCACGATCACCGTCCCCTGGAAGGCTTGTTAAAACGCATAACTACTGGGCGTGGTGGCGCACACCTTTACCCACAGGAGGCACAGGTAGGAGGATCACTGTGACTTCAAGGCCAGCCTGAGACTACATAGTGAATTCCAGGTCGGCCTGAGCTAAAGTGAGACCCTACCTCAAAAAGAAAATAACCCAGGGCCCCATACCAAGACTCAATAGGCCCAGAGTAAGGATGGAGGGTGTGTATTTCTAGTTCTGAGTGATGCTCAGAAAACATGCTGAGGACCACCGACCACCCCAGAGATTTTCAGGGCAGAATGCTGAGCTTCCCACCCCAATTGGTCCCATTAGCCCCTGGGCTGTAAACAGCAGTGGTATTTTGGTTTTCGTGTGAGAAAGTGGGAATACTCACTGGACATCAGTACAGCTAATGTTTCTAGGCAAGGGATGCATGAAGTGAAGGCACGTAGTGAAGGCAGACAATATCAGCCACCCTGCCACTTCGTATCTGTCTAACAGGTTGCTCAGGAACGCTTCCTGAATTCACCTTCTATTGCCACAAACTACAGCAGGAAAAGGCCAGTGTCCAAGTATTTAAGAAAGCCAGAGAAAGGAGGTCATTCTGAGCTCAATGAGCCTACAGTGTAGACATCATCCAACAGCCAGCAGGAATGAGGTTTCTACAAGCTCAACTCAAACCCATCCCTTGCTCCTGTGGCTTGTGCACCTTCCGGTGAGCCTCCTCCCCCGCAGAGAAGGCTCCCTGTTTTTCTCAGCTGGCCTGCCCTGCTGAGCTGTTAGCTGTGGGTAGGCAGCAGGGGCTTCTGGCAACACCCGGTGACACATACCCACTGACAGCTAATACTGACTATGTGACTCAAGCATGGTCACACTCAGTGACACCTGCCAGCAGGAGTGATTAATGGTCATCATTGTTGTCCATAGTGCTTCAGGATCATTTTCAAGCTTGGGGTAAGTCCTCTCCACTGAGCTGGAGGAAAGGTCCATTCCAGAAATGTTCCAACATCTGAACCAATGACGTTTCAACCCCTGACCTCAGGCTACCCCACTGTGTTCCTCCTGAAGTCTGTGCCAAGCAATCCAGGCCTCCTTGGTGGGCAACACCATGAACATCACTCAATGGAGAGAAATAAAAGTAAGACAAGGTGTCAGTTCTATTGTGATGCCACCAACAATAGAGGACTGCTTCCAAGAAGAAAACAAAAAAAGCACATCTTAAAAGCTCAGTTTGCTTGGGGCAGGGCACGGTGGCCTTGTGGTAGTCTGTTAAGAATTGAACATTCTGTGCAGTCTGCAGCTAGTTCCAAGGTCAAGAGAAACATCAGAAAATATGTGTGTGTCAGAGGACAACATTATTCAGGGATTAGTTCCCTGGAGTGATCTGGGCTAGATTTCCGTTTCCAGGACAGCTTTTGGAAAATCCTTAACAAGACAGCATGCTGGTCTCCAACATGCTTCACTGAAGTTCATGTGGAAGAGCAGAGACAGGAGAGCTCGCTAGAGATGTTTATTGCAGTGACTAGCAGCTGGCTTTAGAAGAAATATACATATGAGGGCTGGAGAGATGGCTTAGTAGTTAAAGCGCTAGCCTATGAAGCCTAAGGACCCCGGTTCGAGGCTCGATTCCCCAGGACCCATGTAAGCCAGATGCACAAAGTGGTGCATGCATCTGGAGTTCGTTTGCAGTGGCTGGAGGCCCTGGCACGCCCATTCTATCTATCTGCCTCTTTCTCTGTCACTCTCAAATAAATAAATAAATAAACAAACAAACAACAAAAACTTTAAAAAAGAAAGAATATACATATGAAAGCGAGCTGGTGCATTTAAACAAATTTCCTAGAAAAAAAAATCTGAAGATATTTAAGATGAAAGGAGGGCTGCAGAGATAGCTTAGCGGTTAAGGTGCTTGCCCACAAAGCCAAAGGACCCAGGTTCGATTGCCCAGTACCCATGCAACGCCAGGTGCACAAGGTAGCACATGCGCCTGGAGTTTGTTTGCAGTCGCTAGAGGCCCTGGCATGCTCATTCTCTCAAATAAATAAGAAAGACGCTGTATTGAATGTTCTGACAGACGTGAAAACTGAGACCTAGAAAATAGGAACCAGGCTGAAGATGTAGCTCAGCTGGTAGAGAGCTTACCTCGCATGCCTGAGCCCTGGGTTCGATCCCGACTACCACATAAGGCCAATATGGTGGCTATAATCCCAATACTCCACAGGTGAAGGCAAGAGGAACAAAAGCTCAAGGTCATCCTCAGGTATAAAATGCGTCTGAGGCCAGCCTGGGATTTGTTAGACCTCAAAGAAAATCCATACTTCTTTTGCTGGACATAGGTATCAGTCACATTAGCTTTCCACCTTGTAGTATGCATGCCAGAATAATATCACTGGCTGTGCTGTTAGGAAAAGCTTGTATTTCCTTCTGAGTTTATATTTGAATTTCAAAGATAAACTTGAAAGTGACTAAAAGCCATTTAAAGTTTAGATACAGACATGACACATGGAAGGAAAGCAAAACAGACAATAGTGTTGTACAGAATCCAGAACAATCCTTTGCAAAATGAGCTTTTCCACTGGTGAGAAGCAAACTTAGTACAATGGAGTAGTATACTGCTGTTATAAAGTACACATCTCAGAAAAAACACATTACTACCACATGAAGTGAAAAAAAGCACAAGCACACATAACATATATGGCGAGAGAGGGCCATGAAATGTACAAAATAGGCTAAAGACTCACCTAAAACACACTAGGTCATTCATCACCTGTATAACAGGCTCTGATGGGAAGACGGTAGTGTGAAGCTGGAGTCTCCTCACTTCCCTTCACCACCAACCAAGTTTAAACAATGTAGCCCCAAACTGCTTTTCACATTTCCTGTTTAGTAGCACCCTGACCTTGGTTCCTGAGGAAAGGCCAGAGCCCAAACACCAGCCAGGATTCCTGGCACTTTCACACACCTGCCTGCAATGTTCTGGGATGGTGTTCCCATAATCTCACCAGTCTCTACACATCAGTCAGGGCAGGCAATTTTTGCTCCCTAGCCCAGGCTGGCCTCAATCCTGCGGTGATCCTCCTACCTCGGCTTCCTGGCTGCTGGGACTAAAAGGGATGCAACCACCACACCCAGCCAGGAGAGATTTTATATCCTCTGCCCTTTCCTGGTAAAACCTTGTGTCTCCTTCAGCCTGTAACCCCTGACGATCCAACTGCGGTTTCTCCAAGTGAAATGCCAGCACACGTGAAGCCCTTTCAGGAAGCTGGTAACCTCAGCACACGAGTCATGACTTGGACTAAGCTCCCCCTTTTCTTCTGACACAAAAAAAATCAAAGGCCATCAGACATTTCCAGTGCCAGCAGCTTCCCCACAGCACAGCACATGGGAGTGTGAGTATGTAAGAAATGTGGGGAACTGCAGCCGGCTTTCCTATAGCAACCACACACTGGCTTTAGCTGAACAAATTGTCCTGGAATTCTTGGCATTGAAGGAAACATGTCAGCTCCCTGGTTACGCCTTCGTCACTGCTCAAAGTGCCACACACTTGAACCTGCCTGCTCTTTCCATAGGCCTGGGTTTGTCCTGTCTCCAGGAAACTTTATATGTTGCCTAAAACAAGCATCCTAGCAGGCTGCAATGCTGACCAGCTCCTACCTGGATCCACACCACCAGGCTGAAACTCGGCCTGTCTGGGCAGAAACAGGAGACATGCCACGTGGCTTGGAGCGTTTTTTTAACAGCTATTCTCAGCATTGAGGAACTTCCCCAACAGGCAAGATTGAACTCATTGGAGATTCTATGTGCTGGACTTCTTCAAGGGAAGTGGAAAGCAATGTTAGAGCCAGGCATGGTGGTAAGTGCCTATAATCTTAGCACTTGGGAGGCTGAGGCAGGAAGATTCTGAGTTCAAGGTCAGCATGCACTATGAAGGAATATGTCTCAAAAATAAATGAATAGGATTTATCTAACAAGATTCAGAGGACCAACCCAACCCTCAACCCAGCCTCAGGTCAAAGACCAGGTGTTGCTCATTGGCCCTTGAGTGCTTTGGGCTTCCTTCAGTCAGGGGCCAGGGCACGATGCAGAGGTCTACTACCACCTCTCTAGATTCATGTAAGAGGCTGCGGAGTCAGGAAGGAAGCCGTGACATGCTGGGATAAGACCTGAAAATCAAGTACACAGCACACTGTGAAGACCAAGGTGGAGTATAGACATAACACAATTTGCACTTAATAAAAAGGCATGTTTGATTTCCCAGGATCCACATAAGCCAGATGCACAAGGTGGTGCATATGTCTGGAGTTCGTTTGCAGTGGCTGGAAGCCCTGGTGTGCCATTCTCTCTCTCTTTCACTTGCTCTCTCAAATAAATAAAAATAGGGGCTGGAGAGATGGCTTAGCAGTTAAGGCACATGCCTGCAAAGCCTAAGGACCCCTGCTCGATTCTCCAGGTCCCACGTAAGCCAGATACACATGGTGGCGCATGCGTTTGGAGTTCATTTGCAGTAGCTAGAGGCCCTGGCATGGCCATTCTCACTGTCTTTAATAAATAAATAAAAATAAAATCTAAAAAAAATTTTAAAAAAAAAGAAATAAAAATAAAAAATTAGGGCTGGAGAGATAGCTTAGTGGTTAAGGCACATGTCTGCAAAGCCTAAGGACCCCAGTTCAATTCTCCAGATCCCACGTAAGCCAGATGCACAAGACGGCACATGAATCTGGAGTTAGTTTGCAGTGGCTAGAGGACCTGGCATGCCCATTCTTACTCTCCCTCTCTCTCCCTCTCTCTGTCTCTAATAAATAAATAAAATAAAACCTTTGGGGAAAAAAAAAAGCCGGGCATGGTGACACACGCCTTTAATCCCAGCACTCGGGAGGCAGAGGTAGGAGGATCACCATAAGTTTGAGGCCACCCTGAGACTACATAGTGAATTCCTGCTCAGGCTGAGCTAGAGTGAGACTCTACCTCGAAAAACAAAAATAAATAAGTAAATAAAATTTTTTTAAAAATTAAACATTAAAAAAAAGGCATGTTAGGAATACGTATCTGTAGAAACAGAAGGGGTGCAGGGGTCTCCAGGGAGGCAGACGGGACCTGAGGACAAGGCTTTCCCTTCACAGCTTCACAATTTTGAGTCAAAACCAAACTGATTTTTGAATGCAAAATGCTATGATCTTATTTTTGCTACTATGTGTCTCCAAGAGCATATGATCTTACAGAGAGAGGGTTGGAAGCCGGGCGTGATGGGCGCACACCTTTAATCCCAGCACTCGTGAGGAAGAGGTAGTAGGATCGCTGTGAGTTCGATGCCACCCTGAGACTACATAGTGAATTCCAGGTCAGCCTGGGCTACAGTGAGACCCTACCTCTAAAAGAAAAAAAAAGAAAGGGTTGGAGAGATGGCTCATTCCCTCTCTCTCTGCTTGAAAATAAATAAAAATAATTTTTTTTTTAAAGGGAAAGAAGGTCCAGCCATGATAGCACATGCCTTTAATCCCAGAACTCTGGAGGCAGAGGTAGGAGGATCATTGTGAGTTCAAGGCCACTCTGAGACTACAGAGTGAATTCCAGGTCAGCCTGGGCTGGTGGGAGACCCTACCTCTAAAAACCAAAAGAAAAGCCAGAAGAAAACACAATTGTGAATAACAGGTTACTTCTGGAGAACAAGGGGAGGCGAAGAAAGGAGAGCTGCGTGTTTATTTTATACAGTACATAGTTTCCAAGGTGGTGGTATGGCTGCTGCATTTTGTGCATTACAACTTCACTTCAACGTGAATCCCTAAGCTCCCACAGCTGCCTCATGTGACTAAACCCAGCTTTCCTGTCTTAAATGATAGAGCAAGCCAACTATGACTGCAGTCTGTCCCAGCACTCCAGCATTGACTTTCCAGGGACAAAATCTCCATGGGAAAGAACCTATAAGGAATGAAATGGTGAGCACAATGGCAACTAAGCCACAACACAGGACAGACTAATACAAGAATGAGTTGGAGTCTTACATGATCAGTACGGAAATGGAATTAAAAGACATATGTTAGGTAGGAATGCAAAAATTGTCAAGAAAAATGGCAGCCAGATTTCTTAGCAGAATGCAGTAAATTCTTTTTTGTTGTTGTTGTTCAAAAATATTTATTAAAAGGGTCAAGATATAATTTCCTTCTTTCTTAAAGTTCTATGTTAGGTATCCATTCAGTAAATTCTTATCTCAGGATATTTTCTTTGCTCAGGAAAATTCCCAAGTAACCAGAAGGTCAGAAGAGATAAAGAACAAAGAGGAATGTCTGAGCTTCTGGGGAAAACAACAGGGGGACTGGACACAGGAAGGTGAAGTGAGGGAGTCTAGCAAGAGAGAATACTAGACAAGACTGTACTATGCAGCAGCAGCGCCCAGGTCAATGGGGAATTAACTCTAGGAGGCACGATGCACTAGACACTGGTGCCTCCATTTGAAGCTATCTGCTCTGAAGGAATGTACCTTCTCTGCTGCTTCTCAAAGAATGTCACACAGCACCACTCTGATGAGGCTGTGCGTGCAGGGGACAAATAGGGTGGAGGATCCCCCAAGCCCATAGTCATCAATAGCTCTCTCCAGGCCGGGTGTGGTGGCACATGCCTTTAATGCCAGCACTCTGGAGGCAGAAGTAGGAGGATTGCTGTGAGTTCAAGGCCACCCTGAGACTACATAGTGAATTCCAGGTCAGCCTGAACTAGAGTGAGACCCTACCTTGAAAAAAAAAGCTCTCTCCCAATCCCTCAATTTAAGGGCCGTTTTTATTCTCCTGCAGAATATATAGGAAGAAACAGAAGACATATGAAGAAAAAAAAGCCAGGTGGAAACCTATAAATGTTATTTGAATGATGGTGGGGAAAACTACAGACATAGCAGAGAGAAAAGCTATGTAGGGTACACCTAGAAACAGGATCAAGTGAAAAACCCAATGAACGACTAGGAAAAAGAGAGAGAGAGAGAGAGAAAGAGAGAGGAAGGAAGGAAGGAAGGAAGGAAGGAAGGAAGGAAGGAAGGAAGGAAGGAAGGAAAAGAAAGAAAGAAAAGCTCTGATAATCCGTTAATAAAATATTAGGACTGGGGGCTGGAGAGATGGCTTAGTGGTTAAGGCGCCTGCCTCCTAATAAGCCTAAGAACACTGGTTCCAATCTCCAGTGGTTCCAATCTCCAGGTCCCACGTTTAGCCAGATGCAAAGTGACGCAGGGCGCAATGCCGCACTTGACCACAAGGGGGCGCACGCATCTGGATTTCGTTCACAGCAGCTGAGACACTGCTGGCGCGCCCATCTCTGTCTTCCTCTCCCTCTCTGTGTCTCTCCAAAAAAATAATAAAAAATAATTTAAAAAAAGATATTAGGACTGGGGTAGAATTGGATTTCTCATAGTACAAGGATAGAGGGAGAGGAGAGCCCATCTGTTTGGGGCTGCTATCAACATGCCCTCCATAACTTCCATTTCTCTCACTTTCCACATTCAACCTACTAGCAAGCCTTATCAGTTACAACTTCAAAATGCATTTAGAACCCCACCATTTCTCACCAGCTCCACAGCACCCTCCCACATACAAGGCACACTCAGCTCTTTCCTGCCCAACAACTCAACCTGCTCACCTGCCCAGTCAAAATCTCACCTCTGCCCTCCACCACAGAAAAGTGCCAGATTTGTGCCTACTGTCTGTGTTGCTGACTAAAATACAAATGTCATGAAGGCAGGGTTTAGTTTGGTTTATCACTGTATATTCAGGCACTAAGACAGTGCTAAGGTAGGTCTATCTAGAACCACATACGTGTTAAATAACTAAATAAGGAGTTATGAGGCGGTGAGCAATATACCTCTAGGAGATGAATACAGGAACTACTTAACTCAGTGTTAGTTTGGTTCTGGGCTTTCAATGGCTAACAGAGCTGACTCTGTGCCAACCATGAAAACAGATGTCAGTAATTCTTTTTTTCCAGATAGAGCCTGCATTTTGGAAAGTTCTTGAACCTTATTCTCAAAGTTTCCCACTTTGTGGGAAAGATGTGACCTCTAAAGATGACTTGAAATATTTTAAAATATTAAATAAAAAAAAATCAAGCGATAGGCTGGGCGTGATGGCACACTCCTTTAACTCCAGCACTTGGGAGGCAGAGGTAGGAGAATCACCGTGAATTTGAGGCCACCCTGAGACTACATAGTGAATTCCAGGTCAGCCTGAGGTAGAGTGAGACCCTACCTCGAAAAACCAAAAAAGAAAAACAACAACAAAAAATGAATCAGAACAAGAAAAGATAAAAACTCATTTTTTCCAAAGCTCTTTGTACTATGCTATTATTCCCCCCACCAGGATGGACTGTATTTCAAACTGTGAGCAAACATAAATCCTTCCTTAAGTTGCTTCTGTCAAGTATACAGTCAGAGCAGTGACAATAGAGTAACACAAATGGTCTCTAGCTCAATTCCTAAGAGCTCATATTTCCCTTGTGTGATGGTTAACCTTGTCAATTTGACAGGAGTAACAATCACCCTGAAAAAAAAAATCTCTGGGCATGTCTGTGAGGGATTTTCTAGATGGAGCTGAGGTGGAAAGACCCATGCTAAATATGGGTGGTGACAAAAAGGAGAAAGCTACCTGAGCACCAGATTTCATAACTCTGCTTCCTGACCGTGGACACAATGTGACCAGGTGCTTTATACTCCTGCCACCAGACCTTCCCTGTCATGATGGACTATATCCCTTCAAACTGTAAGTCAAAACAACTCCTTCAAGCCAAGCGTGGGGGCGCACGCCTTTAATCCCAGCATTCGGGAAGTAGAGGTAGGAGAATCGCCTGTGAGTTCAAGGCCAGTCTGACTCTACATAGTAAATTATAATTCAGCCTGGACTAGAGTGAGATCCTACCTTGAAAAACAAAAACAGAAACCCTTCCTCCTTTGTTTGACACAGCAACAAGTAGCTCACACATCCTGAAACCTCACGAGCAGTCTTTACTATCCACACGCCCACCAGAACACCCATTATGCTCCGCTTGCAGCATTCCAGGCTTCCCTAGCTCAAACTCTTCCACATTACCCCATAAACCAGTTCCAAAGGCCTAAGAATGCCATGATCAAGTTTATCACCCATTCTTTCCTTGCTGTCCTCCTCCTTCCTCCCTTTTGGGATGGGAAAACTCAGTTCCACTGTACAGTAGAAGTTTGTAACTTTTTAAAAATATATGCCATTGTAAACAAACTCCAGATGTATGTGTCACTGTGCATCTGGCTTTACGTGGGTACTGAGGAATTGAAACAGTTGTTAAGACTGCTATCTCTCCAGCCCCAGAAATTTGTAACTTTTCATTTTATTTTGCAGGAGTTCACAGCTGAGATACTGAAAGATTTGACTTTTGAACAGTATAGGATTCTTAAGAATACGGAGAATTTAAAAGTTGAACTGAAAGCATTTGCACTGTGCAGTGCCATGAGCCCATGGGGGTCAGGGGTAGAATGTTATGGTTTGGATGTAAAATATCCCCAGTTGGTTCCACTTGGTCTCCAGCTGGTGGTGGTATTTGGGAAGGCTGTGGAACCTTTGGCAAATGAGGCCTAGCTGGGGAACATAGGCCCTACTTCCAGCCAGTACTCTGAGCTTCCTGGTCAAAGTGAACAAGGGACAAACTTCTACTAAACCATCATGATGGGCTATATTTCTTCAAACTATGGCCAAAATAAATCCTCTCTACCTTTAAAAACACTATTTCCAAGCCGGGTCTTAAAATGCATGCTGTATCATTTCACTATCAGCACCACCAGGAGAGAATGAATCTTAACAGAAGCTTTGCCAGGCGTCCCCTGTGGGTCCCTGTGGCCTTCTTCCTCAGTGCCACTAAGGAGACTTTCTACCCCAGCACAGGGTTCCTTAACTGTAAACTCACTCTAATCAGAGAAGAGAATATGATACACCACCAACTGTTCCTTATTTAACCCTTAACTTAGACTGCATCTTGGGATTTAACTATCTTTATTTTCTGATTAAAATACATATATAAAAAAGAGGGAAAGGATAAGGGGAAAAAAGAAATTATACTGTGCTGACACAAAGACCTGAAATTCTAGTCAAAGTTAAGACCAGTATTAAAGGGTCAATTGCTATTTAAAGGAAGTAACTACAAGAAGTCTGATTGAGGCCTAGAAGGGTTGAGTCTCATTAGCCTCAAAAAATGTATGGGAACAATTTTCAGCAAAATTGACATCCATAGTTGTCAGGTGTGTTGTCAGGCCGAGTGGGTAAGTCTGGAGAGATGGGTTCTCTCCACACCAGGTATGATGGAGAGCAGAGTCCATTGCCAAGCAGCATGTGTAGCTCACAGCTGGGTAGCTGGCTTTAACACTGGAATCGAGTAGAGAAATTAGGAGACACTGGCACAGTCAGAGGTTGATCACTTGACTTCACCTCCACTGCCTGGTATTTGCGGATTGGATTTGCCTTATGTACCTGCAAAGTAAGGAAGACAAAATTACCATGGAGATGGATGTTACAGAACAATGCCTATAAGACAAAAATGAAGGCTGGAGGGATGGCTTAGCAGTTAAGGTGCTTGCCTGCAACGCCTAAGGACCCAGATTCTAGTCTTCAGTACCCACGTAAGCCAGATGCACAAGGTGGTTCATGCACCTGGAGTTGGTTTGCAGTGGCCCTGGTGTGCCTAGTTTCTCTCTCTCTCTCTCTCTCTCTCTCTCTCTCAAAGGAATAAATATTAAAAAGGAAAAAAGAAAAGAAAAGAAAAAATGGTTAGACGGGCTTATAGATGCTGGGCACAAATTTAAAGGAGCAGGAGTCAGAGTAAAATGGAGACTTAGAGACTGGAGAAATAGCTTAGTGGTTAAGGCATTTACCTGCAAAGCCAAAGGACCCCAGTTCAATTCTCCAGGACCCACAAAAGCCAGATGCACAAGGGGGTGCATGCATCTGGAGTTCTTCTGCAGTGGCTGGAGGCCCTGGTCACCCATTCTCTGTTTCTCTCTCAAATAAACAAATAAATAAATAATAAAAACTATCTTTAAAAAAAAAAAGGAGAATTATGGGGCTGAACAGAAGGCTCAGCAGTTAAGGCACTTGCCTGCAAAGCCTAATGACTTGAGTTCAATGCCCCAGTACTCACAGAAAGCCATGCACAAGGTGGCACATGCATCTGGAATTCATGTGCAGCAGCTGGAGGCCCTGGTGCATCCATATTCTCTATCATTCTTTCTCCCACTTATTGCAAATAAAGTAATATATTGTTTTTTTTAAAAAAGAGAGAGAGAGAGGAGGAGGACTGGAGAGATGGCTTAGCTAAGTCACTTGCCTGCAAAACCTAAGGACCCAGGTTCAACTCCCCAGAAACCACATAAGCCAGACACACAAGGGACACATGCACACAAGGTTACACATGCAAACAAGATGACACACACATCTGGAGTTCAAATGCAGTGCCTAGAGGCCCTGGCATGCTACTTCTCTCTCCCTCATTTAAAAAAAAAAAGGAGAAGTATGGTACCCACACAGGTTTCCACTGGTACCTGTTGGATCCCTCACTAAAAAGGTCAAACCTATCCCCAAAGTGGTTTCCTAGGGAGTAATAAGGCCATGCTCAGCTATAGCAAAGAATTAAGAATGTGCTTGAAAGCCGGGCGTGGTGGCACACGCCTTTAATCCCAGCACTCAGGAGGCAGAGGTAGGAGGATTGCTGTGAGTTCAAGGCCAACCTGAGACCACATAGTGAATTCCAGGTCAGCCTGGGCTAGAGTGAGACCCTACCTCAAAAAAAAAAAAAAAAAAAGAATGTGCTTGAGTGAAAAGTTTATTTGAGTGAATATTCACCAAAAACATGGACCAAAACAAAAATAATCAGGAAAAGTTGCTAGAGAAGAAGGATTCCATCCATCCTTGGGAACAGTGTAAGATCAATCCTGAACCAAGTCAATTTATGATGAGCAGCATTGATAACTGTGATTTAAAACGCTACACTGGCCTCCACTGAGAAGTGTTGGAGAAAAACCAAAGTTGGAAGTGGCTTTGTAAATGTATCCATAGGGGAGAGGATATTGCTTTCTCATTCAATTAGGAAGTGGTCATCTGGATGTTGTCAAGAGGCTAGTCATGGGTTGGAGAGATGCCTTAGTGGTTAAGGTGCTTGCAAGCCTGTTTGCAGTGGCCAGAGGCTCTAGCATGCTGATTCTCTCTCTCTGCCTCTCTCTCTCTCTCAAATAAATAGTTTTTTTTTTAAAGAGACTAATTTCTAAATCACCCTGGGCTAGTCAGGGCACATGCTGCCCAGTTAGTTACCAGTTCTTTCCGTAGCTTGGCCAGCTCCTCCTTCTCCTGTTCTTCTTCCCGTCGCCTGACCTCCTCTAGATGCTGGATCTTCCAGGCTTCCATTTCAGCCATCCTCCTTTCTAGCTCTTGGCGCTCCTTGGCTCTCTTCTCAGTGGCAAGCTGAAAAGGTTCCTGAACTAGAGAACCAGAAAGGCCCTCTGAGTGCAGAAACAGAGAGAACATTGGTGCACAGGCAGTGCTTGTGTAAACCTAGCCCCCAGGACTGGACCAACTAGAAGTGGCAGAGACATGAAAGACAATCAAAGGCTGCTCTGAGGAAGAAATGTGGAGTGAAGCTATGCAGTCTGTCTTAGAGTTGGAAAGATCTCTGGAAATCATCAGGTGTAAATATAAGAAAAGCAAGACACAGAGGCAAGGAGTTTGTTCAAAACTGCATAATTGGCTTCCTTTTTTATGGGTATATGTGGTGCACATGTGTGTGATCAGAGGTTGATATCAACTATCTTCTTCAATTCCTGTCTTTTGAGACAAGGTCTCTCAATAAACCCAGAGCTCACTGATTTGGCTAGACTAGCTAGCAAGAAAGTCCTAGGGATCCTCCTGACTGCCTCCCCAGGGCTGGGATTACAGGCGCACACCACCAGGCCTGGCATGTTATGTAGGTACTGGGGATCCAAACTCAGGTCCTCATGCTTTCAAGGAAAGAATTTTATCTACCCAGTCATCTCCCCAGCCTCTCTCTCCTCTTTCTTCTACTTAGTGATTTTAAGACAGAGGTAGAAGAATCCCAAATTCCCATCACAGTGCCCAATGCTTATGAAGTCACATCTTTTGTATCTAAGGTTTGCTTCAGGGTAAACTCCAGAAAGACATCCTGATTCTCCCTTTCTCATATACGCGCTGGCCTCAGAGTGAGGAAAGCCTGTGACTGTCACTGAAATGCCAGCTGCTTCTGATATGGCTTCTTATAACAGTCTGGCCACAACATATCCTGCAACTCAAGTGAAGCTACTGTGTCAACAAAGGAAAAGACTGGGTCTAAGAAAAGCTACCATGTTCTGAAGTCAAACACTTCTACTGGACATAGCACTGTCCTTACACAAATGAGTCCCAGTATCCCTCTGGGAAATCTGGCATTCTGCCCAACCAACCCAGTAGTACACAGAATACTACCGGCAACTGGTCTTTTCTCTTTCTTGGGAACGAAGGGCTCCTGGAAGATGACGGTGTTTGGACGAGCCTTGAAGCAAGTTGCTTCTTTCTGCTGCTTTAGTTCTTCCTGCAGCTATTAAAAAGAAAGCCTGTCAGATAGACAAGTTTACACTTTTCATGACTACTGCAGCAGTAACTCCAGTTCTAATGTTTCTGAACTGCTTCAGCAGTAAAGATAGCACATGGCTGAACATAAACACCAGCTCGTGCACCCCAATACATGAACGGATATAAGCATAAAGTACCTTCAGGAGATTTTTAAGCCCCCCCCCCTTTTTGGTTTCTTGAGGTAGGGTCTCTCTCTAGCCTAGGCTGACCTGGAATTCACTCTGTAGTCCCAGGCTGGCCTCGAACTCACACAATCCTCCTAAATGTCACCATGCCCAGCTAGGCCCCTCTTAACAGCACAAAAATGAATACCTAGGCGTTATATGGCTCTGGTCATGATTCATTAAGGAACAGGCAACATCACCTGTAAAGTATTCTGCATTCCACCTCAAAACAAACACTATGTAGGATTTAATCAAGCCTCTGAACCTAACTACTCCTTTATAAGAAATAAAGGATGGGGCTGGGGAGATGGCTTAGTGGTTAAGAAATAAAGCACATGAGCTGGGCCTGGTGGCACATGCCTTTAATCCCAGCACTTGGGAGGCAAAGGAGGATCACCATGAGTTCAAGGTTACCCTGAGACTAAATAGTGAATTACAGGTCAGCTTGAACTAGAGTGAAACCTACCTTGAAAAAACAAAAAACAAACAAAAAAAGGACATAGAGAAACATATGAAACACAATGGGAATAAAATCAAAAAAATCTAGGGGCTGGAGAAATGGCTTAGCAGTTAAGTGCTTGCCTGTGAAGCCTAAGGACGCCAGTTTGAGGCTCGATTACCCAGGACACCCACAAGCCAGATGCACAAGGTGGAGCATGCATCTGGAGTTTGTCTGCAGTGGCTAGAGGCTCTGGCGCGCCCATTCTCTCTGTATCTATTTACCTCTTTATCTCTGTCTGTCACTCAAAAAAAAAGGCTTGGTTGTGGAAAATCTATACAATCCATTTTTATTCAACAAATCAAGAACAAAGACAGAGAGCTATCAACTGAAAAAAACTTCCATTTATGGGCCTTCTTTGGAGCTTTACCTTCTTTTTCCCCTTTAGTTTTTTTTAGATAGGGTCTTGCTATGTAGTCCTTGATGACCTGGTACTTACTCTGTAGCCCTGTATGACTTCACAATTACAGCAATACAACTGTCTCGGCCTCATAAGTGCTAGAATTACAGGTGTGTATCACCACACCTGTTTCTTTTGTTTGGACCCTGATTTGACAATTCAGCTATTTAAAACAGTTATGAGAGCCAGAAATAGTGGCACATCCTTTAATTTCAGCACTCAGAAGGCTGAGATAGAAGATTGTTGTGAGTTTGAGGCCAGCCTGAGACAAATTCCAGGTCAGCCTGAGCTAGAGCAAGACCTTACCTAGGGGAAAAAAAGAGTTATGAAGGCTGGAAAGAGGGGTCAATAGTAAAAGGTACTTGCTTTAAGACAAGCAGCCCTAGTTAAATTTCCGTAATTCTCACTTAAAGCAATGCAAATGCCCATGATCCCTGTGCCTACAACAATGGGAGGTGAAGCCAAAACTGGAAGTTCGAGGGTTTGACTCTTGCAGAAGCAAGAAAGTCTGAGATAAGGAACAAAGACACCTTGATATTTGTCCTTTTGACTTCCACACACATGAGGTGGGGCATGCATGTGCCCATATATACACACTTATACATATAAACATAAACACATACATTCAAAAATAAATTAATTAAAAGTCATAATTTGGAGCCAGGCATAGTGGCACGTGCCTTTAATCCCAACACCCAGGAAACAGAGGTAGGAGGATCACCATGAATTCAAGGCCACCCTGAGATTACAGAGTGAATTCCAGGTCAGCCTGGACTAGAGTGAAACCCTTCCTAAAATATATATATATATATATATATATATAAATAATAAAATAAGTAATAATAATGAAAAAGTCCTAATTTGGGCTGGAGAGATGGCACAGCAGTTAAGGCACTTGCCTATGAAGCCTAGGGACCCAGGTTTGGTTCCCCAGTACCTACATAAGCCAGATGCACAAGGTGGCTCATGCATCTGGAGTTTGTAGCGGCTGAAGGCCATGGTGTGCCCATTCTCCCATTCTCTCTCTCTCAAATACATAAAAATGAAAGTCATAATTTATAGACTTGTAGAAATTTGTAGATATTTGCATGTTGACTACTGTCTCTATTATGGGGTTGCTGTACTATTGTGGGGTTATTTGTGTATCTTTTTCTTTCTTTTTTATTTGGTTTTTCAAGGTAGGGTTTTATTCTAGTCCAAGCTAACCTGGAATTCACTATGTATTCTCACAGAGATCCTCCTACCTCTGCCTCTCAAGTGCTGGGATTAAAGGCGTGTGCCACCACGCCCAGCTTTGGGTAATTTTTTTTTTTTTTGAGAGAGAAAGCAAGAGCAACACACAGAGAGAGAATTGGAGTGCCAGGGCCTCTACTCACTGCAACTGAACTCCAGACGCATGCACCATCTTGTGCAACCTTGCAAGGTCTGTTACCTTGTGCGTCTGGCTTACATGGGACCTAGAGAGCCAAATATGGATTCTTAGGCTTTGCAGGCCAAGCACCTTAAACACTAAGCCATCTCTTTAGCCCTATTATTGTGGCTTTAAAAAAATTCTTTAAGTCAGGCGTGATGGTGCACGCCTTTAATCCCAGCACTCAGGAGGCAGAGGTAGGAGGATCGCTGAGAGTTCAAGGCCACCCTGAGACTACATAGTTAATTCCAGGTCAGCCTGGACCAGAGTGAGACCCTACCTTGCAAAACCAAAAAAACAGGAAAAAAAAAAATCTTTATATTTTTGCTGGGTGTGATGGTACATGCCTTTAATCCCAGCACTAGGGAGGCAGAGGTAGGAGAATTGCCGTGAGTTCAAGGCTACCCTGAAAATACAGGGTGAATTCCAGGTCAGCCTGGGCTAGAGTGACACCCTACCTTTAAAAACCAAAAACAACAACATCAAAGAAAACCAAAACTATTTTTTATATAGATGCTAGAGTATGAAAAGAATCTACCTAGTATTCATTATAAAAATCTTGTTCAAATAAGTGTTCTAGGGTAGGGATACATACATGGAAGTATAAATAAAATAAAACTGTCCATGTTCTTTTCTTTTACTTCTTTTTTTTTTCTTTTTTTTTTTTTTTTTTTTTTTTTTTTGGTTGTTCGAGGTAAGGTTTCACTCTGGTCCAGGCTGACCTGGAATTAACCATGTAGTCTCAGGGTGGCCTCGAACTCTCGGCGATCCTCCTACCTCTGCCTCCCGAACACTGCCCATGTTCTGATCATTATAGAACAAGGTGTTAGGTTCACAGAACCTAGTCACTTTACTTTGTGTTTCAAAGAGTTACCATGTGGCTGGAGAGATGGTTTAGAGGTTAAGGCACCTGCCTGCGAAGCCAAAGAACACATATTCAAATCTCCAGGTCCCACATAGCCAGACACACAGTGATGCAGTTGTGCAATATCATACATGTACACAAGGGGGCACACACATCTGGAGTTTATTCACAGTGGCTGAAAGGCCCTGGTGCACCCATTATCTCTCTCTCTCTCTCTCAATCTTTCAAAAACAAAAATAAAAGAAAGCTGGGCATGGTGGCACACGCCTTTAATCCCAGCACTCTGGAGGCAGCGGCAGGAGTATCACCAGGAGTTCAAGGCCAACCTGAGACTACATAGTGAATTCCAGTCAGCCTGGGCTAGAGTGAGACCCTACCTTCCGGGGGTCAGGTGGGGTTGGGAATGAGCTGGAGGGATGGCTTAGTGGTTAAGATGTTTGCCTGCAAAGCCAAAGGACCCAGGTTCAATTCCCCTGGACCCATGTAAGTTAGATACACAAGGGGGCGCATGCATCTAGAGTTTGTTTGCAATGGCTGGAGGCCCTGGCTTACCTATTCTTTCTCCCTCCCTCCCTCTCTCTCTCAAATAAATAAACAAAAGTTTTTAAAAAAAACTGACAAAGTGCTGAGAATATGGTTCAGTTGGTAGAATGCTTGCCTAGTATGTGGGAAACCCTGAGTTGGATCACCACCATACCATAAGTGAACCCAGTGGCTGTAATTCCATCACAGAGAAGATAGAGGCAGGAGAATCAAGGTCTTACTGGACTACACAGGAAATCTAAGGCCAGCCTAGGCTACATGAGGCCCTGCCTTAAAGAACAAAGAACACACACACAAATACGTGGGATAAGCCATGTATAACCTATAAAACCTAAAACTAGCTGGATGTGGTGGCACATGCATTTAATCCCAGCACTAGGGAGGCAGAGGTAGGAGGATCGCAGTGAGTTCAAGGCCAGCCTGACACTACATAGTGAATTCCAGGTCAGCCTGGGCTAGAGCCAGAGCCTACCTCCAAAAGCAAAGCAAAACAAAACAAAACAAAAGAACAAAACAGAAACCAAAATGCTTATTATTTGACCCTTTACAGAAAAAAATGATCTGGCCCAATTTAGATAAAGCACACTGAAATGATCAAGTCTGTTACCCCAGATGAAGCCAATACAGTGGTGTGCCCATCTGAGAGACCAACTGACTGACAAAATGACCAGCCAACAAGCCAACATTCTGGTTGCTCTCCATTTCCTACCTGGTGTTTCCACATCTCTGCCTTCTGAGCACCTCTTTTGTCTGTCTCCAAGCAAAAAGGCTCAGCCTGGGTCACATTCTTCACCTTTTTCTCTGGCAGGTTAATGGTGTCAAAATGAGGTAAGGGAAGAGCCTTAAACTTGGGTACCTAATGAAAAAGAAATCATGAGATTTAACATAAAGAGCATGGCAGAAGACAACAGGAAGTGGCTTCTGTAAAGAACCTTTTCCAGGCATGGTGGGAAACACCAATAATACCAGTGTTTGGGATGCCTACAAAGGAGGACAGCAATTTTGAGGCCAGCCTGAACAATGTATGTATGTATGTATGTATGTATGTATGTATGTATGTATGTATGTATATATGTATGTATATGCGTGCATGCGTATATAATGCATGTGTGTGTGTATATATATATTTTTTTTCTTATATTTATACATATTTGAGATCCTGTCTCAAAAACAAAAACAGTCCATTTGGCAAAAAACAGTATTTGCTACAGAATATGTGTAGGAATCTTTAAAACAAGATGGGCAGCCAGTTCTTAAATAAGCATGGACTAACAGAACTCAAAGAGAAACCTAGGTTTTCCTCCGTGTGACTTCCAATAACTGGCAGTGTGATTAGGGACAAGTCAGTTAGTCTTCTTGTGCCAGATGGATTGTATTGTTTGCTCTCTTACTATATTTCATAGGGGTCTTGGATCAATGGGAAATAGTGGTGTTATAGTAATAATCTCTAAATAAGAGGCTCTCTCGGTCAGGCATGGTAGCATTCACCTGTAACCTCAGTACTTGGAAGGCAGAAGCAGGAGGACAGTTTGAGGCTAGCCTGATCTACATAGGGAGTTCCAGATCAGCTGGGGTTACATAGAAAGATCTTGTCTCAAAACAACAACAAAAAAGGTTTCCTTTGAGAAATAGTATTTTATTACTTGCAGAATTGGGAACACCTACCTCCCCTTTCTGCATTTCTTTTATTTTCTTCTCCTTCTGTAACTGGCGTTCTTTATCCCGAGAATCAAAGGAGAAAGGGCATATTTCCACGTTTCTTGCCTCTGGGATTTGGGGTTTATAAGGCACCCCATAATGTGGCACAGGTTGAGCTTTTATGACTACTGGTTCATCTTCTTCCTAAGAGAGAAGTTGTAATTTAGAAACAAGACTCCCCATCTCGTCCTTCTCCTCGGAATGTGCAGTCAGAAAGTACTGTGTAAGTCACTCAAACTTAGGCATTTTAGGTTCCTTTTCTATGCAAAAGTCAGCTACCTTATCACAGGGGTCAACGCAATATGAATGCATTTGGTAAAGGATTAATGCAATTACTCTTAGAAGAACGGGTATTTACAGAAACGCTGGAAAAACTAAGTGAGATAAGACTTTATGAATAAAATCAAGACAACTTAGCCTCTTCTTTGATTTAGCCTCCAGACTCTACTACATGTGACTGGAATTAATAGCTGCCAAACCCAGAATAGGACCAAGTAAGTTGTTTTGGTTCAAACTAGTAACATAAGATTACCATGTATTTTAGTTTCAAACAAGCCTATAAAAAGGTTTACACTAGAGATCTGCTATAAAATTACCTTAACTCTAGATATTTATAGACAAATAGGAGATGTAGTAAGAAGCATGTGATCAGAGCAGGAGAGATGGCTCAGCGGTTAAAGGTGCTTGCTTACAAAGCTTGCCAGCCCATGTTCAATTCCCCAGTACACAAGTAAAGCCAGATGCACAAAGTGGCACATGCATCTGCAGTTCCTTTGCAGTGGCAAGAGGCCCTGGCACGCCCATTCTCTCTCTGCTCACAAATAAAAATATTTCTTTATAAAGCTAGCATGATCAATGACAGTTTCAGTAATGAAAATCCCATGAACCACCCACCATCACCTTTGTGGCCCTTGGGTAATTATGAAAATAGACAATGCAATGTAACTACATAGTACAAAAGTCCCTCACAGTGATAGTATCTACGGTGAACTAAAATGCAAGGCTTGGCAGCTATTATCCATGTTATAAGGAAAAGTTTATTTCAATGGTACAGAAACAGACAAACCTCTAATGCTTAACTTTTCCATAAATTATAACCAGTTATCACTGAGAGTCACACCTAGGGCTGGAGAGATGGCTTAGTGGTTAAGGTGCTTGCCTGCAAAGCCAAAGGAACCAGGTTCGATTCCCCAGTACCCAGGTAAGCCTGATGCACAAGGTAGCACATACATCTGGAGTTCGTCTGCAGCAGCTGAAGGCCCTGGTGTGCCAATTCTCTATCTGCCTCTTCCTCTCTCTCTCAAATAAATGTTTTTTGTTTTGTTTTGTTTTTAAATACACCTTACCAATTCCTGCTCTCAGAGGAGAAAAATGATCAGATATCTGTATTATTCTTAGGCAACTACAGACAAGAGCTCATTGCATCTGATCCCTATTAAGTTTGAAAATATTATAGAGTGAGGGCTGGAGAGATGGCTCAGCATTAAAGGCACTTACTTGTAAATCCTGATGGCCTGGGTTTGACTCACCAGTACACACATAAGCCAGATGCACAATGTGGTGTATGCATCTGGAGTTCCTTTGAAATGTCCAGAAGCCCTGGCACACCCATACTAACTCTCTGCCTTTCTCTCTCTCTCTCTAATAAATAAAAATATTTTAAAAGTTTAAAAAAGAAAGACTATTACAGAGTTAGATTGATAATTCAGGAAGAAAACAAAATGCCTGCCTCCCAGACAATCACCTCTTCTTCTCTGGTGGGCATTCGGATTCTGTTCTTCAGTGCAAAAGCTGGTGATTTGGGGACAGTGATTGGAAGTACCTTCTTTTCAGGAACACCCTGAAAGGAAACAGTATAAAACTCAACTAAACATCCCAGAACAACTTCCATTATACTGAAATCCTGTCTTAAAGAAAACTTCAAGACAACAGATCTCTGTACTCCCGGGATCTATAGAACAGACTCTTCTCATGCATACAGAGTCTCTTATACAAAATGATGCTATATTTGCATATAATCCATACACCTCTTCCCATATACTTTAAGTTGTCTCAGAATACCTAATACAATATAAATGGTATGAATATAGCTATTATACTATATTGTTTAAGGAATAGTGACCAAGGAAAAAGTATGTGCATAGTCAATACAAATGTAATTTTTTCCCCCAAATATTTTTCATACAGGCTTAGATGAATCCACAAATGCAGAACTCTCAAATAAGGAGAGCTGGGCTGGAGAAACGGCTTAGTGGTTAAGTCACTTGCCTGCAAAGCCAAAGGACCTAGGTTTGATTCCCCCAGGACCCACGTAAGCCAGATGCACAAGGTGGCACATGCATCTGAAGTTTGTTTCAGTGGCTGAAGGCCCTGGTGTGCCCATTCTCTCTCTTTTTAAAATACTTAAAATAAATAAATAAAAATTTTAAAAATAAGGAGAACTTACTATACATATAAACCTCATCATAAGGCAGGGAGGATGGCCCATTCCACAGGAGAGAACTAGTGCCCAGTACTGAAAACCTAATCAAAAGCTTATGTCGGGCTGGAGAAATGGCTTAGCGGCTAAGCCTAAGAACGCTGGTTCCAATGTCCAGCGGTTCCAATCTCCAGGTCCCACGTTTAGCCAGATGCAGTGATGCAAGGGTGCAATGCCGCACTTGCCCACAAGGGGGCGCACGCATCTGGATTTCGTTCACAGCAGCTGAGAGACTGCTGGTGCGCCCATCTCTGTCTCCCTCTCCCTCTCTGTCTCTCTCTCTCTGTCTCTCTCTCCAAAAATAAATAAAAAATAAAAATTAAATTAAAAATATATTTAAAAAGCTTATGTCTGGGGAGGTCATAAGCCCTAAGTGAGAAAGTACTACTATTGTCTTGCTAAATGGATACATTATACCCATGAAACTGCCCTCTAAGCACTTGTTTGTACTTATATATCAATACTACTCTCACATTGGTTAGAGAAGCTTCTCTTTTCAGATGGCAGTGACCACTGGGGTGACTCAAAACTGGCTAAAGTGCTGAGAAGTTAAAGGCACTTGCTGTCAAGCCCGCTAACCCGAGTCTGATTTTCCTTAGAGTACACATAAAACTAAATGCAAAGTAGTGCATGCATCTGTATCTAAACCACCTACAGTAACAAGGGGGCAGTGCAAGGAGAATTTGGAAGATGGCAAACAACTGTCAAGAGAGACCCTATCCCAAAAGATGCAAGGTGCTAGGGAGATTGCTCAGTGGTTAAAAAGACACTTGCTTGCCAAGCTTGCAGGCCTGGGTTCAATTCTCCCCCATGTAAAGCCAAACAGGCATTCATTTGCACAAGCAAGGGACCATGGCATGTACACACATGCAAATAAATAAATAAATAAATAAATAAATAAATAAATAAATAAATGACAAAAAAAAAATGGTTTCTTCACTCAGCCACAAGGACACGTGAGTCGAGCTTCCCCCTCATCCAGACTGGCTAGGAGGGAAGGAGAACTATAAAACGATTTTTTGCCGGGCGTGGTGGCTCACGCCTTTAATCCCAGCACTTGGGAGGCAGAGGTAGGAGGATCACCGTGAGTTCGAGGCCACCCTGAGAATACATAGTGAATTCCAGGTCAGCCTGGACTACAGTGAGACCCTACCTCAAAAAACCAAAAAAAAAAAGCCGGGCGTGGTGGCGCACGCCTTTAATCCCAGCACTCGGGAGGCAGAGGTAGGAGGATTGCTGAGAGTTCAAGGCTACCCTGAGACTACATAGTTAATTCCAGGTCAGCCTGGACCAGAGTGAGAACCTACCTCGAAAAACCAAAAAAAAAAAAAAAAAAAAAAAAAAAACAACTATTTTTTGGTATGGGGGTATTTTCTGCTCACCTCTGGCTTTATACTTTGGGGTAACATGTTATCTAGCTCCCAATCTCCCTTAAATAAACCCCACAATATGTGATTTCTCAAAAAATAAGCTTAATAATTGTTTTTTTTTTTTTAATTTTGGGTTTTTTATTTATTTGAGAGCAACAAACAGAGCGACAAAGAGGCAGACAGACAGAGAGAGAAAATGTGTGCACCCAGGCCTCCAGCCAGTGCAAAAGAACTCCAGATGCAAGTACCACATTGTGCATCTGACTTACATGGGTACTGGGGAACTGAGCCTCAAACCGGGATCCTCAGGCTTCACAAGTAAGTGCTCAAGTGCTAAGCCATCTCTCCAGCCCAATAATTCTTAATTTTACAAAATGGTACTGGAGAGATTGCTTAATGGTTAAAGCACTTGCCTGGAAAGTTTAAGGACTTTCAGGTCCAGGTTCAATTGCCCAATAACCCAGATTAACAAGGTGGCGCACGCATCTGGAGTTTGCAGTGGCTGGAGGCCCTGGCACACCCATTCTCTCTTTTTCTCTGCCTCTTCCACTCTCTCTCTCAAATAAATAAATAAATAATTTTTAAAAATAAAAATATTCTCATCAAGTAAGTTTCAATGAATTAATGCTCTTTTAGTGTACTTTAAGCATTTAAAAGATTGAATGGGGGCTGGAGAGATGGCTTAGCGGTTAAGGCACTTGTCTGCAAAGTCTAAAGACCAACGTTCAACTCTCCAGATTTCCTGTAAGCCAGACACACAAAGATGAGACAAGTACAAGGTTGCACATATCCACCAGGTAATACAAACATCTGGAACTCGACTGCAGTGGCTGGAAGACCTGGCATTTCCATTCTATCTGACTGTCTCTCTTCTCTCTCTCTGTGCTTACAAATTAAAAAAAAAAAAAAAAAAAAAAAAAAAAAAAAAAAAAAAACCTGAGGTTGTCTTTTGACCTATACACACATGCATGCTGTGGCATGTGTGTACCCAGACACACACGTGTACATACACAGAAAAAAACTTAGGACAGCTGGGAGTGGTGGTGCACACCTTTAATCCCAGCCCTTGGGAGGCAGAGGTTAGGAGGATTGTGTGAGTTCAAGGCCACACTGAGGCTACATAGTGAATTCCAGGTCAGCCTAGACTAGAGTGAGACCCTACCTCGAAAAAAAAAAAAAAAAAAAAAAAACAACTCAGGACAATGTCAGCATGCAATTACAGTCATTACTATTATCAACATGACTGTACTGTGTGTTGGTGTACTTACTATACCACTTGAGCTCCTACCCTACATCCAACCATCAAAGGTCCAAAGCTGGGACCCAGGAATCTGTTTTTGTAAAAAGGGCCTCAGGGGTTCTGAAAACCACATGGACGTGGCAAACACTGTAGCACACAACACTGATTCAGTCACACCTTCCTCACTTACCAAGTGCTTTGCAGATCTAATTACTGAGAATTCTCAGCAGGCGTAACCTGGTACAGTGCTATTAAGATCTCTCCAACTCTTAATGAACTCTAGTCACCCTTCCCCACTTGCCATTTATCCACAGCTTTTCCAGCGTGCAACAAACAAGAAATTTCTTACTCTCCAAAAATGCGTTTAGGCACAACTGGTGATACAGGAGGATTTTAGGTGGCATGTATACTTTTTTTCTTTCAATAATAACTTAAAAACTTTGTATTTAAAGCTGGGTGTGGTAGCGCACGACTTTAATCCCAGCACTCAGGAGGCAGAGGTAGGAGGATCGCCATGAGTTTGAGGCCACCCTAAGACTACATAGTGAATTCCAGGTCAGCCTGGACCAGAGTGAGACCCTACCTCAAAAAAAACTCCCCCCCCCTCAAAAAAAAACTCCCCCCCCCAAAAAAAAACTTTGTATTTAAAAAGGTATCTTGGAGAACCCTGCATGGTGGTGCACGACCATAATCCCAGTAGTTGGGAGGTGCCAGTAGGAGGAGCAAGAGCTCAAGGCTATTCACAACTACATGGCCAGCCTCACAAATCAAACAAAAGTTATCTTTGGGCTAGAAACATAGCTCAATGGAAGACCACTGGTCTAGCATGTACAAAACCCTGGGTTGACTCCTTAGCACTATAAAAGAAATAAAAGCCAGGCATGGTGGGGAATGCCTTTAATCCCAGCACTTAGGAAGCAAAGGTAGGAGGATCGCCATGAGTTCAAGGCCACCCTGAGAATACCAAGTGAATTCCAGGTCAGCCTGAGCGAGAGCGAGACCCTACCTTGAAAAACAACAACAACAAAAAAGTTTGTTGTAACATGTTGGCCTACAGTACATATGCCTCATAGCAAAACATAGAGGGGAGACACTGTAAATCCAAGAGAATTCTCATGATAAAAAGCTTTCAATTGAAAGCCGGGCGTGGTGGCGCATGCCTTTAATCCCAGCACTCGGGAGGCAGAGGTAGGAGGATCACTGAGAGTTCGAGGCCACCCTGAGACTACATAGTGAATTCCAGGTCAGCCTGAGCCAGAGTGAGACCCTACCTCAAAAACCAAAAAAAAAAAAAAAAAGCTTTCAATTGAAGCCGGGCGTGGTGGCTCACGCCTTTAATCCCAGCACTCGGGAGGCAGAGGTAGGAGGATCACTGAGAGTTCAAGGCCACCCTGAGACTACATAGTTAATTCCAGGTCAGCCTGGACCAGAGTGAGACCCTACCTTGCAAAACCAAAAAAAAAAAAAAAAAGCTTTCAATTGAAAGAGGAAGTAGTGATGGAAATAATGATTATTAAAATCTAGAAGGCACAACTTCAGGGTGCTTTCAATTTATGTCAAAACAGAACAAATCCAATACAAGTTAATATATTTTTACAGTTTCATAAAATCATGGACTCTAAAACATGCAAAAAGAAAAGATGAAGCCAGGCATGGTGGCGCACGCCTTTAATCCCAGCACTTGAAAGGCAAGGGTAGGAGGACTGCTGTGAGTTTGAGGCCACCCTGAGACTACATAGTTAATTCCAGGTCAGCCTGGGTCAGAGTGAGACCCTACCTTGAAAAAACAAAAAACAAACAAACAAACAAAAAGCTGAGGCTGGAGAGATGGATCAGGATCAGTGGTTAAGGCACTTGTCTGCAAAGCCTAATGACCCATGTTCGATTCCCCAGTAACCACATAAAGCTAGTTGTGCAAAGTGGTACATGAGTCTGGAGTTTGTTTGCAGCTCTATTCTTCACTCTCTCTCCTCTCTGCTTGCAAATAAATTAAAAAAAAAAAAAAAAAAAAAAGAGGACAGTGGCTGGATGAGGTGGCACATGCCTTTAATCCCAGCACTTGGGAGGCAGAGGTAGAAGGATCACCATGAGTTTGAGGCCACCCTAAGACTACATAGTGAATTCCAGGTCAGCCTGAGCTAGAGGGAAACCCTACTTCAGGAAAAAAGAGAGAGAGAGAGGACAGTGTGACAGTGGGGGCTAGTGAGGTGGCTCAGTGGCTTAAAGGTTCTTATTTCTAAGGTCTGATGGCCTAGGTTCGAATCCCCAGTACCTACATAAAGCCAGATGCACAAAGAAGCACATGCATTTGGAGTTTGGGTGTAGTAGCAGGAGGCCCTTGCAGGAAAGCCCTCCGTTGCCTCTCTCTCTTTCTCTCTCTCCCTTTCCAAATAAATAATAATTTATATATATAGGTATGTATACATGTATGTATTTATGTACCAAGTGAATCCCAGGTCAGCCTGAGCTAGCATGAGACCCTACCTTGAAAAACCAAGAAAAAAAAATTATTGAAAAAAATTATCGTAAGGTTGATACAGTGGTATCTGTCTGTAATCCCAGTCACTCAAGAAACTGAAACTACTCAAAAGTGTCTTTGAGGGCTGGAGAGATGGCTTAGCGGTTAAGGTACTTGCCTACAAAGCCAAAGGACCTCAGTTCAGTTCCCCAGATGCACATGCGTTTAGAGTTCGTTTGCAATGGCTGGAGGCCTTGGCACATGCATTCTGTCTGTCTCAAATTAATTTAAAAAAAAAATTATTTTTTGGTTTTGTGAGGTAGGGTCTCACTCTAGCTCAAGCTGACCTGGAATTCACTATGGAGTCTCATGGTGGCCTCAAACTCACGGCAATCCTCCTACCTCTGCCTCCTGAGTGCTAGGATTAAAAGCGTGTGCCACCATACCTGGCTACCCCCCCACAAATGTTTAAATAAAGTATATGGGAGGATATATGTGGTTTACATAAAAATATTGCACTACTGTATATAAAGGCCTTGATCATTACAGATGTGGGTTGTCTGTGGATGGATGACTAGATATGAAAAGGGCCTAAAGCAGTTCCTGGCACAGAGGGTGCCAGCTATCATGACAACACAATGGCAACAAAACCACAATGACTGTTAACAACTGTACTACATGCTATCTCCTCTTCGGTACTCCCTGAATCTTTTCTCCATAAAAAATCATTCTCCTCTACTTTTTCCTACAGTACTTTAAACCGTCATGTCTCTTGGAATACATCTCTTTATTTTTATTTTATTTTATTTTTTTTTTGAAAGAAAGAGACAGACAGAGGCAGACAGAGAGAGGCAAATAGAAAGAGAATGGGCATGCCAGGGCCTTCAGCCTGTACAAACAAACTCCAGATGCATGCACCAACTTGTGTATCCGGCTTACGTGGATCCTGGGGAATCGAATTTCGGTCCTTTGGCTTTATAGGCAAGTGTCTTACCAGCTAAGCCATCTCTCCAGCCCTACATCTCTTTTTATTTTGTATTATTAACATACATAATATCATCCTTATTGACTGTCCTAAGAACAGAACCTACTTCTGCTACATCCCTGCCATCTCCAGCTCTTCCTGATCTCATGATGGCCTCCTCACAGTATCTACTTGAACATTTATGAGTAGGCGGGGATTCTGTACTGAGCAGGACAATTCTGCCAGCACCCAAAGCTTCAAGTATTCTTACCACAACATCTTCTAAGATCTTAGTAGGGCAAGGTCTGGAATGAAATTCAAAGTGTTCCTCCTCTGATTTCTTCTTTGAGTCTCGCTCCCGGAGTCTTTTCTCAATTTCCAAGTCAAAACCAATAGGCTGAGTAGGTGGTTTTACAGGTGGTTTCTTGGGCAATATAGGCCCACCCTCAAGGATTCTGGGGTCAAGTTCCCGAGCTTTAAATTTGTATCTGTAAGGTGAAAGTTTGAATGACAACTTAAGGAAAATGGAGACCAGACAAACAAAATAGATCAGAAGTAAACAATAATCCCCAGGATGCTCTATCACATACAGTAAAGATCTGTATCTTAAGAAAAGGAAAAATGAGGCAGGGCTAACAAGATGGTTCAGCAGTTAAGGAACTTGCCCATGAAGCCCAAGGACCGAGGTTTGATTCCTTAGTGCCCACATAAGCCAGGCGCACATGGTGGTGCATGCATCTGGAGTTCATTTGCACAGTGGTTGGAGGCCTGAAGCACCAATATGGTCTCTCTCTCTTTCTCTCAAATAAATACATAACAATAAATATTTTAAAAAAAGAAAAGAAGCCGGGCGTGGTAGCACACGCCTTTAATCCCAGCACTTGGGAGGCAGAGGTAGGAGGATCGCCGAGAGTTCAAGGCCACCCTGAGACTACACAGTTACTTCCAGGTCAGCCTGAGCCAGAGTGACACCCTACCTCGAAAAACCAAAAAAAAAAAAAGAAGAAGAAGAAATGAGGCCGTCCAAAACTCTTATTAAAGAGTAGGGCCTTGGAGCCGGGCATGGTGGCGCATGCCTTTAATCCCAGCACTTGGGAGGCAGAGGTAAGAGGATTGCTGTGAGTTCGAGGACACCCTGAGACTACATAGTAAGTTCCAGGTCAGCCTGGGCTAGAGTGAGACCCTACCTCAAAAAAAAAAAAAAAAAGAGTAGGGCCTGGGCTGGAGAGATGGCTTAGAGGTAAGGTGTTTGCCTGCAAAGCCAAAGGATCCCAGTTCAACTCTCCAGAACCTATGTAAGCCAGATGCACAAGGGGACACATGTATCTGGAGTTCATTTGCAGTGGCTGGAGGCCCTGGCACACCCATTCGCTCTCTCTCTCTCAAATAAATAAATTAATTAATTAAAGAAAAAAAAGAGTAGGGCCAGCCGGGCACACGCCTTTAATCCCAGCACTTGGGAGGCAGAGGTAGGGGGCTCACTGTGAGTTCGAGCCCACCCTGAGACTACATAGTGAATTCCAGGTCAGCCTGGACTAGAGTGAGACCCTACCTCAGAAAAAAAAAAAAAAAGGATCGGGCCAAGTTGGGCATAGTGGCACATGTCTTTTATCTTAACTCTCAGAAGGCTGAGGAAGGAAGATAATTTTGAGTTCAAGGACATTCTGAGACTACACAGTAAATTCCAGGTCATCCTGGGCTAGAGTGAGAACCTACCCTGAAGAAAACAATAAAAATTTAAAAAAAAAAAAAAAAAAACAGGGGTAGGGCCAGCAAAGGGTTAGGCACGTAGCTCAGTCGGTAGGTAGTGCTTGCCCAACAAGCCCAAAGCCCTGGGTTCAATTCCTAACACTGCATAAAATGGGCATGACCTCTAATCTCAGCACAATGGAGGTAGAAGTTGCAGGATAAGTAGTTCAAGGTCAGTCTTAACTACATAGTAAGTTTGAGGCCAGCCTGGGACATATAAGAACCTGTTGAAAATACAAGACTGGGGCCTAGCTGATGACACAAGCCTGGAATCCCAGCAACTAGGGAGGCCTTGACAGGAGGATCAAAACTTCAACACCTTCCTGGGCTACAAAGGAATTCAAGGCCATCCTTAATAACTTAGTGAGACCATAACTCAAAATCTCACATAGAAGTGTAAGAATTGAAAACAAGAAGGACTGGAGAGATGGCTTAGCTATTAAGGTGGTTGCCTAAGGACCCAAGTACAATTCCCCAGTATCCACATAAGCCAGATGCACATGGTGGCACATGTGACTGGAGTCCATTTGCAATGGCTAGAAGTCCTGGCACAACCATTCTCTCTCTCAAATAAAAATAAATAAATAGGGCTGGAAAAATGGCTTAGTGGTTAAGCTGCTTGCCTGTAAAGCCTAAGGACCCAGCTTTGAGTCTATAGATCCCACGTAAGCTGGATGCACATGGTGGCTCATGCATCTGGAGTTCATTTGCAATGGCTAGAGGTCCTGGCACACTCATTCTTCATTCTCTCTCTCTCTCTATCCCCCACTGTCTCTAATAAATAAAAAATAAATTAAAATCTTTAAAAATAGGGCTGGAAAAAAAATAGGGCTCGAGAGATGGCTTTGCAGTTAAGGTGCTTGCCTACAAAGCCAAAGGACCCTGGTTCAATTCCCTAGGGCCCATGTAAGCCAAATACACAAGGTGGCACATGCATCTGGAGTTCCTTTGTAGCAACTGAAGGCTCTGGCATGCCCAATCTCTCTCTCTCTTTCATTGAAATAAATAAATAATCTGGTTCCCTTTAAAAAATATTTTTAAATAAATAAATAAAGCCTTACCCATAAAAACATAAATAAAAACAAAAAGTGAGCCGGGCGTGGTGGCGCATGCCTTTAATCCCAGCACTCGGGAGGCAGAGGTAGGAGGATCACCGTGAGTTCGAGGCCACCCTGAGAATACATAGTTAATTCCAGGTCAGCCTGAGCTAGAGTGAGACCCTACCTCGAAAAAAAAAAAAAAAAAAGTGGCCTGGGGAGATGGCTTAGCAGTTAAAAGCACTTGCTTGCAAAGCCTGGCAGCTTAGACTCAATTTCCCAGTACCCATATAGAGCCAGATGGGCTGAGATGAGGGGGGGTTACCACACTAGGGACCTAGAGGTTCAGAAGAGATGAATAGCCAAAAGAGCCCATTTTCTTCTTTTTCCGACTCCTCCACTGACCTTACAGAAGACAAAACTGTTTAGCTGGAATTGTAAAGTTCTGCTACTCCCACCCTGCACTGGATTTTTATTAGGTTATAATCTAAGGCACCCCCATACTTCCACTTTCAGTCAGGAGCCCAGCCTGCCAAGCCACTCATTGACACAAGTTTTCAAAAGCAAGAAAGCAGTTACACTGCCCTTGAAGAACTGAAAGGAAGGAAGGAGGCAGGACCCTGAGCTCTCTTCAGAGGCTGCCAGTGGGTCTGGTCTTACTGTTGCAGTTTCTCAAGCTCCTCAGCCTCCAGCTCTGCTGTACTCTTGCAGGTCACAGGCCTTGCGCGCTGTTTGGTCTGAAGCACTGGAGTCTGTGGGTCTCTAGAGATCTTGGTGGCAGAAGATTTGGATGGTAATAGGCCTGTTAACACACATTATAGACATTCACTTAGTTCCCCCAAGATCCAGTTTACCTGTAAGGGGTGACTCAGATAAGTAGGCAAGAAATGGACAAACAAGGCTGCAGCCTAAGGATTTGGGTTTGATTCTCCAGTACCCACATAAAGCCAAATGCAAAAAGTAGTGCATGTATCTGGAGTTCATTTGCAGTGGCTAGAAGTCATGGTATACCCATTCTTGTTCTCTCAATATGCCTCTTTTTCACACACTCTCAAATAAATTAATTAATTAATTAAATATTGAAAAAGAACTGGATAAACAAACCAGAGTACCTGGCCCTACACTCAGCCCAGCTCGTGACAGTCATTGACAAGTTCACTCCATTCTTCCCAATCATGCTTTTATTCATTTATTTATTTGACAGAGAGGGAGAGAAAGAGAGAGAATGGACACACCAGGGCTTCCAGCCATTGCAATCAAACTCCAGACGTGTGCGCCCCCTTGTGCATCTGGCTAACATGGATCCTGGGTAATCGAACCTGGTTCCTTTGGCTTTGTAGGCTAACACCTTAACCACTAAGACATCCCTCCAGCCCCCAATCACTTCCCACCCACCTACCTACCTTCCTTCCTTCCTTCCTTCCTTCCTTCCTTCCTTCCTTCCTTCCTTCCTTCCTCTATTTTTTTAAAATTATTTTGTTTACTATTTATTTATTTATTTGAGAGTGACAGACAGAAAAAGAGGCAGATAGATACAGAATAGGTGCACCAGGGCCTCCAGCCTCTGCAATTGAACTCCAGATGCATGCACCACCTTGAGCATCTGGCTTACGTGGGGTCCTGGGGAATCAATCCTCGAACCGGAGTCCTTAGGCTTCAGGCAAACGCTTAACAGCTAAGCCATCTCTCCAGACCCTCTTTCTTTATTTTTGAGAGAGAAAGAGAGGAAGAGGGAGAGAGAGAGATAGAGAGTGGGCATGCCAGTGATCTCAGCCTCTGTGAATGAATTCCAGACACATGCGCCCCCTTGTGGGAAAGTAGCAGCATTGCGCCCTTATATCACTTTTTGCGTCTGGCTAAATGTGGGACCTGGAGACTCTAACAAGTGATCTTAGGCTTGGCAGGCAGGCACCTTAACCACTAAGCCATCTCTCCAGCCCTCCCCCCCCCCATCACTCTTTTTTTTTTTTGGGGGGGGGGTTTGCAAGGTAGGGTCTCACTCTGGTCCAGACTGACCTGGAATTAACTATGTAGTCTCAGGGTGGCCTCGAACTCACAGCGATCCTCCTACCCCTGCTTCCCGAGTGCTGGGATTAAAGGCATGCGCCACCACGCCCGGCTTGATCACTCTTTATTAAAGGGTAACCAGGTAACCTTTGGGTAATAAATTCTTCGCCATCTTCTATGTGCCATGCCTAAACTGTTCCTTAACCATTCCACAGACCTTTCCACTGACAAGATGAACTACTTTGCTTGGGATGGACAACTTTTTAAAGAAATATTTTATCTATCTATCTATCTATCTATCTATCTATCTATTTATTTATTTATTTGCAAACAGAGAGAAATAGAAAAAAGAGAGATAAAGAGAATGGGTATGACAGGGCCTCCAGCTATTGTACACAAACTTCAGACCCATGCACCACCTTGTGTATCTGCTTTACAGGGGTACTGGGGAATTGAATTCGGGTCATTAGGCTTTATAGGCAAGCACCTTAACCATTTAACCATCTTTCTAGCCCCTCCAACTTTGCATTTTTTTTTTTAAGGTAGGTTCTCCCTCTAACACAAAGTGAAATGGAATTCACTCTGTAGTCTCAGAGTGGCTTCAAACTCACAGCGATCCTCCTACCACTGCCTCCCAACGGCTGGGATTAAAGGCATGCACCACTACACTCACTACAACAACTTTTAAAAAAATTATTTATTTATTTGTAAGTAAAGACAGATAGAGAGAATGGGTGCACCAGGGCTTCGAGCCACTGTAAACAAACTCCAGACACAAGCACCACTTTGTACAACTGGCTTTACATAGGTAATGGGGAATGTAACCCAGGTAGTTAGGCTTTGTAGTTAAGCACTCTAACTGCTGAGCCATCTCTCCAGCCTTCTTTTTTGTTTTTTTTTTAAAACATAAGGCATTTATAAATACCAAGTGGTAACTCCCAAAATTTTGAATTCCTATATCAAAGCATTCAGACCACCACTCACAGAATGTTAAATGGTAATGCATGCCTGTATCCCTAGTATTTGTGAGCTGAGGAAAGAAGATCGAAAATTCAAGGCCAAGACACTACCTACATAAGACCATCGTAATAGGAGGAAAAGATCATGACATCAGACTGAAAACAGACTGATTGAGAGGGGGAGGGGATATGATGGAGAGTGGAGTTTCAAAGGGGAAAGTGGGGGGAGGGAGGGAAGTATCATGGGATATTGTCTACAATTAAAGAAGTTGTCAATAAAAAAAACAAAATAAAAAAAATAAAAGTTCAAGGCCAGCCTGGGCTACCAACCAAATTCCAGGCCATCCCTAATACATACCTAGACCTTGACCCAAAAACAGGGGAAGGATGGAAGGAATGGAAAAAGATAGGGAGAGAGAAAGAGGGGAAGAAAGGGGGGAAGAAGGAAGGATAGAGAGACAGGGAAGGAAAGAGGAAGGAAGGATGAAAAAGTCAGTCAGCCAATGGTGAAAATAAACTATTAACTATGGCATACCATCAATATTAAGAAAATAACCAGCCAGGTGTAGTGACACACACCTTTAATCCCAGCACTCAGGAGGCAGAGGTAGGAGGATCATGGCAAGTTCGAGGCCACCCTGAGAATACAGAGTGAATTCCAGGTCAGCCTGTGCTAGGGTGATACCCTACCTCAAAAAAAAACAAAAAGAAAAAATAAAATCACCAGCATCCACAGATGCTGGCCAAAGGTGCTCCTGTCAATGTTCATATTTACTTAGAATGAGTCCTCCTATCTAGATGTTATCATTGTGGCACTTTGGATTTATGTCCCCTAACACACTCAAGGGGGGATGGGGCTGGAGAGATGGCTTAATGGTTAAACACTTGCCTGTGAAGCCTAAGGACCCTGGTTCAAGGATGAATTCTCCAGGACCCACGTAAGCCAGATGCACAAGGGGGTGCATGCATCTGGAGTTCGTTTACAGTGGCTGGAGGTCCTGGCGTGCCCATTCTCCCTCTCTCTACTTGCCTATTTCTGTATCTTTCCTCTCTCAAATAAATAAATAAATAAATAAATAAATAAATAAATAAACAAACAAACAAACAAACAAACAAAATAAAAACTTGGGGGATGGAGAGATGGCTTAGCTATTAAGGTGCTTGCCTGCTCAGCCAAAGGACCCAGGTTCAATTCCCCAGGTTTACATAAACCAGATGCACAAGGTGGTACATGCATTTGGAGTTCATTTGCAGTGGCTGGAGGCCCTGGAGTGCCCTTTTTCTCTCTCTCTCTCTTTCAACATGCCTATTTTTCTATCTCTTTCATATATATATATATATATATATATAATCTTGGATTTCCAGACACATGGCTGGAAAAGGTGTCACTGGAGATAAATCTGATTTCTAGCCCAAAGTTATGCAGAGAGGTTTTTGAGCTCTGCCTGGGCCCCTTCTGCTTGTTGCTTTTGGTGTGCTAGCTGGCAGTGGTTTCTCTCTGCTTGGAACTGTGAAAGGGGGCCAGTCTCTTATGCCATTATGGATCTTCCCCTGTATCACTAAGCCTGAAGTAAATCCTGTCCCTCCCATAAACTGTGCCTGGTTTCATCCCAGCAATATAGAGTTGACTACTACAATCATATAACAGTGAGAGAAATTAATTCTTTTGAGGCAAGCCCAACAGACTTGCCTTTTAATTTTTTATATGAGAGAGAGAGAGAGAGAATTGGCACATCATTGTCTCCAGCCAGTGTAATTGAACTCCAGACACATGTGTCACCTTGTGCAACCTGTGCATCTGGCTTATATGGGATCTGGAGAGTCAAACATAGATCCTTAGACTTTGCAGGCAAGCACCTTAACTGCTAAGCCATCTGTGTAGCCTAAAATTAATTATTTAATTAGTTTGTTGAGACTATGAAATCTTGGCTAGCTTGGAACTTGCTATGTAGCCTGGATTATTTTCAAATACTCAGCAATCCTCTTACCTCGAGTTCTTTGAGTGTTGGGATTACAAATATGTACCACCACATAAGGCTAAGCATCTATGTATTTTGGAAATAAATAATGCTTAAAATATACATGTAATCATAAATCACCTACAAAAGTATCAACTTTTGAATAAAAATTATGTATTTTTTTCTCCGTTTGTCATGACTGAGATTCTTAAATACTGGGCACATCAGACTAAGGCTTAGAGCCATATATGAATTGGAAAATCAAGTGTAGGAGCCAGAGTGGGACAGGCCTATAATCCAAGCACTTGGGAACCTGAGGCAGAAGAATTACAAGTTGGAGGTTAGTCTGGGCTATGTAGCAAAATCTTTCAGTCGGGTGTGCTGGCGCACGCCTTTAATCCCAGCACTCGAGAGGCAGAGGTAGGAGGATCACCGAGAGTTCAAGGCCACCCTGAGACTACATAGTTAATTCCAGGTCAGCCTGGGCCAGAGTGAGACCCTACCTCGAAAAACCAAAAAACAAACAAACAAACAAAAAAAAAGAAATCAAATAAAAAAGATCTTTTAGTCTAGAGAGTTGTCCCAGCAGTTAAATGTGCTTTCTTGCAAACCATGATGGCCCAGGTTTGATTCCCCAGTACCTACATAAAGCTAGATACTCAAAGTTGCATGTGTTTAGAGTTGGCCTGCAGTGGCAAGAGGCCCTGGCACATCCATATTCACTCTCTCTGCCTCTTCCTCTCTGTATCACTCACAAGTAATTTTAAAAGAAATTTTTTTCATTATTTTCATAATAGAAAAATATTACAAAGTCTATTAGGCTATTATAATAACAATATTAAGAATTGCTAGCTAGGCATGGTGGTGCACACCTTTAATCCCAGCACTTGGGAGGCAGAAGTAGGAGCACTGCCATGAGTTCAAGGCCACCCTGAGGCTACAGAGTGAATTTCTGGTTAGCCTGAGCTAGAGTGAAACCCTACCTCAAAAAAAAAAAAAAAAAAAAATCCTTTATTTGGGCTGGAGAGATAGCTTAGTTGTTAAGGCACTAGCCTGTGAGGCCTAAAGACCCAGTTTGATTCCCCAGTACCCATGAAAGCCAGATACACATGGAGGCACATGCATCTAGTTTGTTTGCAGTGGCTACAGCCCTGACATGCCCATTCATACATTCCCCCCCCCCATCTCTGCCTCTTTCTCACTCTCAATGAAAATAACTAAATAAAAACTTTAAAAAGTTTTAAAAATGTTATATTTAGGGCTGAAAATTTAGTTCAGTAGAAGAGTGCTTACTTAGCATGTGTAAGGTTAAATTCCCAGTACTGAAAAAAAGAAACAAAAGTACTGTATATAAAGAACTCATTCATATGGCTGCCTAACTCAGTGCTAAACAATGCCTTTACAAGGACAGCAAAATTGTAGAAACCTCAAAGTCTTACCTAAAATACTAGCCTTATCATTTTGTTTATTTTTTGAGGCAAGATCTCTTACAGCCCAAGCTGACCTAACTCACTCACTATGTAGCCAAGGATGGCTTTGAACTCCTGATCCTTCTGAATCTACTACCAAAATCTTAGGATATAGGTTTGCACCACCTTACCCAGGTTAGCCATAATCTTTTATTTTATTTTATTTTATTTTATTTTATTTTATTTATTTGAGAGAGGGAGAGAAATAGGCAGATAGAGAGAGAGAGAGAGAGAGAGAGAGAGAAGCCGGGCATGGTGGAGCACACCTTTAATCCCAGCACTCGGGAGGCAGAAGTAGGAGGATCGCCGTGAGACTACATAGTTAATTCTAAGTCAGCCTGGACCAGAGTGAGACCCTACCTCGAAAAACCAGAGAAAGAGAAAGAATGGATGCACCAGGGCCTCCAGCCACTATAAACAAATTCCAGATGTATGCGGCCCCTTGCGCATCTGGCTTACATGGGTCCTGGGGAATCGAACCTTGGTCCTTTGGCTTTGCAGGCAAGTGCCTTAACTGCTAAGCCATCTCTCCATTCCAATAATCTCTTGATAAGTATTTTATACCACTTCCACTCCTCATTCCTCAGACTTTCTTATCTTCTTATAAAAATGATTTGCATAGCCAGGCGTGGTGGTGCATGCCTTTAATCCCAGCACTCGGGAGGCAGAGGTAGGAGGATTGCTGAGAGTTCAAGGCCACCCTGAGACTACATAGTGAATTCCAGGTCAGCCTGGGCCAGAGTGAGACCCTACCTCAAAAAACAAAAAAAAAAAAAAAAAAAAAAAAAATGATTTGCATACAGACAGAAACTTTTTATTCTTTTTGGTTTTTTGAGGTAAGGTTTCACTCTAGCCACACCTGACCTGGAATTCACTATGTAGTCTCAGGCTGGCTTAGAACTCAGGGCAATCCTCCTACCTATACATCTGAATGCTGAGATTAAAGGCATGCACCACCATGCCCTGCATCGAGAGAAACTATTAGATTAAAATCCCATTTATTTTTTTATTTTTGGAGAGAGACACAGACAGAGACAGACAGAGAGAGAAGGAGACAGATAGAGAATGGGCGCGCCAGCAGTCTCCCAGCTGCTGTGAACAAAATCCAGATGTGTGTGCCCCCTTGTGGTCAAGTGCAGCATTGCGCCCTTGCGTCACTGCATCTGGCTAAACGTGGGACCTGGAGATTGGAACTGGGTTCTTAGGCTTAGCAGGCAGGCGTCTTAACCGCTAAGCCATCTCTCCAGCCCATTAAAAATCCCATTTATTTACCACCAAGTCAACAAGTCACCAGCATTTGTACCCATTCCTCTCACTCGTCCAGTCTCTTTTTATTTATTTTTTTCAAAGCATGGTCTTGCTCTAGTTCAGGCTGACCTGGAATTCACTAGGTAGTCTCAGAGTAACCTTGAACTCATGGAAATCCTCCTCTATCTCCTGAGTGCTGGGATTAAAAGTGTGTGCCACCATGTCCAGATCCATTTTCTTTTGAAACAATAATCACTCCTGTGCTAAGCATCCTAGAAAAGGCCCCAGCCATCCATGTTACAGGAAAAAAAAAAACTTACTAATATCATCCTTCTTGTTCCTCAAATGATATCTAGTAGGGGTTCGCTTGTGGAAGGCTTCAATCTGCTGTGCGAGGGGTACATATGTAGCAGCTGTTTCATCGAAGGTTCTTTTCTTCCCTTTGGATAGGTTGAAAGGTTTGATAATGGTGCACCCCTTACTCACTCCAGCCTGCAAAGAGAAAAGTAGTTCCCAATTAAATGTTGTAAAAGAGCACAGATTTGCCACAAGCAAATATTCAGCACACAGGAGGAAAATAAAAAAGGTACATGTACAGCCAAGATTATTACATTGTTTCTTTGTCAGTCCTTCCACAAGGATTAAAGGAGTCTTCCTTTTATAAATTTGGCACTGAATATGATTACCTATATTAAAATGGAATAGACACAGGTTTCCCCAGGCATGCATGCATGCATGCATACATACATATATATATATATGGTTTTTTTTTTTGGGCTTTTCGAGGTAGAGTCTCACTCTAGCTCAGGCTGACCTGGAATTCACTCGGTAGTCTCAGGGTGGCCTCAAACTCACAGCGATCCTCCTACCTCTGCCTCCCGAGTGCTGGGGGATTAGGTATATTTTTAATGAATCAAGAACAAGCTTTGAGGGGCTGGAGGAATGGCCTAAAGCATCTGCCTGCAAAGGCATATGTTTTAAAGCCAGATCAAGAACAAGCTTTGAGCCAGGTGTGCCCATTCTTTGGCTCATCCCTCTTTTGCCAAATAAATTAATAAAAATAAAAATAAATAATAAATAAAAAATAAATAAAAAAAGAACAAGCTTTGAGCCAGGTGTAGTGGCACACGCCTTTAATCCCAGCACTCAGGAGACAGAGGTAGGAGGATTGCAGTGAGTTCGAGGCCACCCTGAGACTACTGAGTGAATTCCAGGTCAGCCTGAGCTGGAGTGAAACCCTACCTCAAAAAAAAAAAAAAAAAAAAGGCCAGGCGTGGTGGCGCACGCCTTTAATCCCAGCACTCGGGAGGCAGAGGTAGGAGGATCACCATGAGTTCGAGGCCACCCTGAGACTAAAAAGTTAATTCCAGGTCAGCCTGGGCCAGAGTGAACCCTACCTCGAAAAACCAAAAAAAAAAAAAAAAAAAAAAAAAAAAAAAAAAAAAAAAAAAAAAAGGACACCTCTTGTTCACGCTGACCTCTGTACACACACGTAGAGTATGTGCACTGACACATACACATGCATACACCCACACATATCACACGTGCAAAAAAATATTCAATCAGTACTCTGGAGGCAGAGGTAGAAGGATCCCTGGGAGTTTGAGGCCACCCAAAGACAACATTGTAATTCCAGGTCAGTCTGGACTATAGCAAGACCCTACATCGGGGGATGGGGTGGGAAACAAAAGAGGATTTTACCTGTACAAAGATATCCCACGAACTATTTCTCAGTACTTATTAAGCTGAGGAAACCAGAACCTACTTCTTACAAAACAAACTTGGGCTGGAGAGATGGCTCAGTTAAGGTGCTTGCCTGTAAATCTTAATGACCTGGGTTTGATTCCCCAGTACCCACATAAAGGCAGATGCACAAAGTGGCACATGCAAATGGAGTTTGTTAACAGTGGCTGGAGGCCCTGGTACACCCATTCTCTCTGTGTGTCTTCTCTCTCTCTCTCTGTCTCTCCTTGCAAATAAATAAATATTTAAAAAAAAAAAAAAAAAAAAAAAAGCTGTGTGAGTTGGTGCATGCCTTTATTCCCAGCACTTGGGAGGCAGAGATAGGAGGATCGCCATGAGACTACATAGTGAATCCCAGGTCAGCCTGAGCTGCAGTGAAACCCTACCTCAAAAACAACAAAACAAAACAAAACAAAACAAAACAAAAAACCCTGGGGCTGGAGGGATGGCTTAGCAGTTAAGGCACTTGCCTGCAAAGCTAAAGGACCCAGGTTCAATTCCCCAGTACCCACATAAGCCAGATTATACAAGGGGGTGCATGCATCTGGAGTTTGTTTGCAGTGGCTAAAGGCCCTGGCATGTTCATTCTCTGTCTCCTCTTTCTCTCTGCTTACAAATAAATAAATAGAAGTATAAAAAACAAAAAACTGTCCTATGGTTCTGGATCTACATCAGGTCAGGTTGAACCTGACTCTGATCTCTACACATCTCTATAAATTGACTAATGGGAAAGCCTACCCTTTGGATCACTAATTTTGATTAAACTGTTTCTGGGGCTAGAAAAATGGCTTAGTGGTTAAGGCATTTGCCTGCAATGCCAAAGAACCTAGGTTCGATTCCCCAGGACCCACTTAAGCCAGATGCACAAAGGGCACATGCATCTGGAGTTCGTTTGCAGTGTCTACAGGCACTGGCGTGTCCATTCTCTCTCTGTCTGTCTCTCCTCCCTCTATCTCTGCTTACAAAAAAACCCATTTCTGACTGAAAGCAAGACTTTTCAGGGACATATTTCAAAAGAAGCAGCAATGAACTCAGGATTTAAGAATTACTTCAAGGATAGATATCTCATCTCAAAAGGAAAAAGACAATGACAACTACAAATGGGAGTAGATTACTAGTTCTGGAATTTTTATTTAGGATTTTTTGGTGCTCTGGTAATAAAACTGTACAGGAGTACAGTTAGGTTAAAGTGGTCTACTCTAATCCTAGTTTTCCCATAAGCATTAATATGTTTTGTTCAATATTGTAGACATGAGTTTTTTTTTTTAATTTCATGTTTTAAATAGTTTATTTATTTATTTGAGAGAGAAATAGGCAGATACAGAAAGAGAGAGGGGAGAGAGAGAGAGAGAATGGGCATGCCAGAGCCTCTAGTTACTGCAAACAAACTCGAGACACATGCACCCATTGGCCACCTTGTGCATCTGGTTTACATGGGTCCTGGGGAAACCAAACCTGCATCCTTTGGCTACATAAGAAAGTGCCTTAACTGCTAAGCCATCTCTCCAGCCCATGAGTTTTTTTTTTTTGAAGTAGGGTCTCCCTCTATCCCAGGCTGACCTGGAATTCACTATGTAGTCAGGGTGGTCTCGAACTCACAGCAATCCTCCTACCTCAGCCTCATGAGTGCTAGGATTAAAGGTGTGTACCACCACACCCTGCCTGTGAGGTGTTTTGTTTTGTTAATTTTTATTTATTTATTTGAGAGAGGGAAAGATGCAGAGTAAAAGAGAGAGAATGGGAGCGCCAGGGCTTCCAGCCACTACAAATGAACTCCAGATGCATGTGCCACCTTGTGCATCTGGCTTATGTGGGTCCTGGGGAATAGACCAAGGTCCTTTGGCTTTGCAGGTAAGTGCCTTAACCACTAAGCAATCTCTCCAGCCCTTGTGAGGTTTTTTATAAGAGTTTTTTTAAAAGTAGAAATATCTGCACCTACATTTGCCATAAATAATTGTATGTGTTGGGCTAGAGAGAGGGCTTAGCAGTTAAGGCCCTTGTCTATGAAGCTTGAGGACCCAGGTTCAATTCCCCAGTACTCATGTAAAGCCAAATGCACAAGGCAGTGTTTGTGTCTGGAGTTTATTTGTAGTGGCTAGAGGTCCTGGCATGCCCATTCTTTCTCTCTTAAATAAGTAAATTAATAAAATAAAATTTAATAATAATAATAATTCTGTGTGCTTTATGAACCCTCTAAGTTTAACTTCTACAGCAACTTGGTAACACAGTCCCCAGAAGTAGAATGATTTTGTCTAAATCACAAGTTTAGAAGATTCATGTCTATCTGGATTCAAAATACAGCTTTTCTGGATCATCCTATGACAATCATGACCAATCCTGACCACAAATGCCACAGCTGATGCCTTAGCAATAAGAACACTCATTTCGCTATCCACTCACAGGAGAAGGAGGATGCTTTCGTAGTTCAGATGTGAAGTTTACTTCCTTGTACTCCTCCTGGTTTTTAGGATGTTGTTTGATTCGCTCATCTGTGTGGAAGTGAAAGTCAACTGTTTTGGTGACCTGGCTGACCGATTTCTTCACAGGTTGCCCTGAGGAGCAGAGCAAAACACAGATAACTTTTAGAATGGAGAACACCAATAAGTTCCCTTCTACTCCAGTCCTTCTTTATTTCTGCTCTGACTTGGTTCACTGTCACCTGTAACGCAAAACCTGAAACAGTCTTTGAGAACACTAATACATGTGTTCATGTTTGTTGAGTCCCAATGGGTCCAAAGCCCTTTGGTCATTGCAAACTAGGGAGCACAGGGAAGAAAAATCCACATCCAAGTGTACTCAAAGCTCTGGAGAGTCACTGAAACAGTTTCCATAGAAAAAAGGGGAGATTCACTCTTTTTCTTTTTTGCCTCTTTTAATTTTAATTTTTTTTTTTTTTTTTTTTTGAGGTAGGGTCTCTAGCTCAGGCTGACCTGGAATTTACTGTGTCTCAGGGTGGCCTTGAACTCACAGAAATCCTCCTACCTTTGCCTCCCAAGTACTGGGATTAAAGGCATGTACCACCATGCCGGGCTTGATTTTATTTTTTAGTTTTATTTATTTCATTTTGTTTTTTCGAGATAGGGTCTCATTCTAGCTCAGGCTGACCTGGAATTCACTATGTAGTGTCAGAGTGGCCTCAAACTCACAGCAATCCTCCTACCTCTGACTCCCAAGTGCTGGAATTAAAGGCGTGCACCACCATGCCTAGCTTTTGCCTCTTTTTCTTTTTAAAGATTTTATTATTTATTTATTTATTAGAGACAGGGAGAGAGAGAAAAAGTGAGAATGGGTGCACCAGAGCCTTTAGTCACTGCAAATGAACTCCAGATGCATGCACCACCATGTGCATCTGGCTTATGTGGGACCTAGAGAACTGAACCGGGGTCCTTAGGCTTCACAGGCATGCACCTTAACTGTTAAGCCATCCCTCCAGCCCCTGCCTCTTTTTTAAATGATGTTAGAGATAGAACTCAGAGCTCATGCATGCTAAGCAAACACTCTACCACTGAGTTACCTCCTAGGCCCATGAATAGCCAGTAAAAGAGAATGTAACTCAGAGCTGGAGAGATGGCTTAGAAGTTAAGCGCTTGCTTGGGAAGCCTAAGGACCCCGGTTCGAGGCTCAATTCTCCAGGACCCACATAAGCCAGATGCACAAGATGACACATGCATCAGGAGTTCGTTTGCAGTGGCTGGAGACCCTGGTGTGCCCATTCTCTCCCCTTCCCCACCCCCGCTTCTTTCTCTGTCTGTTGCTCTCAAATAAATTAATTAAAAATAAAATTTTTTTATAAAAAGAGAGAACGTAAATCAGCATCTCTAAGAGGGAAACCCTCTACACTGCAGGGTACTTTTCAAATCCAATAAGGAAGCCTTGACACCCCTAATAGCACTATGCCAGAGCATAGAAGAACTAGGACCCCTTCCCTCAAATGAACTTTTCCTTCATAGCTGAAACTGGATTGGACTCATCTCTTTCTTCCTCTACCTTCAAGATAAAAGAGAAAACGGACAAACAAGCCTGCCCAATTATTTCATTGTTTGTCTCCATCTTTCTTTTTCTTTTTTACTTAAATAATTTATTTATTTGAGAGAGAGAAAGAGGCAGAGAAAGAGAATGGGCATGCCAGGGACAGTAGCTATTGCAAAAGAACTCCAGATGCATGTGCCCCCTTGTACATCAGCATTACATGGGTCCTGGGGAATCGAACAGGGGTTCTGAGGCTTCGCAGGCAAATGCCTTAACCGCTAAGCCATTTCCCCAGCCCCATCTTTCTTTTTCTAATACAAAGAGGAAGATCAGCATGCTCTAAGAAAGGGCCAGTCTGGGTAAAATTTTTAAGGAACCCATAGCCAAAGTGATAAATAAACACATCACTTCATGCTGACTACTAAAACCTTTTCATTACTGTTGTTGTTTTCTCCAGGTAGGGTCTCACTCTAGGTCAGTCTGACCTGTAACTCACACTGTAGTCTCAGGCTGGCCTCAAACTCACAGAAATCATCCTATCTCAGCCTCCCAAGTGCTGAGATTAAAAGCATGCACCATGCCAGAGCTAAAACCTTTGTTGTGGATGTTGTTTAGAGACTGCAAAAAATCCTACCAAAATTACAAGCACCCCTTATAAATAAGATTCAACCAGGACCAAGCTGACCTGCTCCTGCTAGAGCAAGTTTCTTGAATTCTTCATTCTTTTTGCGCATCTCCACTACCTCCTGCTGCATTTTCATTCTCTTCTCCAACTCTTGTTCCTCAGTACTTTTCAGAATCTTCTGCCTAAAAAGAAAAATTAAAATTAGTATAGGAGAAAAGAGGAAAAAGGGGCTCAATGATTCAAAAAAATCTAAAGGTATCATTATAAACCACTGAAATAGGAAAATATTACCTAACAGATACTTAATTAATTAGGTAACACTATGAAAAAAATAAAGATGAATATTTTATATATTACATTTTTTTTCAGAAAACAATTACTAAAACACTATACATTGCAGAAGAGGTGACAGAGAATGTAAGAGCCAAAGGAAAGGTAGGACTGCTTAGAGTGTAATCTTCCACACACAAAAGGGCCATAATACCTAACATTACCTACACAAGAAGACCTTCAAAATAGGTGGAAAAGATGACGACATCAAATAGAAAAGAGACTATTGAAAAAAGGAAAGGATTTAATGGAGGGTGGATTTGAAGGGGGAGAATGAAAATGGGAACTATCATAGCTTATTACCTATACTTATAAAAATGTCAAGAAAAAGTTTTTTTAAAAAAGACTACACAAGATACTACAAAAGACCCACATATTGAGACTTCCAGTTAAGATGGCAGCATAGCCTAGGGGAGAAAAAGAAAAAAACAACAACAACAAAATACACTCTTCTACTAAAAAGTGAAGGTGTACAAAAAAATTACCAACTGCAGCAGAGAAGTAGGAGAGATCCAGAGTGTCTAGAGACCACAGAAGCAGGAAGAAGCGGCTCCAGCAGCAGCGGCACCAGGTCCACACAGCCAGGTGAGGGGATTTTCTACTCATACCAGCCTCCTTGCAAACTCAAGAAACATGAAGGACAGTGGACACTGTAAGCCTTAAATTTGGCCAGCCAGGCCAATTGAGCCAACGTGCAATAGTAGCATGTCTGTTATGGGGGAAACCAACCGCTCTCTAATTGGACTGGAGGCCCGCTCCATGGGAGGGAACACATCCCTGATACTGAAAACCTACAACAGAGGTAGTCATGAGCCCTAGGGGTATAACGTCTGCTGGTGTCTGGCTAAATGTAAATCCTATGCTCACCAAACTACCCAGTAAGTACTTCTCTTAATGTTCATACCCATATATTAATGCTACTCTCACTTCTGGTGAGAGAAGCTTCTCTTTTCAGATGGCAGTGACTTTGGGATGACTCAGAAGGCACCATGGTGCTGAGAACAAGTGACAGAGGAGTGTTCAGCACTGAAGTATCTCTAACATACCTTCCAAAGCTCAGGATCCATTGTAGAAGAGGTGGCGGAAAGAATGTAAGAACCAAAAGAAGGGTAGGACTCCTTACAACGTGCTCCTCCAGACACAAAATGGCCTGGATATCCATGACCTCACAGTGCCTGACACTACCTACATGAGACCATCATAATAGGAGGAAAAGATCATGATATTAAAATAAAAGAGACTGATTGAGAGGGGGAGGGGATATAATGGAGAGTAGAGTTTCAAAGAGGAAAGTGGGGGGATGGAGGGAATTACCATGGCATATTGTCTGCAATTATGGAAGCTGTTAATAAAACAAAAATTTAAAGAAATGGAAAAAAAAAAAAAAGAAGCATGAAGGGAGGACAGAAGGACCAGCCTTCAGAACTTCAGCCACAATCCAAAGCCTCCCCTCCCCGCCACCACCAGCACAAGCAAGCACCAGAGACAGGGAAGGGAACTCACGCATAGCACTCAGCACAGGGGATCAGAGCAGTGACCCAGCCAGCCTACCTGAGCCAACAGCACACCAAAGAGGGACCCAAGCAGGCATACAGCATAGCTGAGACCAAAGCCATCCCAAAAGTTAAGTGGGATTACACCAGGTCAGTACCCACCAAAAAAACCTAGTATACATACAGGCTTGCATCAGAAGTGCTAATTGCACCTTCCATGTCAGGGTAAATTACACATTAAATCTGATTGATGGCCAGATTTGCCTTTTTTTTTTTTGAGAGAGAGAAACAGAAACAGAGAATGGGCGTGCTAGCAGCCTCTCAGCAGTAGTGAACAAATTCCAGACACGTGTGCCCCCTTGTAAACAAGTGCGGCATTGCGCCCTTGAATCACTTTTTGCATCTGGCTAAACGTGGGACCTGGAGAATCAAACCAGTGCTCCTACGTTTGGCAGGTGCCTTAACCGCTAAGCTATCTCTCCAGCCCTGCCATTCTTAAATAAGCTGTATTCTGGGCTTGTCATTTGTTCCTTCCTGATTTACAGTGCCTTTGTCTCCTGTTGTTCGTTGGGGAAGGATCTTGCTCAGTTACAAGCTGACCCTGGAACCTTCTACAGACCAAAAATCTCAGCCTCCCAGTTGACAAGATTAAGGGTGTGGGCAACACACATGCTTAGTGACTGTGACTTTGTTACAAGATTTGTTTGTCATAATGCCTACTCTGCATAAATACTGTGCTGTTTTCATTGAATGTGTATATTATTTAGGTAAATTTTAGAATTTGCCTGTATTTTGTTCCACCCAGCCTACTAGAACACTCTCATGGCAGGCAAACCCAACACCTACGGTCACTTTTGTGATTACCCTGAGAGTCTTAAGATACACACCTAGCACCTTAAGCTTCTACCCTGAAGATATATAACATCAGATTGACTGATACATATACTACAGATATTAGAAAATCCAAGCATTAAGTTAATCCAAGATATAAAAATCTCTGCATTATAATACCAGAAACACAAAAAAATTAAGACAATATAAATCCACCAAAAAGTATTAATCCATCGGAAATGACCTCCAGTGAGACTGATTGAGAGGAAATGCCTGAGAAAGATTTCAAAAGAATGATTATAAATATCCTCACAGGGCTGGAGAGATGGCTTAGCAGTTAAGGCATTTGCCTGCAAAGCCAAAGGATCCCGGTTCAATTCTCCAGGACTCACGTAAGCCAGATGCACAAGGGGGCACATGCATCTGGAGTTTGTTTGCAGTGGCTAGAGGCCCTGGTGTGCCCATTCTCCTGATTGCTCTCCCTCTTTCTCTCTCTCAAATAAACTAACAAATGAAATATATTAAATTTTTTTAAATCCTCAAAGATGGGCTGGAGAGATGGCTTAGCGGTTAAGGCGCCTGCCTGCTAAGCCTAAGAACCTGGTTCCAATCTCCAGGTCCCACATTTAGCCAGATGCAAAGTGACACAAGGGCACAATGCTGCACTTGTCCACAAGGTGGTGCATGCATCTGGATTTCATTCACAGCAGCTGAGAGAATGCTGGCACGCCCATTCTCTATCTGTCTCCCTCTCCCTCTGTCTGTCTCTCTCTGTGTCTCTCTCCAAAAAAAAAAAAAAAAATCCTCAAAGAAATCAAAGAGGACAGACATCAAAGGAATCAAAGACAACACAGGAAACCAATTTAATGAAATAAAGAGGTCAATATAAGACATGAATAAAGATATAGAATAATAAAGAAAAATCAGTCAGAAATACTAGCAATGAGAAACACAGTCAGTGAGATAAAAAACTCTGTAGAAAATCTCACCAGAAGAATGGATGATGGAGAGGACAGGTGGCAGATCTAATACAATCCAACAAAGAGAAAGACAAACTAATAGGAAGACATGAATGGGAATTTCAAGATATTCGGGACACTATGAAAAGATCAAACATAAGAATTAAAGGAGGGCAGGCCGGGCGTGGTGGCGCATGCCTTTAATCCCAGCACTCAGGAGGCAGAGGTAGGAGGATCGCTGAGAGTTCGAGGCCACCCTGAGACTACATAGTTAATTCCAGGTCAGCCTGGACCAGAGTGAGACCCTACCTTGCAAAACAAAACAAAACAAAGAATTAAGGGAGGGCTGGAGAGATGGCTTAGAGGTTAAGGCGCCTGCCTGCTAAGCCTAAGAACCCGGTTCCAATCTCCAGGTCCCACGTTTAGCCAGATGCAAAGTGACGCAAGGGTGCAATGCCACACTTGACCACAAGGGGGCACACACATCTGGATTTCGTTCACAGCAGCTGAGAGACTGCTGGTGCGCCCATTCTCTGTCTCCCTCTCCCTCGCCCTTCTCTCTCTCTCCAAAAAAAAAAAAAAAAAGAAAAAGAAAAAGAAAAAGAAAAAGAAAAAGAAAAAGAAAAAGAAAAAGAAAAAAAATTAAGGGAGCCAGGCATAGTGGCACACGCCTTTACTCCCAGCACTCCGGAAGCAGAGGTAGGAGGGTTGCTGTGAGTTGGAGGCCACCCTGAGAACATAGAGTGAATTCCAGGTCAGCCTGCACTAGAGTGAGACCCTACCTTGAAAAACAAACAAAAAAATCATAGGGACATACTATAAAAACACATAGTCCACTAAGTTTGAAAATCTGAAAGAAATGGATGATTTCCTTGATTTATATGACCTACCAAAATTAAATCAAGATGAGATTAACCACTTAAATAGACCTATAACAAGTATGCAGATCCAAGCAGTTATAAAAAATCTCCCAACTAAAAAAAGTCCAGGCCCAGATGGATTCCCCAATACACATGTAGGGCCAGAGATGCACAATGTGTCACATGCATCTGGAGTTTGTCTGCAGTAGCTAGAGGTCCTGGTACATCCATTTACGACCTACCCTCTCTTCCTGGTATGGTGATGCACATCTTTAACCCAGTTCTGGGGAGACTGAAGTAGAAGGATTGCTATAAGCTCAAGGCCAGCCAGAGACGACATAGTGAATCCCAGGTCAAACTATATTAGAGAGAGACCCTACCTCGAAAAACCAAAAATAAATAATGACAACCACCCATAAAATCATTGTGTACCAAAAAAGTACAAAGATTTTATAGTAGCACAGAGAACAAAAAACAGATCTTCTTGGCAATTGAATTAAAGCAAATTCTCAAAGTTAATTTATGATTATGAAAACATGTATTTACTTGGGTAAAGGCTAAATGGAGCTCAAAAAGAAACCACTGCAATTTAGGTAGTAGGAAATCTTAATAGTATTTTCCTTCTATATATTTTTTAAATTTGCTTTAATAGTAATTGTTTAAGATTTCAGCACCCTCCAGAAAACAAACAATTCACTTGACCATAGTCACAGATTTTAAGTTTCTCAACAGAAAGGTTAAGCCAAAAATATTGATGACAGACCTAGTTGTAATTATACCCTATTCACTAAAATCTATATTCAGAAAAGAATATTACCTTGCAGGTGGTACACCAGGCACAGCATGTTTGCCCTTGGCTTTCTCTGGGAATTTTCTTTCATTATTTTTGGAAGTATCTTGAGCACTGCCTTCCACCTCTTCCTCTGGTTTCTTTCTGTTACAAGAACTTGATTGCAAAATGACAAAAAGTACAGTTTCAATTTCTAAAGCATACCCACTCTACAATTCTACCACATGTGGCTTAAATGTTCCCATTTTTAGGAAAACAATCATACTTTCACAATAAGATTCTTCCAATAGCATTACTAGATTACATATACCATGGCTCTAATGAGCTAACTGTGAGAAAGCCCACAGAGTTCAAGAAGAGTCCACTAGTGGAGCTTTAGAAGATAAGGAAAGATTCTATCTGCTCATCAAGTGAACAAAGACACAGCTGATGCCTTCCTGAAAGCGACTCCATCTCTTTTTATTAATAAGATTCCAATTTGGGGGTAAGAGCACTATACCAAGCTATAAGTATTATATTTGCTACTATAGCTTCTGTTGCAATTTGGGGACCCAAGTGATGGTCTGGGCAATGAAGACAATCTAAGATATAATTTCTAGGATATATTTTTTAATGTGAATGCCACTTCTCTTCTTTTACAATATACTCTCTCTCTTCAACATGGACATGATGCCTAGAGATATAGCAGCTATTTATTGACAATGGAGCAACAGGCAAAATGAAAATAATAGAAACAAGGCAGCCCTCTTCAGCAACAAGTGTAAACGAAAAGCTATGCATCAGAGATAAGAGACCCAACTTTGCTGTGCCCCTGCACTAAGGCCAACAGCAAACTACTTTTGACTTCTGAGACATGAAGCACTGTTTAGCCATTATAGTTCAATGGATTATTACTTGTAACAAAACAAATTCCTGGTAGAAAATAAACTTGAACAGCGTATATTGTGCTTATTCATAGCCAGAGAATAAAAGGGGCAAACCTATATATCAATGAAGATTTGAGTACCTCCCAGGGATAGGTAACAAGTCATGTGAACATGGTAACAGTTTTAGGAGGATACCAAGCTCCTGGTACAGTGAACAGAGCACATATGGATTCATCTGTAATGTTACTTCCTACAATCAAAACTACAGTGCTGGAGGGATGGCTTAGCAGTTAAGGCACCTGCCTAAAAAGCCAAAGGACCCAGGTTCAATTCCCTAGGACCCACATAGGCCAGATGCACAAGGTGGCACATGGATCTGGAGTTCATTTGCAGCAGCTGGCTTGCCCATTCTCTCTCTCTCAAATAAATAAAAATAAAAATATTTTTTAAAAAACTACAAATCAAGCCAGGTGTGGTGGCGCACACCTTTAATCCCAGCACTTGGGAGGCAGAGTAGGAAGATCACTGTGAGTTCAAGGCCACCCTGAGACTACATAGTAAATTCCAGGTCAGCCTGGACCAGAGTGAAACCCTACCTCAAAAAACAAAACAAAACAAAACAAAACAACCCTAGAAATCAGGATAGAACTCTATCTTACACATAGGTGGTCTACAAAGCACCAGTAAATTTGTAATTGACAACAAGAATCTGCGCATACTTACACTTTCATTTTCTTAGAAGGTGGAATTTCACTGGTGATTACAGGAGTGGCACATCTCTTTGCTATCATTTGGACATGGTGTTTTTCTTTCTGAGCAGATAGTCTAACAGACCTTCTATGGTAGAATTAACAAAATGTATTTATTTATAATAAGTACATTTACCGTAAATATGCAAATGTTCTTCAGATAGTGAAAGTATATCAAACTACAAAAGCAATAAAAAGTCTAATACTGGAAGCCAGGTGTGGTGGCGCACACCTTTAATCCCAGCACTGGGGAGGCAGAAGTAGGAGGATTGCTGTGAGTTTGAGGCCACCCTGAGACTACAAAATAAATTCCAGGTCAGCCTGGGCTACAGCAAGACCCTATCTCAAAAAAAAAAAAGTCAAGCCGGGCAAGACCCGCCTTTAATCCCAGCTCAGAGGTAGGAGGATCACCGTGAAAAAAAGTTAATTCAGGTCAGCCTGGACCAGAGTGAGTGGCGCACGCCTTTAATCCCAGCACTCGGGAGGCAGAGGTAGGAGGATCGCTGAGAGTTCGAGGCCACCCTGAGACTACATAGTTAATTCCAGGTCAGCCTGGACCAGAGTGAGACCCTACCTCAAAAAACCAAAAAAAAAAAAAAAAAGTCTAATACTGGGCTGTAGGGATGGCTTAGCAGTTAAGGCATTTGCCTGCAAAGCCAAAGGATCCCAGTTTTACTCTCCAGGACCCATGTAAGCCAGATGTACAAGGGAGCGCATGCATCTGGAGTTCATCTGCAGTGGCTAGAGGCCCTGGCACACCCATTTTCTCTCTCTCTCTCCTTTCTCTCTCTCAAATAAATAAATAAAATGTATTTAGGAAAAAAAGTCTAATATTATCTACACTCCAGAAATCTAATCTGTTGTCTTGCAGATAAATTTTGAAAATCTGGTATGTTCAACCATAAAATTATGGTATTTAAATATTTTATTTTTTATTTATTTATTTGAGAGAGAGAGAGAGAGAGAGAGAGAAGAGAGAGAGAAGAGAAGAGAATGGTGCGCCAGGGCCTCCAGCCACTGCAAACAAACTCCAGATGCATGCACCCCCTTGTGTATCTGGCTTACGTGGGTCCTGGAGAATCGAGCCTCGAACCGGGATCCTTAGGCTTCACAGGCAAGCGTTTAACCGCTAAGCCATCTCTCCAGCCCAAATTATGGTATTTAAATGTATTGATGGAGACTGGAATGATGGCTCAGCAGTTAAAAGCACTTGCTTACAAAGCCTATAGGCCTGAGTTAAATTCCCCAGTACCCACCCAAGTAAGACAGATGCAAAAAGTAGTAAGAGCACCTGGCATGGTGGTCCATGCCTTTAATCCCAGTGCTAGGGAGACCACAGATAGAAAGACTGCTGTGAGTTCAAGGCCAGCTCGCAACTACAGAGTGAGCTTCAAATCAGTCTGGGCTACAGTGAGACCCTAACTTGAAAAAAAAGTGGTACAAGAGGCACTAGTGCACCTCCCCCACCCACATTGATGATTTATAAATTTAAACCTCAATAAAATTGATTAAAGGAGCCTGGCATGGTGGCACACACCTTTAATCACAGTACTCTGGAGACAGAGGTAGGAGGATTTCAGAGACAGAGTCCAGCCTGAGACTACATAGTGAATACCAGGTCAGCCTGGGCTAGAGCAAGACCCTACCTCAAAAAACAAACAAAAAAAATTGATTAAAAGAGAGCTGGAGGTGAGCGTGGTGGTGCACACCTTTAATCCCGGCACTCAGGAGGCAGAGGTAGGAGGATCACCATGAGTTCAAGGCTACCCTAGACTACATAGTAAATTACAGGTCAGCCTGGGCTAGAGCAAAACCCAACCTTGTAAAGAAAGAGAGAGAGAGAGAAAGAGCTGGAGAAAAAAAAAGAAAAAGAAAGAAAGAGCTGGAGAGATGGCTTAGCCATCAAGGTGCTTGCCTGGGAAGTGTAAGAACCCATGATTAACTCTCCAGATCCCATGTAAGCCAGATGAACAATGTGACTCAAACCTCTGGAGTTTTGATTACACTGGCTGGAGGCCCTTGCATGCCATCTCTCTCTTTCTCTGATTAAAAAAACTCTAAAAAAATAAAATTGGGCTGGAGAGATGGCTTAGTGGTTAAGGCATTTGCCAGCAAAGCCAAAAGATCCTGGTTCTATTCTCCAGGACCCATGTAAGCCAGATGCACAAGGCGGAACATGTGTCTGGAGTTCATTTGCAGTGGCTGAAGGCCCGGGAACACCCATTCTCTCTCTCTCAAATAAAAAAAATATATTTTAAAAATAATAAATAGGGCTGGAGAGAAGGCTTAACAGTTAAGGCACATGCTTGTGAAGCCTAAGGACCCTGGTTCGATTCTCCAGGTCCCACATAAGCCAGCTGCACAAGGCCACCCTGAGATTATATAGTAAATTCCAGGTCAGCCTGGACTGGAGTACAACCCTACTTCGAAAAATGAAAAAAGAAAGAAAGAAAGAAAAAAGACATAGTTGAAATGAGGACAAGATACTGTATTTTTGTTTGTTTATTTGCTCTTTTCAAGGTAGTGTCTCATTCTAGCCCAGGCTGACCTGGAATTTACTCTGTAGTCCTAGGCCAGCCTCAAACTCACAATGATCCTCCTACCTCTGTCTCCCAAGTGTTGGGATTAAAGGCATGTGCCACCACACCCAACTAAGTTACTGTATTTTTTTTAACATTATTATTCTACCTAAAACTTTGGAGGGCTAGAAAGATGGCTTAGTGGTTACACACTTGCTTGTGAGGCCTAAGGATCCAGGCTCAAGTCCCCAGATGCGTAACGTGGTGCATGCATTTGGAGTTCATTTGCAGTGGCTGGAGGCCCTGATGGGCCCATTCTCTTTCTTTCTCTCTCAATTGAAAAGAGAAGAACTTTTGGCGAAACAGTCTTACCTCTGAGGCTGGACTACAAGAGGATTTTTTGATACTCCTCCCTCAGTGTCCAGGGAAGAACAAACATTTGATGGAATGGAATGCTCCTTAAGATTTTCTTTGTCTGTCTCTTTATAAGTGTTGTCAACTGTGAGAGACCAAAAACTAATCAATACTCAAATCCTAATGAAGAGCTAGAACAATGCCTCTTTCTCTCTCTGTTGCTCTCAAATAAATAAATTAAATAAATAAACAAATAACTTTTTAAAAAGCTACTTTGTTTACATATTATATATGTGTACCAAATTATCACACTGTTACCTATGTGCAATTATGTGTCATTTAAAACATTTTTTAAAGCTGGCCATGGTGTCCCATACATATAATCCGGCACTCGGGAGGCTAAGACCAGAGGATCATGTTTTCAATACCAACCCTGGCTACATAGGAAGACCCTTATGACCCATTTTACTAGCTAACCAAGAAATACAGCATCTCAGTAACTGCCACAGATCCCTGCTTCTAGTACGTCTTCCCCCTTGGCATAAAGAAGCTTTTGTCTAAGCTGTCTTTCTTACCTGGTTTCAAAGGTGTGGCACTGCCTTGCTGGAGTTTAGCTTTTCTCAAGGAAGACTTGCCCTGAAAAAGCTCTCCTATCCCATTCTTTCCAGGAAACTTATTCTCCAAGTTGGCCTTCTCCTCTGTGAAATAATCAGTGAGAAAGCAAAACAAATCAGCATTCTGCACTTAAAATCCAGCCATCTTTCCCCTGTTTAGAAAGACCAAAGTGCCAGCAATCAAAAGAAAACGAGCAACTAGTATACCTCAGAGATGGACTGAAAAGCTATCACTAAAAACTTGCAACACTGAACAATGGGCTATAGAAAAGGGTAAGTTCATTCTCTGTATTGTGACTGGCTCTTTATCTTCATTAGATACTAGTTAGGTTTTAAATACATGATGTTCCTCCTAAAGAAAATTGTAGCAGTTAGGAATTATAGAACTTATAAGCGACATCTCATAGTCAAGGTGCTTCTCCCTCAACTGGGATGGTGAGATAACAGTGTAGGGTGTTTGAAACTGAAGCACAGCAAGGTTCTCTCAAGTTTTATTTTAGGTCCTCTGTGCCAAAAAGACAGTGTGAAACAGTAAAAGGTCTGTCCACCAACAGTAATGAAAGAGCTTCAGAAATGCAGAGAGTTCCAGTAGGAACATGCTCATCCTGGTTGAAAATCTATGAAAAGATGTGGTTAAACTGGGTGTGGTGGCACACCCCTTTAATCCCAGCACTCGGGAGGCAGAGGTAGGAGGATCACCGTGAGTTCCAGGCCAGCCTGAGACTACAGAGTGAATTCCAGGTCAGCCTGGGCCAGAGTGAGACCCTACCTCGAAAAATCCAAAAAGTGTGTGTATGTATGTATGTATGTATATCTGTATGTATGTATGTGTAGTGTCAGGGTGGCCTTGAACTCTTGGTGATCCTCCTACCTCTGCCTCCCAAGTGCTGGGATTAAAAGGCATGTGCCACCACACCTGGCAGCTGACTCTTTCATTTACTCTTCCTCCAATGCTACTTCCAACAGCTGCCTCCCTCTGAAGAAACCATTCAAGTCCTTTCCCAACTGGGCATGGAGGCAGAGGTAGGAGGATCACCGCAACGTCAAGGCCAGCCTGGGACTACACAATGAGTGCCAGGTCAACCTGGGTTGAGGGCTGGGGAGATGATGATTTGGCTATTAATTAAATGAGCTTGCTTGCAAAGCCTCCAGGCCTGGGTTCATTCAATTCCCCAGAACCCACATAAAGCCAGATGGACAAAGTAACAGATGCATCTGAAGCTCACTGGCAGTGACAAGAGACCTTGGCCCACTCACCCTCCTCTCTCCCTTTCTCCCTCCCACAGATAAGTAAATCTATCTATCTATATAAAATGAATTAGGGTCCTGGAGATGGAGCTTAGTTGATAGAGTACTTGTCTAGCATGAATGAGGCTCTGGGTTCCATCCCTAGCACCATGTAAACCAGGTATAATAGCCTATGCTTATAATCCCAGCACTTGGGAAACAGAAGCAGGAGAATCAAAATTCAAGGGTATCCTTGGCTTCATAGTGAGTTCAAGGCCAGCCAGGGCTACAAGAGGCCCTATCTGAAAAATAAACAAAACTGAAGTGGGGTGGTGGTACCTTTAATCTCAGCCAAGATAGGAGGATCAGGATCTTGAATTGAAGGCCAGCCTGGGGCTACTAAGTTGAGTTCCAGGTCAACCTCTGCAGGTGAGGCAAGAGGATGGAGAGCTCGAGGACAGTCTAGGATATACAGCAAGCCTTAGTCTCAAAAAATAAACAGAAACCAGGCATAGTGGTTCACAAATGGAGGCTGTTGTCTCCCTATGTTGCTGAGATCAGCCTTTAAAATCCCAGGTTTGGAGATGGCTCAGAGGTTTAAGGCACTTGCTTGCACAGCCTATAGGCCTGAGTTGGCCTAGGTTCAATTCCCTAGTACCTATGTAAAGCCAGATACACAAAGTGATACATATATCTGGAGTTCATCTGCAGTGGCAAAAGGCCTTGGTGTGCCCATATTCACTCACTCTTTCTGTTCATAAATACATAAACAAATAAATAAATAAATATTTTCAAAAAATAATTAAGGGATGTGGTGACACACACCTTTAATCAAAGTACTCAAGAGGCCAAGGTAGGAGGATCACTGTGAATCTGAGGCCAGCCTGAGACTACATAGTGAATTCCATGTCAGCCTGGAGACTCTACCTTGAAAAACCAATAAATAAATAAGTAAAATATTATCCCAGGCTCTAGAAATCCTCTCACCTCAGCCTCCTGAGTACATTGGGACCCAATATTTGTACCAGTGTTCCTGGCTTGTTTTCCTTGTATATCTATAACTAGTCCTCCCTTATTTATTTGTTTGTTTATTTTATTTTATCTTGCAATCTCTTCTGCTTTACAAAGGTCCTCAGCAAAAAGAAAGTCACTAACCCTTAAAATGCCCAGAAAAGCTAGACACTTACCAAACCATGCATCTACATTTTCACTATCTTCCTCAGCATCCCAAGATGAAAAATTGATGAAGTCAGTGGGGGCATCAAAGGAGTAAGGAGTTGTAACTTGTGACATTGTCCACTCTTATGCAGAAGAATGGACTTTTCCTAGTCTGAGTCACTTTTCTCAGCAGGTCACCTATTCAGAAAAGAAATGGTTCATGAATATGGTTGCATATTAAAAGAAGGTATGATTCCTTAACAACTACCGTGGGCTTTCTTATCACATTTCCCAACTAGAAATGTATCCAAAATATAGGCTTCACTTTGTCAAACAAACCTAAGCTAGGTGTTTAGGGATAGGGGGTTAGTTTAGTTGTTGGTAACTTGTAAACAAGTTATGCTATGCATGATGTTTACATTCATTATTTATTTTCCTTCAACCTATGTTTTCTTATTTCTAGCCTTCTTCTGCCTAGTTTATCCTCTGTCCTAAACAACCTAATTTCCGAGACACAGCATTAATTTGTTACCTGTCAACAAAAATCTTTTTTTTTTTTTTTTTTTGTTGGTTTTTCAAGGTAGGGTTTCACTCTAGCTCAGGCTGACCTAGAGTTCACTATGTAATCTCAGAGTGGCCTCGAACTCACAGCAATCCTCCTACCTCTGCCTCCTGAGTGCTGGGATTAAAGGTGTGCGCCACCACGCCCAGCTCTCAACAAAAATCTTATTCACCAAATTCCAACTTAAGTCTCTAAGAAACTCTTTCCAAATTTCTACCAATCATACATAGCTATTCTCTCTCCAGATCTACCGTGCTTTCTTTCCATCTCCACTAGAATAATTAACATTCAATTTTATCTTAGTTAACTATCTAAATATCTGTCATTATAGACTAAGGATCCTGAAGACAAAAATAGGTTTTACTTGTATACACTTAATCGATCTGTTAAAGTGCTTCTGGGGCTGGAGAGATGGCTTAGCAGTAGAGGTGGTTGCCTGTAAAGCCTAAGGACCCAGGTTCAATTCCCCAGTACCCATTGAAACCAGATGCACAAGGTGGTTCATGCGTCTGGAGTTCATTTGCAGTGGCTAGAGGCCCTGGCATACTTTTTCTCTCTCTCAAACAAATAAATAAAAATAGTAACAGCCAGGTGTGGTGGTACACACCTTTAATCCCAGCACTCCGGAGGCAGAGGGAGGAGGATCGCCAGGAGTTCAAGGCCACTCTGAGACTATATAGTGAATTCCAGGTCAGCCTGAGCTAGAGTGAAACCCTACCTTCAAAAAAAAAAAAAAAAAAATCAATGAATAAATAAACATAAAATAATAATAATAAGTGCTTCTGAGTATCTTATACACAGTAAGTTTTCTCAAACTATTTTTTTTCTTTATAAATACTTTGATAAAGCTAAGTGTGATGGTGCACACCTTTAATCCCAGCACTTCAGAGGCTGAGGTAGGAGGATCATCATGCGTTTGAGGCCAGCCTGGACTACAGAGGGAGTTCCAGTTCAGCCTGGGCTAGAGTGAGACCCTTCTTCCAAAAAAAGAAATACTTTTGAGAAGGACTGGAAGTATAGCTGTTTGGAATCCCAGCACTCAGCAGGTAGAAGCAGGAGGATCAGAAGTTCCTGGTCATCCTTGGCTCATAGTGAATTTGAAGCCAGTTGGTGGCTTTTTCTACAGACAGGCATGCTTGTAATCCTCCTGCGGGGGATGCAGAATCAGGTAGATTCCTGAGGCTTGCTGGCCAGGCAGGCACTCTAGCCTACTTGGTAAACTCCAGATAAATGAGAGAACCTGTCTCAAAAATGGTGGACAGCATCTGAGACTGTAAAATGGGTGTTAAGCATTGGTAAAGCAGTCCTCTGAGCTCTAGAACTGCATTTGGTTTATGGGCAGGTGTTTAGTTTGGTTTCAAAATTATGTATAGGGCTGGAGAGATGGCTTAGTGGTTAAGATGCTTGCCTGCAAAGCCAAAGGAACCAGGTTCAACTCCCCAGAACCCACATAAACCAGATGCTCAAGGTGGCTTATGCATCTAGAGTTCATTTGTCCAGCTAAAGGCCCTGGCACACCCATTCTCTATCTACCTCTTCTCCCTCTCTCTCAAATAAATAAAATAAATTTTTAAAAAGTGTATGGCTGGGCATGGTGATGCACGCTTTTAATTCCATCACTTGGGAGGCAGAAGTAGGAGGATCTTCATGAGTTTGAGGACACCCTGAGACTACATAGTGAATCCAGGTCAGCCTGGGCTAGAGTAAAACCCTACCTCACAAAACAAACAAAAAAAAAAGTATGCATGTATAAGAATGTATATGTGTATGGTGGGTTGGGTGTAGGTGTGTGTGCACGCATGCATACCCAAGCCAATGTCTCATGTCTCCGTAAATGAATGCCTGTCTGGCTTTACATAGATGGCTGGGGAACTGAACCCTGCAGGCAAGCATTCCAAATAAGCACCTTTAATGGCTGAGCCATATCCCTACCCCTTGCTGTTTCATTATTGGCCCAAGTTGTTCTCAAATTCGCCTCCTGTGTCAGGTTCCTAAGTGCTGGTGTTGCAGGTGTGAGCCACCACGCCAAGTTTAGTGTGGCATTGGCTCAGTGAGGGGTGAATAGCAAGAAGCACAAGGCTGAGCACACCTAACCATACTAGGTATTATAAACACTGTCTTCCTAATAAGACCTGTTTTTGAAAACACTTCTTTTTGTCTACAGTAGTCAACTCAGAAGGCTATCCTGCCTCCCCAGCCCTCAGGAGCCTGAAGAAGGAGGACTGCCATGAGTTTGAGGCCAGCTTTGGCTAGATTGTGAGATCTAGGTCAGCCTAGGCTACCAAAAAAAAAAGATAGGAAGGTGGTTCAGTTAGTAAAGTACTTTCAACACAAGCATGAGAATGTGAGCTTGGATCCCCAGCACCCACACAAGTGCCAGTAAGCATGGTGGTCGACCTGTAATCACAGCACGCAGGAACTTCAGACAAGAAATCCCTAGGGTTTTAAACCATCTTTGGGTTCACATGAGACCCTGCCTCAGAAAATACAGTGATCAAGGAAGATACGCAACATCAACCTCTGGCTTACACATACATGTACCTGTACTCACACCATACACACAAAATACAAATAAGAAAAACATCCTCTCCCCCAGCCCCACCCACAAAGTATGAACAAATAAACAAATAGTATCTATCCACTGTGAACTCTCATCCTCCTCACCTAAGGGTGGTGGCACAAGTATAGGAAGAAGACTAAAGCAGGGTTGGGGATGCAGCTCGGTGTTGAAGTACTTATATTTCCAGCACCACAACACAGTGAGGAAATAACCAAGAGTAACTGCTAGTGAAGATGGTTTCAACCACACTCCCTCACCACAAATAATAAATACTAGGATGTAAAAGCCTCAAAAAATAGTCTGTAAGGGCCTAGTAGGAAACAGAACAGGCCAGAGCTAGAGGCAGCTGCTTAATGAGAACTCTACAAATGGTGAGAACTGGATGCTTTCCTGCACCCCTTAATCAAGATTGAATTTCTGTCAACAGGTCTTACTGAAAAAAAAAATTTTTTAAAGCACATGCGTCAACCACATTCCCTCAAACAAATCAAGCTGCCAAGCAAGAGAATTAGCTTCATATTTCAAAATTATTTGCATCTGCCACAGCACAGATGCCTGTAAAGCCAGAAATATTCTTAGTGAAAAATAGCTTTTAGGGACCAATAATCCTACCAGAGATCTGAGGAAAAAGCTTATCCAATACAGTATGCATGAACAAGCTCCTTATAAAACTATCTATTAAATTTCATCCATCATATCAAATATCCCTATCTTATTTCCAAAAACAAAGAATGGATACACAACACACACACACACACACACACATACTTCCTTCATTCCTCCCCTTCAGAAACTCACAGGTAAATGGAGGACACAGAGGACAGCTAGGATCCAGGGTGACCTTTGGACTGGGACATAAACACAGCGTTCAGCAATTGCAGAGAACAGGATGAAGGAGGATCAATGAAGGCTTCTTGATAGACGAGATACCTAAAGAATACCTACAGATTAAAAATGCAAGCTTGTGGGTGAAGAAATGGGAAGGGGAAAGGAATAGGGACAAATACACAGGGGGGAAGACTGCAGAAGCAACAGCATAATTTTCTTTCACATTCATCTGAGATTAACCTCCCATTGCCTCTTCTCTCTTACGCTCAAACCAAAAATAACTAGCCTTGACAAGCTCTGTAAATCAAAAGTGCAGCTTCAGAAGGATGGGGGAAGCTACAGAGGGTGATTCTATAGTAGGCTGGAAGAGTGGACTGGCAGCTCCCAGCAAAACAAAGACTTTGTTATGACGGATGCTGTCAGGCACCTATCTAGCTTAAGAGATGCACCTTGCCTCTTTCTCTCTTTCTTTCTTTCTTTCTTTCTTTCTTTCTTTCTTTCTTTCCTTTTTTTTTTTTTTTTTTTTTTTTTTTGGTTTTACAAGGTAGGGTCTCACTCTGGTCCAGGCTGACCTGGAATTAACTATGTAGTCTCAGGGTGGCCTCAAACTCTCTGCGATCCTCCTACCTCTGCCTCCCGAGTGCTGGGATTAAAGGGGTGTGCCACCACGCCCGGCTTTCACCTTGCCTATTTCTATTGGAGGAAAATTGGTAACATACCAGAATAAGTAGAGTAAGTCACGATTTCATTAGAAGTGGTTAAGAGCCAGGCATGGTAGCCCATGCCTCAGCACAAGAAGCTGAGGCAGGAGGATTGCCATGAAATTTGAGGCCAGCCTGAACTACAGAGTGAGTTCCAGATCAGCCTAGGCTACAGTAAGACCCTGCTTCAAACCCTCCCACAAAAGAAAAATAGTTACTTCAGATAATCCCATGTAGGCAAGGCCTTTCCACCAGGAACACCCTCTCTGACTTTCACAAGGAGTAAGAGATCTTATTACATTATCACAAGTGTAGAGTTCATTTCATTTTATCCAGAGAGAAGACACCTACATTTGATTAGGAGTTAGTAAAGGACAACATAATCAAGCATGCAATTCTGACAGTTAATCAAGTTAAAGGCACATGCCTTTAATCTTAGCACTCGGGAGGCAGAGTAGGAGGATTTTTGTGAGTTCAAGGCCAGCCTGAGACTACATTGTGAATACCAAGTCAGCCTGGGCTACAGTGAAACCCTACCTCAAAAACCAAAATAAATAAATAAATAAATCCAAAGGCAAACCTATGCATACAGAAGTCAACACATGACATGCTGGTCACTTGAATTCATCATCACCCAGAAACCTCAACGTATTTTTATTTTCTCTTTCAAATTTATAAATCTGTGAAGCGTGGTGGCTCACACCTGTAAACCTCAGTACTCAGGAGGCTGAAACAGACAGATACACAAAGTGGCGCATGCATCTAGAGTTCCTTTGCAGTGGCAGGAGGCCCCTGGCATGTCCATACTCACACTCTCTCCTTCTCTGCCTCTCAAATTAATTAATTTAATTATAATAAATAATTATTAGTTAATAATAATAAATAATACAATTAATTAAATTAAAGAAAGTAAAATTAGGCATAGTGGCACACGCCTTTAATTCCAGCACTTGGGAGGTAGAAGTCGGAGGACTGCTATAAGTTCAAGGCTGCCCTGAGACAACATAGTGAATTCCAGATCAGCCTGAGACACTACCTCAAAAAATAAAAAATAAAAAAATCCAGACATGGTGGCACACTCCTTTAATCCCAGTACTCAGGAGGCAGAGATAGGAAGATCACTGTGAGTTTGAGGCCACCCTGAGACTACAAAGTGAATTCCAGGTCAGCCTGAGCTGGAGTGAGACCCTACCTCGAAAAAACAAACAAACAAACAAAAATATATATATATATCAAAATGTTAGCTATAGTTTATCTAAGGGATAGTGGGTAATTTCATCTTATTTTTCTTTTTCTTTTATTTAATATGTATTTTTATTTATTTGCAAGCAGAGAGAGAGAGAGAGAGAGAGAAAGAGACTAGGGCCTCTACCCATTGCAAATGAATTCCAGACATATGCACCAGCCACTTTGTGCATCCAGTTTTATGTGGGTACTGGAGAATCAAACCCAGATCATTAGGCTTTGAGGCAAGCACCTTAACTGCTGAGCCATCTCTCAAGTCCCTTATTTTGCTTTTTCATATTTAATAAATTTCCTCCCAATATGTTACCTTATAAAGACACACTAAAGCCTGGTGTGGTGGCGCACACTTTTAATCCCAGCACTTGAGAGACAGAGGTAGGAGGATTGCTGTGAGTTCAAAGCCACCCTGAGACTAAAGAGTTAATTCCAGGTCAGCCTGGGCTAGAGTGAGAACCTACCTTGAAAAACCAAAATAAATAAGGACACACTAAATAATTATGAAGCTAATAGATTAATGTTTATCTCATTCTTTTGTTTTTCGAGGTAAGGTCTCCCCCTAGGCCAGACTGACCCAAAGTTTACTATGTACTCTTAGGCTAGCCTCGGATTCACAACAATCCTCCTACTTTAGTCTCCAGAGTGCTGGGATTAAAGGTGTGCGCCACCACACCCAGCAGGGAAAGGGACAGAAAATGTGGCACCAGGACATCCATATACATGTGCCACTTTGTGTATCTGGCTTTATGTGGGTACCTGTAAATCCAACTAGGGTCATAGGCTTTGCAGGTAGACGCCTTAAGTGGTGCACCATCTCTCCAGCACCCCCCACCATTACCACCCTTATTCTTTTAAATGTAGTTCACTGTGGACATAGCCTTACCTGTTGTTTAATCAGTCTATCCAGTCCACCTCCTACAGCCTAAACTCAAAAGTGATCAAGACTTCTAAATCTTCAGGTTTGAAATACTTCTCATTAGAACCTGGAAATAGAAAAATGTTCCAGTTAAACTCTTTTTAACTATTAACTATGTTTGTCCACTGTATTGAATATGCATAGGAATTCACTGTTTTATCAGGTTCTCCTATATATTCTTTTTTTAAATTATTTTTGGAGAGAGACACAGAGACAGAGAGAGAGAGGGAGAGGGAGAGGGAGACAGATAGAGAATGGGCGCGCCATCAGTCTCTCAGGGGCTGTGAACGAAATCCAGATGTGTGCGCCCCCTTGTGGTCAAGTGAGGCATTGCGCCCTTGCATCACTTTGCATCTGGCTAAACGTGGGACCTGGAGATTGGAACTGACGTTCTTAGGCTTCGCAGGCAGGCGCCTTTACCACTAAGTTATCTCTCCAGCCCTATATATTCTTTTTAAAATAGGACGGCTGGGCATGGTGGCACATGCCTTTAATCCCAGCACTCGGGAGGCAGAGGTAGGAGGATTGCCAAGAGTTCGAGGCCACCCTGAGACTACATAGTGAATTCCAGGTTAGCCTGGGCTAGAGTGAGACCCTACCTCAGAAAACCAAAAAAGATGGTGAGCAACAGCAAAAGATATTTGTTAACCTTTGGCCTGCCTATACACACACACAAACACATACAAACATACATATAACCATATGTATAACAAAAGAAAGAAGCTCACACTGTCGGGAACAGACCCAGAAAAAGCTAAAGGAAAAAAATATAAGGAGAAGCCGGGCATGGTGGTGCACGCCTTTAATCCCAGCACTCGGGAGGCAGAGGCAGGAGGATCACTGTGAGTTCAAGGCCACACTGAGACTACATAGTTAATTCCAGGTCAGCCTGGACCAGAGTGAAAACCTACCTCAGAAAAAAAAAAAAAAAAAAAAAGGAGAATGTAAAACTTAATCTCTCCTGACACCCAAACAAGAAATGAAGGACTTTCCCACATAGTCCTTTCTCCTAAAGCAAACTTAGTTGCAACTGAAAGATAAATGAATTTTGGGCTGGAGTTTGCAATGGCAGAAGGCCCTGGCATGTGCCCATGCACTTCCTACAATCTCGCTGCTTGCAAATAAAATTTTAAGTACTAAGATAGATTATTTTATGAGGGTTCAAATAGACACACTTAACCATGAGCCAAGCCAAAACAATGCTTTTATTTAAATAATTTGAAAGCTTAATAAAAATTACCAACTCATCTGAGTCTGACCCAGTTTCCACCCCTACAATTTTGCAGTCAAGTTGACAGTGTGCTCTAATCTATCCAACAGATATTTGCTGGGTAATTCCCACATGCAGGACTGTTCTATTCCCTCTCTAGCCAAACTCTACCTTTCAAGAATGGCTCGCTATCCCATGTACTTCACTGAGCCACCACTGCCTGTGTAAGTCTCATGGTCTCACTCACCTTACCAAAAGACTTAACAGATTTTGTCCTAATCACTTGTCAACTGACTCAAACTCCCAGGTTTGTAATCCCAGCACTCAAGGATGCTGAGGCATGAGGGCTGCCTTTAGTTAGAGGCCAGCCTGAGCTACAGAGTGAATTCAAAGCCAGCCTGGATAACTTATAGAGACTTTCTCTCAAAGACATTAAATTGGAGCTGGTTGAAGTGCTTGCCTGTGAAGCCTAAGGACCCAGGTTCGACACCCAGAACCCACGTAAGCCAGGTGCAAATGGTGGTGCATGCATCTGGAGTTTGTTTGCAGGAGCTAGAGGCCCTGGTGTGCCCATTCAGTTGAAAGAGTGTTTGCCTAGCATGCACAAAGTCCTGGACTGAATTCCAGCACCACATAAACCAAGCATGGTGGTGCATGCCTGTAATTCTAGCACTCTGAAGGTGGACACAGGAGGATAAGGAGTTCAAAGCCAGTCTCAGCAACATAAAATTAATTCCAAGTCAACCTTGGCTGTACGAAACCTTGTCTCAAAAATAATAATGGAGCTGGGCATGATGGCACATGCCTTTAATCCCAGCACTCGGGAGGCAGAGGTAGGAGGATTGCCATGAGTTTAAGGCCACCCTGAGAATACAGAGTGAATTTCAGGTCAGCCTGGGCCAGAGTGAGACCCTACCTCGAAAAATCAAAAAACCAAAAATATAAACAAATAAAAATAAAATAAAAAATAATGAAAGCCAGGTATGGTAGTACACACCTTAATCCCAGCCCTTGGAAGACAGAGGTTGGAGGATTACTGTGAGTTCAATCCTAAAACTACATAATGAATTCCAGGTCAGCCTGGGATAAAACGAGACCCTACCTCAAAAAAACAAAATAGGAGGCCAGGCATGGTGGTGCATGCCTTTAATCCCAGCACTCAAGAGGCTGAGGTAGGAGGATCGACATAAATTGAGACCGCCCTGAGATTACATAATGAATTCCAGCCTGGGATAGAGTGAAACCCTACCATGAAAAAAAAAAAAATAGGGCTAGAGAGATGGCTTAGTGGTTAAGGTACTTGCCTGTGAAGCCTAAGGACACACATTCAACTCTCCAGATCCCACATATGCCAGACTCACAAAGATGAGGCAAGCGCAAGGTCACACATGCCCACTAGGTTGAGCAAGCATCTGGAGTTTGATTTCAGTGGCTGAGGCCCTGGCATGCCAATTCTCTCTCTTCCCCCTCTAAAACAAAATAAAATAAACACCAAAATAATTAATTAATAATAATAATGGGGCTAGAGAGGGGCTCAACAGTTAAAGGTACTTGCTTGCAAAGTGTGACAGCCTTTAATCCCAGCCCTGGGGAGGCAGAGGTAGGAGGATCACCATGAGTTCAAGGCCACCCTGAGACTACATAGTAAATTCCAGGTCAGCCTGGGCTAGAGTGAGACCCTACCTCAAAAAAACCAAAAAAAAAAAAAAAAAAAACTAATAATAATAATAATAAACCAGATGCAACGTGATGCTTGTGTCTAGAGTTTGTTTGCAGTGGCAGGCATGTTTTTCTCCCTCACTCTCTCACTCTGCTTGTAATTAAATAGGGGCTGGAGAGATGGCTTAGCAGTTAAGGCATTTGCCTGCAAAACCAAAGGATTCCGGTTCAATTATCCAGGACTCACATAAGCCAGATGCACAAGGGGGCGAATACATCTGGAGTTCGTTTGCAGTGACTGGAGGCCCTGGCATGCCCATTCTCTCTCTCCCTCCCTCTTTCTCTCTCTCAAATAAATAAAATATATTTTAAAATTAAATAATAAAATAAGCCGGGCATGGTGGCGCATGCCTTTAATCCCAGCACTCGGGAGGCAGAGGTAGGAGGATCGCTGTGAGTTCAAGGACACCCTGAGACTACATAGTTAATTCCAGGTCAGCCTGGGCCAAAGTGAGACCCTACTTGAAAAACCAAAAAAAAAAAAATTAAATAATAAAATAAAAATATAAAAATAAAGCAGGCATCGTGGTGTACACCTTTAATCCGGAAGCAGAGGTCAGAGGATTGACACGAGTTTGAGGCCAGCCTGGGACTATATAGTGAATTCAGGTTAGCCAGAGGCAGTAAAAAAGCAGTAACAGATAGTATACATTTAATTATGTAATATGAATTAGGAGTAGAAAGGAAATTAGAGATCAGATAAACAAGGTTAAAGCCCAGCTGTGCTTAGATATGTTTTCATTGAAAACCATCGAAACAGCAGTTACTTCCTAGACATCTACCTGCCCAGCTCAGGGTAGCCATTGGTTCTAACTAATGAGAACTAAGTAATTTGCTAGTCAAGCATGGAGACTAAAGCTCTTGACAGGTGGAGTCAGGATTCAAGGCCAGCCTGACTTACCTGTGACTCTATCCACTCCCTCAACACAAAAATAAGATTTTTCTTAGGGATTCATAATTTTATTTTTCTGTTACTGCTTGTTTCTGTACTTGCCCTATGACATTATTCCTCCAAAAAAAAGTAGAAAAGAAAAAAAGTAGAAATAAGCCGGGCGTGGTAGCAGATACCTTTTTTTCCTAGCACTCAGGTAGGAAAATCACTGAGTTTGAGGCCACCTTGGGACTATATAGTGAATTCCAGGTCAGCCTGAGCTAGGGAGAGACCCCACCTCGAAAAACCAAAACAATAAAAAAATACAAATGTAATTAAGAGCTGGATACATAGTGCTCCAGCTGCTCCCTCTCATTCCCCCATGGAAGCCCTAGCATAGGCAATACTAGGTTCCGTTCTCAGTAGGGTAAAACCAAACAAAACAAGAATCAATCTTGGACTGGAGAGAAGGCTTGGTGGTTAAGGCATTTGCCTGAGAAGCCTAAGGACTCCGGTTCAATTGTCCAGGTCCCACATAAGCCATATGCACAAGGGGGCACATACATCTGGAGTTTGTTTGCAGTGGCTGGAGGCCCTGGCGTGCCCATTCTCACTCTCTTTCCCTCTCTCTGTCTCTAATAAATTAATTAATTAATTAAATTTAAAAAAAAAGAATCAAGCCGGGCATGGTGGCGCATGCCTGTAATCCCACCACTCGAGAGGCAGAGGTAGGAGGATTGCCATGAGTTCAAGGCCACCCTGAGACTACATAGTGAATTCCAGGTCAGCCTGGGCTAGAGCGAGACCCTACCTCGAAAATACACACACACACAAAAGAATCAATCTTTCTGTCTCTAAGCATACCAGAAAATCCTTGAAAACACTATACATCTATATACATCTATATTTAACATTAACCTGAACACACAATATACCTGCAAAGCTCAATTAATTGGCTAAGTTAGCTGGAAGTCACAATGAACTTTGAACCAACTACTGAACAGACAGAATTAAACAAACCAAGGACGATTTGGGGTGACTTGACAGGAGTTGTAAAACACCAATCACAGCATAAGAACACTTATTATATTAGCAAATACTTCTTTTTTAATAGTGTTATTTTTAAAAACCAGTATCTTGATAAGTGAAACTCAAATAAGGCTGGAGTGACAGCTTAGCAGTGAAGGCACTTGCCTGAGAATCCTAAGGACCCAGATTCAATTCCCCAGTACCCACACAAGCAAGATGCACAAGGTAGCATATGCATTTGAAGTTCATTTGCAGAAACTAGAGGCCCGGGAACGTGCCCATTCTCCTCTTTAGCTGCTTTCTCTCTCTCTCAAATAAATAAAATAAAATAAAAATAAGAAACTCAAATAAAGATGAAAGATGTAAAGACAGAGTAAGGCTGAATCAGGAGGTAAACCAGGAGATCTACTACAGCAAATTCAGGGAGTCAAAAATCTTCCTCTTGGGGCCTGGAGAGATGGCTTAGCGGTTAAGTGCTTGCCTGTGAAGTCTAAGGACCCCAGTTCAAGGCTCAATTCCCCAGGACCCACATAAGCCATATGCATAAAGTGGCGCATGTATCTGGAGTTTGTCTGCAGTGGCTGGAGGCCCTGGCGTGCTCATTCTCTCTATATATATCTGCCTCTTTCTCTCTGTCTGTCACTCTCAAATAAATAAAAATAAATAAATAAACAAAAATTAAAATAAAAATAAATTTTTAAAAATCCTCCTCTTGGCTAGAGAGATGGCTCAGTAGTTAAGGCACTTGCCTGCAAATCCTATGGACTGGAGTTCAGTTCTCCAGTATCCACATAAAGCCAGATGCACATGTTGGCATGTGTCTGGAGTGCATCTGCAGTGGCCAGAGGCCCTGGTGTCTCATTCTCTGCTTGCAAATAAATAAATAAATATAAATAAAAGGCCAGGTGTGATGGCACATGCCATTAATCCAAGCACTTCGGAGACAGAGGTAGGACGTTCACTATGAGTTCGAAGCCAGCCTGGAATTACAGAATTCCAAGTCAGCCTGGGCTAGAGTGAGACCCTACCTTGACTAAAAAAAAAAAAATCAGCCGGGCGTGGTGGCGCACGCCTTGAATCCCAGCACTCGGGAGGCAGAGGTAGGAGGATCGCCGAGAGTTCGAGGCCACCCTGAGACTACATAGTTAATTCCAGGTCAGCCTGGACCAGAGTGAGACCCTACCTTGCAAAACCAAAAAAAAAAAAAAAAATCCTCTTCTAGTTCTAGGTGCTATTAGTGTTCAAAGGTAAAGACCTCACATACTATGCAAAAACCTTGGTTTGGTCCCCAGTATCCTATTCTAGGCAGGAACAGCATTGGGAAAATTATAGTTTGAATAAGAAACTACATATCAAGAAAATACAGGATGGACTGGGGGATATGGCTCAGTGGTTAAAAGTGCTTGTTTGCAAAGCCTGCCAGCCCTGGTTCTAATCCCCAGCACCCACCTAAAGCCAGATGCACAAAGTGGCACATAAATCTGGAGTTCATCTACTGTGGCAAGAGACCCTGGCGAAGCGGGGGCGTGGTGGCGCAGGCCTTTGATCCCAGCACTCGGGAGGCAGAGGTAGGAGGATCACCATGAGTTGGAGGCCACCCTGAGACTACATAGTGAAATCCAGGTCAGCCTGAGCTAGAGTGAGAAAAAGAGAGAGAGAGACCCTGGTGTGCCCATTTATTCTCTCTGCTTGCAAATGGAAGGGAGAGAGGGAAGAAGGAAGGAAGAAAGGAGGGAAAGGGGAGGGACAGAGGGAGGGAAGAAACAGAGGAAAGAAGGGGCCCAAATCAACAATGCTGTAAACTAGGTCACAACTTTTCTTCCCCCTCTATAAAAGTCCAACAAAAGGAAATTAGAAAGGCTGCAACACCTACCAGCTTGACACAAAAGGGGGAGGAGGCTAGGCAAATAACACAAAGTGAATTATAAATGCCAAATAAAGGAAAACCCGCAGTGGAGTTCAATTCTCTCTCAATTATGCTGTCACGCCGTCTAATTTACCTTTCTACCTCAGACAAAAGTTTTGAAATTGCAGTTGATTGTGACATCTGTTTTCCTGCACCAACGCCCCAGTCCCTTGCAAGGCGGGGCTACTTTTCACCCACGCCTCCAACACTTGAGCCAGGGGTTCCTTAGCTCCTAGAGCTGAGCCAAGAGCCCATCTCACCCATTGGCTGGGTGCGAAAAATTCCGAGAGAAAAGCTCACGCAGAAAGCTCGGTCAAGTCAATGCTTTTTCCATGCAGTAACAGAGAAAGTCGTCGCCCTTATTTCCCTATGAAACTCCCCTTTCTCGATTTCCAAAAATAGAAAAACCGCGTAAAGCCTATCTGAGTCTTCTCGGGGCAGCCAGGTCGCGAAATGGTCCGAAAGAAAGAAACCCCGCTCCCACCGTCCCCCGGCTAGGCGGCGCTGGGGCCCCGTAACCGCCGTGGAGGTCCGCCCGGAGCACCGACGGCTCTGGGGGCCGAAGGCCGACCTCCAAGCGCTCGACAAGAGGGAGACGGGAGCCCGGCGTCCAGCTGCTCCCCTTTTTCTTACCCACCGCTTAGCCCGCCTCGCCTCGCCTCGGTTCTGACAACCCAGGGCCGCAAATCCGCCGCGGAACTCAAGCGGTACGGTTGAAAATTTGAACCCAGGCAACCCGGTCGAACACACCAATCAGAACGCCGGGATCAGCCATTCCCAGCCTTCTGATTGGCCACAGGAAACGTAACGACGCAGGAAGTCGGGAGGCGGGACGAGCACAAAAAAAAAATTACCGGCCGGGGAGGCTTCTGGGAAATAGAGTCATGCGCCTAGGTGAGCCCATAGGAACCGGAGCTTTACTACAAAGCCCAGAATGCTCTGCTTCTATTTGGTATTGGTTTGCGGGTTCTTTGTTTCGTGGGCTTTCAGACAGGATCTCTTGGAGATCAGGCTGCTTGGAGTTTGCTGTGTAGGCGAGGATGACCTTAAACTGATCCTCCGGCCTGCACGCCCCAAATCCTGGGATTACAGACCTGGCACCACCAAACCGAGCTTGTTCCTATCTGGGGAAGTTGTTACCAGCTGAAGAAGTAGGGAGAGCATTTAGATATACAACGACATTCATCCTGCACCTCCCCGAATTCACAGACGAAAACACTGAACTCTTTTTAAAACATTTGTTTAAACCGGGCTTGGTGGCGCACGCCTTTAATCCCAGGACTCTGGAAGCAAAGGTAGGAGGATCACCGTGAGTTTGAGGCCACCCTCGGACTACATAGTGAATTCCAGGTCATCCTGAGCTAGAGTGAGACCCTACCTGGAAAAAAAAAGAAGAAGAAGAAAAATTGTGTAAATGTGTATTTATTTATTTAAGAGGAGAGAGAGAGAGCGAGCCTGGGCTGGCCAGGGCCTCTTGTCACTGCAAATGAACTTCAAACGCATATACCACTTTGTGCTTCTGGTTTTACCTGGGTACTGGGTAATGGAACTCGGGCTATCAGGAGCCTTTAACAATTTAGCCATCTCTCCATCCCCTTAGCTCTGTTTTTTGTTTAATTTTTTTTTTTATTTGTTTTTGGAGAGAGACAGAGAGTGAGAGGGAGACAGATAGAGATGGGCGTGCCAGCAGTCTCTCAGCTGCTGTGAACGAAATCCAGATGTGTGCGCCCCCTTGTGGTCAAGTGCGGCATTGCGCCCTTGCGTCACTTTTCATCTGGCTAAATGTGGGACCTGGAGATTGGAACCGCTGGAGATTGGAACCAGTGTTCTTAGGCTTAGGAGGCAGGCGCCTTAACCACTAAGCCATCTCTCCAGCCCTTAGCTCTGTTTTTAAAGATTATTCTTGCCAAGTTTGTGCATTGTGTTTTGAATATTTGTAGGATTTACCTTCATTTTATCAGAGTCTGTTATAGGCAATATACTCTTGCTCCCAGTTTCCCAGTCAAGAAGACTCAAACTATGTAGTCCATACCCCTGCATGATGTTAACTAAAAACACCAAGTTGGGGCTGGAGGGATGGCTTAATGGTTAAGGTGCTTGCCTGCAAAGCCAAAGGACCCAGGTTCGATTCCCCAGGACCCATGTAAGACAGATGCACAAAGGGGTGCATGCATCTGGAGTTCATTTGCAGTGGCTAGAGGCCCTCGCGCGCCCATTCTTCCTCCCTCTCTCCCTCCCTCCCTGCCTGTTTCTGTATCTCTCTCAAATAAATAAATAAAAATAAAATTTTTTTTAAAAAGCCAATTTATTGGGTGTTTTGTTCTTTTCTAAAATTTTGGGGGCTGGAGAGATGGCTTAGCTGTTAAGGCGCTTGCCTGTGAAGCCTAAGGACTCAGGTTCAATTCCTCAGTACCCACATAAGCCTGATGCACAAGATGGAGCATGCATCTAGAATTCATTGGCAGTGGCTAGAGGTCCTGTATCATTCTTCCTCACTCTCTTTTTCTCTATCTGCCCTTTCCCTCTCTCTCAAATAAATAAAAAACCTTTAAAAATATTTTATCTGAGAAAGAGGGAGAGAAAGCCCTGTTTTGTCCTTTTATGTATTTGTTTGGGTTTTTTGAGGTAGGATCTCACTCTAGCTCAGGCTGACCTGGAATTCACTATGTAGTCTCAGGGTGGCCTTGAACTCACAGCTATGCTCCTACCTCTGTCTTCCGAGTGCTGGGATTAAAGACGTGTGCCACCACACCTGGCCTGTTTTGTCCTTTATAATCCAAACTATACTCTGGTCTTTTATTTATTATTTGCACAGTCGCTTGGGTGTGTAAGGGTCTCTTGTCAAGCTGGCAGGCTTTGTAATCAAGTACCACTGAGCCATCTCTCTATCCCTCTACTCCTTTTGGGAGGGGGGGGGTTTGAGGGTCTCACTCTAGCACAGGCGGACCTGGAATTCACTATGTAGTCTCAGAGTAGCCTTGAACTCAGCCATCTACCTACCTCTGCCTCCAAATGCTGGAATTAAAGGTTTGAGTCCCCAGTACCCATGTAAAGCCAGATGCCCAAAGTGGCACATGTGTCTGGAGTTTGTTTGAGTGGCCAGATGCCCTGGCACGTCCATTCCCTCTCACTCTCCACCCTCTCTCTGCTTGCAAATAAATAAATTAATTTTAAAATAAAAAATAAAGCCAGGCATGGTGGCTCACACCTTTAATCCCAGCACTCAGGAGGCAGAGGTAGGAGAATCTCTGTGAGTTCAAGGCTACCCTGAGACTACATAGTGAATTCCAAGTCAACCTGGGCTAGAGTGAGACCCTACCTTGAAAAACCAAACATAAATAAATATAATAATAATAGGGCTGGAGGGATGGCTTAGCCGTTAAGGCATTGTCCTGAAAAACCAAAGGACCCAGGTTCAGTTCCCCAGGACCCACATTAGCCATATGCACAGGGGGCACAGGCACCTGGAGTTCGTTTGCAGCAGTTACAGGCCCTGGTGAGTCCATTCTCTGTCTGTCTGTCTTCTATTTCTCTCTCTGCTTTTAAATAAATAAATTAAATAAATAAATAAAGGCCCAGCTTCATTTTTTTTTTTTTTTTTTTTTGGTTGGGTCTCACTCTAGCCCAGGCTGACCTGGAATTCACTAAGCAGTCTCAGGTGGCCTCGAACTCATGGCACTCCTCCTACCTCTGCCTCCCGAGTGCTGGGATTAAAGGCGTGCGCCACCACGCCTGGCTCATTTCTTTTACTGTATAATGTTCCCACCTCCAAGGGTTAAGAAGCTGATTATAAACCGGGCGTGGTGGCGCACGCCTTTAATCCCAGCACTCGGGAGGCAGAGGTAGGAGGATCGCCATGAGTTCAAGGCCACCCTGAGACTACATAGGTAATTCCAGGTCAGCCTGGGCCAGAGTGAGACCCTACCTCGAAAAAAAAAAAAAAAAAAAAAAGAAGCTGATTATAGTGTTTATCTCCTACTTCTCTCCCTGGACAAGAGTGAAAGTCTTCTTGAGTGCTAAAAAGAAAAAGGAAAAATAAAGAGGAAAGGTAAAAAGGGGAGGCATGGAGTGAGGGAAGGAGGGAGGGAAGGGAAAGAAGGAGGGAGGGAAGTACAGTCTCTATCCCTGCCCTCATGGATCTGACATTTTAGTGGAGAAAACAGATCTCAAACAGGGTAGATGAGTGAGGGATGTAGTGAGTTAGGAGGTGATAAATACAAACCCATTTGCTGACCAAGCCCTGAAGGGTAGATGGCATGTCAGGAAGGAAGGCAGGGCTCTTCATAGACAGTGGGTAAAGGAGGATAGAATTCTGCCAAAGTTGTATTTGGCCTACTTCTAAGTCTCATGTCACCCAACCAGCAGGTCTATGCAGGGCCGTGGAGCAGACAGGCTCAAGTGAAGATGGGGTAGCTTGTACTTATTAGGAGAGAAGGGGCACCAGAACTATTTTTTTTCCCAGGTAGGGTTTCACTCTAGGCCAAGCTGACCTGCAACTCACTATGTAGTCTCAGGGTGGCCTTGAACTCATGGCGATCCTCCCACCTCTGCCTCCCAAGTGCTGGGATTAAAGGCATGCACCTCCACGCCCAGCGCACCAGAACTATTGTGTTTAGGACCTACTAAGCAGAAGCTGTATAGTGACTAGCTGAATGAATGAACGAGGCAATGCCAAAACACCAGGATGTGTGCAGAAATGTCTCAAGTCCTTCCACATTAACTAGTGAGCTTGGTCCAAGGGATCCCACCCCTGTCATTCCTTCTGCATCCTGATTTTCCATATCAAGCCTCAAGTGACCATACTGCCAGAACAGGAGACAAGAAGATCTAAAGCCAATGAAGCAGAATTTCAGTGCTGGCAGGAAACACAGAAAGAACTGGCCTATTCCAGCTTTAGCATCACTGGGGCAAGTCTTACCCGTGTGAAGACCCCAAAAGTATTGCTTGTAACAGCAATCTCTCCATGGGTCAGAGAAGATATACTTTAGAGTTTGCACTCAGCACACCTGGATACACCTGCACCAGGTGTCCTAGCCAATCTGGAACCGGGCTTAGAGGAAGAATCCACCCATACCTGGATAGGGTGCATGCTCAAGAGAGGTACGATTGGGTGAGACAGGAAAACACTGAATCCAGAGACTGAAGCAGGTGGAGGGAACTGAAGATAGGCAAGACCAGCTGGCATAGGTGTGACAAGGATGTGACATAAAATCATCCCAAGATCACTCCCTTTATGGGCAACCCCTTTCTGCCTACCAGAAACTACCTGCCTATTCTGCAACTCCCATACTAGCTCAAAAGAAACCCTCATGGTTATCTTTCTTGAACTCTCTAGGTGACCATAACCTTTCCCATTATTGCACTTTATTCAATCATACTTGATTTCATCATTTTTGCCAATCTGGTGGATATGAAATGGTGCTTTTCCTTTCAATCATCTTTTTCTCTTTTTTTTTTTTTTGAGGTAGGGTCTCACTCTAGCCCAGGCTGACCTGGCATTCACTCTGTATTCTCAGGGCAGCCTCGAAGTCACAGCGATCCTCCTAGATCCTCCTATCTCTGCCTCCCGAGTGCTGGGATTAAAGGCGTGCGCCACCACGCCCAGCTGCTTTCAATCATCTTTGAAAAGCAATCTTCAAGGCTTTGGAAAATATTGCAATGTGCTTTTTCCAAAAGATTATCCACCTTCCCAAGATATATATATATATGGTTCTATTCTTTTTAAAATATATTTTATTTATTTATTTATTTAAGAGAGAAAAGAGACAGGAGAGAGAATGGGCACACCAGGGCCTCCAGCCATTGCAAACAAACTCCAGATGCATGCGCCCCCTTGTGCATCTGGCTTACATGGGGCCTGGAAAATCGAACCAGGATCCTTTGGCTTTTCAGGCTAAGGCCTTAACCACTAAGCCATCTCTCCAGCCCCCTGTTTTTATTCTTTGTAGTTCAAAATGTCTGGCTGTTCTTCCAGAACCTACTTAGTGTCTGTGTATGGATTGCAGTTACACTTGGTCCCCTCACTACCACTCCCCTATAGCCACACAGTTTATTTCTGTACATACCACTGGCTCCTAAGATTGACAGGCCTATGCTCAAGCAACGCTGCTTCTTTTGTTTGTTTGTTTGTTTGTTTGTTTGTTTTGTTTTTCCATGTAGGGTCTCACTCTAGCTCAGGCTGACCTGGAATTCACTATGTAGTCTCAGGGTGGCCTTGAACTCATGGTGATCCTCCTACCTCTGCTTCCCTAGTGCTGGGATTAACAGAGTGTACCACCACGCCCAGGACTGACTGACTTTCTTTCTTTCCAGGTCAGCCTGAGCTGGAGTGAGACCCTACCTCAAAAAAACAAAGAGAGCCTGGCGTGGTGGTGCACACTTTTAATCCCAGCACTCGGAAGACAGAGGTAGGAGGATCACTGTGAGTTCAAGGCCACCCTGAGACTACATAAATTAATTCCAGGTCAGTCCAGAATGAGACCCTACCAAAAAAAAAAAAAAAAAAAAAAAAAAAAAAAACGGTTTCAGGCTGGAAAGATGGCTTAGCAGTTAAGACACTTGCCTGAGAAGCCTAAGGACCCAAGTTCAATTCCCCAGTACCCATGTACCCATGTAAACCAGATGTACAAGGTGGTGCATGTATCTGGAGTACGTGTGCAATGGCTAGAGGCCCTGGCCCACCCCTTCTCTCTTTTTTTTAAGCTGTTTCAAGCTGGACTTGGTGATGCACACCTTTAATCCCAGCACTCAGGAGGCAGAGGTAGGAGGACTGCCGTGAGTTCGAGGCTACCCTGAGACTACATAGTGAATTCCAAGTCAGCCTGGTCTACAACAAGACCCTATCTTGAAAAAAAAAAAGTTGTTTTTCCCACTTTGCTCTGACAATATGCTTCTGATACCGTCTGTGTGAGAGTTTCCCAAACACCAAGCAAGCAGGGGACACTAGTGGGGAGGGCTGTAATTCAATTCAGTGTTGGTAGATCTACCTGGAGACGTTAGGGCCCCGGGGATGGGGGGGGGGTAAGGGGTTGAGAACTCAATCCCCAAACATCCCACCCTTCCCATGGGAGACTCCAAACTTGTGATAACTATTATAAATTAGTGTCACCTCAACCCCTTCCTTTGGTTCAATTAACTTGCTAGATTGGGGCTGAGAAGATGGCCTGATGGGACAAGTGCCTTCTGTGCAAGCATGAGGACCTGAGTTCACCTACCCAGAACTCATGCGAATGTTGAGCTACCCGCCCTCAGTCAGTTCTCAGCAGAGCGAAAGACACCACTTTGAAGATTCAAAGACTCTCCAAGTTTGATGCTGGGAAGTGGAAATGAAAGATGAAATATCTATTCCCAGTGGCGCAAGCCCACATCTCTGGACAGTGTAAGTGGCCTCTGCTGGGCTGCATAAAGCACACTTGGATTTCCATGATGCGTCTGTAAAGGGGCTTTGAAGTCAGTTTTGCTAACATCATTGACTCCTCACTTGGGCCTGCTGATGTCTGACGGGCAACTATTTGTATTCCTACCTTCATTTTGCATCTGACTCCTTTGCTCCCTTAAACTTTGACTCAGATACCTGCTCAACTCTGCACATAGACACATTAAGCACTTAAGGAGTGTCTGTCTTTAAAACTGGTAATACAGGGCTGGGGAGATGATGGCTCATCAGTAAAGCATTTGCCACACAAGCATGAAGATCTGAGTCCCTATAAATACTGAGTGGACATGGTGTCCAGGACTCAGGAAACCAAGATGAGATATCCCCAGGGCAAGATCACTAGCTAGACTAGCCAAACTGGTGACCTGTGGGTTTTTTTTTTTTCAGGTAGGGCCTCACTCTAGCCCAGGGTGACCTGGAATTCACTATGTAGTCTCAGGGTGGCTCTAACTCATGGTGATCCTCCTACCTCTGCCTCCCAAATGCTGGGATTAAAGGTGTGTGCCACCATGCCTAGTTTTCTAATTTTGTTGTTGTTGCTGTTTGTTTGCTTGTTTTTCAAGGTAGGGTTTCACTCTAGCCCAGGCTGACCTGGAATTCACTATATAGTCTCAGGGTGGCTTTGAATTCATGGCAATCCTCTTACCTCTGCCTCCAGAGTGCTGGGATTAAAAGTGTGCACCACCACTCCCGGCTACCTAACCTTTCTTGTCCTGGTTCAAAACTAAAGACACCAGGGGTGGAGAGATGGCTTAGTGGTTATTGCACTTGCTTGCGATTCCTCAGTATCCACATAAGCCAGATGTACAAGGTGGCATATGCATCTGGAGTTTGTTTACAGTGACTGAAGGCCCTGGTATGCCCATTCTCTCCCCCCCCACTCAAATAAATAAGTAAATAAAAATTTAAAGAACTAAAAACACCAAGAGAAGAATTACTAAGGTATTTTCAAGATTGCAGTGACTCTTGAAGGCAGACCAGTCCATAATAGTACTCCACCTCTCAGCAGAGGCAATTACCCTAAGATGAAAACCAAAGTTGACCCCCCTAAAAGGGGAGCAATCATTTGATGATGGGAATTGAATTGTCCCTTTCAGGCAATTTGACTCTGCCTGAGCCAGCAGGACCTCCCAGAACCAGACCCAATGTAATAGATGTAATAATTAACTAGGTCACAGTTTGACCAAGACCGCTTGACTATACATACTTTTTGTCCACCCTAGACTTTCTCTATACAAACCTGAAGCTCTTGTGAGCACGTCAACACAAGGTTAAGGATGCTAGGTCCCTTGGTCCTTCCTGGTATAGCTATACTGAAGAAATTCCTTTCCTACTTTGCCCTAACTCTTCTTTTTTTTTTTTTTTTTTTGAGGTGAGTGAACCTGATCTACTGTGAATTCTCAAAGTCTGGCTCTGACCTAAAACTTTGAACTTTGCTACTTTCTTTTTAAAAATTTATTTATATATTTGCAAGCAGAAAGAGATAGAAGAGAGACCAACAGAGAGAATGAGCACACCAGGGCCTCCAGCTGCTACAAATGAACTCTGGACAATTGTGCCACTTTGTGCCTCTGGCTTTTACATGGGTACTGGGGAATCAAACCTGGATCATTAGGCTTTGCAGGCAAGTGTCTTAACTGCTAAGCCACCTCTCCAGTCCCAGCTCTCTGGAGTCTGAGGTTGAAGTGGAGGCCAACCTGGGTCTACACAGTGAGTTTCCCCCCAGTCAGACTAGGCTAGAATGAGACTGTGCCTCGGAAGCAAAACATACATACAAATAGCTGGGGATGTGACTCAGTGAGTACAGTGCTTGCCTAGTATACCTGAGGCCCAAATTTGATTCTCAGCACCTCATAACAAGATGTGCTAGTGCACACCTGTAATCCCAGCACTTGGGAGGCAGAGGCCACTGTGAGACTATATAGTGAATTCCAGGCCAGCCTGAGCTAGAGTGAGACCCTACCTCGAAAAACCAAATAAATAAATAAAAATAAATAAATAAATTAAAAATAAATTTTTATATTATATGTATTTATTTATTTTTGATTTTTCGAGGTAGGGTCTCACTCTAGCTCAGGCTGGCCTGGAATTCACTTTGTAGTCTCAGGATGGCCTCCAACTCATGGCGATCCTCCTACCTCTGCCTCCTGAGTGCAGGGATTAAAGGCGTGTGCCACCACACCTGGCTTCTGTAGCTAATTTCCCTCCCCCTTTTTTATTGACAACTTCCTTAATTGTAGACAATATCCCATGGTACTTCCCTTCCTCCCCTCACTTGTAGCTAATTTTTATAACTAACTTCTACTACCCATTCTGTATTCCCTCCACCCCACAGCAAGGTTGTTGAACTGTCCCATGGACCTTAATCACAGGACATAGTAACACCAAGAGGCACCCACAGGTTGGATAATGATGTTGTCATGTACAAAGTTCATACTTGAGAACCACACAGTCTAGTTAAAAAAAAGAAAAAACTTAGGTGATGTGGTGGCACACACCTTTAATCCCAGCACTTGGGAGGCAGAGGTAGGGGGATAACCATGAGTTCAAGGCCAGCCTGGGATTCCATAGCAAATGCTAGATCAGCCTGGACTAGAGTGAGATCCTACTCCCCCCCCCAAAAAAAAGAAGGGGGGCGGGATGGAAAGAAATGGCTTAGCAATTAAGATACTTTACTGGGGAAGCCAAAGGACCCAGGTTCAATTCCCCAGTACCCACATACAGCCAGATGCACAAGGTGGTACGTGCATCTGGAGTTCGTTTGCAGTGGCTGGAGGCCCTGACATGTCCATTCTCTTTGTGTATATATACTTTGTCTCTTTCTCTCAAATAAATAAATAAACATAAAAATATTTTTTAAATCTTATGATGTAAGATTACAATTTGGTGTTGGGTTGCATGAATGCCTGTCCTTGACCACATGCAGCCACATCTGGCCCTGAGGCTGAAGGTTGGACACACCTGTAGGGATACCTATATCCTGTCATACTCTTCTTCACCTCCATTGTGGAGGAATAGTCCTATGTCTGCCTGGTGGTCTGGATCAATCACTCCTGCTAACACTGTTCTTTCTTAGACTGTTCACTCAAGGGTACCAGAAGCCCAAAGTCTATTGTGTTTTTTTAAAAAATATATTTTTATTTGGGCTGGAGAGATGGCTTAGCGGTTAAACGCTTGCCTATGAAGCCTAAGGACCCCGGTTCAAGGCTCGATTCTCCAGGACCCACGTAAGCCAGATGCACAAGGGGGTGCATGCATCTGGAGTTCGTTTGCAGTGGCTGGAGGCCCTGGCGCACCCATTCTCCCTCTTTCTCTCTCTCTACCTGGCTATTTCTGTATCTCTCTCTTTCAAATAAATAAATTATATATATATATATATATATATATATATATATATATATATATATATATATTTATTTATTTATCTATTTGCAAGCCAAAAGAAAGAGAAGAGACAGTCGGAGAGAATGGGTGTGCCAAGGCCTCCAGCAGCTGCAGATGAACTCCAGATGCATGCACCACTTCGTGCATCTGGCTTTATGTGGGTACTGGGAAATTGAACTCAGGCCATTAGCCTTTGTAGGCAAGCACCTTAACCGTTAAGCCATCTCTCCCACCCTTGTTTTGGTTTTGAGACAGGATCTTGCTATGCAGCCCTGGCTGGCCTGGAACTCACTACATAAACCAAGCTGGCCTTAAACTTATAGCAATTCCACCTCTGCCTCTTGAGTGCTAGGATTACAGGTATGAGCCACAGTGTTCAGTATTGTTGCTGCTTTTTTTTCCGGACAGTTTCTTTATTTGCGTTGCTGCTCTTCTGTATGTCAGTAATAGTCAGGTTCCTGGTTACTGTGTACTCTGTGTGTGTTGCTTCGAGTGGAACTCAGGACCTTGTACATGTGAAGCTGACCTTCTACCACTGAGCTACAACCGTAACTCGAACCTAATTTTTTTTTTTTTTCAAGGTAGGATCTCACTCTAGCCCAGGCTGACTTGGAATGAACTATGTAGTCTCAGGGTGGCCTCAAACTCACAGCGACCCTACTACCTCTGCCTTCTGAGTGCTGGAATTAAAGGCGTGCAACACCATACCTATTTTTTAATCAACTAACATAACATCTTTCAATATTTTGTTGTTCTAGTTTTTTTAATTTTTAAAAACATTTTATTTATTTATTTTTTTATTTGAGAGCGACAGAGGCAGAGAGAGAGGAAGGGAGAGAATGGGCGCAACTGCAAATGAACGCGTGGGTACTGGGGAATCGAGCCTTGAACCAGGGTCCTTAGGCTTCACAGGCAAGCGCTTAACTGCTAAGCCATCTCTCCAGCTCCAACATTTTAATTTACTTTTTGAGAGAGAGAGTGCCAGAGGTAGATAGCCAGAAAGACAACGGGCATGCCAGGGCCTCCAGCCACTGCAAATGAACACCAGATGCCTGCACCACCATGTACAGCTGGCTTTAGGTGGGTCTTGGAGAATCGAACTTGGGTTCTTCGGCTTTGCAGGCAAGAGCCTTAACAGCTAAGCCATTTCTCCACTTCAGCACTTGGGAGGCTGAGGAAGAAGGATCACCGTGAGTTCGAGGCCAGCCTGAGACTACCTAGTGAATTCCAGGTCAGCCTGGGCTAGAGTGAAATGCTACCTCGAAGAAAAAAAAAAATCCAAAAACCAAAAGTGCCTTTTCTGTGTCTGGATGGATGGATGGATGGATGGATGAAGCGGATTGAATGAATGGAATGTGAACACTGATTGATTCTCCGCCTTTCTGGACTACCCGGATCTCCCGCCAGGGGGCGCCCTCTCCCACGTCTCGACGCCAGTCACTCAAAGCGCGCACTCCGCTTGCGTCTCGGGCTCGCGCGCGCTGGCGCGGCACCGGAAGTGACTGAGCTTGCAAGTTCCCCCGGTCTCTTCAGGGGAAACTGAGGCCGGCTGGCTTGTTCGGGAGACACGGCGCGAGCCGTTCAGCCAGGTAGGCCGGACCAGGTCCGCGGGCGCCCAACTCGGCCGCGAAGAGCCCTCGCGTGTGGAAGCCACCAGGCCCATGAAGGGGGGATGTGGTCCCCCACGGCTCGCTGGGCTCGCAGGTGAGAGCACCGCCTCCCCGGTGCCTGACAGGCGCGGCGCCCAATGGGAGCCTTCGCCGTTCCGCTTCCGTGCCGACTGGACTCGCTGATTGGCTGCGCGGGGCCGGGCCGCCGGGGACGAGACCCCTCCTTCCAGAAAGGTCTAGGGGGGCACCCCTGAGGGAGGGCGGTTGCCTAGCAACGGGGCGGTGGCTCGGCGGGTACCCGGCCTAGGGAGCGGGAGAAGCCTTGAGGCCGCAGCCCACCCACACCGGGCTCCGGAGTGGTTGCAGCCTCCGGCCCGCGAGCCTTCCAGGGGAGGGCTCCAAGAGGCCGCCTTGGGCCTGTCCCCCCCACTGGGCAAAAAGAAAAAAAAAAAACTACCCAGCAAACAACGTGGTCTCAGCTGTGGGGGGGGGGCGACCCGTCTCCCTCGACGGGTGGAGAAGCTCAGCGCCTCCCCCCCGCTCTGCCGGTCTTTTGTGCCGGGCGCCGGCGGCCATTGTGTCCGGACGCGCCATGGAGGACCTGGCAATCCCCTACCGCCATGTCCAGGGCCTTTGGGGAATTCAAAGACAACCAGCGGCGTTTTTGGGGGGTCTCCAGCCTTCAACCACCCGGAAAGGCCCGGAGGTGGCGGCCTTTCCGAAATCTGATCGCAGATCCGTGGTCCATGTCCCCTCCCCGCGTCCCTCCTGGAAACCTTGAGATCCACGGAAGAAGTCCCTTCAGGGTTTCGGAAGCCTCGCCCAAGGGCTGGTACTTAAATAGAAAGAAAAAGGAGGGGGGGGGGGTTGGAGAAAAAAAAATTACACGGAACCCATACCTCCGGGAGAGTTCTCCTGGCTCCCGGTAGGAGGCGGAGAGCCAAGGGGCGTGCAGGAGCGAGGGGGTTGGGCTCCCGGGTGGCTGGAGGCTGCGGAACAGAGAGGCCGCCCGCCCGTCCGCCCTCGATCAGGGCGATGGAGGAAGCCAGCGAGGGGGGCAGGTTCCTAAGCTTCGCAATTCCTGTGTCGCCTTCTGGGCTCTTAGCCTACCAGGTCGCATGATCCCTCCGGCCGGAGCTGGTTTTTTTTTTTTTTTCCTTTGCCAGCCGCCGCGAGGCCGGCTGAGTTACCGGCAACCCGGCCACCACCTCCTCTCCCCGACCTATGATACAAAAGATCTTCCGGGGGCTGCACCTGTCTGTCTGAGAGATTTGAATGTAGGTGGTGGTGGTGGAAGAGTAGGGGGAATTGCCCATGGGGGTGACTTTCCGAGGAAGGCAGTTCAGAGAAAAGGGGGTGGGTGACTGGTAAAAAGGCGGATGCAGTAATTTAGAACCCGCTGGTCTCTTTCATTTTGACTTCATTGAAGTCTCTTAGAACCCTGGCCTCAGACCTTCATAAAAGCCACAAAGAAGCCAGTTCTGGTACCTGGAGGAGGAATGGGATATTGTTGGGTAAATGACATGCATATTAATTTTTTTTCTCCTGAAGCTCTCTCTCTCTCTCTCTTTCTTCAGAACATTATCTTGGCTTTGGATCTTGGAAGAGAATCACTAAGCACAGACCAGACCCAGTGAGTGAGCAGGTGTTTTGGACAATGGACTGGTTGAGCCCATCTATATTATAAAAATGTCTCAGAGCAACCGGGAGCTGGTGGTTGACTTTCTCTCCTACAAGCTTTCGCAGAAAGGATACAGCTGGAGTCAGTTTAGTGATGTCGAAGAGAACAGGACTGAGGCCCCAGAAGGGACTGAATCAGAGATGGAGACCCCCAGTGCTATCAATGGTAACCCATCCTGGCACCTGGCGGACAGCCCGGCTGTGAATGGAGCCACTGGCCACAGCAGCAGTTTGGATGCCCGGGAGGTGATCCCTATGGCAGCAGTGAAGCAAGCACTGAGGGAGGCAGGCGACGAGTTTGAACTGCGGTACCGGCGGGCATTCAGTGATCTCACATCCCAGCTTCATATAACCCCGGGGACAGCATATCAGAGCTTTGAACAGGTAGTGAATGAACTCTTCCGGGATGGGGTAAACTGGGGTCGCATTGTGGCCTTCTTCTCCTTCGGCGGGGCACTGTGTGTGGAAAGCGTAGACAAGGAGATGCAGGTGTTGGTGAGTCGGATTGCAAGTTGGATGGCCACGTACCTGAATGACCACCTAGAGCCTTGGATCCAGGAGAACGGCGGCTGGGTAAGAACCACACCCCTTGTGCATGTTTTTTCCCTTTAGAGATCTCAGCTGCCCATCTCCATCTCTTGTCTGTTGCTTGTTGTGATTGTTGAAGATGTTGATTGCTAAGGAGATCTGCCTGGCCTCATTTCAACACAAGAGGTTAACTCCTTGGGAATACAGATAAGCTCATTCTTGAGGGACCTGGATCTTTCATTCTAGTTTCCCTCATGTCCCCACTTTTTTCAGTTTTGTCCCAGTTTCTCAGCAGAGAAAAGTGTATCCTGTGTGTTTCTTTGAGAGTGGGAAGTTCATGCAAGGTTCCCTTCACCTTAACACAGTGGTTCGCAATATAGAGGGGTAATGAATAAAATACCTGGAAAAAGTGGATCCACTGGTGACCCATGAGCCCCTCCATCCTCTCTCTCACTAGACTGTCCTATCCAGATTTCCCTCCCGCAAGTCAAGTCCCCTTTATTTCAGAGTTTGCATGCATGATACTCCTCAGACCATTTGGCCAGGCAGGAGTTCCCACTGGCTTGGGTGGCTGAATATGGTCTGATTTTAGGTTAGACTAGACTGTGCCAGTCATATTTCACTGTGCCCCCAAGTTCATTTTCCCCAAAGTGTGCAACTTTCTGCATGGTTACCTTGTTTGTAAAGCTCTTGCTGTGTCATACATTATGTCCCAGGACTTTGTACCTCACTGTCTGGGGAAGGTTGGGGAGATCCAGCTGCTCTGTCTATTTACTTTCTAGACAAGGGCCCTGGGGCCTCTTCACCAACCTGTGTTTGCTGGCAAAGCAAGAACCCAGTCTGTGGGACTCTATAGGACATTCAGATAAGGTGACAGACTGGATGTGGGTGTATCTCTTAACAAGCTGTATGACCTTGGACAAGCTGGTTTGCCTTCTTGAGCATTAGTTTCTTTCACACAAAGAAATGTGGCAAATCTTGGAGATATGTGAGTAGGGAACGACATCAGTAAGTATCTTTTTTTCAGAGGGAGAGCCCTCCTGCCTGTAACGGACTGGCTGAGATGGAGGTGAGAGAAAGCTCCCTTACCTGTGACAGTTTTTACTTTCTCTCTCTCTCTCTCTTTTTTTTCCAAGGTAGGGTCTCACTCTAGTCCAGGCTGACCTGGAATTCACTATGTATTCTTAGGCTGGCCTGGAACTCACGGTGATTCTCCTACCTCTGCCTCCCAAGTGCTGGGATTAAAGGCATGCGCCACCACACCCGGCTCAGTTTTTACTCTTAATGAACTCTGTCCCTGCCTTGGGCAGGTGCAGGTCTTGAGAGGTATTCTGTTCCCTCAGAATATGCAGAATATTGACAAACTGTGGAAAATAAGTCATCCATTGAAGGAACTGAAGTGGAAGGGGCCAAGCACGGTAGACTCAGGAATGTCAAGAATGCGGTTGCCATAGGCTGGGCAAAGGGCGGGACTGGCTCCTCACTGTTACCTTGGTGCTAGAGACCTCCTGGGTTAGCTCTGGAACTCCACCCCATTTCTCATTTCTTTGCTACTTCATCCACTCTTCCCCCTCCATTAGCTCTTGTGAAAGGCAAGGAGGTCGAGTCAGTAGAAGTCAGATGACTGGAGTGAAGTTGGAAGATAGAAAGATGGGCAAGTCTTTAGGAGCTAAGGATGACTAGGCTTAAAAACCAATGTATAAATGAACTTCCTGGGGAGATAAATGATTAAATAGTTCCTGTTGGTGTGTGCTATGACCTCTTCGATTCCCTCCTGCTTTGATTCTCTTGGCACAAATATTTGTTCAGCTGATCACAGGGGGGACAGGATTCCAGCACTTAAGACACACCCTCCGCAGCATCTCCAAGTAGGGACTTGGATCCTTTGCCTCCATTGCCTGTCTTTAGCCAGTAGTCCTAATACCACGTGGGCTGTTGCCAGCTATAAACAAAAGGCAGATGGAGGTCTGCCAGCCAGCCTCTACAAAGGCTACCTGGACCTGAATTGCCAACTAGCCCATGTTGTATGTCATCTTGCAGTCACCTGGAAACATGCTAAACCTGCTGCTCCCCACTGACTGAAATTCCACCTTCAACCATCTCTTTGCTCAAGAATCTCCAGAGCCTGTTGGGCAACATACCTTGTAACATGCCACTTCCGCTTGGTGAGCAGAGTAGGGATGTGTGCAGAAGAGTTGGTTGTGACAGAGCCATTTCTGAGCAGGCACTCTTTCCTTGAGGCCTGGGATAAAAGAACATTTTACTCAAGATCTTTTGAGCCTTGATGGAAGGTACCTCACAGGTACAGTGCTGTTGTGAGCTACACACAGGCAGGCACTACTATAGTGCCCTCCCTCACTTTCCTGGAGGCAGCAGCTAGGAGACCCAAGAGTGTAAGAGTTCAGGTGGTCAACTCAGGGTATGCTATAAACGTAGCATCCCTACTGGCAAGGGGAAGGGACTCTTTCCTTCCTTCCTTCCTTCCTTTCTTTTTAAAATTTTTTTTTTTTTTTAATGGTTTTTTCGAGGTAGGGTTTCACTCTAGTCCAGGCTGACCTGGAATTAACTATGTAGTCTCAGGGTGGCCTCGAACTCTTGGCGATCCTACTACCTCTGCCTCCCGAGTGCTGGGATTAAAGGCGTGCGCCACCACGCCCGGCTCTCTTTTTAAATTTTTTTTAAGCTAACAGCCGAAGCCAGGGTGACTATGATACCAACCAATAACCATCTCAGGCCTTCCTGTTTCTTTCAACATCTCTAACGTTTTAGTTTGGAACATTGGGTCAACTGCTTCTACACTGACACCTGTTCCTGACTGTGGCACAGCAAACACATCATTCACTCTGATGGTGTAGTTATCAACAAATTTGCCAAGCATAAGTCCCATAATTTCCACTGGAACTCCAGCACAGCCATGCTTTAACATCTTTAGCAATGCCAAGGAAGAGATATATAGACTTGCTCTGTGGTGTCCACTGCAGGAGCATCCGTAGGCAGCCCAGGCTTGAGGGGAAGCTCCATGATGGCAGGGGGAAACGATTGCATGAGCAGAGGGTGGACTTCACCTCCTGGCCAACATCAGGTGGACAATAGCACCAGGAGAGTGTGAACTCGCCTTTCTTGAGTGCCTCTCATGCATTAGACATTGTGTTGTGTCCTTTACTGGTGCATCCTGTTAAGTGAATATCTATGATATGGCAGGCAGTGTGCTAAGTGCTAGTTTAAGCCAGATATGGCGTCTTCCATCATGAAAATGCATTGTCATTCATATGTTCCATACAGTAACCTTCCAAAGTAGATGATAGCCCCCCAGTTTACATAGGAAGTTTGTAGTGACTAAGTGATCCTAGATGTTTCTCAGCCAACTAAGTGTCGGAATGAAAGTTTACACCAAGTTTGGCCAAACTCTAAAGCCTAAACACTTTCCATCCCTATTAGGTTGTTCAGGAAGTAACAGTAGTAATCCAGACAGTCTGGCCTAGAAAGCTAGAGAGGTTGAGCTGAGCAAATATGTCTGTGAAAGTGCTCACTCCAGGCTGTGGCTGTGAAGACAGTCCCTTTATCATCAGTAGCAGGTTCCCAGAGGTGTTATGTGAATATTAGGGTTTTACCTAGTGAGAATGGGCTTTTTTTTTTTTTTTTTTTTTTTTTTTTTTTTGGTTTTTCGAGGTAGGGTCTCACTCTAGCCCAGGTTGACCTAGAATTCACTCTGTATTCTCAGGGTAGCCTCCAACTCACAGCGATCCTCCTACCTCTGCCTCTGCCTCCTGAGTGCTGGGATTAAAGGCGTGCGCCACCATGCCTGTCTGGGTTTCTTGTTAGTGTCTTATTGGTTAAAATCTTCTCAAGTCTTGCCAATAGATGACAGTGGTGTGTGTGCAGGGAGATAGCCTGTCCGGAGTATGTGCTTAATTGCAGGGTGATGCTCTAAGGACTGGAATTCCAGCCTCTGGCCATTGTACTGACTGCTTGAGTCACCTGGAAAAATGCTGAACCTTGTCTTTCTTGTCTTCCCACCTGTAAAATGGAATAATGATACCCAGCTGCCATAGCCAGACTCTAAAGGATCTAGAATAAAAGCCCTTCCCTTCCCCTTAATTGTAGGGTGGAAGTACATCTTCTGATGAATGGGCTTCCTCCCTCAGGGAACTGAACTTTGCCCCCCTGGAGTTAGTTACTCTTGAAGAAACAAAGCCAAGCAGCCTTGTTGCTCACCTTTATTCCCAGCACTTGGGAGGCACCACGAGTTTGAGGCCACCCTGAGATCACATCGTGAGTAAAAAGAAGAAACAAAGTCGATACCTAAAGTACTCACTAGAATGCTGTACACATGGCCTTTCCACCAATGGATAGAAGAAGGGGAAGGGGCTTTCCAGTGGAAGTGTGAGGGCGGGCTCAGGTGGGCCAGGCCACTTAGGGATAGAAGTCTCTGGAGAAACCCTTGTGTGTGATGGAAAGATCATTGCTAGGTGCAGTACATAGGGTCTGTGGGGAGAAAACCTAGCTTGGCCTTTCCCAGGCTTTATGGCTCTGTGTTCTCCTAGCTTCTGTAGGCCTTCTCTCACCTGTTCTGGCTTCTTCAGCATGGATGTGTGCTTAGCTGAAGTATCTCAGCTCCCTTTGCAAATGTGGCACTTCTGTGGTTTTCTTGGGGAAACCCCATCAGAAACCCTAAACATGGAAATTTTTAGTAATCACAGGTCCCCTAATGAAGTAGACATATCTCAGGGGATCCCCCTTGGAATACCCACTTCTCCTGGGTACACCTTTTAGGTGGCTTTTAAAAAACTCTGTTACCATAGGGTATGTGGGTTTTTCAGACTCCTAGGTACAATTTCCCCAGCAGCCACATGGAGCCCTTCATTGCTTGAAAATTACCTTGGGATTTTTTCCTGAGAACTCCAGTGGAACCTGAGGGGTTTCTTGATTTGTAGATGAATGCCAGATTTGTTTGAATTGCACCAAGCAGCAGTTATTAGTTGACCACTTCCCCCAGTAGACTCCTGTCTGGAAACCAGTGAGTTTGAACTGTGCCCTGTGTACTTGACCTTGGTTTTTCCTGAATCCTCAGCCTTCCACTTTTACTTACTTTTTAGCAATTGCAGTTTTGTCTGGATTTAGCATGCCTAGGTTTAAAACTAATTTTCAAGGAGCTGCTCTGCAACAAGCAGGATCTTCAACTACCTCAATCTAGCCGGATCTCTGTCCCCCTCCTGTCTCCAACCTACGTCAACAGGGTCCTCTGTAGGACTTCTTTTCTAGAAGGATCCTTTTCTGTCTCTGCAGCCTTAGTCTCTTTACTCATTCCCAGTCAGCACATCAAAGTCAAGACAATACTACTATTCCTTTTTGTTCCTGGGAAAACACATCACAAGCTTCTTACGTGTAAAGGAAGAGGGCCTCACCTTGTTAATGAAGGTTGTCTCCAGCAAACCTTGCATACAGGTAAAGAAGTTAAGAGTGGAGCTGAGGGCTGGAAAGATGGCTTAACGGTTAAGGCACTTGCCTGAGAAGCCTAAGGACCCAGGTTCAATTTCCCAGTATCCAAGTAAGCCAGATGCACAAGGTGGCACATGTGCCTGGAGTTCATTTGCAATGGCTGGAGGCCCTGGCACCCTCATTCTATCTGCTACCCCCTCCCCCCCAAAAAGAAAAAAATATTAACAACAACAAAAAAAAAGTGGAGCAGAGAAAGGCATTTCTAACAGCTGTACTCTCTCAGGGTTGGGTACTTCCTGAGGATGGAGTCTGCATCTTGCTCAGGGCTGAGCACAAGTCTTGAACCTAGCAGGCACCTCAGATAGAGATACTGAATCCCAAAGAAAGGTAAGTTGTCAAGCCAGAATAATGATGACAGAAGTAGTTCTTTTTTTTTTTTTTTTTTTTTTTTTTTTTAGTTTTTCGAGGTAGGGTCTCACTCTGGCCCAGGCTGACCTGGCATTAACTATGTAGTCTCAGGGTGGCCTTGAACTCATGGCGATCCTCCTACCTCTGCCTCCCGAGTGCTGGGATTAAAGGCGTGAGCCACCACGCCCGACAGAAGTAGTTCTTTACCAATCAGTCATTCCTTGCTTATGAGCTCCCACTTTGTGCTAGGGTATCCTAGGTACTGGAAAATAGTGGTAAACAAACTAAGTTTCTGACTCATGGAGCTCATATTCTGGTGGGGAGAGGGATAAAGCATACATACCTGTATAACAATATTTCTGTCAGTGATGGACTGCGTAGCCCACAATAGTCCCTTTTAGTGTATAAAAGTACACTGTGATCTCACAAAATCTCCTAACCATGTTTTTCTTGTATTCTTCTTGTTAATTTATGCATGCATGTGAAAGATAGTAATAAGTGCCCTGAAGAAAAGAAGGCAGGCTGATGTGTAAGAGTATTCCTAGCAAGGCAGGATGGGGCTGTACTTTATAAAGAGTGATCAACTAAGGTGTGGGGGAATGAAAAATGTCCTCCACCTTTTTAAAGTTCTTTTGCTAGAATATAAATTAAATCAACATAAGATAAATTACCAGAAGACCAAAACCATTTTGATGACCTATGTACTTAGAAGAACTCCACAAAGTGTTAAGCTGATGCTTATGTAGTATCCTGAGCAATGGAAAGGACTATGGGAGGTTGTGTTGTGTTGTGCAGTGTCTCAGGTAATAAGAGTTGTCTAGCCGGGCGTGGTGGCTCACGCCTTTAATCCCAGCACTGGGGAGGCAGAGAGAGGAGGATCATAGTGAATTCCAGGTCAGCCTGGGCTAGAGTGAGGCCCTACCTTGAACCCCCCCCCCCAAAAAAAAAAAGTGTCTAGAACAGCCAGACAATTGATACATATACTTTGAGTAACAGAGATTTCTTCTAGAGATGTTTCTTTTACAAAAAGACAGCTTTTTAGAGCTACTACCATGCTTATAGTTTCTCAGAATAACCAACTTCAACTTTGCCAAGTAAGTCTATTTTAGGGCTATATATTCTGGGCTCCTACAGTCATAGTTTGAGGTAGTGTATCCTGAGCCCCAACAAAGGTTTTGAGCCCAGATCTGAAGGAGATGAGATGGTCTATGTATAGAGAACACTTCAAGCAGAAGGGTGGACTCAGGAAGGCATTTCCAGGGATGGGCATGGAGGTCAGTGTGGCTAGAGAAGCAACAGCAAGGGGCAGAATGATGAGGTGAGGGCACAGGAAGCTTGTGGGGCAGGAGGGAGAGGCAACTGGAGCCAGAGCACGTAGAGTGTTACCAGCCAGGTTCAGATTTGGCTTTGGAATAAGAGGATTTGGAGTAGGGTAGGTAATGCTCTGTATTCTGCAAGGTGGTCATAGGTCTTCACCTAGTGAAGAGGCTGGTGCAGCTGTCAAGTGAGAAAGCATTGTGGCTTTGACCTGGAGGGTAGATGTGGTGAGATGGGACTAGAGAGTAACACCAGCTTTGCACATGGTGTAGTAGTGGGTCCGTCCAGTCATGTTGGGAGCTATGGTTTTCCTCCATCTGAATAGCCTAGAATGAGAGCTAAGTAAACTAACTCTAGTCTGGGCATAATGATGCACACCTATCTGTAACCCTAGTACTTGGGAAGCCAGCCTGGGCTGTCTTAGACCTAAATAAATAGATGAGCAAGTAATTCTTCTTTAGGAATAGGTTTTCCCCAGTGTGTTATTCTGACAATTCTGATAAGTAGTTCTCTGTTCTTGCAGTATTTCTGCCTGAAAAACTAATTCATCTGGGTTAAAGTCCCAGTTTAGCCAGGCATGGTGGCACATACCTTTTTGTTTTGTTTTTTCTAGGTAGGGTCTCACTCTAGCTCAGGCTGGCCTTGAACTCACAATGATCCTCCTACCCCTGCCTCCCAAGTGCTGCAATTAAAGGTGTGTGTTCACACCCATCTGGCATATGCCTTGAATCCTATTTGAGGTGGGAGAGTCACTGTGAGTTTTTAGGTCAGCATGGCCTACAGAGTGAGTTCTGGGTCAGCCTGGGCTAGAGTAAGACCCTGCCTCAAAAACCAAAACATTGGGGCTGGAGAGATGGCTTAGCAGTTAAGGCACATGCCTGCGAAGCCTAAGGACCCAGGTTCGATTCTCTAGGTCCCATGTAAGCCTGTTGCACATGATAGTGTATGTATCTAGAGTTCGTTTGCAGTGGCTAGAAACCCTAGTGCGCCCATTCTCTCTCATTCTCTCTCCCCACCCCTCTCTAATAAATAAATAAAAATAAATCTTAAAAAAAAAAACAATGAAATAAAGTCCAAGTTTGCCTAGGGGTAGAATGACTTTGTCAAGGTCCTTTGGTCTCCCTAAGCCTTGGGCATATAATTATAAAAACACACTGAAGTATGCTCAAAATATGTAGAGAAGCCTAGCGTGGTGGCGCACACCTTTAATCCCAGTACTCGGGAGGCAGAGGTAGGAGGATCACTGTGAGTTCAAGGCCACCCTGAGACTACGTAGTTAATTCCAGGTCAGCCCCGGCCAGAGTGAGACCCTACCTTGCAAAACCAAAAAAAAAAAAAAAAAGTGTAGAGTCCAGCATCATGTTGGTATTGTAATTTTTTTTATTGACAACTTCTTTAATTGTAGACAATATGGTATTGTAATTTTTATTATCTGTTCCATAGAACTTAGAGGTTCAGTCACAGAATTTTGAGCATCCATTATTTTTAAAAATATATTTAATTTAGGGCTGGAGAGATGGCTTAGTGGTTAAACGCTTGCCTGTGAAGCCTAAGGACCCCAGTTCAAGGCTCAATTCTCCAGGATCCACATAAGCCAGATGCACAAGGGGGAGCACGCATCTGGAGTTTGTTTGCACTGGCTGGAGGCCCTGGCGCTCCCATTCTCTCTCTCTCTCTCTCTACCTGCCTATTTCTGTATCTCTCTCTCTCTCTCTCAAATAAATAAATAAATAAAATTTAAAAATATATTTAAATTTATTTATTTGAGAGAGAGAAAGAGGCAGAGAGAGAGAGGGAGGGAGAGAATGGGCGTGCCAGGGCCTTCAGCCACTGCAAATGAACTCAGACGCATGCACCCCCTGTGCAGACATCTGGCTTATGGGTCCAGGAGAATCGAACGGGATCCTTTGGCTTCACAGGTAAATGCCTTACCGCTAAGCCATCTCTCCAGCCCAAGCATCCGTTATTTTATTTTGGTTTTTCAAGGTAAGGTCTCACTCCAGCCCAGGCTGACTTGGAATTCACTATGCAGTCTCAGGGTGGCCTCGAACTCATGGCAATCCTCCTACCTCTACCTCCTGAGTGCTGGAATTAAAGGCGTGGGCCACCATGCCCAGCTGCATCCGTTATTTTAATTTTCTGAGGTAGAATCTCACTCTAGCCCACGCTGGCCTTAAACTCACAGTGATCCTCCTACCTCTGCCTTACAAGTTCTGGGATTGAAGGCATGTGCCACCAAACCTGGAAAGGATCCATTATTTTCATAGTGGCCCACTAGCACATCCTCTTTACAGTGTCTTGTCATGGTATGAGCTCCAGAGTATGTCTGCCCTAGTGGTCCAGTCATTTCATCTCCAACTCGTGTCTCCTTCCTGTAGAGGGGTCCCTTGAAATAGCCTATGGGTCTGGTTTTCCCTGGCCTTAGCTTTGTGGCTGATTCCACTATCCAGACCCTTTCATGTGGACAGATAGAGCACCTCAGCTAACCTTTTATGGGCAGGCATAGGGTAGCTTGTCAGTGGCCCCACAAGAATAAGACTCCATGCACATTGGTTAGCATGGTGTAGTTTACAGAGCCATTGCCTTAACTACTTTGTGTGTGTTTGGATCCCTGTAGCCATCCAGGTTGGTTGAACCACATGATGTCATCTCCATTTTACAGGAGTGACTTCAGTGCTCATCTGCTGGTGGCTTGGGCAAGTCTTTTAACTTGTAAATGGCTGTAATGGCAGCACCTTGTTCTGAAGACTCAGCGAGGTAATTCTTGTCTTCAGGTGCTCAGAATAGTGACTGTTTCTAGCAGCAGCAGCACCCTAATCCTGGGGCTCCTTCAGTCACTTCATTCCCGTCCATTTCTGACATACAGAGTTTTGCAAATAATGTTTTTGTAGAGAGAAACCATCTTTGGGACCTTTTGCTACTTGGTTTCATCACTGGTGAGAAGGTCAAGCTTACTGTGAGCTCTAAGCTACAGAGCTTTCTGGGTAGAGCACAGAACTCCTCTCGGAACTAGAGGTTTTTCTCTTGCTCTTCAGGAAATGCCATTGCAATGACTTCCATGGACTGCTTCCTGTCCCAGCCCAGCAGCCAGATTCCTGCCAGCAAGAGTGTGGAAACTGGAAAGTAATGTCCCTAGAGCTCCCACCACCCCACACACATACTTTTTTTGGGACATGGCCCTCCCTTTCCTCTTGTCAGTTACTTTCTTTTCTTCCGTTCTCTTCCCACTTCACGTAGCTTCTCCTCCGACCTACCTTTAAAATTGAGAAAATGCCTTTCTGCATAGTTCTGCCAGCTCCCACTCCATGCGAGGCTATGGGGTCAGTCTGAACAACAGAGTTCTCTTTGGCTCCATCACACAAGAGCAGGTCAATTATGGACTCCCCCTAGAGAGGCATTAAACTTGTCACTTGGAGTGCCCGGTGTCATCCATTAACTAACTTTTCCCAGGGGCTCCTAACCCACCCCTGCATAGGACAGAGATTCTTAAAAGAGGTCTCTGAGGTTCTACGCATATAAATCCTGCCTATTGGAGCTTGATGATAGAGGGTGGAGTAAACCTGAGCTACCAGAGTCACCTTTGAGGAGGGAGCTGGAAGGTTGAAAACCTTGCTGGACCATCATCTGAGGAATGGAAGCTGGCCTGGGCGGGGATTGGAATGCACTCAACTATGCCTCAGTCCTTTGTTCCACTCTTGAAAGGGAAACATTCCCCTCCCTCCACCCTGGCCACACACATGTGCCTTTGTTCCCTAAGTCAGAGTCAGGCAGGGCTGGGAACACTGTGTCCCTTCCAAGGAACCTGACTTACTTCCCCAGAGGCTGGCCCCTGGTCAGTGGGGCTGGGACTCTTGCCCTGGAACCCCCAGCCTCATGTCTTATCCAGAGAAGAGTTGCCTATAGGCTGAGAACTTGCTAACAAACAGCTGTCCAGACACTGCTCTGGAATTACTCCATGGATGCCCATGTCCCAGGAGTAAACAGTCCCTCCCTCTTACTCCACTTGGTGATTAATATTATTGTCAACGTTGCTATTAATAGTATCCAACATTTATTGAATGCTTACTCTATGCTAGGCATTGTTCAGTGTGTTACATGTGCTAATTGATTCCATTCTCACAGCAACACTCAAATGGGTACTATTATTATCTCCTTTTCACAAATGAGGAAACTAAGAGAGGTAAGGCAGCTTATGCAAGGTGTCACAGTTAGTATGCGTAGAGCCTGGGAGAGGAGCTCCCAAGCTTCCCTGCACTATGTTCCCTCTACCACCTCACCAGTATCTAGAAAATTGTTGGCATTTACCTAGTACTTAACAGGACAGGCCTTTATTGACATATATCTGTGTTACTCACCTGACGACCTTATCAGTGTAGGACACAGAGATTTGAGAGGGCTTGTTATAGGAGGCAGAGTTGGGATTTGAGACAAGGTCTTTCTTTAAGCTGATGCTTATGTAGTATCCTGAGCAATGGAAAGGACTATGGGAGGTTGTGTTGTGTTGTGCAGTGTCTCAGGTAATAAGAGTTGTCTAGCCGGGCGTGGTGGCTCACGCCTTTAATCCCAGCACTGGGGAGGCAGAGAGAGGAGGATCATAGTGAATTCCAGGTCAGCCTGGGCTAGAGTGAGGCCCTACCTTGAAAAAAAAAAAAAAAAGTGTCTAGAACAGCCAGACAATTGATACATATACTTTGAGTAACAGAGATTTCTTCTAGAGATGTTTCTTTTACAAAAGACAGCTTTTAGAGCTACTACCATGCTTATAGTTTCTCAGAATAACCAACTTCAACTTTGCCAAGTAAGTCTATTTTAGGGCTATATATTCTGGGCTCCTACAGTCATAGTTTGAGGTAGTGTATCCTGAGCCCCAACAAAGGTTTTTGAGCCCAGATCTGAAGGAGATGAGATGGTCTATGTATAGAGAACACTTCAAGCAGAAGGGTGGACTCAGGAAGGCATTTCCAGGGATGGGCATGGAGGTCAGTGTGGCTAGAGAAGCAACAGCAAGGGGCAGAATGATGAGGTGAGGGCACAGGAAGCTTGTGGGGCAGGAGGGAGAGGCAACTGGAGCCAGAGCACGTAGAGTGTTACCAGCCAGGTTCAGATTTGGCTTTGGAATAAGAGGATTTGGAGTAGGGTAGGTAATGCTCTGTATTCTGCAAGGTGGTCATAGGTCTTCACCTAGTGAAGAGGCTGGTGCAGCTGTCAAGTGAGAAAGCATTGTGGCTTTGACCTGGAGGGTAGATGTGGTGAGATGGGACTAGAGAGTAACACCAGCTTTGCACATGGTGTAGTAGTGGGTCCGTCCAGTCATGTTGGGAGCTATGGTTTTCCTCCATCTGAATAGCCTAGAATGAGAGCTAAGTAAACTAACTCTAGTCTGGGCATAATGATGCACACCTATCTGTAACCCTAGTACTTGGGAAGCCAGCCTGGGCTGTCTTAGACCTAAATAAATAGATGAGCAAGTAATTCTTCTTTAGGAATAGGTTTTCCCCAGTGTGTTATTCTGACAATTCTGATAAGTAGTTCTCTGTTCTTGCAGTATTTCTGCCTGAAAAACTAATTCATCTGGGTTAAAGTCCCAGTTTAGCCAGGCATGGTGGCACATACCTTTTTGTTTTGTTTTTTCTAGGTAGGGTCTCACTCTAGCTCAGGCTGGCCTTGAACTCACAATGATCCTCCTACCCCTGCCTCCCAAGTGCTGCAATTAAAGTGTGTGTTCACACCCATCTGGCATATGCCTTGAATCCTATTTGAGGTGGGAGAGTCACTGTGAGTTTTTAGGTCAGCATGGCCTACAGAGTGAGTTCTGGGTCAGCCTGGGCTAGAGTAAGACCCTGCCTCAAAAACCAAAACATTGGGGCTGGAGAGATGGCTTAGCAGTTAAGGCACATGCCTGCGAAGCCTAAGGACCCAGGTTCGATTCTCTAGGTCCCATGTAAGCCTGTTGCACATGATAGTGTATGTATCTAGAGTTGTTTGCAGTGGCTAGAAACCCTAGTGCGCCCATTCTCTCTCATTCTCTCCCCACCCCTCTCTAATAAATAAATAAAAATAAATCTTAAAAAAAAAAACAATGAAATAAAGTCCAAGTTTGCCTAGGGGTAGAATGACTTTGTCAAGGTCCTTTGGTCTCCCTAAGCCTTGGGCATATAATTATAAAAACACACTGAAGTATGCTCAAAATATGTAGAGAAGCCTAGCGTGGTGGCGCACACCTTTAATCCCAGTACTCGGGAGGCAGAGGTAGGAGGATCACTGTGAGTTCAAGGCCACCCTGAGACTACGTAGTTAATTCCAGGTCAGCCCCGGCCAGAGTGAGACCCTACCTTGCAAAACAAAAAAAAAAAAAAAAAAGTGTAGAGTCCAGCATCATGTTGGTATTGTAATTTTTTTTATTGACAACTTCTTTAATTGTAGACAATATGGTATTGTAATTTTTATTATCTGTTCCATAGAACTTAGAGGTTCAGTCACAGAATTTTGAGCATCCATTATTTTTAAAAATATATTTAATTTAGGGCTGGAGAGATGGCTTAGTGGTTAAACGCTTGCCTGTGAAGCCTAAGGACCCCAGTTCAAGGCTCAATTCTCCAGGATCCACATAAGCCAGATGCACAAGGGGAGCACGCATCTGGAGTTTGTTTGCACTGGCTGGAGGCCCCTGGCGCCCCATTCTCTCTCTCTCTCTCTCTACCTGCCTATTTCTGTATCTCTCTCTCTCTCTCAAATAAATAAATAAATAAAATTTAAAAATATATTTAAATTTATTTATTTGAGAGAGAGAAAGAGGCAGAGAGAGAGAGGGAGGGAGAGAATGGGCGTGCCAGGGCCTTCAGCCACTGCAAATGAACTCCAGACGCATGCACCCCCTGTGCAGACATCTGGCTTATGTGGGTCCAGGAGAATCGAACGGGGATCCTTTGGCTTCACAGGTAAATGCCTTACCGCTAAGCCATCTCTCCAGCCCAAGCATCCGTTATTTTATTTTGGTTTTTCAAGGTAAGGTCTCACTCCAGCCCAGGCTGACTTGGAATTCACTATGCAGTCTCAGGGTGGCCTCGAACTCATGGCAATCCTCCTACCTCTACCTCCTGAGTGCTGGAATTAAAGGCGTGGGCCACCATGCCCAGCTGCATCCGTTATTTTAATTTTCTGAGGTAGAATCTCACTCTAGCCCACGCTGGCCTTAAACTCACAGTGATCCTCCTACCTCTGCCTTACAAGTTCTGGGATTGAAGGCATGTGCCACCAAACCTGGAAAGGATCCATTATTTTCATAGTGGCCCACTAGCACATCCTCTTTACAGTGTCTTGTCATGGTATGAGCTCCAGAGTATGTCTGCCCTAGTGGTCCAGTCATTTCATCTCCAACTCGTGTCTCCTTCCTGTAGAGGGGTCCCTTGAAATAGCCTATGGGTCTGGTTTTCCCTGGCCTTAGCTTTGTGGCTGATTCCACTATCCAGACCCTTTCATGTGGACAGATAGAGCACCTCAGCTAACCTTTTATGGGCAGGCATAGGGTAGCTTGTCAGTGGCCCCACAAGAATAAGACTCCATGCACATTGGTTAGCATGGTGTAGTTTACAGAGCCATTGCCTTAACTACTTTGTGTGTGTTTGGATCCCTGTAGCCATCCAGGTTGGTTGAACCACATGATGTCATCTCCATTTTACAGGAGTGACTTCAGTGCTCATCTGCTGGTGGCTTGGGCAAGTCTTTTAACTTGTAAATGGCTGTAATGGCAGCACCTTGTTCTGAAGACTCAGCGAGGTAATTCTTGTCTTCAGGTGCTCAGAATAGTGACTGTTTCTAGCAGCAGCAGCACCCTAATCCTGGGGCTCCTTCAGTCACTTCATTCCCGTCCATTTCTGACATACAGAGTTTTGCAAATAATGTTTTTGTAGAGAGAAACCATCTTTGGGACCTTTTGCTACTTGGTTTCATCACTGGTGAGAAGGTCAAGCTTACTGTGAGCTCTAAGCTACAGAGCTTTCTGGGTAGAGCACAGAACTCCTCTCGGAACTAGAGGTTTTTCTCTTGCTCTTCAGGAAATGCCATTGCAATGACTTCCATGGACTGCTTCCTGTCCCAGCCCAGCAGCCAGATTCCTGCCAGCAAGAGTGTGGAAACTGGAAAGTAATGTCCCTAGAGCTCCCACCACCCCACACACACTTTTTTTTTGGGACATGGCCCTCCCTTTCCTCTTGTCAGTTACTTTCTTTTCTTCCGTTCTCTTCCCACTTCACGTAGCTTCTCCTCCGACCTACCTTTAAAATTGAGAAAATGCCTTTCTGCATAGTTCTGCCAGCTCCCACTCCATGCGAGGCTATGGGGTCAGTCTGAACAACAGAGTTCTCTTTGGCTCCATCACACAAGAGCAGGTCAATTATGGACTCCCCCTAGAGAGGCATTAAACTTGTCACTTGGAGTGCCCGGTGTCATCCATTAACCAAACTTTTCCCAGGGGCTCCTAACCCACCCCTGCATAGGACAGAGATTCTTAAAAGAGGTCTCTGAGGTTCTACGCATATAAATCCTGCCTATTGGAGCTTGATGATAGAGGGTGGAGTAAACCTGAGCTACCAGAGTCACCTTTGAGGAGGGAGCTGGAAGGTTGAAAACCTTGCTGGACCATCATCTGAGGAATGGAAGCTGGCCTGGGCGGGGATTGGAATGCACTCAACTATGCCTCAGTCCTTTGTTCCACTCTTGAAAGGGAAACATTCCCCTCCCTCCACCCTGGCCACACACATGTGCCTTTGTTCCCTAAGTCAGAGTCAGGCAGGGCTGGGAACACTGTGTCCCTTCCAAGGAACCTGACTTACTTCCCCAGAGGCTGGCCCCTGGTCAGTGGGGCTGGGACTCTTGCCCTGGAACCCCAGCCTCATGTCTTATCCAGAGAAGAGTTGCCTATAGGCTGAGAACTTGCTAACAAACAGCTGTCCAGACACTGCTCTGGAATTACTCCATGGATGCCCATGTCCCAGGAGTAAACAGTCCCTCCCTCTTACTCCACTTGGTGATTAATATTATTGTCAACGTTGCTATTAATAGTATCCAACATTTATTGAATGCTTACTCTATGCTAGGCATTGTTCAGTGTGTTACATGTGCTAATTGATTCCATTCTCACAGCAACACTCAAATGGGTACTATTATTATCTCCTTTTCACAAATGAGGAAACTAAGAGAGGTAAGGCAGCTTATGCAAGGTGTCACAGTTAGTATGCGTAGAGCCTGGGAGAGGAGCTCCCAAGCTTCCCTGCACTATGTTCCCTCTACCACCTCACCAGTATCTAGAAAATTGTTGGCATTTACCTAGTACTTAACAGGACAGGCCTTTATTGACATATATCTGTGTTACTCACCTGACGACCTTATCAGTGTAGGACACAGAGATTTGAGAGGGCTTGTTATAGGAGGCAGAGTTGGGATTTGAGACAAGGTCTTTCTTACTCTAAAGTTTGTGCTCTTTATTCCTTATCTTTTTTTTTTTGTTTTGATTTTTGTTTTTCGAGGTAGGGTCTCACTCTAGCCCAGAGTGAGACCCTACCTCGAAAAACCTAAATAAATAAATAAATAAATAAATAAATAAATAAATAAATAATAACCCTACAAAGTAGGTATCTTCAATTTATGGTCAAGAAACCCAAAGCTCAGAATAGTGGGATGCCTGGGCCAGTACCAGGAAGAGGTGGGACTCAAACTTGGGCTTCCAAGCCCTCCACCATGTAATAGTAGTCTGTAGCATAATGACAATTTCTTTTTGTAAGTAGTGGCATTTTATATTTACCAAATTACCTTCTAGGTGAGGTAGATGAAGTGGGGGTCTTCTGCCTCATTTCCAGGGAGGAGATCAAGACAAGGAGCTCGCATAGTGCCCACAAACTTCAGTGGCAGACTCAGAATCCATGTGTTCAGCTTTTTGGTTTTAAAAAATGTTTTTAAATTTTTATTTATTAGAGACAAAGAGGGGAAGAGAGAGAGAGAATGGGTGCGCCAGGGCCTCCAGCCACTGGAAATGAACTCCAGACACATGCGCCACCTTGTGCATCTGGCTTACATGGGACCTGGAGAATAGATCCTGAGTCCTTAGGCTTCACAGGCAAGTGCCTTAACCTCTAAGCCATCTCTCCAGCCCTTTTTTGGCTTTTTGAGATGGTCTCATTAGTCTAGGCTGGTCTTAGACTCACTAGATAGCTGAGCATATCCTTGAACTCCTGATCCTATTGCCTCTATCAGGATTTCTGGAGTGTGCCTCCTCACTCCTGCTCATGTGTCTGGCTTTGAACCTAGTACTACCAGTGCTGCCTGCCTTCCCAAAGACTAGATTCATTGCTCAGTGCTTTCCTGGGAGTTTTATTATGTTTGACTAAATCAGTGAATATTAATGAGTGCCTAAAGTGGGGATACTGTGGCTAAAATGGTGAGTGGAACTGAATGCTTGCATCCCATGTTCTGTCTCAGTGCTTCACATCTTGGGGTTGGCTAGGGTCCTTCATACCATCTGAATCAATCTATGTGCATCACATATCTGTTCCTGCAGCTCCCAAGCAAGGTTCATTATAGTTAGTTACTTTGACAGAATACCAGAAAAAGGCAATTTAAAAGGAGGAAAGACTTACTTAAGTTCATACCTCTGCCTCCCAAGTGCTGGGATTAAAGGCGTGTGCCACCACGCCTGCCTGGACATGAAGGCTTCTCCCCTTCCTCCCGCCAGTTCTGTTGGTACTATGCAAGTGGTCTACCACTGAGCCATATTCCCAGCCAATTTATACGTTTATTTTGCAATAGTGTCTCTTTGTGTAGCCCAGGCTGGCCCTGAACTCACAGTCCTACCTCAGCCTCCTCAGTAGCTGGGATTCTAGGCCTGCGTCACCATGTCCAGCTCCATGAAGGCTTTTAAATTGGTGAAAGGCATGTGGCTGGGGCAGAATAGGTGGGTGAGAACCAGGCAGTCAGATATGGAGGGTGCCTGTGTGAAGCATTTGAGAAATGGTGCAGAATTGGCCAGAGCCAAAGAGAAATCTGCAGCAAAAGGGAGCTGTGACTGATGACAGGCCTCAGGGCAAGAGGTGGCTGAGGTCCAGAGCACCTATGGGATGCAAGTAGGATTCCAGTAACCCCTGGGAGAAAGAATCCCTTGCCAGCAGGGCTCAGCAGGTAGAGCTGCAGGGAGGTTAAAGTCAAAGGCACCTGCGGCCTGCAGATCTGGTAGGCTGTCCTGGTTGTTATTTTGGGGCTTAGAGCCAGGTGCAGATTCAAAGGACTGATTGAAGTCTTTTGGCAACTCTGGCCTCTAGTAGGGTAAACATCACCTGTCTCCTCCACCTGCTGTGATAGTGCCAGCAAGGTGCCCTGGTAGCCCCGCAGGAGGCCCAGCTTTCTAGCTACTCTGATGGAGTAAAATTACCCTGCAGGAGAGGCCACCCCTTCCTTGCCCCTCAGCTCCTTCTGACAGCCTCAGGTAAAATAAGGTGTCTCCTACAGAAGAAGGGCTGCTTTCAAAGGAAGGCAGGGGAAGTGTAGTAGGGGCCACTGTCAGCTGAGCAAACTGGGGGAAGGGGTCAGTTTAGGAACAGGTGCAGATTTCAGAGAGGGTGAGGCCTGAAGGGAAGTAAGGATCTTGGTAGGCTACGAAATTTCTCTCCCCCTCCCCCAGCCACAGCTGGCTTCTCCAGGAACCTGATGACCTAGTTACAATGCTTAGAAATAGCTTAGCTTGCAGTTCAGGGTTGTGCCAGTCTCTCCTTTCTGAGGTGACTTGGGCACAAAAGGTGCTTTGGCACTTCCCCGGGGTGTTCCATGGGAAGGACATGCACCATGTCACATGCATAGGCTTTTTGCCCAAGGGAGGACACAGTCAGTAAGGCTTCTTCCTTGGTGTGCCTCTTGCCAGCCCTAGGGAGAGAAGACTCCTCCAGCCCCCTTCTGCTTCTCCCTGGAGGGTCAGTGGGTAGTCAGTGGTGTTACAAACTTCGTCCCTCGAGGGTGTGCAGAGGAGGAGACTTGTTGCCCAGGGTTAGCTTGAATACACATCCTCTCCTTTCCTTCTCATCTCAGTGGGATCTCAATGGTAAAACCTGATGGTAGGGGTGAGGAGGCTTCTTCAGGAGGCTCTGGGAAGTCCCACTCTCTCCAGCAGCAGCTGCTCCTGGTGTTTCTGGGGCCTACTTTGAAGTGCCTCCTTGGGAAAAATTCCCACACTATTAAAAGAATTAGGTAAGATTATACTTTCAGGGATCATTTCTATAGTTCCTTAAAAGAATTAGGTACAAGCCGGGCGTGGTGGCGCACGCCTTTAATCCCAGCACTCGGGAGGCAGAGGTAGGAGGATTGCCGAGAGTTCAAGGCCACCCTGAGACTACATAGTTAATTCCAGGTCAGCCTGGACTAGAGTGAGACCCTACCTCGAAAAACCAAAAAAAAAAAAAAAAAAAAAGAATTAGGTACAGTAGCCTGGTGTGGTACTTGGGAGACTGAAGTAAAAGGATTGCTGTGTGTTAAAGGCCATCCTGTGCTAGAGTGAGACCCTGCCTCAAAAAAAAAAAAAAAAAAAAAAAAAAAAAAAAAGAGGGCTGGAAAGATGGCTTAGCACTTAAGGCGCTTGCCTGTGAAGCCTAAGGACCCAGGTTTGATTCCCCAGTACCCACGTAAGCCAGATGCACCTGGTGGTGCATGCATCTGGAGTTCATTTGCAGTGGCTGGAAGGCCTGATGCACCCATTCTTGTTCTGTCTCAAATTAATTAATTAATTAATTAAAAAAGAACAACAAAGTTCCATACAGAATTGAGCAAACCAGTGGTAAATCCCATTTGTTCAATAGTTACTCTTGGCAGATTACTTAATCTCTCCATCCTTTGTTTCCTCATCTGTAAAAAGGGGATACTAACACACAATACTTTTCTGGAAGCACTCTCCTAAGTATGAGAACAACTGATAGGAAGCATGGAACACTTAGTATGGAGCCTGGCATACAATAATCACTCAGCCTGACTAACGGCTACTGCTGTTCCTGGTATCAGATTGTTATTATAGGTAATCACGTTGCTGTGATTGTTATTGAAGCTATTCTCCAAGAGCAAATTTTCAGGCTAAAAGAAGATGTGGCAATTCTTTTGTCCAAGAGCTTAGAGATTTTAAGATTCCTAAGCTGGGAGCATTGGCTCACAACTATGTCCTCTTCATTCCCCACTAGGGCCTCCAGTCATAACTTGAACCCAGATGGTCATGTTCTCCCCTTGGTAATGGGGATGTATTTTCTAATCTTTATCAAGGATCTTCATGAAGGCAGGGTCCTCCCTGTGTGTTTGATTCTGTTTGTTGATTGGAAGACATACTGAGTTAAAGTTTAAAGCTCATGCAGTAGGTGCTTACCCATGCTTGACCAATTAAACCATGCATTGTGGGAACTTTGAGTTTTTCTGGGATAGTTCCACTCCTTGTTTGCTCAGTGGCCATATGCCTCTTGCTCAAGCTCTCTGCCTGCTGCCTCATGTGTTGAAGATAGATAACACCCCCCTGGCCACCTTCTTGGGCTAGCAGGGAGGCCCAAGGAAGTGATAAATGAAAAAGCACTTTGAAGACTAGAAATGTTTGGTCTTGTTGCTGCATCTTGACTGAAGTCCCCGCTGTATTTGTATCATTTGTGTATTCATTCATTGAACAGAAAAAGCGGTTTTTGTTTTTTTTTCTTTTTTTGAGGTAGGGCCTCACTCTAGCCAAGGCACACCTAGAATTTAGTCTGTAACCTAGGCTGGCCCTGAACTCAGGGCAATTCTCCTAACTCCTGAGTGCTGGGATTAAAGGCATGTGCCACCACACCCCACTCAAACAAGCATTATTGAAAATACTAGAAGAAATATTTAATCACTTCCTTGTGTCTTGTGTTTAAGAATTTAGATGTTACTTCTTTAAACAGCCTAGACATCTATAAAGGGAAATAATTCATTTTGTTTGTTTGTTTGTTCTTTTGGATTTTCGATGTAGGATCTCACTCTATTCCAGGCTGACCTGGAATTCAGGGAATTCACTATGTAGTCTCAAGGTGGCCTTGAACTCATGGCAATCCTCCTACCTCTGCCTCCCAAGTGCTAGGATTAAAGGTGTGTACCACCATGCCTAGCAGGGGAAAATAATTCTTTATAGATAGGTTATTTCACAGGATTGTGTGGGGCTGGGTGAGACTAAGCAAGGTGCTTTAAGCTTATTGAGGATAGAAATGTCTTACTCAAGCTGGGCATGGTGGCAACACGCCTTTAACCCCAGCACTTGGGAGGTAGAGGTAGGAAGATCACTGAGAGTTTGAGGCCAGCCTGAGACTACATAGTGAATTCCGGGTCAGCCTGGGCTAGAGTGAGACCCTACTTCGAAAAAAACAAAAACACACACACAAAAAAATGTCTTACCCTTATCAGCTACCATTGGATCTATCACTTGGTTGCTGTTTAATGACCAAGTTAGCAAACATTCCTAATGATGACTATTGTATGTAAAATGCTCTGTACACTACCTAGTTCAGAATATAAGCTCACTAACTTCTCAGTCTTTCTGTTTTCTCTCACTATGAGGTTTGGTCTTTGCCTTTGGTTGCCTTCTGCCATCAAGCTCAACTGTTGAGTGTGACTCAACTGGGAAATAGAAATGGGTATTAACTCCTAACCCAGAATGTCCTTGATGGCCTAGCCAGGCTGCTTAGTAACAGCTCTGGCCAGGATCAGTGCTATCCTATAAATGTAAAACCCAGTGCACAGCAGGCTCACCTCACTTGATGCTCACCTCTGATTCAGAGCAAGAACACCCACCCCTTATTCTGCCCACATTCACCCTGCTCATCAATGAGCGTTTCCCTTTATTCACATCACACATGTTCAGTTGGAACCCTAGGGGTTACCATGCCAAGGAACTCCCTCGGGGTCATCCGAAATGGCCCTTTGGAGCAGGCCGGGTGTAGGGAGGGGGCCTGAGGCAAAGATTCTGGTCTCTTGGGACTGGGTCAATCACAGGTGCAGCAGGTCTTGAGACTCAGGCTGCTGGTCGAGTGGTGAAACTGAAACGTGCACAAGGCGAGACAGTAAGCCACCCCTGGAAGCTGCCTGTCTATTGCGGCGGACCATCTGGAGGCAGTTTCTAGGTCTGATTGGTGGTGGAAGACAGGGTTCTATATTAGTAGTGCCCCAAGCCTCAACAAGAGAAGTGCAAAGAACTCCAGAGCAAAGCCTGAAGCTGATACCTACTCTGGCCCTTTTGAGCCCTTTGCTGTGAAAGAGAGGCTTCTCTCCTCTGGGCTTCTCAGGACCCACATCTGGAAAAGCTCTAGAGACAGTGGCCTAACCACCAGATCTTCCTTTGGGGTCCCCTGTTGTGTGTGGCACTGTGTTGGGTCTTTATGAGAAGAGGTTTGTTTGAGTATAGGGAACATGGGCTTTGGAATTGGATAGTGCTGGGTTTGAATGTGAGCCTTATCACAAAACAAAACAAAACAAAACAAAACAAAACAAAACAAAACAAAACAAAACAAAAACTTGCTTTTGGACAACAGGTGCATTTTTTCCCTTTTTTGGTTTTTTGAGGCCAACCTGGATGTAATTCACTATGTAATCTCAGGGTGGCCTCCAACTCAAGGTGATCCTCCTACCTCTGCCTCCCAAGTGCTGGGATTAAAGGAGTGTGCCACCATGCCTGGCTTTCTTTCCATTTTTGAGCCACATTGAGGATAATAATATCTGCCTCAGGATTTTTGTAAGGATAAAATGAGATCCATACATGATGTTTAGCACAAATGTGACAGTAATCTTTATTTATTTATTTTGGTTTTTCAATGTAGGGTCTCACTCTAGCTCAGGCTGACCTGGAATTCACTATATCCGGGTGGCCTCGAACTTAAAGCAATCCTCCTACCTCTGCCTTCTAAGTGCTGGCCTTAAAGGCATGCACCACCATGCCTGGCCCTTATTTATTTATTTTATTTTTTTAATTGACAACTTCTTTAATTGTAGACAATATCCCATGGTACTTCTCTCCTCCTTCCCCCCACTTTCCCCTTTGAAACTTCAGTCTCCATCATATCCCCTCCCCCTCTCAGTCAGTCTCTCTTTTCAGTTTGATGTCATGATCTTTTCCTCCTATTATGATGATCTTGTGTAGGTAGAGTCAGGCACTGTGAGGTCATGGATATCCAGGCCATTTTGTGTCTGGAGGAGCACATTGTAAAGAGTCCTACTCTTCCTTTGGCTGTTACATTCTTTCTGCCCCCTCTTCCACAATGGACCCTGAGTCTTGGAAGGTGGGTTTGAGATGTTTCAGTGCTGAGCACTCCTCTGTCACTTCTCAGCACCATGGTGTCTTCTGAGTCATCCCAAGGTCGCCACCATCTGAAAAGAGAGGCTTCTGTAACCAAAAGTGAGAGTAGCATTAATATATGGGTGTGGACATTAAGAGGAGTGCTTACTGGACAGTTTGGTTAGCATAGTATATACATTTAGCCAGACACCGGCAGACGTTACACCCCTAGGGCTCATGACTATCCCCGTTGTAGGTTTTCAGTATCAGGGATGTATTCCCTCCTATGCAGCGGGCCTCCAGTTCAAGTAGAGAGCCGTTGGGTTCCCCCATAACAGACATGCCACTATTGCACCCATTGGCTCATTTGGCCTGGTTGGCCATATTTAAGGCTTGCAGTGTTTACTATGGAGTACCTTCACAGGTGTTTTCTCTCTCCCATTGAACTGCATGCAGGATAGCTTTTTCCAGCTTTCTGTCAGCTGGTCCACATGGAGGAGGCTTTCAGCTCAGCTCCAGCAGGTTTTCTCAGTGACCTTGCCGCCTTTTTTTTTTTTTTTTTTTGAGGTAGAGTATCACTCTAGCTCAGGCTGACCTGGAATTCACTCTGTACTCTCAGGGTGGCCTTGAACTCAGAGTGATCCTCCTACCTCTGCCTCCTAAGTGCTGGGATTAAAGTTGTGCACCACTATGCCCAGCTTATTTATTTTTTAATGGGAGAGAGCAAGAAGAGAGAGAGAGAGAATTGGCATTAGCCTCCAGCTACTGACATCGAACTCCAGGTATGTGTGCCCCCTTGGGTGCGTGTGTGATCTTGTGCGCTTGCTTACTCTGTGTCTGGTTTATGTGGGACCTGGAGAGTTGAACATAAGTCCTTAGGCTTCACAGGCAAGCGCCTTAACCGCCAAACCATCTCTCTAGCCCACAGTAATCTTTTTTTTTTTTTGTTTTTCGAGGTAGGGTCTCACTGCGGCCCAGGCTGACCTGGAATTCACTCTGTAGTCTCAGGGTGGCCTTGAACGCAGAGTGATCCTCCTACCTCTGCCTCCCGAGTGCTGGGATTAAAGGCGTGTGCCACCACACCTGGCTTAAATAAAATATTTTTTAAGGGCTGGAGAGATGGCTTAGCGGTTAAACGCTTGCCTATGAAGCCTAAGGACCCCGGTTCGAGGCTCGATTCTCCAGGACCCACGTAAGCCAGATGCACAAGGGGGTGCATGCATCTGGAGTTCGTTTGCAGTGGCTGGAGGCCCTGGCACACCCATTCTCTCTTTCTCTCTCTCTCTCCCTGCCTATTTCTGTATCTCTCTCTCTCAAATAAATAAATAAAATAAAATAAATTAAAAAAAATTTTTTTTGTTTTGTTTTTTTGAGGTAGGGTCTCACACTATCCCAGGCTGACCTGGGATTCTCTATGTAGTCTCAGGCTGGCCTCGAACTCACGGTGATCCTCCTACTTCTGCCTCCCAAGTGCTGGGATTAAAGGCATGTGCCACCATGCCCGGCTCAAAAAAATTTTTTTTAAAAAGATTACTGTGGCCGGACGTGGTGGCGCTCACCTTTAATCCCAGCACTCGGGAGGCAGAGGTAGGAGGATCACTCTGAGTTCAAGGCCACCCTGAGACTATAGAGTGAATTGCAGGTCAGCCTGGGCCGGAGTGAGACCCTACCTCAAAAAACCAAAAAAAATTTTTTTAATTAAAAAAAAAATATATATATATATATATATATATATATATATATATATATAGTTTATTTATTTGCAAGCAGAGAGAGGAGAGAGAATTAGTGTACCAAGGCCTCCAGCCACTGGAAAGTCCAGATACATGCACCACCTTGTGCAATTGGTTTACATGGGCCTGGGGAATCGAACCTGGTTCCTTTAGTTTTGCAGGCAAATGCCTTAATTGCTAAGCCATCTTTCCAGCCCAGCAGTAATCTTTTTTATGTTGTTGTTTTGTTTTTGTTTTTTTGAGGTAGGGTCTCTAGCTCAGGCTGACCTGGAATTCACTATGTAATGTCAGGGTAGCCTTGAACTCTCGGTGATCCTCCTACCTCTGCTTCCCAAGTGCTGGGATTAAAGGCGTGCACCACCACGACTGGCCCAACAGTAATCTTAATAAAGACCAATGAGTGGAGCAGGGAAGATGGCTCCATGGATAAAGTGCTCACCACTAAACCTGCAGTACCTGACTTTGATCCAAAACCCCATATAAAAAGCCTGAAGCTGGCGGGCATGGTGGCACACGCCTTTATTCCCAGCACTAGGGAGGCAGAGGTAGGAGGATGGCTGTGAGTTTGAGGCCACTCTGAGACTACATAGTGAATTCCACATCAGCCTGGCTTAGAGCAAGACCCTACCTTGAAAAACAAACAAACAAAAGCCTGAAGCCTTGGCAGGCTCCAGCATGCCAACCTCAAGATAGGAGGTAGAAACCGGAGGATGTCCAGGAAACCTGTAGTGAGCACAGACAAGAACGGCAAAGAAGCCCTACCTCCAGTGAGGTGAACAAGCAAAGACCAGCCAAAAGACTGGCACACATGCATCTGCACACCCACATTCACATGCGTATACATATACACATGCAAACACAGACACACAAATAATTCTTTTAAAATTTAAAGCCAATAAGCACAATGAGCATAGTGTGAAGTTATTGAGATAGGTATTCCTTCCTAGTATTCAGGAGGTGGAGGCAGGAGAATCAGAAGTTCAAGGTCCTCCTGGGCTACATAGTAAATTTGAAGCCAACATGGGCTATGGTGAGACCCTATCTAAAATACAAAACAGAGATGGAGATTCTGGTTCCCATGTTACAAAGGAGAAAGGGCATGGAGAAATTAAGAATTTGATAGCAGATTTATAACTAGTAAATGGAGAAGTCATTGTGTAAAGCAGGCGGACTGGCTCTGAAGATACTATGTCCTGTATTTGGATAAAAAAGGACCTTATAAATGCTGCTGCTTTGGTGGTTGTTTCTAGCATTCTATCTCTGGTTTTGTTCTGACCTCTTAAAAACTAGAAGCCCATCCTAATCACATTGCATCCCCAGAGACCATCATAGGACTCATAGTGCTCATTCATATTTGCTTAATGGCTGAGATTATTCCCTCTCTTTATCAATCAATCAGTAGCTCTTTATCGACCATTTCCTGTAGGCTAGCTTTGAGTTAAATCTTGGGAGGAATGCAAAGCACAACATGCCTCTGTAAACGGAAGGTTGGGTGTGTGGGGGTGCATTCCACAGCATTGTGTCATTGGCAGAAACTTCCACACTGGAGGTAGAAACAATACTGTGGTGTAGGGATGTTTTCAGAGCAGAGATTCCCACCCCACCTTGACTAAGCCACTCCCTCTACCTACCTGACCAGGTATCACAGATTCCCTACCCCTTATGTAGGACAGTATTTACTCCTCAGTTCCTCTCATCTTGAACAGGCAGCAATTGATAGGAGTTTGGAGTGACCATAAAAAGCCACAGATCTGAGAGTGAATTCCAGGTCAGCCTGGGTTCAGTTCCCCTGTATCCATGTAAAGCCAGATGCACAAAGTGATGCAAGCATCTGGGGTTTGTTTGCAGTGGCAAGAAACCCTGGCATTCCCATCCTTCCTCTTTCTGTCTTTCTCTCTCCTTGTAAATAAATAAATATTTAAAAAGAAGACAGAATAGGGGCTGGGAAATGGGTCAGTGGCTAAAGGCACCTGCTTAATGGTCTGGGTTTCAATTCCCAGTACCTACATAAAACCAGATGCAAAAAGTGGCACAGGCATCTGGCTTTCATTTGCAGTGGCAAGAGACTATGTACCCCCCCACACACACATGCAAATCAATGTAATTTTTTTTTTTTTTTTTTTTTTTTTTTTTTGTTTTTTGAGGTAGGGTCTCACTCTGGCTCAGGCTGCCCTGGAATTCACTATGTAGTCTCAGGGTGGCCTCGAACTTTCAGCGATCCTCCTACCTCTGCCTCCCGAGTGCTGGGATTAAAGGCATGCGCCACCACGCCCGGCTTAATGTAAATTTTTTAACTTGTCTTTTTTGATGTTGTTGCTGTTTTGAGGTAGGGTCTCACTCTGGCTGACCTGGAATTAACTATGTAGTCTCAAGGTGGCCTTGAACTCACAGCAATCCTCTTACCTCTGCCTCCTGAGTGCTGGGATTAAAGGCATGTGCCATCACCCCCGACTTAATTTGTCTTTTAAAAAAATATTTTATTGGGGCTGGGGAGATGGCTTAGTGATTAAGGCGCATGCCTGTGAAGCCTAAGGACCCAGGTTCGATTCCCCAGTACCCACGTAAAGCCAGATGCACAAGGTGGTGCATACATCTGGAGTTTGTTTGCAGTGGCTGGAGGCCCTGGCGCACCCATTCCCCCCACCCCTGCCACTTTCTGTCTCATAAATAAATAAATAAATAAATAATATTAAGAGCTTCCTTATGGAGGCTTGGTCTTTAAAAAAATATTTTATTTATTAATTTGAAAGCAAAGAGAGAATGAGAATAGGTGTGCCAGGGCCTCTGGCCCCTGCAAACAAACTGCACATGCATGCACCACCTTGTGTATCTGGCTTTATGTGGATATTGGGGAATCAAACCTAGGCCATCTGGCTGTCAGGCAAGCACCTTTAACTGCTGAGCCGTCTCTCCAGCCCAAAATTTTTTTGTTTGTTTGTTTTGCGAGGTAGGGTCTCACTCTGGTCCAGGCTGACCTGGAATTCACTATGTAGTCTCAGGGTGGCCTTGAACTCACGGTGATCCTCCTACCTCTGCCTCCCGAGTACTGGGATTAAAGGCATGCGCCACCATGCCCAGCTCCAAAATATTTCTTTTAATTATTATTTTTTTATTGACAACTTCTATACTTACAAAAAAAACCCACCTGATATTTCCCTCCCCTCCCCCCATTCCACTTTAGAACTCCAATCTCCATCATATCCCCTCCCTCTCTCCATTAGTCTCTCTTTTAATTTGATGGCACCATCTTTTTCTTCTATTTGAGAGTCTTGCGGAGATATTGCTAGGCACTGCAGGGTCATGGATATCGAGGCCAATTTCTGTCTGGGCAGTTGCATTGTAAGAAGTCATACCCTTCTTTTGGATCTTTCATTCTATCCGCCCCCTCTTTCGCAATAGTCCCTAAGCCTTGGAGGGTGTGACAGAGGTGTTTCAGTGCTGGGCACTCCTCCATCCCTTCTTCTCAGCACTATGTTGCCTTTTGGGTCATCCCAGTGGTCATCGCCATCTGAAAAGAGAAGCTTCTCTAACCAGAAGTGAGAGTAGTGTTAATATATGAATATGAACATTAAGTGAAGTACTTTCAGGGTAGCTTGGTGGGAATAATATATACATTTAGCCAGACAAGAGCAGGCTTTATACCCCTAAGGCTCATGACCTCACCTACCATAGACTTTTGCTTAGGTTTTTCAGTACCAGGTATGTATTCCCTCCTGTAGAGAGGGCCTTCAGTCCAATTATGGAGCAGTTGGTTACCCCAAGAGTAGACATGCCACTATTGTACCCGTTCAGTCATTGGGCCTATCTGGCCAAACTTGAATATTCAGCGTCCACTGTTCTCACTGCTGATGACTTCTGTCTCCCATACGCTGCATGCAGTGCAGCTTTTTCCAGCTTTCAGTTGGCTGGTCTACAGGGAGAAGGTTTTCTGCTCAGCACCAGGTTGCTTTCTCAGTGACCTTGCCTCTCAGGCAAGAGTTGTCTTCAGCAATAGGGTCTTACTATCTGTTTTTCAAGGGAAACCAAGGGCTTTGGCAAAAGCCTTTAATGTTTTGGAGGCTACCAGGACCTCCTTGGCCAACAACTCACTGGAAGGTATCCCATCCCAGGTACTGAAAATTTTCAAGTAACAGTCTACAGCTTCTAGATGTGCCATTATTCAAAAAAGTAATTTTACATAAGTCTTATTCACAATATCTTGAAATTAGATTGACCCTCCCCCTGTCCTTATTTTATGCATTCTCTTCCCATGGCCTTGCTTGGTAGTGCACATATGTAAGTAGAAGAACTGATTACAGGGAGGGGGGAATGGCCCAAAATATTTTTTTAAGGTTTAGAGGGATTTTATTAGATTAAGAGAAGGAAAGAGGAGACAATGCAGTGCGCTCCTGCCATGTGGAGGGCAGGAGGAGGTAGAGAGCCCATGTAGGAGTAACAGGGGGAGTGTCTCCTTTCATCTTAGCCAGGCTGGGCTGAAATGAGGGAAGCTTACCAAAACCTGGAAGTTCAGGAGCCAGCCAAGACAGAGCCAAAATATTTTTTTTGTTGTTGTTTTCAGTGTAGGGTCTCGCTCTAGTACAGGCTGGCCTGACACCCTAGCTTAATTTTTGAAAGAGACCTGCAGGAAGCGAGGATACTAGGATGGCTAAGTCCGAACATGCCTGTTGGTCCTACTTTCTTGTCCAGTAAGGAAACTGAGGTTCAGAGAGATGGATTTGCAGCTTGTACTTGGTGAAACCTGAATTCAGACCCAGATGGGCCAACCTATTTCCATTACTCCTCCCATGGAATAACAGCAGGGTTCAAGATGTGAAGAAAGCCTCATAGCCAAAGGAGAGTTGAGGAAGCATCTTAGAACGAGGATTTTGAGGGACATCTACTGCCTTTCCACCTGAGCAATCGCATCTCTAAGAGGAGGGCTTTTCCAGAGGCATGTTCGGACTTAGCCATCCTAGTATCCTCGCTTCCTGCTTTCACAAATCAGCTGCTGGTCAGGAGGTTGGGAAGGTGACATCATCTAGCTGAATCAGCTGTTGGTCTGGACATTACGGGAACTGAAAGTCATTGCCCCTTCCTTCCTGCTCTGCAGGTCTCTTTCAAAAATTAAGCTAGGGTGTTGGGTGTGGTGGTGCATGCCTTTAATCCCAGCACTCGGGAGGCAGAGGTAGGAGGATCACCATGAGTTTCGAGGCCACCCTGAGACTACATAGCAAATTCCAGGTCAGCCTGTGCTAGAGGGAGACCCTGACTTGAAAAAAGAAAAAAATTAAGCTAGGGTACATTCTGTAGGGTCATGGTTAGAACTCACAGTGCTCACTGTTTGCTTGTTTTCTCTCTCTTTTTTCTCTGCTTATAAGTTTTACTTATACAGTAATTGTTACTAGTAGTTTTTAGTGAATTTTTTTATTTTTATTTTTTTTTGAGATAGGGTCTCACTCTAGCCCAGGTTGACCTAGAACTCACTTAGTAGTCCCAGGCTGGTCTCATACTCGCCTACTTCTGCCTCGCTAGTTCTGGTATTAAAGATGTACACCACCATGACTGGCCTCTATTTTTAAGGAGCTGAAAAATGCATTTTCCTTCCTTTTTCCTTTCCTCTCTCTCCCCACTCTTTTCCTTCTTTCCCTTTTCATTTTCTTTTTGATTTGTTTGCTTGCTGTTTTGTTTTAAGACAAGATCTTGCTCTATAGCTCAGGCTGGCTTTGAACTCAGTTAACCACTTGCCTCAGCCTCCCAAATTCTGGGATTACAGGTGAGCATCACTATAACCAACCACATTTTGTTTTTTGTATTCCTTCCTCCCTTTACTCCTTCCCAGGGTCTCCCTGTGCAGTTTAGACTGCCACAGAAGTCACTATCTAGTGCAAGGTAGCTTTAAGCTCTAGCCCCAGCTTCCCAAGTACTGGGATTATGCCACCATGCCTAGTTTAAAGGGTACATGTTCCTGGGGAAAGCTGTCCTCAAGCTCTAAAGGCTCAGTGGCCTGGAGGGGGGCAGTAGGATTCATAGAAAGGCCTTCTTTTCTACCTGTGACCTGTGGCTCAGGTCCACACTGTGCAGGTGCTTTAAGTCCTGGGCTCAGGCCCACTGCAGATGCTGTAAATTCTAGGTTCAGGCAAGTGCTGCCAATAGGCAAACAGAATGTTGTTTGTGGACTTTGGCCTTAAAACTTTAGAGTTTGGTCAGAGGGATAAACTGCTTACATTTCAGAGCAAAGCAGCCTGTGCAGTGTCATCCATTCATCTGTTGGGTATTCCCCTTGGTCCTATCACCAAAGGAAAAAGTAAGTGAAGCACTTTTTTTTTTTTTTTTTTTTTTCGGTTTTTCAAGGTAGGGTCTCAGTTTAGCTCAGACTGACTTGAAATTCACTATGTAGTCTCAGGGTGGCCTCAAACTCACATCAATCCTCTTACTTCTGCCTCCCAAGTGCTGGGATTAAAGGCGTGTGCCACCATGCCTGCTTTTAAAGCACATTTAAAAAATATATTTTATTTATTTATTTATGAGAGAGAAAGAAGGAGAAGGAGAGAGAGAGAATGGGCATACCAGGGGCTCCAGCCACTGTAAATGAACTTCAGATACATGTGCCCCTTGTGCATATGGCTTACATGGGTCCTGGAGAGTTGAACCCGGATCTTTTGGCTTTGTTGGCTTTGCTGGCTTTGCAGGCAAATGCCTTAACTGCTAAGCCATCTCTCCAGCCCTAAATGACTTTTTTTTTTTTTTTTGAGGTAGGGTCTCACACTAGCCCAGGCTGACCTGGAATTCACTATGTAGTGCGAGGCTGGCCTTGAGCCTCCCAAGCTGGGATTAAAGGCATGTGCCACCACACCCGGCCTCTAAAGGACATTTTAAATTAATTAATTAATTTATTTATTTGCAAGCAGAGAGAGAGAGATAGCAGAGAGGCAGACAGAGAGAGAATGGGCACGACAGGGCCTCTAGCCACTGCAAACGAACTCCAGATGCATGTGGGTCCTGGAGAATCGAACTGGGATCCTTTGGCTTCGCAGGCAAACGCCTTAACCACTAAGCCATTTCTCCAGCCCTCTAAAGGACATTTTTGAAGTAATAAAAAATGGAACAGTGTAGCTCATACTTGTAAACCCAGCTCCTAGGAGGCTAGGACAGGAGGATTGCCACAGTTCAAGGCCAGCCTAAGCAACACATCAAGACTCTAGCTCAAAGAATAAAAATAAAAGGAGAAAAGCCGGGCGTGGTGGCGCACGCCTTTAATCCCAGCACTCGGGAGGCAGAGGTAGGAGGATCTCCAAGAGTTCAAGGCCACCCTGAGACTACATAGTTAATTCCAGGTCAGCCTGGGCCAGAGTGAGACCCTACCTTGCAAAACCAAAAAAAATAAATAAATAAATAAATAAATAAATAAATAAATAAATAAATAAATAAAGGAGAAAGAAAAGAAATTGGAAGCTGGGCGTGGTGGTGCATGCCTTTAATCCCAGCACTTGGGAGGCAGATCATCGTGAGTTCGAGTCCACGCTGAGACTACATAGTGAGTTTCAGGTCAGCCTGGGCTAGAGTGAGACCCTACCTCAAAAAAAAAAAAAAACAAAAAAAAAAAAAAGAAAGAAAAGAAATTGGAAAAAAATTAAGACTGTGATAAAATGATGGCTCAGTGCATTGAGGGTTAGACAACATACAGCTTTCTTGCCTGTGATTTTGCCTCCCTCAGCTATACTATTTCCATATGTGAAATAGATGTCATTAAGATATATGACCCCTTCAGTCACTAAAGTATCACATGAGATAACATATCAGAGCTGGGTGTGGTGGCACATGCCTATAGTCTCAGCTGCTGAAGAGGCTCAGGCAGGAAGGGATTGTGAGCCCATGAGTTTGAGACCATCTGGGCAACATAGCAGTACACACCTATAGCACCCAGGGAGGACAGTGGATGTAGCCCTGTTGATAGGTTCTCCACAGAGGGACAGGTCCTTGGATAAGCTTTCGGGAAGGCTTGCTGGCAAAAACTGGCTTGGAACTAAACTTGGAGCCTGGATATAACACTGGTGGATGTTGCCTAGGGGCAGCCAGTTAATTTTTTTTTTAAATTTCTTATTTATTAGAGTCAGAAAAAAGGGAAAGAGAGAGAGCGAGAGTGAGAATGGGTGTGCCAGGGCCTTTAGCCACTACAAACGAACTCCAGACGTGTGCGCCCCCCTTGTGTATCTGGCTTACATGGGACTTAGAGAATTGAACCAGGGTCCTTAGGAGTTTGTAGGCAAACTCCTTAACCACTAAGCCATCTCTCCAGCCTCTGTTATTATTTTTTTTTCAAGGTAGGGTCTTACTCTAGCCCAGGCTGACCTGGAATTCACTATGTAGTCTCAGGCTGGCCTCAAACTCATGGTGATCCTCCTATCTCTGCCTCCCGAGTGCTAGGATTAAAGGCGTGCATCCCCACACCCGGCTCCCCTGTTATATTTTTATTAATTTATTTGAGAGAAAGAGGCAGATAGAGAAAGAGAATGGGTGTGCCAGGACTTCCAGCTGCTACAAATGAACTCCAGACACATGCGCCACATTGTGCAACTGGCTTTATATAATCTTTTTTTTTTTTTTTTTGGTTTTTCGAGATAGGGTCTTGCCTCTAGCCCAGGCTGACCTGGAGTTCACTATGTATCTCAGGGTGGCCTTGAACTCAGCAATCCTCCTCCCTCTGCCTCCTGAGTGCTGGGATTAAAGGCTTGCACCACCTGGCTTTTGTAATCTTTTTTTAAACATATATTTATCTGTAAAGAGAGATGAGGGAGAGAGAAATGGGCACACCGGGGCCTCCTGCCACTGCAGACAAACTCCTGATGCATGCACCACTTTGTGCATCTGGCTCAATGTGGGTACTAGGAAATTGAACCCAGGTAACTACAAGCACCTTAACCACTGAGCAATCTCTCCAGAATTTTTTGTTGTCGTTTATTTTTATTTATTTATTTGAGAGCGACAGACAGAGAGAAGGAGGCAGAGAGAGAGAGAGAGAGAGAGAGAGAGAGGAGAAAGAGAGAGAGAGAGAATGGGCGCAATAGGTCCTCCAGCCACTGTAAACAAACTCCAGATGCATGTACCACCTTGTGCATCTGGCTTATGTGGGTCCTGGGGAATCAAGCCTCGAACCAGGGTCCTTAGGCTTCACAGGCAAGCGCTTAACCACTAAGCCACCTCTCCAGCCCCCTCCCATGTCATCTTTTTTAACAGGTAATTTTGCCTCTCAAAGCCTCAATTTTTTTTTTTTTTTGGTTTTGCGAGGTAGGGTCTCACTCTGGTCCAGGCTGACCTGGAATTCACTATGTAGTCTCAGGGTGGCCTCGAACTCTCGGCGATCCTCCTACCTCTGCCTCCCGAGTGCTGGGATTAAAGGCGTGCGCCACCACACCCGGCTTCAAAGCCTCAATTTTCTTATCTGTAAAATGTGAATTTTTTTTGAAACTGAATAGGAACAATTGACTTAAGAGTCCCCGGCATATGCTGGTTTGTATTTGGCAGTGGAAATAGCCAAGGCATGGACTCTTAAGTATGATGTCAGAGGACGGCTGTTACTCATTCGTTTCCACTGCCACTTAGACAAGGAGATCACCTCTCCCTGGTCTCCCCATTTTGCCCTGGACCCTCCTCTGATTTGATAACCACATAGCCAGTCATGATTCTTTCAAAATGTAGGTCAAATCTTATTCCCTAGTTCAAAACCTTCCAATGATTCCATCCCCCCTTCCTGCTCCCTCTCAACTCCCTCTCTAGCCCAGGCTGTCCTTGAACTCACAATCCTTCTACTTCAGCCCCCTGAGTACTGTAGTTACAGGTGTACACCACCTTACTCAACCATCCAGTGGCTCTTAATTCATGAGAATAGAAGTGATTGTATATATGGTGCAGTGCAGGGCAGTGATCCTGGGTCCCAATTGCTCAGGCTCTTCCCTCTCTTAGAATCAGCCCTTTCTTTCTACTCCCACTTGCTTCTGTGTGTGTGCATGTTTGCAAGCACAAATGAGTGACACAGTGACCATGCTATGTACCCAGGACATTTCATAACAGGGAAGGGCACTGATCACTGCCTTGGGGCTACTGAAGGTCACAGGGCTAAGAAAAAGCCAAGGGTACTTAGGCAGCCTTCCTCTCTTCTTTGAGTCTGAGTCATTTCCTGAAGGATGTTAGTCATTCATTCATTTGTTCATTAACAAATATTGAGTTCCTGTCTGTGTCAGGCATTTAGAGGTTGAACAAACACTATGAACATCCTCTTTTCTCTCATCTGTGGAAATTCTGTGAGAGAATGTCAAGTAGTATTTACTGCCCTAGGAAAGGATAGTCAGGGTAAAGGGGGTAAGAATAGGAAGGATTTTATTTTAGCTATGGTAGTTATAAGGGCCTCTGATAGGTGATGTTGGATCTGATTGTGGTAAGGTGTGATCCATGTAGGTATTTGGAGAAAGAGTATATTACAGGCAGCCAGAACAGTTAAGTACAGAAAAGACTCCCTCCTGAACATGTTAAAGAGTAGCAGGGAGACAAGGAGCATATAGGAGTTGAACATGAGAGGTGGCTAGTGGCCAGGTCCCACAGTGCCACACAAAACTTTGCTTTTGGGCTGGAGAGATGGCTTAACAGCTAAAGCATTTGCCAGCAAAGCCAAAGGATCCCGGTTCGACTCTCCAGGACCCACGTAAGCCAGATGCACAAGGGGGTGCATGCATCTGGAGTTCGTTGCAGTGGCTGGAGGCCCCTGGCGCGTCCATTCTCTCTCTCACTCTCTCTCTCTGCCTCTTTCTTTCTCTCAAAGTTATATATATATAACTTCCTTTTATTCTGAAAGCAGCTAAAAGGCATAGAAGATTTTTGAGCTAAGAAATTATGAGCTCTGACTTAGGTTTCAGAAGGATCTCTTTGGTCTCCGTGGAGAACCAAGTATGCAGACAAGAGCCCAGCGAGAAGCCTGGCAGGTTGTGGTGGTGGTGGTGGTTTATACCAAAGTGTGGCAGAAGTGGTGAGCACTGTCAGAGCCTGATCTACTGGATTTACTGGTGATTGGATGGGGGTAAAGGAAGATAGAGAAGAGTTCAGGTGTCTGGCCTGAACAAATGGACAGAGCTGACTGCCATCTAATGAGAAGAGGAAGCTACCATACCAGTAGTGGTTTCCTGCTGGGACTGTGGAGTTGGACTGCTTATATTCAGATCCTCATTTACTTGCTGTTTGATTTTTGGCAAATGTTTAATTTTACCAAGCCTTAGTTCCCTCAAATGGGTACTGTGAAAACTAAATTGGAAGTAAATTGTGTGAAGGGTTTAGGGCAGTGCCTGACAATAATTCTTAAGAGTGTAGGCCAAGCTGGGCATTGTGGCTCACACCTTTAATTCCAGCACTCGGGAGGCAGAGGTAGGAGGATCGCCATGAGTTCGAGGCCACCCTGAGACTACATAGTGAATTCCAGATCAATCTGGGCTAGAGTGAGACCCTACCTTAAAAAAAGAGAGAGCGAGAGAGTGTGAGTGCAGGCCATAATTGTTAGAAGGCAGAGAACCCCATCACCTAACAGGCTTCTGAAAAGCAGACAGCAGGTCCTACCCCACCTCCACCATACCCTTAAGGAGCCCACCCTCCAAGAGACAGCTCAGACACCATCTGTCCAGCAGGGAAAAGCCACAAGGAGACAGCTTTCGGGAAGCATTAGATAGATGAGCCCTTCCCAAGAAACCTAATCTTACTCTCAGCAGGTGCTAATCCCACCAGCCACCCCTGGTATCTAAGCCCAGCCCACCCACTTCCTTCTCTGCCTCCCATTCCTGCCACCTTTCTCACCAGTTCCAGACATCCACCCACAAACCTCTTTATCAACTGGAGGGGCTCTAACAGGAGAACCATCATCTATCTGATTGGACCCAATCTTTCACATTTAATCAGGTCCTCCGGGGCTACAAGTGCCACCTGTCCAGATCCTACCCCCCAGGTGCCAGTTCCTGGGCGTAGAGCTTGATCCAGGCTGAAGCCAGCTGGAGCCAGGAACTCCCACAGTGCCCCAGCTGCTGTTGGCCCTCCCACCCACATGCAGAGAAACCAGTTTAACCCTTCAGACACCACATATATAGTCAGGTACTGCCTCAGTTCTAGCCTGGAATATTGTACTAATCCAATACAGAGGGTTTTGTATTGTAAATTTATTATAAAGATGACAAAAATTTTTGGTGTTTTTTTGTTTTGTTTCCACGTAGGGTCTCTCTCTAGCCCCAGGCTGGCCTTCAACTCACAGAGCTCCTGCTGGTGTTTTTCTTTTTTCTTTCTCTCTCTCTCTCTCTCTCTCTCTCTCTCTCTGTGTGTGTGTGTGTGTGTGTGTGTGTGTGTGTATGTAAGCAGTAGGGGCGTGGGGAGATGGGTGTACCAGGGCCTCTAGTCACTGCAATTGAACTCAAGATGCATGTACCACTTTGTGTATCCTCTCTCTCTCTCTCTCTCTCTCTCTCTCATTCTCTAATAAATAAAATAAATAAGCCGGGCGTGGTGGCGCACGCCTTTAATCCCAGCACTCTGGGAGGCAGAGGTAGGAGGATCTCCAAGAGTTCAAGGCCACCCTGAGACTACATAGTTAATTCCAGGTCAGCCTGGGCCAGAGTGAGACCCTACCTTGCAAAACCAAAAAAAAATAAAATAAATAAAATAAAATAAAATAAATAAAGACAGCATATACATGAGTACTGAGAACCTCCCCTGGTGCCTTGTCCAATCACAGCCTCATACTGCTCACCATCATCCTGAAGTTTCTTTTTTTTTTTTTTCAAGGTAGGGTCTCACTCTAGTCCAGGCTGACCTGAAATTCACTATGTAGTCTCAGGCTGGCCTCGGACTCATGGCGATCCTCCTACATCCACCACACCCAGCCTGAGGTTTCTTAAATTGTGCTATAGAGAAAGAAAACTTTCTCTTCATCCTCTAAGGGTCTCATAATTGAGTGTATGAAATAAATAACATTAGACCAAGCCAGGCGTGGTGGAGCACACCTTTAATCCCAGCGCTTGGGAGGCAGAGGTAGGAGGATCACTGTGAGTTCGAGGCCACCCTAGGAATACATAGTGAATTCCAGGTCAACCTGGGCTAGAGTGAAATTCTATCTCAAAAAAAAAAAACGAAAAAAGAAAAGAAAACAACAAGAAAAGAAAATAACAGATTAACAGGTAAAAAGGTACCCACATTTTATAGGTTTCTGGTATGCAGAGGGGCATGCATGACATGAAAGAAAGTGAATACCCAAATACCTACCGAGATCTGCAAGCATATATACTCTCCATAAGAGAGGGAATGGGGGCTGGAGAGATGGCTTAGCCGTTAAGGTGCTTGCCTGCAAACCCTAAGGATCCAGGTTCAATTCCCCAGAACCTTTGTAAGCCAGATGCCCACAGTGGCACATGTGTCTGGAGTTCATTTGCAGTGGCTAGAGACGCTAGCACGCCCATTTTCTCTCCCTCCTTCCCTCCCCTCCTCTTTCTAATAAATTAAAATTTAAAAATGAGCGAAGGAGTGGTTTGTGAGCACCTTAGGGGGGTTAATTAGGAAATGATTCTTTAAAAGAATAGGTGGAGGCCTATGACAAAATGTGTCTGGGCTGTGGTGTGGCCCTCTCCTCTCCTTAGTTCATGTTTTCTGGTTGATGAGATTTCCAGGGAGCTGATTCATGACAGTTCTGTCCGTGGATGGTCTGCTTTAGATTGAGAGAAATTCAGAGAATGTCCTCCTTGCATTCAAATGCTGGTCCCCCACATGTCCTCAGTTTGAAGTAACCAGTATGTCCAAGCAGCATATTTCTTTTTTTTTTTTTTTAAGCAGATTCTAACATGTTTTAAATGTTTTTGTTTATTAGAGAGAAAGAGAGAGGAAGAGGCAGATAGAAAGAATGGGTGTGCCAGGGCCTCCAGATACATGCACCACCTTGTGCATTTGGCTTATGTGGGTCCTGGAGAATTGAACCTGGGTCCTTTGGCTTTGTAGGCATGTGCCTTAATCACTAAGCCATCTCTCCAGTCTTCAAGCAGCATATTTCTTTTTTTTTCTTTCTTTTTTCTTTTCTTTCTTTTTTTTGGATTTTTCGAGGTAGGGTCTGAGGCTGACCTGGAATTCACTATGTAGTCTCAGAGTGGCCTCGAACTCACGGTGATCCTCCTACCTCTGCCTCCCGAGTGCTGGGATTAAAGGCATGTGCCACCACATCCGGCAAGCAGCATATTTCTTGAATTCCAGTATATATATCCCCAAACAATACAGAATGCACTGCATACCTTTAAACTTGATTGAAATGTGTGTGTGCCTCTGCAATTTGCTTTTTTCATTGACCAAGTAAGATCTGTCCCTGTTACATATATAGCTGTAACTTGTTCATTTTGGGCTTGTTTTTGTTTACAAGTTGCTTGTTTGTTTTTTGTTTTTTGTTTTTTTTTTTTTGGTTTTTCGGGGTAGGGTTTCACTCTAGTCCAGGCTGACCTGGAATTCACTCTGTCTTCTCAGGGTGGCCTTGAACTCACAGCGATCCTCCTACCTCTGCCTCCCGAGTGTTGGGATTGAAGGCATGCGCCACCACGCCCGGCTTGGTTTGTTTTTTGAGGCAGAATTTTGCTCTAGCCCAGGCTGATCTGGAACTTACTATGTAGATCAGGTTGGCTCCCAATTTGCTGTCATTCTCCTGACTCAGCCTGCTCAGTGCTGGAGTTTGTACAACCACATGCCCAATGTAGTCTATTCATTTTCCTCTCGCTTTGTGTGATCGTCCATTCTGCTGTTTGTGGTTATTTAGGGTCAGCCCTTGTTTCTGCTGATTTAGACTTTGCTGTTGTGAGCATATGTCCTGCACCTGCATGCATGCACGTTCAAAAGTGTCTCCAGTGCAGTGATTCCCAAGCCTTAGCTGCCCATCAAAGCCTGGGGTTGCTGGCTCTACCCCAAGAGTGTTTGATCTGTGTGACTGGCCTGAGACCCAAAGAAATTGCATTTCTTTTTTTAAAATGTTTTATCTTTTTTTTTTCTTAGACGTTACATTTCTGAGCTCTCAGATGCAGCTGCTGCTGCAGGTCCTGGGAGCTCATTTTCAGGTCATTGTTACAGGGCATATACTCAAAAGTGGAGTGCAATCACTTGATGGGAAGGTAATTATTCAGGCTGTTGTCTGCATCTGTATGAACTTACACTACTGCCCCATAGGCTCCATATCTTTGTTAACACTAGATATAGTCAGCCTTTTAAACTTTTATGGAGCTGGTGGGTGTGAGATGGTATCTTGTGGTTTTAATTTGCATTTCTCAGATTACAAGTAAGCTAAGAAGCTTTTCTTTCCTCTTTGTAAAATACCTGCTGTTGCAGACAGCTTCAGGTTCGTTGAGATGAACTTCCAGACCAGGCACAGTTATGGAGGAAGGGATATTATTTATTGAAGCTTACAGATCCAGGGGAAGTTCCATAAAGGCAGGAGAAGCAACTGGCCTTCACAGGGCCAAGCAGAGAGAGCAAAAGCCAACCAGCCACCACAGCACACAGAGCAAAATCTACAACCAAAAGGTCACACAGCACACTTCAGGAACTCCTGCTAGGCACATTTGCATATCTTTACAATGGACTCTCAAACCATCACCATACCTTAAGACCGGGGGCCCCCAGTGACCTTGCCTCTAGCAAGGTGATTGCAGATGCAAACTATAAAGTAAAACACTGAATATATTGGGGACATATATCCAAACTACCACATTCCGCCCCTATTTAATATATTTAGCTCCTGGCCCCCAATAGATTTATAACTATCACACATTGTAAATTGTACTCAGTCCAATTTCAAAGGTTCTCACAGTCTTGATCAACTTAAGATACTGAGTCCTGTAAAATCAAACAAGTTAAATACTTTCAACATGTAAAGGCACAGAGTTTAACATTATAAGGAATAGCAATGAGAGACTAAACAATGCAAACTCAACCACCATCAGCCGTCATCAAACTTCTGCAGTTCAAGTTCAATATAACCAGAGACTGACAGTCTCCAGGTTTTCAATTCGCCCCTCCAGCTGGGCAGTCACCAGGAAAACTTTCATCCCATGCCAACACTGCACTCCATGGTATCCCTTTTGCACAGTCCTGGTATATCCAAAACATCTTTAGGTCTCCATGCAAACCACGGTCCATCTTCCAAAGGCTCTTCCAGCCTATTCCTGAGGGTCTTCATGCCCTACCTCATGCCGCATCTCAGCAGCGGCTCCTGGAACCGTGTGCAACTCATGACCATTCTATGCATTTTTCATATTTCCAAAACTAATACCAGGTGTGCAGGACACAGCCATATTCTTAATCCAGGGACAAAATAAACCATAGCCTTGAAAAGCAGGTTCCTTCTCCAGTCAGCTCTTTCCAAGAGTTTGCATTTTTAACAGTCTTTCCTCAGGCATCCTCTCCATTGTTTTAATGTAAATCAAGTCAGGCCACCTTCCTTCCACCTTCCTTAAGATTGCTAATGTGTCAACAATAGCAGCTTAACCAGTCTCAGTGCCTCTACCTTTAGCTTGCTTCAGGTTTTCCAACTCAAAATCTTAAAATCTCAGTCCGCTATCTTTAGCCAAGCACATCAGTCCATTACAAATTTAACCTTGATCAAACTTTCTGGGCCTGGACAGCAGAACGTAGCCATCCCTTATGCCAGTAGCCCAGTTCCAACAAAGTCCTCTGCCGTCTTTCCTTCCCCTTAGAAAGCTCATAAACCAAGCCTCGAAGTTCAATACAGTCTGCACTTAACATTCTCAAACTCTCATCAGAATAGTCCATAAAACTTGGCTTACCACTCCAGAAGGCATCTTCAGTTGCAAGCACCAAGTCCATGCCCATTCCTCCAAAACAAAGGTTCCAAAAGACGAATATCCACACGGTCAGGTTCATCTCACCCCACACTCCTCGGTACCACTTTACTGTTGCAGACAGCTTCAGGTTCGCTGAGATGAACTTCCAGACCAGGCACAGTTATGGAGGAAGGGATATTATTTATTGAAGCTTACAGATCCAGGGAAGTTCCATAAAGGCAGGAGAAGCAACCTTCTCTTCACAGGGCCAAGCAGAGAGAGCAAAAGCCAACCAGCCACCACAGCACACAGAGCAAAATCTACAGCCAAAAGGTCACACAGCACACTTCAGGAACTCCTGCTAGGCACATTTGCATATCTTTACAATGGACTCTCAAACCATCACCATACCTTAAGACCGGGGGCCCCCAGTGACCTTGCCTCTAGCAAGGTGATTGCAGATGCAAACTATAAAGTAAAACACTGAATATATTGGGGGACATATATCCAAACTACCACACCTGCTTAAGGGCTGAAGAGATGGCTTAGCAGTTAAGGCACTTGCCTATGAAAGTCTAAGGACCCAGGTTCAATTACCCAGGACATGTAAGCAAGATGCACAAGGTGGCGCATGTGTCTGGAGTTCATTTACAGTGGCCTGGAGGCTCTAACCCCATTCATTACCCCCCGTGTGCCTCTTTCTCATTCTCAAATCTCAAATAAATAAATTATTTATAAAATACCTGTTTAAATCTTTGTTCCATTTACTTTGCAGTTGGCTTTTTCTTTTGGATTTGTAGGAATTCTTTATATATTCTTTTTGTGTATTTGTTATTTGGTTTTTTGTTGTTGTTGTTTTTTGTTTGTTTGTTTTGTTTTCCAGGGTAGGGTCTCACTCTAGCCCAGGCTGACCTGGAATTCACTATGTAGTCTCAGGGTGGCCTCGAACTCATGGCAACCCTCCTAACTCTGCCTCCCAAAATCTGGGATTAACTCCGTGCACCACCACACCCAGCTATTGTTGTTTTTTGAAATTAGGTTTCAGTCTAGTCCAAGCTGACCTGGAGCTCACTCTGTAGTCCCAGGCTAGTCTCGGGCTAACTGGGATCCTCCTACCTTTGCCTCCCAAGTGCTGGGATTAAAGGCATGCACCACTTTGCTTGGTTTAAATATTTTACTTATTTATTTGAGGGAGAGAGAAAGAGAATGGGCACACCAGGACCTCTAGCCATTGCAAATGAACTCTAAATGCATGTGCCACCTTGTGCATCTGGCTTCATGTGGGTATTGTTCCGTAGCACACTGTATTATTTGTTTAACCAGTTCCCACTGGTAAATAATACCTTTTCCCTCCAGATGTTTTTGTTTGACTTGGTTTTTAGTTTGTTTTAATATTTTTATTTATTTATTTATTTGCCAGGAGAGAGTGAGTGAAATGAATATTCTAGGGCCTCCTACCACTGCATATGAACTCCAGATGCATGAGCTACTTTTTGCATCTGGCTTTATGTGAGTGCTGGGGAATTGAACCCAAGATGTCAGGCTTTGCAAGCAAGTACTTAACTGCTGAGCCATCCCTCCAGCCCTGATTTTTTTTTTTTTTTTTTTTTTTTTTTTCAAGGCAGGGTCTCATTCTGGCCCAGGCTGACCTGGAATTAACTATGTAGTCTCAGGGTGCAGGGTGGCCTCCAACTCACAGCAATCCTCTTACCTCTGCCTCCCACGTGCTGGGATTAAAGGCGTGCACCACCATGCCTGGCTCTGATTTTTTTTGTTGTTTTTTAAGATTTATTTTTATTTATTAGAGACAGAGAGAGGGGTAGAGAGAGAATGGGCACACTGGGGCCTCTAGCCACTGCATATGAACTCCAGACACATGCACCACCATGTGCATCTGGCTTACGTGGGACCTAGAAAATCAAACTGGCTTCGCAGACATATGCCTTAACTGTTAAGCCATCTCTCCAGCCCCCTGATTGTTGTTGTTTTGTTTTGTTTTTTTGTTTTTTATTAGAGACAGAGAGAGAAAGTGAGAATGGGCACGCCAGGGCCTCCAGCCACTACAAATGAACTCCAGATGCATGCGCCACCATGTGCATCTGGCTTACGTGGGACCTGGAGAATCGAACCAGAGTCCTTAGGCTTCACAGGCATGTGCCTTAACTGCTAAGCCATCTCTCCAGCCCCCCCTTTTTTTTTAAATTTGAAAGAGACAGAGAGAGGGGGGCAGAGAGAGAATGGGTGTACCAGTGGCCTCTCAGCCTCTGTGAACAAACTCCAGAGGTGTGCGCCCCCTTGTGCACATGGGCGACATTGCACACTTGCATCACTTCTTGTGTCTGGCTAAATGTGGGACCTAGAGATTCAGACAGACATTCTTAGGCTTTGCAGGCAGGTGCCTTAACCACTGAGCCATCGCTCTAGCCGCCTGATTTTTTTTTTTTTTTTTGGACTGGTAAATCTTACTTTATTTTTTGCATGGTTTTTAGTTTGTTGTTGTTGTTTTGAGGTAGGGTCTCACTCTAGCTCAAGCTGACCTGGAATTTACCATGTAGTCCCAGGGTGGCCTCAAACTCACGGTGATCCTCCTACCTCTGTCTCCCAAGTGATGGGATTAAAAGCGGGTGCCTCCACAGATAGCTTGTTGTTTTGTTTTTGAGGTAAGATCTTACTCTAGCCCAAGCTGACCTGGAACTCATTCTGTAGTTCCTGGCTGGCCTCAAACTCACAGCAATCCTCCTACCTCTGCCTCTGGAATTAAAGGTGTGTGCCACTATACCCGACTGGAGTTTTTAAGGTTTTTTTTCCTTTTTTTTGGCAGGGGGTGGGGAGTTAAGGTAGGGTGTCAGAGATACGGTTTCGCTATAGCCCAGGCTGACCTGGAATTCACTATGTAGTTTCAGGGTGGCTTCTAACTCCCGGTGATCCTACTGCCTCTGCCTCCCGAGTGCTGGGATTAAAGGTGTGCGCCACCACATCCAGCGGTTTTTAGTTTTTTAAGACAGGGTCTTATGTAGCACAGGCTGATCTCAAACTTGCTCTGTAGCCAAGGATGACATTGAATTGATTCTCCTGCTTAATTCTCCCAGCAGTTGGAATTACAGGTATGTGCCAACACATATACATCTCCCTCTTTTACAGTAATAATAGTACACTTCAGTTAATAGCTCTGTATGTTTGTCAGTCCACCCATTTGTGAATACATTATGACTATAGGGGATAGATTACTGAAAATAGAATTTCTGGATCAAAAGGAGATATTAACAGTCATTGCCAGCCTGGGCTTATAGCAGTGTATCCAGGTTGTAGGAGCATCTTTTTATCTGCACACTCATCTACTTAGTGAATTTGGTACAGCACATTTATTGCATGTCTTACAGTACCAGGCCACTGCAACAAAATGCTATTTTTATGTGTCAGAGAAACTGTTACTGCCTGCCAGCCACAACACTTTATCTGCAGTCCTCGGCCACCAGCACAGAAGGAAGGCTTAGATATGGGTGCCATGGTCACTGGCCCAGTTAGTAAATGGTGGAGAACTAGTATTAAACTCAGGCTTGGGGACTGGAGAGATGGCTCAGAGGTTAAGGCACTTGCTTGCAAAGACTGGTGGCCTGGGTTTGATTTCCCAGTACCCACGTAAGCCAGATACACAAAATGGTGCATGCATCTGGAGTTTGTTTGCAGCAGCAAGAGGCTTTGGTGTGTCCTGTCTCCCTCCCTCTCCCCATTCCACCCTCTTTCTGTCTTTACTGGCAAATAAATAACATTTTAAAAAATAAAGTAGGGCTGGAGAGATGGCTCAGCAGTTAAGGCACTTCCCTGCAAAGCCCAACAACCCAGGTTTGATTCTCTATTACTAACCACATAAAGCCAAATACACAAAGTGGCACATATATCTGGAGTTCTTTTGCAGTGGCAGGAGGTCCTGGTGTGGCCATTCTCTCTATCTACCTCTTTCTCTCTGTCTGTCTCAAAAAAAAAAAAAAAAAAAATTAAATAGGCCAGACGTGGTAGCACACACCTTTAATCCCAGCACTCAGGAGGCAGAAGTAGGAGGATCGCCATGAGTTTGAAGGCCACCCTGAGACTACATAGTGAATGCCAGGTCAGCCTGAGCTAGAGTGAGATCCTACCTCAAAAAAAAACAACAAATAAATGATGGGTGTGGTGGCTTACACCTATAAGTGGAGATAGGAGGATTGCTGTGAGTTCAAGGCCAGCCTGGTACTACAGGATAAGTTCCAGGTCAGTCTGTATTAAAATGAGACCCAACCTCAAAAACATAAAAATAAATTCAGCCAGGTATGGTGGTGCATACCTTTAATCCCAGCACTCAGGAGACAGAAGTAGGAGGATCACCGTTAGTTCGAGGCCACCCTGAGACTACATAGTGAATTCCAGGTCAGCATGGACTAGGTTGAAACCCTACCTTGAAAAACCAAAATAAATAAATAATAAGTAAGTAAATAAAGTAAATTCAGGTTATTCCTTGAATACCTGCATACTTTTGTAGAAAATTATTTTATTATTTATTTGCAAACAGGGAGAGAGAAGGAGAAAATGGGTAAGCCAGGGCCTCCTGCCACTGTAATCAGAATTCCACATGCATGTGCCACCTTGTATATCTGGCTTTAAAGTGGGTACCAGGGCTGTGCCTTTTACTGCTGTTCCATCTTTCCAGCCTGAAACTCTTTAGGTGCACCTTGGTTAGCCTCTCAGGAGTCTCCTGCTGATGAGGAATTAGACTTTGCTTTAAGAGGGTAACTGGGAATACACAGCCTCACACTGAACCAGAGAAGACCTTTAACTTCTGCTTTCCCTTCATTCCTAGCCCCTGTCCTTGGTGCTTAGGACAGGGTGGCCAAAGTATGTGCTGTTACATGATATCTGAGGGTCATTAAACATAAATAATCTGCACTGACACTACCACAGCAGAGCCCGTTTCCCAGGCCTGGCTCTTGACAAGACAGATCATCATAGGAGTGGAAGTACCAAAGCCAGAATACACAAAAAAGACCCTACAGCAATAGCACAGTTCAGAGGAGAAAAGAAGCAAAACATGAGTAGATAGCAAACATGTACTGATGCTAAGACTCAGTTTAAGGAATCAGCCCCGGGTTACAGAGCAAAGGAGTGATACTTGTTACTGAAGCCCTCCACTCCACGGCACCTGGGGAGAGCACTGTGCTGGATCAAAACAGAGAAGTGGCTTTTTTTTTTTTTTTTTTTTTTTTTTTTTCCATTTCAAGGTAGGGTCTCGCTTTAACTCAGGCTGACCTGGAATTCACTATTTAGTCTTAGGGTGACCCTGAACTCATAGCTATCCTCCTACCTTTGCCTCCTGAGTGCTGGGATTAAAGGTGTGTGCACCACGCCCGGCTGAGAACAGGTTCTTCAACTGACCACCTTCTTGGATATGGGCAGGCCCTGGCTCTGGTCCCAAAGTAAAAGCACAAGATTTTGAGATAACCCAGGCTTACTTCATCATACATCTGTCCTTTCGAGGCAGGGTCTCACTCTAGCTCAGGGTGGCCTGGAATTCACTATGTAGTCTCAGGGTGGCCTCGAATTCAGGGTGATCCTCCTACCTCTGCCTCCCGAGTGCTGGGATTAAAGGCGTGCACCACCATGCCCAGCATTGTCTTATTGAACTTCTGACCATGCTAGATAGATGGAGCCTGCTTTTCCTTGAAGGGTCTTAGGGCTTCTGACTTTCAATAGAACTTCCAAGAAAGAAGAGGGGGATTGGGTACCAGATGCTAATACTTATATTACATCTCCTGGAGCTTGTTCTCAAGGTTGGGTGAGCAAGTGGGTGGGGGCAAAACAGGTCAAGAACAAACCAGTGGGAGGTCAGAGATATGTTAATAGTGGACAACATAAGACAAGTGCCCCATGCTTCTTATAGTGCTTATTTCAATGAACTTTGTCCGTTTGATTAGGTATGAAGAAGTAAAATGCCAATAGAAGTGAAGGATGTCTAGAGCCACATAGTAATTAATTAACAATGGCAATGCTGGCAGTTGGAGTGTAGCCCCATGGTAGAGAACTTACTTATCATGCATGAGACATGGATTTAATCGCCAGCACCACAAAAGGAGTGGCACTATTGGAATTAAAACTCATTCTCAGCCGGGCATGGTGGCTCACGCCTTTAATCCCAGCACTCAGGAGGCAGAGGTAGGAGGATCGCCATGAGTTTGAGGCCACCCTGAGAAATACAGAGTGAATTCCAGGTCAGCCTGGACTAGAATGAAACCCTACTTTGTTTTTGTTTTTGTTTTTGTTTTTTGAGGTAGGGTCTCACTCTGGCTCAGGCTGACCTGGAATTCACTATGTAGTCTCAGGGTGGCCTCAAATTCTTGGCAATCCTCCTACCTCTGCCTCCCGAGTGCTGGGACTAAAGGCGTGAGCCACCACGCCCAGCTGAAACCCTAGTTTGAAAAAAACAAAAACCCTCATTCTCAAGATGGCAGGATGGTTTAGCAATTAAGGTAGTTGCCTGCAAAACCGAAGAACAAATCCCCAGGACCCACATAAGCCAGATGCACAAGGTGGCGCATGCATCTGGAGTTCATTTGCAGTGGCTGGAGGCCCTGGCGTGCTCGCTCTCTCTCTCCCTCTCTCTTTCTCTCTCTCTCTCAGAAATAAATAAATATAGGGGCTGGAGAGATGGCTTAGTGGTTAAGATGCTTCCCTGCAAAGCCAAAGGACCCAAGTTCAATTCCCCAGGACCCATGTAAGCCAGATGCATAGGTGGCGCATGTATCTGGAGTTCATTTGCAGTGGCTGAAAGCCCTCGGGGGGGGGACCCCTCATTCTCTTATTTACTAAGAAAGCTCCCTTTTTCCATGTACTGCCCTGCTTCTTACACAGAAGAAGGGTCTTGGGGCTTTAGAGCTGGACAGATGGCTTTACACATGTCACTTTGCTTAATTGAGATAGCCATAGCCTGATGGTGAAAACCTGTACCTCATGTTCAGGTCCTTTCACTGATAGAACTTCCTCTCTCTCTCTTTTCAAAAAAAAAAAAAAAAAAAAAAAAAAAAAAAAAAAAAAAAACACTTGCCAGGCATGATATGTGCCTTTAATCTCAGCACTTGGGAGGCAGAGGTAGGAAGATTGCCATGAGTTCAAGGCCACCCTTGAGACTACATAGTGAATTCAAGGTCAGCCTGAGACTCTACCTCAAAAAAGAAGAAAGGGCTGGAGAGATGGCTCAACAGTTAAGGCGCTTGCCTGCAAAAAGCCTAAGGACCCAGGTTCAATCCCCCAGTACCCAACATAAGCCAGCTGCATAAGAAGGTGCATGCATCTGGAGTTTGTAGTAGCTAGAGGTCTAAGTGCCTTATTCTCTCGCGCTCTCTCTCGCTCTCTCTCTCTCTCTCTCTCTGAGGTAGGGCTTCACTAGCCCAAGCTGACTTGGAACTCACTATATAGTCTTAGGGTAGCCTTGAACTTATGGAGATCCTCCTACCTCTGCCCCCCAAGTGCTGGGATTAAAGGTATGCACCACCACGCCCAGCCTTTTTTTTTAGTTTTTCGAGGTAGGGTCTCACTCTAGTCCAGGCTGACCTGGAATTCACTGTGTAGTCTCAGGCAGTTCACCTACTTCTGCCTCCCAAGTGCTGGAATTAAAGGCGTGCACTACCACATCCAGCTTTTTTGGGTTTTCAATTTGTTTTTTGGTTTTTCGAGTTAGGGTCTCACTCTCTAGCCCTGGCTGACCTGAAATTCACTGTGTAGTCTTACCTCTGCCTCCCATGTGCTGGGAAGCCTGGTGGTTTTTTTTTGTTGTTGTTGTTTATTTGTTTTAATAATAGTATCTGGCTTACATGGGTTCTGGAGAATTGAGTTTGAGTCCTTAGGCTTCACAGGCAAGCACCTTAACCGCTAAGCCAGCTCTTCAGCCCGAGCTCAGTTTTTGCCAAATCATTTTACCTATTCACCCAGACATCCTATGAGGATAATACATTTATGTATTGTGAGATGATTATTATGTATTATGAGAGGGAGTCAGGTAGCTTTGTTAGACAGTTGGGGTGACGAATCTTGAAAGTAAAAAGCAGGAATGTCTTTGGGCTTTGCTGGAGATCAGAGTGAAAGCTGACTTCTCCTTCCCAGCTTTTTTTTTTTTTTTTTTTTTTTTTTTTTGAAGTAGGGTCTTACTCTGGTCGAGGCTGACCTGGAATTCACTATGTAGTCTCAGGGTGGCCTCGAACTCACAGAGATCCTCCTGCCTCTGCCTCCTGAGTGCTGGGATTACAGGCATGCGCCACCACGCCCAGCTCCAGCTTTTTTTTTTTTCTTAAAAAATACTTTATTTATTTATTTGACAGAGGGAGAAAGAGAATGAGCGTGTCATGGCCTCCAGCCACTGCAAACGAACTCCAGTTGCATGCACCTTCTTATGCAGCTGGCTTACATGGGTACTGGAGGATCAAACCTGGGTCCTTAGGTTTTGCAGGCAAGTGCCTTAACTGCTAAGCCATCTCTCCAGCCCTCTTCTTTTTCTTTTTTGGCAGTGTCTCATTGGCCTCAAACTTACAATAGCTTGATCTGGCTATATATTCACAGATGACCTTGAACATCTGCTCTCCTGTCTTTACCTCCTGAGTGCTATGATTACAGGCCTGTGTATTGCCACACCACGACACCAGATCAGAACTCCCAGATCACATTGTCTTGTAAAGAATTTTTGTCCAAATGAATCCTCTCGCCCTCTCTCCTCTTACACTCATCTCACTTTTTTTGTTGTTGTTGTTTTGTTTTGTTTTTTTCCAGGGTCTCAGGCTGACCTGGAATTTACTCTGTATTCTCAGGATGGTCTCAAACTCCCTGCAATCCTCCTACCTGTACCTCCCGAGTGCTGTGATTAAAGGCGTGTGCCACCACACCCAGCTTTTTTTTATTTTTTTAATATGTTTTATTTAGTTATTTATTTGAGAGAGAGAAAGAGGCAGAGAGAGAGAGAGAATAGACATACCAGGGCTTCCAGCCACTGCACCCCTTGTGTATCTGGCTTACATGGGTCCTGGAAATTGAACCAGGATCCGTTGGCTTTAGCAAAGACATCTCTCCACCCCCTTTTTTTTGTTTTTTTGAGGTAGGGTTTCACTCTAGCCAAGGTTGACCTGGAATTCACTACGTAGTCACAGAGTGGCGTTGAACTCACAACGATCCTCCTACCTCTGCCTCCCGAGTGCTGGTATTAAAGGTGTGTGCCAAGCCGGGCGTGGTGGCTCACGCCTTTAATCCCAGCACTCGGGAGGCAGAGGTAGGAGGATCGCCATGAGTTCGAGGCCACCCTGAGAATACAGAATGAATTCCAGGTCAGCCTGGGCTAGAGTGAGACCCTACCTCGAAAAACAAAAAAAAAAAAAAAAAAAGTGTGTGCCACCACGCCCAGCCTCTCATTCTTAATAAGGATAACATACAACAAGAAGAAAGCTTTAGTGGAGAATCTTGGAAGAAGAAAGTCTGAAGTCTAGGGAGATTCCCAAAGTCAGGACATTCTACTTCAGAGTGTGGCCCTTTTGCCTGTGCCAGCCCTCCCCTTTCATCCTGCCCTATTCAGCAGGTCTTCAGAAGGCCCAGCCTTCCTTGAACCAGCTGCATCTGGTTGAACACCAACGGAAATCCCTGGTATTTTTCTTTCATGCAGCCAACCATGGAGATGTAGGTCAGGCACTGCTGGCCTGGCAGTTATAGCAGCCTCAGGTTCACTCCCTGCACCTGCAGCCATGTTCATTGTGCCCTGTGGTACTAAGAAGGAGAGGGCCCCTCTAAACAGGCTTGGAATCTTCAAGGGCTCATGTGGGCTGAGCTGCTGGATAAGGGAGGGTGCTGGAAAAGACCATGTGGAATGTGGGGACTGGAAAGGCTCTGCCCTAGTATACCCTGGTGCCTCTGCTAAGCTTAGCATCATCATCACTGATGGAGGAGACTGGGCAGGTCCCATCCTCTGGCTGGCCTCAGCTGGGTCCCCACACCTGCACCTGAACCCCCTGCTTGTCTGCTGTTTACAGAATTGAAGCTGCTGCCCTTTGGGAGCCTGCCTGTTTTCATTTCTACTCTCAGCTGTCTGGTCTCCATGGACCTCACCTACACGTTTGTGCGTGCCCGTCCCCCACCATGCTGCCCCACGAGGCTCCTCAAGCCTGGCATACTGCCGGCCTTTGTTCTCTTCGGCAGAACTGCTAACTTTGTACCTGGCACCAGGAAGAGTTTTCCTGGCCCTCAGGCAGGCTCTGCTGCCCCAGCCTAAACACACCTTCCCTGAGACTCAGCTTCTTTGACTATATAATGCAAGGCAGGGCTGTGGCCCCAAGGCTATCATTTGTATGTCACCTCAAAAGTATCCAAAAGTTTATGTACAATCTTAGTGTAGTACCTTTCCAATGGAGATAGGCTGGACATGGGCAGGAAGAAGTTCAGGGCTCAAGCCATACTGAGCTTTCTCCTTCTCTGAATCTCACATGAGAGCCGGGTGTGGTGGCACACGCCTTTAATCCCAGCACTCGGGAGGCAGAGGTAGGAGGATCGCCGTGAGTTCGAGGCTACCCTGAGACTACATAGTTAATTCCAGGTCAGCCTGGACCAGAGTGAGACCCTACCTTGAAAAACCAAAAAATATATATATTTATTTATTTGAGGGAGAGTGTGCGCAGGGCCTCCTGCTGCTGCAAACAGACTCCAGACACATGTGCCACTTGATGCATCTGGCTTTATGTGGGTACTAGGGAATTGAGGCCGGGGTCATCAGGCTTTGCAAGCAAGTGCCTTTAACTGCTGAGCTATCTCTCCAGCCCAAATGGACAGACTTTATTTCAATAGTCAATATTTTGTTTTCCATCTGTTATGATACTGGTTGTCTATTAATACTAGTATAAGTTGCCATTTCCTTTTATTTATTCATTTACCGAGATACTGAGTATTTACTATTTGCCAAATAGCATTTTGCCTGCTGAAGACACCTCCTTTCTGAGGCTTAAATGTCAAAAGCACAGAGTGCTGGGTGTGGTGGCCCATGCCTTTAATTCCAGCACTTGGGAGGCTAAGGTAGGATGATTGCCATGAGTTCAAGCTCAATGTCAGCCTGGGACTACAGAGTGAGAAACCCTATCTCAAGAAAAAATAATAATAAAAAGGGCTGGAGAGATGGCTTAGCGGTTAAGGCGCCTGCCTCCTAAGCCTAAGAACGCCAGTTCCAATCTCCAGGTCCCATGTTTAGCCAGATGCAAAGTGACACAAGGGCGCAATGCTGCACTTGACCACAAGGGGGAGCAGGCATCTGGATTTCGTTTGCAGCAGCTGAGAGACTGCTGGCGCACCCATCTCTGTCTCCCTCTCCCTCTCTCTCTCTCTCTGTGTCTCTCTCCAAAAATAAATAAAATAATTTTTAAAAATTTTTTAAAAAGCAGAGTGATTGAAAGATAGGTGGGGAGGTTAAAGGGTGGTTATGAGCAGAGTTCTTTGTAGCCTGAGGGAGTAAACTGGAACAGTCTGGAAGGAATAGCCCAGACAAAGGTTCCATGACAAGAAGCGGTGCCTGGGGGCTAGAGAGATGGCTTAGCCATTAAGCGCTTGCCTATGAAGCCTAAGGACCCTGGTTTGAGGCTCAATTTCCCAGTATCCACGTAAGCCAGATGCACAAGGTGGCACATGTATCTGGAGTTCATTTGCAGAGGTTGGAGGCCCTGGTGTGCTTATTTTCTCTTTCTTTCCTTCTCTCTGTGTTGTTTTCAAATGAATAAATAAACAAACAAAGAAGGGGTGCCTGATATGTCTGAGAAAGAGCACAGGAGCTGGCTGTGACTAGAGCTGTAAGCAAGGAGATGAAAGGATAGCTCTTCCTCTGGGTGAGATGGGCAGGTTGTAAGCAGACAGGAGCTGACTTCCCTGGTTCCTCTGGCTGCTGCATGGTGAAGAAAGCAGCTCCCAGTAAGGAGAGTCAACAAGACTGGCAAGAAATGGCTTTGGCTTAGATGAAGTGGCAGTAGTGGAGGTGGTGGCTTCTGTGAACGTTTGAATATAAGCCAACCCCATGAAAGCAAGTAAATGGATAGAACAACATGAAGTAAATAATTAGTAATACCTTAGATAAAGCCAAACAGTAATGGCTGAAATGGTGGGTGGAATGGGGACTGATGAGTCTGCTTCCTGCCAGAATCGAAGCACTTGGGCGGCAGAGATAGGAGGATCACCATGAGTTTGAGGCCATCCTGAGACTACATAGGGAATTCCAGGTCAGCCTGGGCTAGAGCCAGACCCTACCTCGAAAAACCAAGAAAAAAAAATTTGGCTGGAGAGATGGCTTAGTGGTTAAGGCAGTTGTCTGCGAAGCCTAAGAATCCTGGTTTGATTCTCCAAGTGCCACATAAACCAGATGCAAATGGTGACGCACATGTCTGGAGTTCGTTTGCAGTGGCTAGAGGCCATGGCACACCCATTCTCACCCTCCCTGTCTTTCTTTCCCTCTCGTCTCTAATAAATAAATAAATTAAAATATTTGAAAAATCTTTTTTAAAAATCAGCTGGAATTACCATGGGTTATTATCTACAGTTATGGAAGTTGTCAATAAAAACAATAAATTAGCCAGGCATGGTGACACACACCTTTAATTCCAGCACTCAGGAGGCAGAGGTAGGAGGATCGCTGTGAGTTTGAGGCCACCCTGAGACTAGTGAGATAGTGAGTTTCAGGTCAGCCAGGCTTAGTGGCGCACGCCATTAATCCCAGCACTTGGGAAGATGAGTGAGGTAGGATTGTTGTGCGTTAGAGGCCAGACTGAGACTATATAGTAATTCCAGGTCATCTTGGCTAAAGTGAGGCCCTACCTCAAAAAACAAAAACAAGGGTTGGTGAGATGGCTTAGTGGTTAAGTGCTTTCCTGTGACGCCTAAGGATCCAGGTTCGAGGCTTGATTCCCCAGTACCCACGTAAGCCAGATGCACAAGGTGGCGCATGCATCAGGAGTTCGTTTGCAGTGGCTGGAGGCCCTGCCGTGCCCATTCTCTCTCTCTCTCTCTCTCAAATAAATAAAAATAAACCAAAATGTAAAAATAAATACATTTTGAACTTGGATGCTCTTCACCCTGGCTATGGAGTACCTCAGCGTGTCCCAGCCTCAGCGCTTTTGCACTTCCATTTCCTCCACCTCTGCTGAGACCCTCTGTGCCTGTTTTTTCAGTTCTCTGACCAAAGACGTTGCACTGACTATACATTGTAGTGCTCGCTGAATGGGAACATAACACAGACTTAATGAGTGAGGAGTGTCCAGAGGATGAACAGGGCAGCTTGTTTGGAGACCTTCCTACAACTCCATAGGTCACATGGCAACAAAAGAGGTCATGTTCCATCTTAGAAAACAGCAAATAGTGTCACCAAAGCTACTTGGCATGACTTTTGTTAACAAGGTAATGATTAGATGGAGGCAGTTCCTCCTGCAAGTGCTCACCTTGGTTGTGGGTATATGTCATTGTCCTTAAAGTCGTCTCCAACTTCCAAGGCCTAAGGAGAGTAGATTCTCAGTTAAAACTGGGTGGAGAGAGCCGGGCGTGGTGGCGCACGCCTTTAATCCCAGCACTCGGGAGGCAGAGGTAGGAGGATTGCTGAGAGTTCGAGGCCACCCTGAGACTACATAGTTAATTCCAGGTCAGCCTGGACCAGCGTGACACCCTACCTCGCAAAACCAAAAAAAAAAAAAAAAAAGTGGGTGGAGAAAGGATGACATAAGGAAGACTTAAAGAGGCGAGTATGGTGGCACATACTTGCAGTCCCAGCACGTAAACTGAGATAGTAGGATTGCTGGAGTTCAAGGCCAGCGTGAGCTATGTAGCAAAAACTTGTTGAACCAGGCATGGTGGCACATATCTTTAATCCCAGCACTTGGGAGGAGGCAGAGGTAGGAAGACCACTATGAGTTCGAGGCTACCCGACTACATAGTGAATTCCAGGTCAGCCTAGAGTGAAACCTTACCTCAAACAAACAAACAAAAAACCTTGCTGAGAACCGTGGTGGCGACTAATCCCAGCACTCGGGAGGCAGAGTAGGAGGATTCCAGGTCAGCCACCCTGAGACTAGTAGAAACCAGAGTGAGACCCTACCTCAAACAAACAAAAAAAAACCTTGCTGAGAGAAAGAGAGATAGATATTCCTGAACTTTTATCCTTCTTCCTATTGTACTGACAAACAGTATGCTGGAGTTTCAACCCTCCCTCGTAGCTGAACTCAGGCATTCTCCTCACTCCTGTCTTAGTTTCCTCATTGGTAAAATGAAACAACACCTACTTGCAAGATTGTGCAAAATAGTGCAGTAACTTAGTAACTATTAGGCCACTAGCTGTCCTTTATAACTATCATCAGAGGCACCATGAGAAATTGCTAATTGGAGCTACTAGTAATAGCTAACATTTATTGAGCACACACCATGGACTCTTGAATTCTGCGCCCGTGCCTGTGGACTGGCTCGGGATAAAGGGTCCTGGCCCCACTAGGACTGATACCTGAGTGACTCTATCTGTGGCCTTTGGCCTTTTCACACACACACACACACACACACACACACACACACACCCCGTCTCGGTGTCCATCTGTTCAGGGAGAAGTTGAACTAGACACCTCAGGAGCCAGATTGTGACAGTAAGACTTTTGAGCAGCTTATCCAGTGTTCTGGGCATTGCCTAGGAACACACCTCAGGGTGGCTGTAGCCTAAGTGCCTGTACCATCACAGGCACCCTCAGGTCTGCTCCTTGAGGGGTGGTGACTGAGGCAGAGCAGAAGGATAGAAAACTAATAGAGGAACTAGAATGTAGGAAAGGCAGTCCGGTGGGAACTTTCCTTGGGGAGATTTTGGTTACCTGGAGGGAAGGCCTCAAGAACCAGAAGGAAAGGGTGTTGTACGGATTTTCACCCACCCCCAAATCCTCCAGAGTATTGCCTTATGCTGTGGAATTCCAAATATTTCCGATCAGATAAAGGTAGCTGAAAATACCCAGGACTTGTCTGGACTAGTTGGAGGCAATGCTGGGGTGAAGAGGTTCAGGCCACGATGCCTCTGTAAGGTCTGACCACTTGGAGGAGCTCATCCTGGCTCACAGAATGTGCCTGCAGTCCTGCCAGGGTTTCTTAGCATCAGGGCCCGTGCAGTTGGCTTTGAGGTGGAGGTGAGTCACACTCTTGCTGCCATAAGTCCTACCCTGAGCGCAAGAACCCACGTGGTTGCTCATGTGTCCGTGTGTGAGTTACTTTCATATTTCTCCTTCCCTGAGCCCTCGTAGAGCCCAGTGGTAAGATCTTTTTCACTTGTAGTAGGGAAAATTCCAGACGGGAATGGACTTAGCCCAAGTGAACTAGTAATGGAGCTGGGATGAACACCCCACATGCCCAGTGCTCTCCCTTACCCTCACCACAGCAGCCAGAACTGGACAATCCCTCTTTCCCCAGGGAAGATCATGGCGGGCTTTGGAGAAGGGAGCCAGGAAGCTTTGGACCCTGGTTGCTCCAGCACAGTACAGAATAATGACTTTTCTAGTACTTTCTCATAAGAACCTTCATAGGAAGTGAGGGTGGGAATGAAAAAAGAGACAACTGGCCCGTCTGTTCTCTGGACCAAGGACAAACCACTCACATAAAGCTAGACAGGCATTTGTTTGCAGCATCACACACACACACACACACTTAGAAAATGTAGATTGAACCTTAGATAAGTAGGAGGGAATGTTGGAAGGTCACTCTTGATTGAGTCTGCTCCAAACGGGTGCTTTTAGTCCTTCTGGCCTGAGACTCTTGGAAGAGAATGGAGGGCTCTGGCCATCTCCTTATGAGAGGATAGGGTGTTTGCAGGGGTGAACTGAGAGGGCCGAGGTTAGTCCTCCCAGTGCCAAGAGAGGAGTACTGGAGATTGCCGTAGCTGTGCTCTGGAGGGTGGAACACTGGGCTCTGGAGGCAGGCTATCAGGATCCAACTCCACCACCGATGCATAGTATGACCTTGTGGGGAGGGACTCTATTCCTTACTCTCTGCCCTTGTCTGTAACATGAAGAATAAGAACAGCACCCTTGGGGGTTGTCTGTTTTTTAAGTTTTTTGAGACAGGGTCTCTCTATACAGACTAGGTTGGCCTCAACCTCATGTGTGATCCTCCTGCCCCTGCCAAATGCTGCGATTACAGGCTTGTACTGCCATAGCCAGCACTCAAGTTATCATAGGACTGGGTGATTTCTTACACAGGAATGACCTAATGAATACCAGTTGTCATGTCCCCAGTCCTCCTGGGAAATATGGCTGCAAACCCCATTGAGCGAGTCTACCCGGTGAATACCTGCCTGTCTCACTTCTCTCCCAGACCCAGGTCAAGCAGCCTGGTTCAGAGCTGTGCAAGGATAGTTTTCTCAATTCCCCAGCAGAGGTGTTATCTCCTCCTGGCACAACCACTTCCTGTTCTGAGAAATGAGCACATCTGCCAAGCTCTGCTTCTTAGAACTAATGGGAGGTTGGGGGAGAGGCAGGGGTGGAAGGGGTGACTGGCAGCTGACTGGCAGCATTGAAGGAAGGACAAAATGTACTGTGAGAATGACCCCCAAGATTCCCTGAAGCCCACGTGGTAGACTGATCTGAATATCCCTGTCAGCCTGTGACTCCAGTCATTTTGCTTTATCAAGCACTTTTTTGGGGGTGGAGATGAGGGCAGGTTTCAAGGTAGAGTCTCAGTAGCTCAGACTGACCTGGAATTTACTATGTAGTCTCAGGCTGGCCTCGAACTCAGAGTGATCCTCCTACCTCAGCCTCCCAAGTGCTGGGATTAAAGATATGTGCTACCACACCCAGTTTACCAAGCACTTCTACCTTCTAATCTTTTTTTTTTTTTTTTTTTGGTTTTTCGAGGTAGGGTCTCACTCTGGTCCAGGCTGACCTGGAATTAACTATGTAGTCTCAGGGTGGCCTCGAACTCACGGCGATCCTCCTACCTCTGCCTCCCGAGTGCTGGGATTAAAGGTGTGCGCCACCACACCTACCTTCTAATCTTACCTCCACAACCTTGTGAAGTCAAGGCAGGAAAAACTGCAACTCCAAAATCAAAAAGCTTGTTATGGTACCCACACTGGGGCTGGCTTGACTGAGGTGTGTGCCCCAGCACAGTCTGTCCACCCTTGTCTGCCCCTACTCCATTGTCTGCCTTTACAGGTTGCTCACATCTAGGCTTCTGTTCTGCAGGGAGTGGAGAAGGGTTTGTTCCTCTTACATCGCATCATGCAGGCCAACAGCTCCCCTAGGAAAGCCAAGGGAAGTGGATTCTAGCCACAAGCCTTACTCCTTCCGAACCACTGCCTGCAGCTTCTGCCAAGAGAGCGATAAGACCTCTGGGTTGCCCCCACCCTCTCTGCTGCCTCCCAGAGATCTCCTAACAAGGCCTTGTTTGTCTACTCAGCTGGCATTTATCAGCTTCTCCCTCCGAGAAACTGAGGCCAGGAGCTAAACATGACTCGGCAAGTGACTCATGGCCTGCCCGTGCACAGCCGTGCCAAGGCCAGGGCAAGGTACACTGCTCATGTCCTTGGCACTTTCCCTGGCTGTTAAAAGCCCCTTCCTCTTCACCTACCTCCTTCCTGAAATAACTGAGCAGGAAGGAAGCGGTGGGCCCAGGCCTGGTGGCCTTCCAATCACCCAAGAGGAAGGAAGAACGTCTGGCACAGGAGCCTGTTCCTCACCAAAAGGGTTTCGCCGTCCCTCTTGGGTTTCGTCATATCCTTTCCCTGGGGTACCTCTGGCCAGGCCCAAGCTCATTCATTCAGCTAGCAGCCTCAGCATACCTTTCCCTCATGGCAGGATCCAGAGGCATGGCCCTGGCCTGGAACAGGAGGTTTGTTGCCCAACATGCTGACATTGAAACTAGCTTACCTATTTTGGCCAGAGCTGTCAGTATGTCTGAGCTCAGAATGAAGGCCTTCTATCACAGGAGCACATGAGCTTTGCCCTTGATGGGGGCTGGAGAAGATCTGTCCTTTTGAAACTGAGCAGAGTCGGGAGCATAAAGGAACAGCTAGACTGGATGTCCCAGTCAGGCCACCAGCATACTCTGTGACCTTGAGCAAGACACAGATCATCTGTGGCCCCGAGACCCTCAGGTGTACAGGGTATCAGTGGTACCCAGTGACAGCACGTGGAGATAGTTGATGAACTGATCTACAGAGAGCAGAGTGCCTTGCCAGGTAGGGGCTAAGGAAAAGATCAGGTGTGGCCACTACTGTGGCTGGAAAGTCAGGCTTTCTGTGGGTATAGATAATCAGGGACTGAGATAACAGATGGGATATCAGAATAAGTGAGTAAGAGGCCAGAACTTGGACAAATCCCAGGCCCACCACTACCTAAGTAGGAATCTTAAGTAACCTAGAACCTTTTTTCACATTGCTTAAATGGGGCTGTCAAGAAACACTGTGGAACTGGGCCTGGTGGCATATGCCTTTAATCCCAGCACTCTGGAGGCAGAGTAGGTGGCCTTGAGTTTAAGGCCACCCTGAGACTACCTAGTGAATCCCAGGTCAGCCTGAGCTAGAGTGAGAACCTACCTCAAAAAAAAAAAAAAAAAAGTATTCATCTAGGCTAGATTCATTTAGAATGGTACCTGCTGTATTGCAGTTATAGTATGAGGTTCTAGAAATAAAGGTGAGAAAAACCCACAGTCTAATGGGGAAGACAGGATTTTTAAAAATCTTTGAGCTGGGCATGGTGGCACATGCCTTTAATCCCAGCACTTGGGAGGCAGAGGTAGGAGGATTGCTGAGAGTTCAAGGCCACTCTGACACTACATAGTGAATTCCAGGTTAGCCTGAGCTAGAGTGAGACCCTACCTCGAAAAACTTTAAAAAAAAAAAAAATCTTTGAAATGAGTGTGACTATACATGGAATTGGGAAATGTGGCTTACTGGGGGCCTGGCACAGGCAGATATTCAAATATTTTTTAAAATACATTTTATTTATTTATTTGAGAGAGAGAAAGAGGGAGAGAGAGAAGGGGCATGCCAGGGCCTCCAGCCCTGCAAAGGAACTCCAGATGCATGTGCCCCCTTGTGCATCTGGCTTACATGGGTACTGGAGAATCGAACTGGGATCCTTTGACTTTGCAAACAAGTACCTTAACCACTAAGCCATTGCTCCAGCCCTTATTATATTTATATTCTTACTGTTTAACAAGTGAAGACACTATGGGCTAGAGGGATGAAATAACTTACTTAAAGCCACACTTGGAGGAAGTGTGAAGTGTGGTGGGGAAGAGGGAAGGGAGATGGGCCTTGGAAGAAAGAGCAGATTCAAGCAGGGACTGTACTCCGCCTCTGGTGGCATGAGTGATCCCCTGGCACATGGGTTCCTTCCCTCTGGATATGCCAACATTCTCACCTTGACTTCTTCAGGGTTGCAGGTAGCTGTGAGGAAACCAGAGTCAGTCAGTTGGATGCCTCTAAGGCAGAGATTGCCTGACAGTGTGAGCTAGGTTTGAGGCTTAAGTCAGACTTGGTCTTGCCTGGGCTAGACTCCAAGACCAATGAGGAGACCAGCACACAGAGCAGACAGGGACCTTCAGCTAAGGGGTACACTTCCTCTCCGTCCTACCTCATGTCTGTACCTGTTGCCTCTGCTGGAACATGATTTTCTTTTTGAGGGGCTAGAGATAGGAAGCAAGGCCCCCAAGCATGCTAGACAAGTACTCTTTCATTGAGTGATAGCCGCAGTCCTTAAAGCATGCTCTTTTTTCATGTGAAATGCTTTAATCTTTGCACAGCTACCACTATCTTGTCATTCAGGCCTCAGACCTCACTCACTTGCTCCTGCCCGCTGCCCACACCAGTCCCTCAGGCCCTCTAGCACTAGCCTCTCTGTCATTTCTTGTGATTATTTCTCTGATTAAGTATTTCTCAATTAAAAAACTATTTTAGGGCTGGAGAGATGGCTTAGCAGTTAAATGCTTGCCTATGAAGCCTAAGGACCTCGGTTCGAGGCTCGATTCTCCAGGACCCACGTAAGCCAGATGCACAAGGGGGTGCATGCATCTGGAGTTTGTTTGCAGTGGCTGGAGGCCCTGGTGCACCCATTCTCTCTCTCTCTCTCTCTCTCTCCCCCCCTGCCTATTTCTGTATCTCTCTCTCAAATAAATAAATAAATAAATAAATAAATATTTTTAAAAAAAACTATTTTAGGGGCTGGAGAGATGGCTTAGCGGTTAAGGTGCATGCTTGTGAAGCCTAAGGACCCAGGTTCGATTCTCCAGGTCCCACATAAGCCAGATGCACATGATGGCATATGCATCTGGAGTTTGTTTGCAGTGGCTAGAGTCCCTGGTGTGCCCATTCTCACTCACTATCTCTCCCCCCGCCAATCTCTAATAAATAAATAAATGAAAATAAAATCTTTTTTAAAAAGTATTTTATTTAGCCGGGCGTGGTGGCTCACACCTTTAATCCCAGCACTCGGGAGGCAGAGGTAGGAGGATCGCCAGGAGTTCGAGGCCACCCTGAGACTACATAGTTAATTCCAGGTCAGCCTGGACCAGAGTGAGACCCTACCTTGAAAAACCAAAAAAAAAAAAAAAAAAAAAAAGTATTTTATTTGTGCTGGAGAGATAGCTTAGTGTCTAAGGCACTTGCCTGCAAAGCCAAAGGACCCAGGTTCGATTCCCCAAGACCCATGTAAGCCAGATGCACAGAGTGGTGCATGTGTCTGGAGTTTGTTTGCAGCAGCTGAAGGCCATGGCATGCCCATTCTCTCTCTCGCTATCTCTCTATATCTATCTATCTGCCTCTTTCTCTGAAATAAAAATAAATTTTAAAATATTTTTTTGTATTTGCAAGCAGAGAGAGACAGATGAGGTGGGGGAGAATGAGAATGATTGGGCACATCAGGGCCTCCAGCCCCTGCAAATGAACTTCATATGCATGCACCACTTTGTGCATCTGGCTTTATGTGGGTACTGGGGAACCAACCCCAGGTTGTTAGGCTTTGCAGGCAAGTGCCTTAACCACTGAACCATCTCTCCAGCCCTCAATTTTGTTTTCTTCCCTCCCCAAGAAGCTTTTTAAATATTTGGTACGAGGCCCTGCGTGGTGGCGCACGCCTTTAATCCCAGCACTTGGGAGGAAGAGGTAGCAGGATCACCATGAGTTTGAGGCCACCCTGAGACTACATAGTGAATTCCTGGGCTAGAGTGAAACCCTACCTCAAAAAAAAAAAAAAAATTGGTACTAAACGTCCTCCCATGAAATTGGAACTCTACAGCTATACCGTTTCTCTTTATGTACTGCAGCTCTGTACAGACTTATCTTCAGTCCACTGGAGATAATCTCACTGCCATTGAGAATAGACTCGGATATAAGCGACACTGTGGAATTGAGCTTTGGTCACTGCTGTGTCTCTAGTGCTGGACTTGAGTCATAGTAGGTGTTCCATATACACTTGTGGTTTAACTGAAAGTTCAGAGACCCTGAGACACAGATGCCCAGTTGGAGGAGACATGGAGTCTTAGCTGACTGAGGAAGAGAGATGTGGAGAGGGTGACCAGTTAGAGGACACTGTTGGCACAAGGTGTAAAGATTGCAGTGTGTGTGGCCAGGACTGTGGAACCTGAAGTGTTGGAGGAAGAACCTTGAAAGTGGTCCAGCCTAGGCCTCTCCTGGGTCTCAGTCAGGAGATCTGGAGTCATGGTCTAGGCTGTGCCCTGAACCTGCTGCTGGAAATGGTAGAAAGGGCAGGTGGGTTGACCCTCCTGACTCACAAGTCCACTGGGCCAAAAGTTCATGACTTTCCTACGGAAGTCATTGCATTCCCAAGGACCTAAAACCCCCACTTGGATCCTCAGGCAGTAAACATTCGGCTCAGAGAAACTTCTTCCACAAGTTGAGAATACATACTGACTCTTGGGCCTGGGTCTCCTGTGACCTGAGGGAGTTCTGTGCACCCCACCCTTCACCTTGTCTCATGCCCACCATGGCCATTGAGCAGTAGAGCTTATCTGTGCTTTCCCAGACCTGGGAGCTCTGCAGTCCTGTTTGTTTATCCAGAGCAGCCGCCCGCTGAGAAAATGGCTGTGTTTGTTTCCAAGTGTGTTGTGTGAACTGTGGGCTAAATATACCCACACCACTGCCTCACTAGCCCCCACCCACGCGGGAACAGCACGCCCCATTCTGCTCAGCTCTCTGCAAAAGCAGTCCCCAGGATCCACACCCTTGAGAGCCTACTTCCCACCCCCAGGAAAAGGAGCCCTGGAATGGAGATCAGCCTGACCAGGAATGTATCCCAGGAACAAGGCCTGGCCAGTCAGTGCCTTGTTCTCTGTGTCCCCTCCACCCTGGAATGACTGTTCCTGGACAGTGAACGCTTTGTGCCCTTCTGGGGACAGGACCTGTTTACTCCAGCCTAGCCCTTGAGCCGAAAATTTCCTCTGGCTGCCAGCCCTCTTCTTCAGGAAAGTTCCCATCACTGGGGAGCTGTCTCCACTCTGGCTGCTACCCCAGTGTCCCTGGTTCTTTGTGGGATATTTTGCCCCTTGGGATAACCAGGGCCTCTAGAGCTGTGCTCTCCCTTCCCTTGTGCTCCCCACAGCCCAGGATCCTCCTCCATCACATGTCTTTCTGTGACTCCACCTAAGCCCACTTGAATTGTGAATAAGAAAAACCTCTCATAAGCACTTTCTTTTTGAGACATGGTCTCGTGTAGCCTGGGCTGGTCTCCACCCACCGAATGCTGGGATTGCAGGCGTGCATTGCTGCACTTGGTTTATATGGTATTGGAGGTGGAATCTAGGACCTTATGCATGCTAGAGGAGCACTCTTCCAACTGAGCTACATCCCCAGTCCTCGTGTGTTCTTATCTGCCAAGACGCACAGAAGGTAGCCAGGATGGATGGGAGACAGGGAGGCACAAGCAGCTACTGCCCTCCTCTGCCCAGGTCCTAGGCTCCCCCTCAGCCCCATCACCACATTCTTGTGCTTCAGAACCCTTTGGTAATTGGCATAGTGGCACACACCTACAGGCCCAGCTCTTGGGAGGCTAAAGCAGGTAGATTACCACGAGTTTAAAATCACCCTACCTCAAAAAACCAAAAAGAAAAAAGAAAAAATAGATCATAGTTTAGGACAGTCTGGACTACAGAGTGAGACCCTGTCTCATTCAGGACAGCTCTTCCTCCCACAACAGAAGGAACGGGTCCTACTGGAGCAGCACTCACTCTGATTGGCTGGGGATGGCCCAGGGCATCCCTCATCCATGCTTTGCTGACACGCTATGCACGGCATTAGGTTGTCGTGCAATCTGATGATGGCTCTCCTACTTGCTAGCCAGGTATATCCCTACCTCAACCCTCAGGCATGTATCTCATCTGTGAAATGGGACTTGCATCTACTCTTGACTCTGAGGAAGATGAGATGGGAGTAACGATGCCTGGCATCTAACGGACATGCAGTTCATGTATTATGCTTGTATAGTCATGTGCTGTAGAACAGCTGGGATACGAACTGAGAAATGTAGTGAGAACATCACAGAGTGTACTTAACAAGCCTGGACGGTAGCACACAAGAATATGATGCAATGCAGAAATGGTAAACAGGAGGTGTTAACACAGCCTGCTATTGTACAGTGACATGGTTACTTCTTATCATTATCAAGGATTACACAGTATATATATACCACTGCTTGTGTTTCTTTCCTGGCAACATGTAGTCAAAACAGGCCTAGAACTTACTATGTTGCTGAGGATAGCCTTGCCCTAACCATTCTCCTGTTTCTACTACAGGTGTGTGCCACCACATCCAGCTGTGCTTTTTTTTTTTAACTTTTAAAAAATATTTTATTTATTTATTTGAGAGAGAGAAAAAGACAGAGAGAGAGAGAATGGGTGCATCAGGGCCTCCAGCCACTTCAAATGAACTCCAGATGCATGCGCCCCCTTGTGCATCTGGCTTACGTGGGTCCTGGAGAGTCAAACCGGGATCCTTTGGCTTTGTAGGCAGATGCCTTAACTGCTAAGCCATCTCTCCAGCCCATGTGCTTCACTTTTATGATTGGCAGCCCAGAAGGCTCATTTGTCCCAGTTGAATCACAAACACATGAGGAATGATTCCACTGCAAGGACTAAAACTCAGCAGGCTCCAGGTGAACATTTTGGGACCATTGTTGTATGTGCTATTGGCTGAAACACGTCTGTTTATTGACCCTGTCTGAGCACAAGTTATGGGAACAAGAGAGGCAAATCACAAGGTACCAATGTACAATGGTTCTAAAACATGCTGAGACTGGGTGTAGTGATGCACACCTTTATTTATTTATTTATTTATTTATTTATTTATTTATTTATTTATTTATAGAGAGAGAGAGAGAGAGAGAGCGCGAGAGAGAGAGAGAGAATTGGCATGCCAGGGCCTCACCACTGAAATCGAACTCCAGACACTTGCACCACTTAGTGGGCATGTGTGACCTTGTACTTGCCTCACCTTTTTTTATGAGTCTGGCTTGCATGGAATCTGGAGAGTTGAACCTGGGTCCCTCAGTTTCACAGGCAAGCACCTTAACTGCTAAGCCGTCTCTCCAGCCCCGTGTATGCCTTTAATCCCAACACTTGGGAGGCAGAGGTAGGAGGATCACTGTGAGTTTGAGGCCAGCCTGAGACTACTTAGTGAATTCCAGGTCAGCCTGGGCTAGAATGAGACCCTACCTTGAAAACCACCTCTGTCCTTCCCCAAAAAGAAACCACACTGGGCCAGGCGTGGTGGCTCACACCTTTAATCCCAGCACTCAGGAGGCAGAGGCAAGAGGATCACTGTGAGTTCAAGTCCAGCCTGAGACTACATAGTGAATTGCAGGTTGTCCTCGGCTAGAGTGAGACCCTTGAAAAACCAAAAAAAAAAAAAGAAAGAAAAAGAAACCATACTGAGGAAATGGGCATGGTGATGCATACTTGTAAGTCAGTGCTCCAGGAGCCCAGTACTGATGCAGGAGCATTGAGAATTCAAGTCAACCTGGTCTACGTAGCCAGACCCTGTCTATGGAGAAGAAGAAAATGTGTGAAAAAGAAAATAAGGTTGGAGATGGGCACAGAGAGGTGGGGGTGGTACTGTTTTAGACAGTGTGGTCAGGAGGATTAGCAAAGAGGCCATGTGGCTGGAGTGAGGCCAACAGAGTTCACTGGACTCAGGCAGATTGCAGCTGGTATGAGGAAGCCTTGGGAAGGTCGGAGCTTGGAAGGACAGATGCTGGGCAGTCTCCTTGAAGAGCTTGCCCCATCTAACTGGATGAGGAGCTTTGCAATAAAGGCCAAGGCTGCTGGCTCACTGCTGCTTCCCCAGTGTTGTTAACAATGTTGAATATCTTTTTTTGTTGTTGTTGGTTTTTCGAGATAGGGTCTCAGTGTAGCCCAGGCTGACCTGGGATTCACTATGTAGTCTCAAGGTGGCCTTGAACTTACGGCGATCCTCCTACCTCTGCCTCCCGAGTGCTGGGATTAAAGGTGTGCGCCACCACGCCCGGCAAAAATGTTCAATATCCTTTCAGTCTAGCCTGCTCAAAGCATGTGGCACTCTGCTAGGTACCAGGAAGCAAAAAAAAAAAAAAAAAAACAGATCCTGTTTATGCCTGGGAAAGTGGCTGTAATGGAGGGCTGCCGGCAGGGCCATGCAGTGATCTCATCTGATTTTAGCAGTCTTCTCTGCAGAGAATGGGGATGGGGGTAATCAGTAATCAGACCAGAAAGGGGCCAAGTGAACACTGGCAAATGGAACCCAGCACCACTTGGAAATGGAGGTTCTGCCAGGGAGCCTCCACGCTGCCATTTGGAAACAGGTGGAGATAACACCATAGAAGGAACAGCATGGGCTCGGAAGCCTGCCTGCAGTTCCACCACTCCACAGAGATATGTTAAGCCCTGATTTCCATTGGTTAGACACCAAGTTTGGGTTCTGATTACACTGCTGATCAGGCTAGTGACCGAGTAAGGTGCTCTCAATCAAGACTCTTGCCTCCAGATTCCAGCTTCCTGTTATGTACATAGGGATAGCCCATTGCAACTCTACTGGATATGAAACTTATGGCCCACTTCCTCCCCATCCCACCCTCCCCTACTGGCTGGTTGTACCCCCCCCCCCCGGGGATTTGAGCCAGGCTCCTCCTTCCTGAGAGTCTGAGGTTCAGGGCAGAAGCCTGTGGTGCTCACCTCCTCTTCTGCATGCTTGTGAAGTACTCTGTTCTTCCCACCCATTATTAGTCTGACCTACGTAGGCCCTGTCTAGAAGAGAGAAGGAGCTTCTAGCTGGAAGTCCCAAGACCCACTCACTAGCTGAAGCTCCCCAGGGGAATTGCTCTGAAAATGCCCACCCACCTACCCAATCCCGTGGGGTAGCAGTGGAGAGGCTAGAGCCCGTACCACTGTCACATGGTCGACAGCCTGCACCCCGAGTGCCCCACACTCCTTACCTGAACTCCACTACCTCTGGCAGTCCTTGCCTGGCTTCCCTCCTAGCTGTTGGACCCTGGGGACTAAGAAGGAGGGAAGCCATTAACCCTTTCTCTGGCCCAGAGTGGGCACCGATGGCTAGCTTTTGAAGTCACTGAGGCCATTGCATGCAGATGCCCCTGTCCTACCTACTGATTCTGTGCAAGGATTCACATGGTTTCTTTCTTTCCCTCTCCGTCCCTCCAGGACACTTTTGTGGAGCTCTATGGGAACAATGCAGCAGCCGAGAGCCGGAAGGGCCAGGAGCGCTTTAACCGCTGGTTCCTGACGGGCATGACTGTGGCCGGTGTGGTTCTGCTGGGCTCGCTCTTCAGTCGGAAATGACCAGACACTGACAACACATTCACCCTCTCGCTTCCCACCCTGCTCCCACCACAACCCTCTGTTCAGCCACCATTACCACCAGGAGAACCACTACATGTAGCCCATGCCCCCTGTCACAGGGTCGGGCTCAGACCAGGTCCTCTGCAGTTAGCTTTCTAGAACCTACCACACTTCTGTAAGAACAACCTTCCTCCACATCTCAGTTTTCTTGGCCTCAAATCCACAAGGTTTTCCCCAAATCTGCCCTTGAAGGCTGGTAGGAGTGGGAGGGAGCAGACTGAGGGGCAGAAGGGCCCTGCCTGACTGGTGGAACCCAGATTACCCCTTAGCCTCCTGAGAAGGTTTTCCTGGCAGGGAGGTGGAAATCCTTCCAAACTCTTCCCCAGCAAGACTAGATTGCCTTTGTTTTGATGTGTGTGGCCTCAGAATTGATCATTTCCCATTCCCCTGTGGCCCTGGGCCCTCCTTCCTTCCAGCTCTACCCCCCCCAAGAGCCATTGAGAGGCCGCTTTTGACTAAGTAGAAATTCAGGCTGCTTGGGATAAAGCAGCAGGGACTGAGACTCCACACCTCTGGCCAGGCCAACCCACTCCTGGTCTGAATGTCCCCCAAACCTAGGCCTCTAATTAGAGGCCAGCCCCACCCAGGAGGAGGGGCTATAGCTGCAGGAAGTACCCCATGCTAGTGCTTGGGTGGCTCTTGAAGTTTAGCACCACCCTAGTCCCTTCCCCACCCCTCCCCCTGCTCCCATGACCATGACTGAGGGACCAACTAGGCCCAGGACAGGTGTCCGGAGCTGTTTATGGCCTCAGCTGCCTCACTTCTGCAAGATCAGCCTGTGGCATCTTTGCCTTGGGCTGCTGGCCATGGAATCCAGCAAGCGCCTCAGCCTAGAAGTGAAGGGGAGCTATAGGGAGCGGCTGGGGGAGCCCTGGGGTCTTCCCTACCTCAGGCAGGAAGGGCAGGAAGGAGAGCCTAGTGCACAGGGTAGGGGCTGGGGGGCCTGTCCTGCCTGACCAGGCAGATTTGTGTCCCACCCCCACCCAGCCTGGGCAGCAGGGCTGCCAAGGTCAGAGTGGTCTGGCCAGGAACCCTTCAGGCCTCCCTCTCTACTCTGCTTCACTCTTGGCCCGTCTCATCCCTGAGGGTCCCAGCCCAGTTCTGGCCACCCCGGGCTCTCTGCTGTATATATTCGAAACTAGTTTTTATTCCTTGTGAAGATGATATACTATTTTTGTTAAGCGTGTCTGTATTTATGTGTGAGGAGCTGCTGGCTTGCTGTGCGTGTGCACGTGGAGAGCTGGTGCCCGAAGACTGACAGCCTGATGCTCCCTCCCTGCCCCCACCCCACCCCACACTTGTTCCAGCTCTTTGAACTAGTCTGTGTGAAGGTGAAAGTGCAGTTCAGTAATAAACTGTGTTGACTCTGTGAACCACAACCTAGGCTCTGTGTGCTCTGTTCTGGGGAAGGGAAAACTCTCCTCTGGTCCTGGCTCTACAGCCCTGGGATGGAGCTAGAGTTCATCATGTCCCTTCTTCCAGTCCCAAAGTTCTTCACCTGGACATTGGCGGGAAATGTTGAGCACCTGCTGTGTGTTGGTCACCAGGGCTGTGTATGAACAGGACAAAGTTCCCACCCTCAGGAGCAACATTGTAGTATGAGAGACAGTCGCAGCTACTTAGCAAGTGTGTGCTGAGTCCTGGGCAACCCTGCCTTTCTGGAGCTTGCCTTCTGGTGGGGAAGCCAGACACCCAAGCACATGCTGGCTGCTTGAGAGCTTCCATGAGAGCCACCGCAGGTCTCTGGCAGCACAAAGAACCAAGGAGGTAACTGATCAGATGTAAAGTGCCATTAAGGTAGCTCCCTAGGACCTCTGAGGGGTTAAAAGCAGCTCTACCATCATCCCATTGTCACAAGGCCCACAGCAACCTAGGGACACACCTCAAGGGTGAGGAATTTTTGGAATTGTGAGACCTCACAAATGCAAAGACAACACACACATCTGAGGCTGATGCAACCTAAAGCTCACAGGGAATACACTAGCAGCATTCAACATGGATCTGAGCCTGTCTGGGAGGCAAGCAGGCAGGGAGGGCTCCCTGGAGGAAGAGGCAGGGGAATCAGTTTAAAGGGTAGAGAAGAATTACCTGAAGCGCTCACACAAATGCAGGCTGGTGGGAAGCTGGTGTGTCTGGCACTGAGTGGAGCCTCCTGGACTACAAAGCCAAAAACTGGGAGGCAGAGGCCCCCAACCCTGTCCTGGTCTGGAAGCACATGGCCCTTAGAACCCCCAAGGATGAGGGAGGACGCTGTGGTTTGGTTACTGCTCTGGATCTGTGTATAGGCAAAGTGTGTCCCTAGGTTGCTGTGGGCCTTGTGACAATGGAATGATGGTAGTGCTGCTGACAGACTGAATGAGGCAACCCCTCCATCTCCAGGGGCAGGGGGAGGTGCTGCACTCACTTGAATTCCACGTGGCCCTGGCTGGATGTCAGGAGTTCGCTGGGGGCGGGCCTGCCTCGCCTGCTCCATCCCACTCGCTTTCAGAAGCGGCCTTGACTGCCCCTGGTGGCCACCCGGATGCCACCTGCCCGTGACCTGTATCTCCTGCCCAGCTAGTTGCATTGCCCAGTGACCTCCTGGAGGCCTTGTCCTGCTCGCCAGAAGAAGGGCTTCTGCACTTCCAGCACTTGGGTACCTAGCTCAGATCTGCCTCCTGCCTCCCAGGAGCTCCCTACCTTAGGCCTTCAAAGACCCCTCTCCAGATTCACCATATACTTCCAAGACATCTTTCACATGCAGGCAAATGCATAGAATACATTTTAGCTGGCTGTGGTGGTGCATGCCTTTAATCCCAGCATTCAGGAGGCAAAGGTAGGAGGATCACCATGAGTTCAAGGCCACCCTGAGACTACATAGTGAATTCCAGGTCAGCCTGGGCTAGAGTGAGACCCTACCTTGAAAAACAACAACAACAAAAAAAGATAGAGTATATTTTGATCCTCCACCCCATTGGTTTGTTTGTTGTTTGGGTTTTTTGAGGTAGGGTCTCGCTCAAGCTCAGGCTGATCTGGAATTTACTATGTAGTTTCCGGGTGGCCTCGAACTCACTGCGATCCTCCTACCCCTGCCTCCTGAGTGCTGGGATTAAAGAGGTGTGCCACCACACCAGCTTGTTTTTTTAAAATATTTAAATATTTATTTGTTTATTTGTTTATTTATTAGACAGAGAGAAGGACAGACAGAGTGGGCACACGCCAGGGCCTCTAGTCACTGCAGACAAACTCTAGACACATGCGCCATCATGTGTATCTGGCTTACATGGATTCCGGAGAATCAAACCTGGATCCTTAGGCTTCATAGGCAGACACCTTAACTGCTAAGCCATCTCTCCGGCCCTTTTTTTTTTTTTTTTTGGAGATAGGGTCTCTCTCTAGCCCAGGCTGACCTGGAATTCACAATCACAATGTAGTCCCAGGCTGGCCTCGGACTCACAATGATCCTCCTACCTCTGCCTCGAGAGTGCTGGAAGGATCACTAGCTCAGGTTGACCTGGAGCTTACTCTGTAGCTCAGGCTGGCCTTAAATTTGTGGAGTTCCTCACAAATGTTGGGATTATAGAAGTAAGCCAACATACCAGCTGTCCACAAAATATTTAACCAGACCTCTAAGTCAGTGATTCCTGTCCAGGCGTGCATCACCACGCCTGGCTTTTAATTAGGTTTTTTTTTTTCCCCTTTGGTTTTTCGAGGTAGGGTCTCACTCCAGCTCAGGCTGACCTGGAACCCACTATGTAGTCTCAGGGTGGCCTCGAACTCACGGTGATCCTTCTACCTCTGCCTCCTGAGTGCTGAGATTGATGTCATGTGCCACCATACCTGGCTTAATTAGATTTTAAAAAATATTTTATTTATTTATTTGAGAGAGAAAGAGGCAGATAGAGAAAAAGAGAATGGGCATGCCAGGGCCTCTAGCCACAGCAAATGAATTCCAGACACATCCTGGGGAATCGAACCAGAATCCTTAGACTTCACAGGGAAACACCTTAACCACTAACTAAGCCATTTCCCCAGCCCAATTCAACTTTTTACATGAGGTTTTACAAGTAACATGAGTATATAATTCCTGATGGACACATTAATGGTGATCTCTTCAAAGTCTTTGTATTCAGCATCAAGAGACATCGTCACCTTAGCAAAGGATAATTTTTTAAATAGTTTTATTTATTTATTTGAGGGGGCAGATAGAGAAAGGGTGCACCAAGACCTCCAGCCACTGCAAATGAACTCCAGACACTTGCACCACCTCGTGCATCTAGCTTTACGTGGGTACTGGGGAATGGAACCTGGATCCTTTGGCTTTATAGGCACACACCTTAACCACTAAGCCATTTCTCCAGCCCAAGATAAATTTTTAAGCCATCCCCAAATTTACCATTTGAAATATTTTTTTTCTAGTTTTTCGAGGTAGGGTCTCACTCTAGCCCAGGCTGACCTGGAAATCACTGTGTAGTCTCAGGGTGGCCTTGAACTCATGGTGAACCTCCTACCTCTGCCTCCCAAGTACTGGGATTAAAGGCATACACCATCATGCCCGGCTCCATTTAAAATATTTTTAAGCCTGCCATGGTGACTTACACCTATAATCCCAACATTTGGGAGACTGAGGTAGGGAAATCACCTTGAATTTGAGGTCAGCCTAGATTAGAGAGGGACCCTGCCTTGAAAAAAAAAAAAAAAATATATATATATATATATACACACACACACACATACACACACATGCACATGGCTGAAGAGATTGCTCAATGGTTAAGGCACTTGCCTGCAATGACCTGGATTTGATTCCTTAGCACCCACATAAAGCCAGATGCACAAAGTGGCACATGTGTCTAGAGTTCCTTTGCAGTGACAGGAGGCCCTGGCATGCCCATTCTCTCTTTCTCTCTCTCTCTCTCCCTCTCTCTCTCTGTCTTCTTGCAAATAAATAAATAAACAAAAAAAATTTAAGGGAAGGAACGGAAGGAGCTGGAGAGATGGCTCAGTAGTTAAGGGGGATTCCTTGCAAAGCCTGCCTGCCAACCCAGGTTCAATTCCCCAGCCACCCAAACACCCACATACCGCTAGACAGGCATTCATTTACAGTGGTCCTGGCACACCCATGCAACACACACACACACACAATTATTTATTTATTTTTGGTTTTTCGAGGTAGGGTCTCACTCTAGTCCAGGCTGACCTGGAATTCACTATGTAGTCTCAGGGTGGCCTTGAACTCACAGCGATTCTCCTACCTCTGCCTCCTGAGTGCTGGGATTAAAGGCATGTGCCACCACTCCTAGCTAACTTTTTTTTTTTAAACTGGGCAACACTATGCAGCACAAAAGAAGACAAGGAAGAGGAGAGGTAATCTTAGACCAGTTTTACTTGTGAATATTCACGCCAAAGTTCTAAATATGTTGTTGACAATTTAAATAGAAAAAAATATTAAAAGAATAATGCCTTTTTATTCAATATTTATTTATTTATTTATTTATTTATTTATTTATTTATTTATTTATTTATGGAGAGAGAGAATGGGCATGCCAGGGTTCCAGCCATTGCAAACAAACTCCAGACACATGCACTACCATGTGCATCTATCTGGCTTATGTGGGTCCTGGGGAATTGAACCTGAGTCCTTAGGCTTTGCAGGCAAGTGCCTTAAGTGCTAAGCCATCTCTCCAGCTCTTGATTCAATTTTTTTAGTGGATGTCAGTACTAGAGATCAAACCCGGGACCTTACACATGCTAAGCAAGCACTCTATCACTGAGCTACATCCCCAGCCCTTAATTATGAGGCTTTGAAATATTTCTCGGGCTGGAGAGATAGCTTAGCGGTTAAGAAGTTTGCCTGCAAAGCCAAAGGACCTTGGTTTGATTCTCCAGGATCCATGTAAGCCAGATGTACAAGGTGGCGCATGTGTCTGGAGTTCGTTTGCAGTGGCTAGAGGCCGTAGCGCGCCCATTCTCTCTCTCTACCTCTGCTTCTTTCTCTCTCGCTCTCTCAAATAAATAAATAAATAAATAAATAAATAAAATTTAAAAATATTAATAATAACATTTCTCAATGTCTTCAGTGAAAGACGCATGGTGTAGGCATTTAGCTCCCCTCTGTAAAGTTGTCCCTTGCTCACAGACATGTGCACTCCTGAATGTCCTGAGTTTGAAAAATGGTCTGGGAATGACTGAGTGTACTTATTAAGTCATTAGTCAGTGACAGGGTCTCGCATATCCAAGGCTAGCCTCTAACTTGCTATGTAGCTGAGGATCACCTTGAACTTCTGATCCTCCTGCATCCACCTTTGGAGAGCTGAGATTAGAGGTGTGCACCACCTCACCTGGTTTTATGCTGTGCAGAGCTTCATGCATGCTAGGAAGCATTCTTATGTGTGAGCTAACCTCCCAGCACCGTGGGATTTTATTTCTACTCTTCTCCCACAGTGCTTTGCAGTATGAGTCCTTCCCACTCCTAGTTGGAGGAATCTGGAAGAGGGCTGTGCTGAGGAGTGCCCTCCTGTGGCTGGCATCTGACAGAACATCCTTTAAGGGCAATACGCTAATTAAATAGGTATTTCTTGTCCCATTTTGCAGATGAGAAAACAAACTCAGACAAGTGACAAATATTTATTTCCAGGTGAGACAGTTGAATGTCAAATGGATTATTTTAAATGACTTGGGGCTGGAGAGATGGTTCCGCAGTTAAAGGTACTTGCTTGAAAGACTGACAGCCTGGGTCCAATTCCCCACTACCCACGTAGAAGCCAGATGCACAAAGCGGTGCATGCATCTAGAGTCTGATTGCAGGACAAGAGGCCCTGGAGCACCTATTCTATTCTCTCTCTCTCTCTCACCTTGCAAATTAATATATAAACTATCTCAAGCCAGGCTTGCTGGTGCACACCTTTAATCCCAGCACTCAGGAGGCAGAGATAGAAGGATTGCCATGAATTTGAGGCCATCCTGAGACTACATAGTGAATTCCAGGTCAGCCTGGGCTACAGCGAGACCCTACCTTGAAAAAACCAACTGTGTGTGTGTGTGTGTGTGTGTGTGTGTGTGTGTGTGTCTGTCTGTCTGTTTTAAAATGACTTGTTAAGGCTGGGGAAATGGCTCAGTGGTGAAAGACACTTGCCTAGAATGACTTGTTGTGGCCAAATGGCTACGGATAACAAGGGGCTGGGGATGTAGCTCTTTCCCTCCTCCTCTTTGTGGCTTGTCTAGATGGGAACTGTTTCAGGACAGCCCTCCTGTGCAGTTCCAGCAGCCTGTAACATCACACCCACAGCACAACTTTCAGTCATACACTGAAGATAGGTCATTTCAGGAAAATGGATGCCACTGGAGACAATTATATTAAGTGAATTAAGCCAGTCTCAGAAAGAAAAACATTTTTCTCTCATTTGTGATTCCTAGATTTTATGTAGCCATATAAAAACTATATACAGACAGGTGTGGTGGCACACGCCTTTAATTCAAGCACTCGGAAGACAGTGGTAGGAGGATTGCTGTGAGTTCGAGGCCAGCCTGAGACTGTGAATTCTAGGTCAGCCTGGGCTAGACTGAGACCCTACCTCAAAATATATATATATATATATATATGTATGTATGTGTGTATGTATGTATTAGGAGGTTTGGGGGAATGACTCAGTAGATAAAAGCACTTACAAAACCTGCCAGCCTAGGTTCAATGCCCCAATACCCATATAAAGCCAGATGTGCAAAGTGGTCCATGCATCTGGAGTTCCTTTGCAGTGGCAAGAGGCCCTGACATGCCCATTCTCTCCCTCTCTCTCCCTCTCTGTCTCTCTCCCTCCCTCCTATAAATAAATAAATAAAAATCTAATGAAAGGCTGGGCGTGGTGACGCACGCCTTTAATCCCAGCACTCGGGAGGCAGAGGTAGGAGGATCCCTGTGAGTTCGAGGCCACCCTGAGACTACATAGTTAATTCCAAGTCAGCCTAGGCCAGAGTGAGACCCTACCTCAAAAAACCAAAAAAAACCACAATCTAATGAAAAATATTTTAGGGCTGGAAAGATGGCTCAGAGGTTAAGGCACTTGGCTGCAAAGCCTAAGGACCCAGGTTCAGTTCCCTAATACCCACATAAAGCCAGATGCACAAGGTGGCACATGCATCTGGAATTCGTTTGCAGTGGTTAGAGACCCTAATGGACCCATTCTCTCTCTCTCTCTTTCGGTCTCTTTCTCTCAAATAATTTTTTTTTAATTTCTTTTTGTATTTTCAAGGTAGGGTCTCACTCTACCCATGTTGACCTGGAATTCACTCTGTATTCTCAGGGTAGCCTCAAAGTCACCGCGATCCTCCTACCTCTGTCTCCCGAGTGCTGGGATTAAAGGTGTGCACCATCATGCCTAGCTAAAATAAATTTTTTGTTTGTTTTGTTTTTCGAGGTAGGGTCTCACTCTAGTCCAGGCTGACCTAGAATTCACTATGTTCTCTCAGGGTGGCCTGGAACTCACAGCAATCCTCCTACCTCTGCCTCCCAAGTGCTGGGATTAAAGGCATGCACCACCACGCCCAGCTTGGACTGTCCTTTGTATCAATCAGCCTCTATTGAAATCACAGTGCTGCTTCTGTCTCCTGGTTATGCACAGCTGGCTGCAGATGCTGAAGCAGAGGTTGGCCCCACCCCCTCCTCCTTCCCTCCGTCTCTCCTTCCTAGGTTGCCAGACTTAGGCCACATGCTGCAGCTTCTGTCAGTCTCATTTCCTCCCCCTCCACTGGGCACAGGCACTGCTCCCCAAACCTCCTCACAGGATTAATTCTTTCTTGGCATTTGATTTCAGACGCCCCAAACAGTGCAGCCTCCCATCAGATGAGGAATAAAATACCTGTGAGCCCCAGGATACTCTGTTCCACAGGCCAAGACTACCTCCCTGCCCCCTTTTCCAGGCTCGTCCCTTACCAGCCACAGTGGCCTCCTTGAAGACCCACAGACACAGACTAGACATCCCCTCAGAATTTTCTGTTTTGCTTCATTGCCATGCCAGGGATGAAATGCGGGACCTCACACCTCAGAAGCCAACACCGTTACCCTGGGCTGTATCCCCTGCCCTGCTCCATCCTGGATGCCAGGATGATTCCTGACTCCTCTCAGCCATCTTCACCAGTACCCATGTAAGCCAGATGCATAGAGTGGCACATGCTTAGGCAAGTGCCTTAACCACTGAACCACCTCTCCAGCCCCTAAAGGCAGTTTCTTGCACAGCCTGATGGCTCGGGATTACCCACATAAAGCCAAATGCATAAGGTGGTGCATGTATCTGGAGTTTGTTTGCAGTGACTAGAAGCCCTGGTGTGCCCATTCTCTCTCCCTCTCTCTCTCTCTCTCTCTCTCTGTCACTCTCAACAAATAAATAAAAGTAGGGCTGGAGGGATGGCTTAGTGGTTAAGGCGCTTGCCTGCAAAGCCAAAGGATTCAGGTTCGATTCCCCAGGACCCACATAAGCCAGAGGCACAAGGCGGTAGCATATGCACCTGGAGTTCATTTGCAGTGGCTGGAGGCCCTGGTACGCCCATTCCCTCTCTCTCTCTCTTTCTCTCTCTCTTTGTATGTGTCTCAAATAGATAAATAAAAATATTGTAATAATAAATAAATGAATGAATGAAAGTAAAAAGGGCTGGAGGGACTGCTTTGCAGTTAAGCACTCCCTTGCTAAACCAAAGAACTCAGGTTCAATTCCTCAGGACTCATGTAAGCCAGATGCACAAGGTGGCACATGCTTCTGAAGTTTGTTTGCAGTAGCTGAAGGCCCTAGCATACCCATTCTCGCTCTCTCTCTTTTTTTCCCCCTGAGGTAGAGTCTCACCCTAGCCCAGGCTGACCTGGAATTCACTATGTAGTTTCAGGGTGGCTTCTAACTCACAGTGATCCTCCTACCTCTGCCTCCCGAGTGCTGGGTTTAAAGGCATGCACCACCACACCCGGCTCTCTCTCTCTCCCTCTATCTGCCTCTTACTCTCTCTCTCAAATAAGTAAAATACTAATAAATAAATAATATTTTTTAAAGGTGGATAGGGGCTGGAGAGATGGCTTAGCAGTTAAGGTGCTTGCCTGTGAAGCTTGGCTTAGCAGTTGCCTGTGAAGCCTAAGGACCCAGGTTCAATCTCTCTCCAGATCCCACATGAGCCAGATGCACAAAGGTGGGGCAAGTGCAAGGTTGCACATTCTCTCTAAAAAAAAAAAAAAAGGTGGATAAGTGCCTAAGAAATGACACCCAAGGTTGTCCTTTGGCCTACACACATGATTTGTTAATGGACTGAATACAGTGCTCTTAGCCAGGCATGGTGGTGCACATCTTTAATCCCAGCACTCGGGAGGCAGAGATAGGAGGATAGCTGTGAGTTCAAGGCCACCCTGAGACTGCATAGTGAATTCCAGGTCAGCTGGGCTAGATAGCAAGACCCTACCTCGAGAAAGAGAAAAAAAAAGCTCATGCCTGTGCCACTGTCTTCTCTAGAACGTCTGTGTAAGACCCAGGCCCTGCCCCGTCCTCCTTCAGGAAGCTCTCCCTGACTAGATGGGCTCTGGAGGGTACTTGTTCTTGTACCACCCCCCCCCCCACACACACACCTAGCACAATGCCTAACTTTCAATGTCAGGTTCAGTACAGAGCCGGGCGTGGTGGCACACACCTTTAATCCCAGCACTTGGGAGGCAGAGGTAGGAGGATCGCCATGAGTTCAAGACTACGGTGAGACCCTACCAAAAAAAAAAAAAAAAAAAAAAGAAAAGAAAAGAAAAGAAATAGCAAGATGAAAACAGACCAGCTTTACTGCAGCAAGGGAGGGATTGGGGGTGGGGTGGGGGAGGGAAGAAAAGGAAAGGAAGACAGGCTGGGCAGAGGAGGGCAGGGCAGGGGAAGGAAGGGAGGAGTGGGCTCCACGCTAGGGTGGTCTGCACTGACAGCTGTTGACACATACACTGACACGCAGCGACGTGGGTCACTTCTTCCACTCCTTCCTCTCGTAGTCCCAGCGGGAGGCCAGGCCCTGCACCGGGTTGCTCTTCATGTCCAGGAGGCGCTGGAGCTGCTGCGCTTTCCACTCTTCTGTCAGGGTGACAGGCTTCTCCGGGAACACTGCGGGGAGGGCCAGGGTGAGACTGCGACAGCTCATGCTCCTTGTGGGCCATCTCCCTGGTGAGCCAAGGTCAGGGTCCCCTGGGCAGAGAGGTGCCCTCCACCCTCACTCCAGGCTCTTGGCTCCTGGACCACTTGGTTCTGAGCCCACATTCCCTTAGACTGTAGAACTGAGCCTAGGTCCTTCCCCACCCTGAGCCTTGTATCTTCATATCTATCTATCTATCTATCTATCTATCTATCTATCTATCTATCTATCTATCTATCTATCATCTATCTATCTATCATCTATCATGTCTGATCTGAAAACTGCCTGAATCCTCCCACTCCCATCTGTGGCCTGAGACAAGTCACTTAACCTCTCCAGCCTGGGCTTTCTCACCTATCAGCCCTAGGTCTCTTCTGGGAGAGCTGTGGGGTTGGAGTGGCTATATGGAGAGGTTCCACACAGAGTTGGGCAGACAGGAAGTGCACACTGCAGACTCCCACTCGCCAGGAAGGGCAAGAGAGCTGCTTGTGTGTCCTGAGGGGTGGGGTGTAGATGGCCCATATTCATTTTAGAAACCAAGGGAGGAGGCAAGTGTTGGCACTGGCTTGTGATACTTGGATGTTGAGGCAGGAGGATAGAAAATTCCAGGCCAGCCAGGCGTTGTGATGTATGCCTTTAATCCCAGCACTCGGGAGGCAGAGGTAGGAGGATAGCCATGAGTTCAAGGCCACCCTGCGACTACATAGTGAATTCCAGGTCAGCCTGACCCCTACCTTGAAAAACAAAAACAAAACAGAAAGAAAGAAAGAAAGAAAGAAAGAAAGAAAGAAAGAAAGAAAGAAAGAAAGAAAGAAAGAGAAAGAAAGAAAGAAGAAAGAAAAAGGTAGAAAAATTCCAGGCCAGACTGATCTACACAGAGAAATTTTTGTCTCAGAAAATCCAAAATAAGATAAAATAAATAAATACCAAGGGGGAGCAACGCTTAACCCTAAGGCTAAAGCCCTCAGGGGGTGGGGATTTGAGGGGCCCTTGTCTATGGACCAGGAAAGGCCTGGAGGCTGGAGTTTCCAACCCTAAGTACATCTCTGGCCCACCTGCTCATAAGACTGACCCTTCTGGTTCAGCCTCCATCCTTACTACTTTCTTTTGCTACTTTCTTATTTATTTATTTATTTATTTATTTATTTATTTATTTATTTATTTATTTATTTATTTATTTGAGAGTGACAGAGAAAGAGACAGAGAATGGGCGCACCAGGGCCTCCAGCCACTGTAAACGAACTCCAGATAAATATGCCACCTTGTGCATCTGACTTACATGGGTCCTGGGGAATCAAGCCTTGAACAGGGGTCCTTAGGCTTCATAGGCAAGCACCATCTCTCCAGCGCCATCTTACTTTCTATCCCAGGGGTGAGCAGGTAAAGCCCCTGTGATGTTCCAAGCCCTGGGCTAGACCATATTGTTTCCCAAAGACTTTCTCATTTCATACTCATGAGGCAGGAATTCCCATTGAGTGTCTATAGAAGAAACTCTAGAAACGGAGTCAGTGGCTGGGTGTGGTGGTGGCTCAAACCTGTACTCCCAGCACTCAGGAGGCAGAGGCAGGAGAATCACACTGGAGGCCAGTATGGTTTACAGGGACAATAGGGAAACTGTCTTAAATGATTAAAAAATCCAGGTGTTGGGCTGGCGAGATGGCTTAGCGGTTAAGCGCTTGCCTGTGAAGCATAAGGACCCTGGTTCAAGGCTCAATTCCCCAGGACCCACGTAAACCAGATGCATGAAGGCTAAATGCATCTGGAGTTCGTTTGCAGTGGCTGGAGGCTCTGGCACACCCATTCTGTATCTATCTGCCTCTTTCTCTGTCTCTCTGTCAGTCTCAAATAAATAAATAAAATAAACAAAAAAAATTTTTTTAAATAAAAAATCCAGGTGTTGGTGGCACATGCCTTTAATCCCAACACTTGGGAGGTGAAGTGGGAGGATCACTGTCAGCTCCAGTGAGGCCAACCTGAGATTAATTCCAGGTCAGCCTGGGCTAGAGCAAGACCCTACCTCGAAAAACCATAATAATAATTTTTTTTTTTTTTTTTTTGGTTTTCGAGGTAGGGTCTTACTTTAGTCCAGGCTGACCTGGAATTCACTATGTATTCTCAGGGTGGCCTCGAACTCACAGTGATCCTCCTTCCTCTGCCTCCCAAGTGCTGGGATTAAAGGCCAGCTCAATGATAATAATTATTATCATTGTTATTTTTTTTTTTTCGGTGTTCTGAGGTAGGGTCCCACTCTAGTTCAGGCTGACCTGGAATTCACTGTTGTCTCAGGGTGGCCTTGAACTAACGGTGATCCTCCTACTTCTGCCTCCCAAGTGCTGGGAATTAAAGGTGTGTGCCACCAGGCCCAGCTCTCGTTATTATTATTTTTAAAAAAGGGGGCTGAAGGGATGGCTTAGCGGTTAAGGCGTTTGCTTTGATTCCCCAGGATCCACGTTAGCCAGATGCACAAGGGGAAGCACGCATCTGGAGTTCTTTTGCAGTGGCTGGAGACCCTGACACATCCATTCTCTCCCTCTCTCCCTCTTTCTCTGTCAAATAAACAAATACATTTAAAATATATATATTTTTTAAAAAGTAACTTGCGGGCAGGGGAGGTGGCTAAGCAGGTTAAGTGCTTGCTACACAGACACAAAGACCTGAGTTCGATCCCCAGTGCCCATGTAAAAAGCCATGCTTGGAGAGATGGCTTAGTGATTAAGGTGCTTGCCTGCAAAGCCAAAGGACCATGGTTTGACTCCCCAAGACCCACGTAAACCAGATGCACAAAGTGGCACATGCATCTGGAGTTTGTTTGCAGTGGCTAGAGGACCTGGCATACCCATTCTGTCATTCTCTCTCTCTTAAATAAATAAATAAATAAATAATTTAAAAATATAAAAACAATAGAATATGCTATAAAATACATGGTGAATACCCACCAATCCCACCAGTCAGTATCACCACCATTCATGACAATGTGCCAAGCACTGACCTTCTCATTAAACCGTCACAAAAACCTGGAGATGAGGGCTAGAGAGATGGCTTAGCAGTTAAGGCACCTGCCTCCTAAGCCTAAGAACACTGGTTCCAATCTCCAGTGGTTCCAATCTCCAGGTCCCATGTTTAGCCAGATGCAAAATGATGCAAGGGTGCAATGCCACACTTGACCACAAGGGGGTGCACGCATCTGGATTTTGTTTGCAGCAGCTGAGAGGCTGCTGGCGTGCCCATCTCTATCTGTCTTCCTCTCCCTCTCTCTCTGTCTCTCTCTATCTCTCTCAAAAAAAAAAAAAAAACAACCCTGGAGATGCCAATTATTATTCTCACTTTACAGATGAGAAAACTGAAGCCCAAAGAGATGGACTCCCTACACTCCAGCCCAAGAAACTTTTTTAAATTTAAATTTTTTTTTTTTTGAGGTAGGGCTTCACTCTAGCCCAGGCTGACCTGGAATTCACTATGTAGTCTCAGGGTGGCCTTGAACTCACGGCGATCCTCCTACCTCTGCCTCCCGAGTGATGGGATTAAAGGTGTGTGCCACCATACCTGGCAAGAAGCCAGGTTTTGCCCTTCATCCTCCAGGTTCCCTTAAAAGCCTCTCCAGTGGCTGTGGCCACAAGGGCATGGTGCAGCCTGCAGCCAGATGAGGTGTTCACTCACCATAGACCCGCTGCCACCAAATCAGCAGACCCGTGATTCCAATGAAAAAGAAGACACAGCCCATCACGGTCTTCCACTCGTTGGAGCGACGGTTCATCTCAGCAAAGCTTTCCCTGAACTGGAGCCGGTACACTGGAGGCAGGTGGGGTAGGGAAGATGTGGGCTGATGCGCATCTACACCAAGAACCTTGGAGCCAGCTATTGTCATTGGTCCCAGACCCTTAGCTATCCCTTCTCTGCAGCAGATGCTTGTCACCAAGCCCATTCTTTTTTTTTTTTTTTTTTTTTTCGAGGTTTTTCACTGTAGCCCAGGCTGACCTGGAATTCACTATGTAGTCTCAGGCGATCCTTGAACTCACAGTGATCCTCCTACCTCTGCCTCCTGAGTGCTGGGATTAAAGGCATGTGCCACCATGCCTGGCTAAATCTTTTTTTTTTTTTTGCATGTACATATGTGTGTGTGTTTGTTTATGTATATTCTGTGTGTGTGTACACTGATGTTGGGTGCCTTCTTTTTATTTATTTGTTTGTTTGTTTGTTTGTTTATTTATTCAAGAGAGAGAAAGGGGCACAGAGAGAGAGAGAGAGAGAATGGGCGCTAGGCCTCCAGCTGTTGCAAATGAACTCCAAATGCGTGTGCATCTGGCTGATGTGGGTCCTGGGGATTGAACTTGGGTCCTTTGGCTTTGTAGGCAAGCACCTTAACCGCTAAGCGATCTCTCCAGCCCATAGTATTACATTTTTTATTTTTATTTATTTGACACACACACACAGAGAATAGGCATGCCAGGGCCTCCAGCTACTGCAAATGAACTCCAGACACGTGTGCCCCCTTGTGCATCTGACTAACTTGGGTCCTGGGGAATTGAACCTGGGTCCTTTGGCTTTGCAAGCAAACACCTTAACTGCTAAGCCATCCCTCCAGCCCTGGGTGTCTTTTCATCTATCATTCTATACTTTGTTTGTTGCTGTTGTTGTTGTTGTTTTGTTTGTTTTGATTTGGTTTGGTTTTTCGAGGTAGGGTCTCACTCTAGCTCAGGCTGACCTGGAATTCACTATGTAGTCTCAGGGTGACCACGAACTCATGGTGATCCTCCTACTTCTGCCTCTTGAGTGCTGAGATTAAAGGCACGCGCCACCACACTTACACTTTGTTTTAGATAGAGTCTTTCGTTAAATCTGAACCTCACTAATTTAGCTCGACTAGCCAGCTAGCAAGCCCTAGGGAGCCTGTCTCTACCTCCCTGTGCTGGGATTCTATGGCCAGCTTTCTACATGGGTGCTGGGGAGTCGAACTGAGGTCCTTGTGCTTGTGCAGCAAGTACTTTACTCACCGAGCCATCTCCAGCTCCATTTCTTACATTTTTTTCAAAGTTTTATTTATTTATTTATTTATTTATTTGAGAGAGTCAAAGCAAGAGAGAGAGAGAGAGACAGACAGACAAACAGATAGACAGACAGACAGAGAGTGGGTGCGCCAGAGCCTCCAGCCACTGCAAACGAACTCCAGACACATGTGCTACCTTGTACATCTGGCTTACATGGGTCCTGGGAAATTGAACCTGGGTTCTTTGGCTTTGCAGGCAAGCGCCTTAACTTTTAAGCCATCCCTCCATCCCCCAGCTCCATTTTTTTTTTGTTCAACCAAAGTCTCACTTTGATATCCTCTGCCTGAGTGCTGGAATTACAGCTGTGTGCCCCCACATCAGAATTTTTTTTTATTTCCAAGTAGAGAGGGAGAGAGAGAGAGAACGAATGGGCACATGCCAGGGCTTCTAGCCACTGCAAAAAAACTCCACATGCATGCACCACTTTCTCCAACCTGAGATTTTAAAATATATTTCATTTTTTTATTTATTTAAAAGAGAGGAAGAGGCAGAGAGAGTGAGAGAGAATAGATGCACCAGGGCCTCCAGCTGCTGCAAACGAACTCCAGATACACATGCCACCTTGTGCATCTGGCTTACGTGGGACCTGGGGAACTGAACTTGGGTCCTTTGGCTTTGCAGCAAGTGCCTTAACTGCTAAGCCATCTCTCCACCCCCAACCTGAGGTTTTTTTTTTTTTAATACTATTTATTTATTTGAAAGAGAGAGGGAGAGAGAGGCAGATGGAATAGGTGCACCAGGACCTCCAGCCACTGCAAATGAACTCCACATGTTGTGCCTCTTGCTTACATGGGTTCTGGGGAAGCAAACCTGGGGGTGGGCATTAGGAAGAAGACTGGGGTGGTTTGAATGTAAAATGTTTCCCATACACTCATGCATTTGGGTACTTAATCCCCTGTTGGAACCACACAGCTCTGGAAGGTTGTGGAACCTTTTGGAGGTGGATCATTGCTGGAGGAAGTGTGTCACTGGAGGTGTACCTTGAGGTGTTACATCCTGGCCCCAGTTGCTATGTTCTTTCCCACCCCACCCCTTACACTGGACATAAACCCTTTCCTTTCCTTCATTCAGCTGCTTTTGTTCCTGTATTTTCTTTCTTTCTTTCTTTCTTTCTTTCTTTCTTTCTTTCTTTCTTTCTTTTTTTTTTTTTTTTGGTTTTGCAAGGTAGGGTCTCACTCTGGTCCAGGCTGACCTGGAATTAACTATGTAGTCTCAGGGTGGCCTCGAACTCTCGGCGATCCTCCTACCTCTGCCTCCCGAGTGCTGGGATTAAAGGCGTGTGCCACCACGCCCGGCTCTTTTTGTTTTTTTTTAAATTATTTATTTATTTGCAAGGAGAGAGAGAATGTATATGCCAGGGCAGGCATCTAGTCATTGCAAAATGAACTCCAGATGCATGTGCCACGTTGTGCATCTGCCTTTACGTGGGTACTAGGAACTGAACCCAGATCATTAGGTTTTGCAGGCAAATGCCTTAACCACTAAGCCATCTCTGCAGCCCTGGTCCTATTTTTTTTTTTTTTTTTTTTTTTTTTTGAGGTAGGATCTCACTCTAGCCCAGGCTGGCCTGGAACTCACCATGTAGTCTGAGGCTGGCCTCGAACTCACAGTGACCATCCTACCTCTGCCTCCCCAGTGCTGAGAGGGTCTGTATTTTGTTCCAGCGATGTGAAAGTAACTGATATAGAAACTGACCACGCTCTCTTCCTCCTTTCCTGCCTTCCTTCCTTCTGGTTTCCTTTCCTCTTTTTTCCCCTTCCTCCCTCCCCTCCTTTTTTCCTTCCTTGCTTGCTTCCTTCCTCCCATCCTCTCTCCTTCTCCTCCTCCCCTCTTGCCTCCCTCCTGAGCTTCATTCCTTCATAACTGTTCTTGAAACCTTTATAACTGTTGCCTTATGTGAACAGTGCTTTCTTTGTACATTAAATAGGAAAATAACTGTGTGAAGGAAAGTGGGAGCTGGCAGCGGTTCCTGGGGTGGAACTGTGTTGGGTTGGTGCATTTGGCTGTGACAGTGAGTCTCCACCCAGGCAGAGCAGAGAGAAGGATAAAGGAGATGGGGTGAGGGGTGATGGAGGACCACCTTCCCTCCAGCAGGGAGGTGGCCAGGGGCCCAAGTACGATACTATCTTGGGCAAAGCTGCTCTGTGCTGAGCCCTGGCACCCTACTGTAACTCACCAAGGGAGCACACAGCCTTCTATAGAGCCCAGGGTGTGGCAGCCCCAGAAGGGACCTGGTGCTGATCTGTGTGGGTGTAGAGCCTGCCGCTCTCTAGCTCTGCAGCAGTGACTCAACGCTGAGCCACAAGAGAGAACCGCCTTCACTGCAGGGCCAGGGGCCAGCTTCGGGCAAACGGAGGGTGGGAACTGGGCAGGATGCTTTGTGACACTTGGGGGAGCAAGGAAAGGGAAGGGAGAAGGAGGGAGAGAGAGGGAGAGATGTGAAAGAAAGAAAAGGAGCCTTTGGGCGTGATGGTACACACCTTTAATCCCAGCACTCGGGAGGCAGAGGTAGGAGGGTCAACATGAGTTCGAGGCCACCCTAAGACTACAGAGTGAATTCCAGGTCAGCCTGGGCTAGTGTGAAACCCTACCTCGAAAAACCAAAAAAAAAAAAAAAAAAAAGAAGAAGAAGAGGGAAGGGAAGGGAAGGGGAAGGAAGGGAAGGGGAGGGAAGGGAAGAGAAGAGAAGAGAAAAGAAAAGAGAAGAAAAAAGAAGAAAAGAAAAGAAAAAAGAAAAAGCGCCCAGGCAGAGCACTGGCCATGTGAGTTCACAAGGCAATGATGTGGCCCAGCTTGCTTCTCGCCCTATTCCCAGTGTCTGGCCTCATAGTAGATGCTTGTAAGGTGATGGATGAACCAGCAGGGCTAGCCTATGCCCACTACGACCCCCTGAAACACAAGGGGTCAGTCTGGGTTCCACTGCTTATAGAATGAGCTTAGGGGTGCTCCAGATATCAACAGTCAGTTCAGGGCTGGAGAGATGGCTGAGCAGTTAAGGCACTTGCCTGCAAAGCCAAAGGATCCTGGTTCGACTCTCCAGTACCTACGTAAGCCAAATGCACAAGGTGGTGCATGCATCAGGAGTTCGTTTGCAGTGGCTGGAGGCCCTGGCATGCCCATTCTCTCTCTCTCTCTGCCTCCTTCTCTCAAATAGATAAATAAGCCGGGCATGGTGGCACACACCTTTAATCCCAGCACTCGGGAGGCAGAGGTAAGGAGAATCACCATGAGTTCAAGGCCACTCAGATTACATAGTGACTTCCAGGTCATCCCGGACTAGAGTGAGACCCTAGCTCGAAAAACCAAAATAAAAAAAATTGAAAATAAAATTTAAAATAAAATAAATAAATAAAATCTTAAAAAAAAAAAAAAAAGTCAAATCCGGGCGTGGTGGCGCACGCCTTTAATCCCAGCACTCGGGAGGCAGAGGTAGGAGGATCGCCGAGAGTTCGAGGCCACCCTGAGACTACATAGTGAATTCCAGGTCAGCCTGGGCGAAAGCGAGACCCTACCTTGCAAAACAAACAAACAAACAAAAAGTGAGTCCAGGGCTATGCAGTCCACCTGCCTCCCGGGTCCCACCCCTTCTCCCCACCTACCTCACCCGCCTCTGTGTCCCACCTAGTGACCATCAGGACCCTCCATGCTTCCTGCGGTGACACCCTTCCCCATGTTGCTCCCATTACCTGGCAGGGCCCTCCCCCTCCCTCCAAGACCTCTGCATTTCATCAGTCCCCGGGGACACATCTCGCCTCAGCCACACATCCTGCTTTGCCATTGTTGGACTGTGAAGGCAGGAGCCTTCCAGGTGACATGCCTCACGTCCCCAGTGTCACAGTCAGACACCAAGGTTCAGTGAATAAAAAAAATGAATGAAGGAACTCCACCCCTCTGTTCATTCAGATACTTGGGGCTTTCTGTCTCTGGGCCTCTCCATGCCTCCCTCCACCCCAGCAAGCCAGCCCCTCCACAAAACATACGGGCGACCTTCTCCGCCTGGCTCAGCTGGGCCCAGCTGCCCTTCTCCTTCTCCTTCAGGGCCTGCTGCTCCGCTGTGAGCTCTGTGCAGTAGGGCTCATCCGGCATGGGGTAGGAACGCTGGGCGTAGTAGTTGGTATAGTAGGGGGTCATCTTCCGCTGGCTGCGGGCTGTAGGCACAAGAGAGGAAGCTGGGTCCAGGCTGCTCCTAGGGCCATACTGTCTCTCACTGTGATATGAATTAAAAGGGCTACATTTATTTATTTATTTATTCTGGTTTTTCAAGGTAAGGTCTCACTCTAGCTCAGGCTGATCTGGAATTCCCCACGTAGTCCCAGTGTGGTCTCAAACTCACAGTGATCCTCCTACCTCTGCCTCCCGAGTGCTGGGATTCAAGGCATGCGCCACCACACCCCGCATAGGGCTGCATTTATTGAGCACTTACTGTGTGCCAGCTTAAGGCAACCTTGTGAGTTGGCTCCCTGGCTTCATCATTCTGAGCCAGGTGCTGTGGTGGTCATCTCATTTGAAAACACTGAGCAGCTAAGTGATTCGCTGAGATTCACAGCAAGAAGGGACAGGACCTGAACCGCAGGTTTTCTCAGGAAGATCTGAGCCATGGAGTGCCTGTGAGGCTGAGGCCCACAGTGAGCACAGCGTCTCTGCAAACTGTGAAACAGCCGCACTGGTTGGAGTGGCTTCAGTCAGCTGGTCTGAGCTGCGCCAAGTCCCCGTGCCTTGTTCTGCCGCCTCACATCTTGGCACCTGCTTCCACATGACACACTCAAAGGGGCTCTCGCAGCACCTGGCACAACCCAGTGCTCACTAATCACAGATCCACATGGGAGGGCTTTCCTCCCTTCCTCTGGAAGAAGCTGTCCTGAGCTCGGAACCCCACAAGGGTGGCCGGGCTGCCCAGAGCAAGACTGGACAATAGAGGGTGTTAATAGAGATGCTACTGTTTATTGACACGAGCGGTGCCACCCTAGGGACAGCATTGACCCAGCCTCAGGTAAGGGTCTCTTCTGTCTCTCTCTCTCTCTTTTTTTCTTTTTTTCCCCGAGGTAGAGTCTCACTCACTCTCTAGTCCAGGCTAACCTGGAATTCACTATGTAGTCTCAGGGTGGGCTTGAACTTACAACGATCCTCCTACCTCTGCCTCCCTAGTGCTGGGATTAGAGATGTGCACCACCATGCCCGGCCTTTTTTTTTTTTTTTTGTAATTTGGTTGTTTGGGGTATTGTGCGCATGTTAGTAGGAGTGTGGGCACACACGTGTGCAGACATGCATGTATGTATGTGCAGGCCAGAGTAAAACCTCAGGTGTTATCCTCAGGAATGTCATTCACCTCCTTTGACACAAGGTCTCTCACCTGCCTTGGAGCTCACCAAATAGGTTAGACTATCTGGCCAGGGAAATCCAGAGATCTGCCTGTCTCTGCCTCCCAGCACGTTCTCTGTGGGTAATTGGGGATCGAACTCAGATCCTAATACTTGCACAGCAAAAATTATACCCACTGTGCTGGGCGTGGTGGCACACTCCTTTAATTCCAGCACTCGGGAGGCAGAGGTAGGAGGATCACTGTGAGTTCCAGGCCACCCTGAGACTACATAGTGAATTCCAGGTCAGCCTGACCTAGAGTGAGACCCTACTACCTCGAAAAAACAAAACAAAATAACAACAAAATTATAACTACTGAGCTATCTCTCCAGCCCATTGCTTTTTTTTTTTTTTTTTTTTTTTTGGTTTTTCGAGGTAGGGTCTCGCTTTAGCTCAGGCTGACCTGGAATTCACTATGTAGTCTCAGGGTGGCCTCGAACTCACAGTGATCCTCCTACCTGTACCTCCTGAGTGCTGGGATTAAAGGTGTGCGCCACCACGCCGGGCTGCTTTGGTTTTTTGAGACATGGTCTCACTCTGCAGCCCAGGTTGACCTCCAACCTGTGTTGAGCCTCCTGCCTCAGTTTCCCAAGTATTTGGGATTACAAGCATAAGCCACCACACCCAGCTCTGGTCCTGCCTCTTCTAATATCTTTTTTTCATTTAAAAAAATTTATTTATTTGGGGCTGGAGAGATGGCTTAGTGGTTAAACTCTTGCCTATGAAAGCCTAAGGACCCCGATTCGAGGCTCGATTCTCCAGGACCCACGTAAGCCAGATGCACAAGGGGGTGCATGCATCTGGAGTTCGTTTGCAGTGGCTGGAGGCCCTGGCGCACCCATTCTTTCTCTCTCTCTCTCTCTCTCACCTGCCTATTTCTGTATCACTCTTTCTCAAATAAATAAATAAATAAAAAAAATATATATATATATATATATATATATATATATATATATATATATATATATATATTTTTTTTTTTTTTTGGTTTTGCAAGGTAGGGTCTCACTCTGGTCCAGGCTGACCTGGAATTAACTATGTAGTCTCAGGGTGGCCTCGAACTCTCGCGATCCTCCTACCTCTGCCTCCCAAGTGCTGGGATTAAAGGCGTGCCGCCACCACAGCTCTGGCTAGTAAAATTTTTTTAAAAATTTATTTATTTATTTGAGACACAGAGAGAGAGAGTGAGAATGGGCACACCAGGGCCTCTAGCCACTGCAAACAAACTCCAAACACATGTGCCACCATGTGCATCTGGCTTATGTGGGACCTGAAGAACTTAACCAGGATCCTTAGACTTGGCAGGCATGCGCCTTCACCTCTAATCCATCTCTCCAGCCCCACTTCTAGTATCTGTGGCCCACTTGCTCATCTGAGGAATAGAGTCACCATCGCCTGGCACAGTCAAGGGCTCAACAAATGTTGTCTTTGCTCTTACTCTCCTGAGCCTGTCAGTACGGCCCCCCTGCTATCTGGCTGAAGTTTCTTCTTTGGGCCTCTTTCTTCTGACTAGCGTAGGTTAGAAAGGAGTCAGGGTCCCTGTCCTATAGCAGCTCCCCCCTAGGACACAAATGACTTAGTGTCCTGAGGTACTGGTGGGGAGCAGGCCGAAGGAAGCCTGGAATAAAGGGGTCCTCAGTAAGCTCCAGGACCCAGGAGAGGGATCAGGGAAAGTGGTACGTGGCAGTTGGCAGGACCGCCTGCCAGAGCTCTGGAAGTGAGCTGGGAAGGAGGAGTCTTGGCCTTACCAGTGCCTCCTGGGCTGTGTGTCCCTCGTGTTCCGAGTACTCCTCCCGTCGTCCTCAGCACCGAGCTCCTGGCGGCTCTGGAGAACATCTGGGGAGCGAGTTGCACCCCTCAAGGTCAGAGTCTATGCCCTGACTTGCTGGGTGTGTGAAGGTTCCACGGGGGAGTTACCCTTCCGTCCCTGGTCCTTTCAGTTTTGTCTAATCTTCCCGTGAGGGTAGGTGGGGGCGGCAGATATCTGGAGTTCCCTGTTAGGTCCTCTCGTCACCATTTGAGAAGTGGAAGGAAGTCAAACGCTCTGGGTAGGGTCTGAACGGTTTTGAGGCTAGGCACCTGCGTTCGGATGCCAGCCCCATCACAACCAGGTTGCCCCACCCCCAGTTGTCTTCCCACTTAGGAGAGCCCTGAGCTTCCCATCAGGGCCATCTGCAGAAGTCTCAGGGCAGATGGTCCCTGCCCCGCCTCCCAGTTCCCTCTCTAATTGGCTGCCTACGTGACCACCGCCTGCTCAGCTGGATTGGGGGGGGGGGCAAGCTGAACCCCACTACCACTGCCTGGGGACCAGCAGGGTCTGCCATCCCAAGGGCATAGCACACCTGGGAGAGAAAGGGATCAGCCCACCTCTGGAAAGAGAGAAGCACACCCCCCCCCACACACACACACTTCCAGGAGAAGGGATGCCCGGGACTAGAGCTCCGAGGGGCACTCTGCATGCGGGCAGTGGTGGTGGGGGGATCCCCAGGTGATGGAGGAGCGCCCCCGAACTCGGGCCAGCCAGTGGGGTAACTTCAAGGAACCCACTACCCTTCTCTGAAGTGGGACCATGCTCCCCACTCACCTCTCCGGCTGGCGGCTGGAGCGATCCCGGGTCTGCCCTGCGGCCGAGGGACTGGCCCGAGGGGACCCGAGCTCGGCCCCGCCCCCTCCCTCCCCCAGCGTGGGAACATCCCGCCTTCACCGCCCTGCCGAGCACCAGGTCGAGTCCCGGGAGGGAGGGAGGGGCGCAGGGAACGCCGGCGGCCGCGTTGCCTCTAGAGACCCCCGGGCTGTCAGCACTGGGCAGTCCTGGGAGAGGGAGGATCCCACCACCACACCTTTGCTCCTGGCCATCCGGAGGGCAAGGCTAGCCAGCCTTCCAGCCCGGGTCCCTGGGCCTCTTACCCCAGGGAGCCTCGGAGCACTAGGAGCACGAACCCTGGACAGGGGATGCACCCTTAGCGAGGGCTGCAGGGAAAAGTCTCCCTTAGCCGCCTGTAATCCCTGTATTCAGGAGGTGGAGGCAGAAACCGGAGGATCACAAGTTCAAAGCCAGACTCAATGTCAAGAGACCCTGGCACATCCATTCTCTCTCTGCTTGCAAATAATAAATAAATAAATAAATAAATAAATAAATAAATAAATAAATAAACAAACAAACAAACAAACAAACAAACAGGTTGGGCGTGGTGGTGCATGCCTTTAATCCCAGCACTCGGGAGGCAGAGGTAGGAGGATCGCAGTGAGTTCGAGGCCACCCTGAGACTACATAGTGAATTCCAGGTCAGCCTGAGCTAGAGTGGGACCTAACCTCGAAAACCAAACCAAAAAAAAAGCCAACCTCAGCTATATTAACTAGTTCCAGGTTTGCCTGGCCTGCATGAGACTATACCTCAAAAGAAAGAAAGAAAGAGAGAGAGAGAGAGAGGGAGGGAGGGAGGAAAAAAGGAAAATGCAAGAAAAAGAAAAAGAGGGCTAGGGCTGGAGAGATGGCTTAGTGTTTAAGGCGCTTGCCTGCAAAGCCAAAGGACCTTGGTTCAATTCCCCAGGACCCATGTAAGCCAGATGCACAAGCCATGCATCTGGAGTTTGTTTCCAGTGGCTGGAGGCCCTGGCACACCCATTCTCTCTCTCTCTCTCTCTCTCTCTTTCTCTCTCTCTGTTTCTTTCCTCTCTCAAATAAATAAGTAAAAATAAAAATATTTAAAAAAGAAAAAGAGGGCTAGAGAGACAGCTCAGTAGTTAAGGCACTTGCCTGCAAAGGCTAAGGGCCCTGGATGGATTCCCCAGTACCCATGTAATAAAGCCAAAGTGGTGGTTGCATCTGGAGTTCATGGTGCAGTGGCTAGAGGCCCTGGTGCCTGCCTCCCCCTCTTAAATAAATAAATAAATAAATATTAAAAAGAAAAAGAAGGGCTGGAGGGATGGCTTAGCAGTTAAGGCGTGCCAGCCTGCAAAGCCAAAGAACCCAGGTTCAATTTTCATGACCCACGTAAGCCAGATGTACAAGGGGACGCATGCATCTGGAGTTGGTTTGTAGTGGCTGGAGGCCCTGGTGTGCCTATTCTTCCTCTCTCTACCTCTCCCCCCGCCTCTAAAATATAAAATAAATAAATAAAACTTAAAAAGAAAAAGATGCTGGGCATGGTGGTTCACGCCTTTAACCCCAGCACTCAAGAGGGTGAGGTAGGAGGTTTGCTGTAAATTCAAGGCCAGCCTGAGACTACATAGTGAATTCCAGGTCAGCCTGGCCTACAGTGAGATCCTACCTGGAAACACAAGAACAAAAACAAAAAAGAAAAGAAAGGAGAGGGATAGGGAGATTGCTCAGTGGTTAAAGGCCTTTGCTTGCAAAGCCCACCTACCTAGGTCCAATTCTCCAGTGGGTGATCCAGGTTCAATTTTCCAATTGTTCCTGTAAAACCAGACACATTTGCAGCAGCAGGAGATCCTGGTGTGTGTGTGTGCACACACACACACACACACACACACACACAAATTTTTAATTTATTTTTATTTTTATATATTTATAAGAGAAAGAGAATGGGCATACCAGGACCTCTAGCCACTGCAAACAAACTCCAGACTCACACACCACCACCTTGTGCATCTGGCTTACGTGGGTTTTGGGGAATCGAACCTGGGTCCCTTAGCTTTGCAGACAAGTGCCTTAACCTCTAGGCAATCTCTCCAGACTCACAATTTTTTTAAAAGAAGGAGGGAAAAATAGGGAGCGAGCGGGAAAAGAAGTATGGGGAAGGAGATGGAGAGACACAAAACTCCCTTGGGAGCCGGGCATGGTGGCGCACGCCTTTAATCCCGGCACTTGGGAGGCAGAGGTAGGAGGATCACCGTGAGTTCGAGGCCACCCTGAGAATACATAGTGAATTCCAGGTCAGCCTGGACTAGAGTGAGACCCTACCTTGAAAAACAAAACAAAACAAACAAACAAACAAAAAAAAAACTCCCTTGGGCTTCACATATTAGCTTTGTGGCCGGGTGTGGAGGTGCACACCTTTAATCCCAGCACTCAGGAGGCAGAGGTAGGAGTATCACCTTGAGTTCGAGGCCACCCTGAGACTACATAGTAAATTCCAGGGCAGCCTGGGCTTGAGTGCCTTGAAACAAAAAAAAACAAGGGGCTGGAGAGATAGCTCAGTGGCCACATGCATCTGGAGTATGTTTCCAGCAGCTAGAGACCCTGGCACACCCATTCATTCATTCTCTCTCTCTCTCTTTCTGCTTGCAAATCAATCAATCAATAAATATAATAAAAATAAATAAATTAGCCACACATAGTGGCACACACCTTTAATCCCAGTACTCAGGAGGCTGAGGTAGGAGGATCACTGTAAATCTGAGACCAGCCTAGAGTTACAAAGTGAGTTTCAAGTTAGCCTGGGCTACAGTGAGACCTTGCCTTGAAAAAAAAAAGAAATTTAAAAATTAATGGGGCCGGGTGTGGTGGCACACGCCTTTAATCCCAGCACTTGGGAGGCAGAGGTAGGAGGATCGCTGTGAGTTCGAGGCCACCCTGAGACTACACAGTGAATTCCAGGTCAGCCTGAGCTAAAGTGAGACCCTACCTCGAAGAACCAAAAAAAAAAAAAAAAAAAAATTAATGGGGCTGGAGAGATGGCTTAGCAGTTAAGGTGCTTGTCTGCAAAGCCTAAGGACCCAGGTTCGATTCCCCAGTACCCATGTAAGCCAGATACACAAGGTGGCATAGACATCTGGAGTTCCGTTGCAGTGGCTGGAGGCTCTGTCATGCCTGTTCTCTCTATCTGCCTCTCTCACTCCCCCTCTCTTTGTCAAATATATAAGTAATACATAAATAAGTATTAAAAGAATTATTTATTGAAGCTGGGCCAATGAAGCATGCCTATAACACTTCATACTCTGGAGGCTAAGACATAAAGAGCTCAACTTCAAAGCTATGCAGCCAGATCCCCCAACCACCACCACATACACCTCAAAAAAGGACGCCAAGCATGGTGGCACATGCCTTTAATCCTGGCACTTGGGAGGCAGAGATAGGAGGATCGCCTGAGTTCAAGGCTATCCTGAAACTACATAATGAATTTCAGGTCAGCCTGGCCTAGAGTGAAACCCTACCTCGAAAAAAACAAAAAAAAAAAAAAGAAGAAGAAGGAGGAGGAGGAGGAAGAGGAGGAGGAGGAGGAAGAAGACGAGGAAGAGGAGGAAAAGAAGAAGAAGAGGAAGAAGAAGAAGAGGTGGAAGAAGGAAGCTATAGCCAGGTGTGGTGACTCATACCTTTAATTCCAGTATTTGAGAGGCAGAGGTAGGAGGATTGCTGTGAGTTTGAGGTCACCCTGAGACTACAAAGCAAAACCCACCTCAAAAAACCAATAAATAAACAAACAAATAAATAAGGAGGAAGCCAGGCATTTGTAATCCCACCACTCAAAGTGCTTATATCATATGTTAAGCACCTGAGTTCTAGCCCTACGACCCACATAAATGCTGGTTGTGGCGAATAACTATAATCCCAACACTGGGAATGCAGAGACAGGAGGCTCCCAGGAGCTCATGTGAGTTTCAGTACAATGAGAAACCCTGTTTCAAAAAGAGGTGGATGAGCTGGGCGTGGTGGCACACGCCTTTAATCCCAGCACTTGGGAGGCAGAGGTAGGAGGCCACCCTGAGACTACATAGTGAATTCCAGATCAGTCTGGACTAGAGTGAAACCCTACCTCGAAGACAAAAAAAAAAAAAAAAAAAAAAAAAAAAAAAAGAGGTGGATGGAGGGCTGGAGAGATCCCTCAGGGTTAAGGTGCTTGCCTGCAAAGACTAACGACCCAGGTTCAATTCCCCAGTATCTATGTAAGCCAGATGCACAAGGGGGCGCATGTGTCTGGAGTTCCTTTGCAGTGCCTAGAGGCCCTGGTGCACCCATTCTCTCTCTGTCTGTCTCCTCACTCCCTTCCTCTCTCTCTCTCTGCTTGCAAAAAAGAAAAAACAAGTGGTGCATATATCTGGTGTTCATTTGTAGCAGCAAGAAACCCTGGCACACACACATATAAGCACAGTGATTCTGAGGATGACCCCCTGAAATTGTCCTCTGGGCTCCACATACACACAGACACCCATGAACATACACTTGCATATACACACACATCCACACACATAAGCACTTACATATACCCCCACACATAGGCAAAAAAAAAAAAAAAAAAAAAAAAAAAAAAAGTGGAGGGTAGAATGCTTACCTAGCTAGCATAAGCAAGGCCCTGGGTTTGATCTTGCACTGCAAAAACAAAAAAAATAAAATGAGAAAATCGGGGTAGAGGCTTGGGAAGATGGCTCAGCAGTTTAAAAAAAAGCTTTCTTGCAAAGCCTGATAGCCCAGATTCAATTCTCAAGCATTCACATAAAGCTGGGTGCAGGTTGGAGGGATAGCTTAGCAGTTAAGGCACTTGCCTGCAAAGCCTAAGGACCCAGGTTTGATTCCTCAGTGCTTACGTAAACCAGATGCACAAGGTGGCACATGCATTTGGAATTCGTTTGCAGTGGCTGGAGACCCTGGTGTGCCCATTCTATCTGCCTTTCCCTCTCTCTCATAAATAAATAAATAAATAAATAAATAAATAAATAAATAAATAAATAAATAAAATATTTTAAAACACTGAGCAAAGTGATGCATGTATCTGTGATCACAACATGCTTATGTTAGTGGGAGGCAGAGCCAGGAGATTATGAAGCTTATGGGGCAGAGGCAAGAGCCCCTGTGTCAAGGAAGTTGGAGCACACACACCTTGAAGTGGCATATGCGCCCTTACGTACACATATATATAAGTAAATAGGGCTGGAGAGATGGCATAGCGGTAAGGTGCTTGCCTGAGAAACCTAAGGACCCAGGTTCAATTCCCGAGGACCCACATGAGCCAGATGCAATAGGTGATGCATGTGTCTGGAGTTTGTTTGCAGTGGCTAAAAGCCCTGGAGTGCCCATTCTCTCTCTCTCTCTCTCTCTCTCTCTCTCTAATAAATAAGTAAAAATAAAATATTTTAAAATATCTCTAGCCAGAGAGTTTGAGGCCACCCTGAGACTACATAGTGAATTTCAGAACAGCCTGAGCTAAAGAGAGACTCTACCTCAAAAAACAAACAAACAACAACAAAAACTCTAGCTTTTGGGGCTGGAGCGATGGCTTAGCAGTTAAGGTGCATGCCTGTGAAGCCTAAGGACCCCGGTTTGATTCTCCAGGTCCCATGTAAGCCAGATGCGTCTGGAGTTCATTTGCAGTGGCATGCCCATTGTCACTCTCTCTCTCTCTCTTCCCCTCTCTGTATCTCTAATAAATGAATAAATAAAAATAAAATCTTTTTTTAAAAACTCTAGCTTTTTTTGTTTGTTTTTTCGAGGTAAGGTTTCACTCTGGCCCAGGCTGAACTGGAGTTCACTATGTAGTCTCAGGCTGGCCTCCCACCACGCCCAGCTAAAACTCTAGCTTTTTAAAAAATTATTTACTTATTTATAGAAAAGAGTATTTATTGAGACCTAGTACAGATGCATTTATTATCAATCTAAATGCCCTTCACAGGCTCATGTCCAGTTTCAGGTGAGGAAAAGGCCTGTGCAAGGGCCCGTATGCCCAGATCAGAAGAGAGCCATCATGGCCAGGGGATAGTGGGCATGCCAGAGGCTGGTGAAGAGGAGAGATGGACTGAGCCATCAAGCAGGGGCCTCACAGGCCACAGTGTGGAGCAGAACGTGAACTCAGTAGACATAGGTGGGGTTGTTAGCAGACTGATGAATGTGGGTCTCCACTATGAACTAAGACCAGAGGTTCCCAGGAACCCTACTCTGTGTACACAGCGCTTGCCCAGCTCCCACCCATCCATCAGGATTGCCAGCAAGGTCCTTAGGACCTGTTCCAGCGAGTTTCTGGAGGAAAGGGGCTTAATCCCTGGGGTAAGAAAAGCTTGGAAAGATGGAGTCACAAGGAAAACTGCTGGGAAGAGCCTAGAGGCAGGGTGTGGTCGCCTTCGTCCTGGACATGGGCACAGAGTTCTGAGAAGGCCAGCATGGGATCCTGGGGATCCGATCCTAGCCCTCCCCTCACCCTCCAGCGCAGGTCTGGCTCTGCAGGGCCCTCTGGTGGTCCTTCTCAAGAGCTGCCCCTCCAGTGCCCCCAATCAAGGTAATTCCAGATTTGAGAGATCCAAAGGACCCCAAAGCTACCTTAACTCTTGGACACTGACCAGGATGTCCTGTAGAATAGCTCTCAGGAACAGAGGACAGGGGAAGACCCTCCTTCGTGCAGCCTGGAGGAGGACAACGACCCCTTGAGTCTTTTTTCTTCAACCCAGGCCCTTGCCACCACATCCAGCATGATGCCTTGAGTCTTGTCAGATGGTCTGCAGGGCGGGCAGTCCTGTACTGAAGTGAGTAGGAGTATATGTAGGCTCTGCTGCCGCCATGCTGAGTGGGCAGGCTGTGCCATCCCTGGGCCTCAGTTTCCCATCTCCCATAGGACCTCCAAAGGGAACACACATGGGGAACATGACTCAGTTCTTCTCTACACTTTCCCACCCATCTTTCTGGAAACTCCTGGCCCCAGATGTAGAGTGATGCTCTGACAAGGAACATCTGCAGGGAAGCCCACCACAGGGCTGGAGGACAGGGGTGAAATGGGACCAGGGCAGGGTTCAGTGGATATGGGGTTGCACCTCCTCCTTTACAGCCATTGCTGAGCATTTTCTGGAGGTTCTGAATCCAGAGATGGATGAACTCTTCCAGGAGAGTTCAAGGCCACCCTGAGACTACATAGTGAATTCCAGGTCGGCCTGGACTAGAGCGAGACCCTGCCTCGAAAAACCAAAAAATAAAAATAATAATAATAAAATAAATATTTTAAAAAGCACAATCTCTGGTGGAAACAAGCTTGTGAAGTGCTCCTCATGGGGCCCACGTGATAGGAGCCCTGCATGTGAATTCCTGTGGCAACAGTATACAACTGTGGAAATATAGTGGGGGAGGGGCAGGGGGACTAGAGAGATGGCTCAGTCATTAAGGCGCTTCCCTGCAAAGACTAAAGACCAGGGTTTGATTCCCCAGTACCCACGTAAAGCCATACACAAAGTGGTGCATGCATCTGGAGTTTGTTTGTAGTGGCTGGAGGCCCTGTTGTGCCCATTCTCTCTGTCTCTCTTCTCTTTATTTCTTCCTGCTTGCAAATAAGCAAATTTTAAAAAATAAAATAAAAATTTTTTAGCTTTCCTTTTTTCTTTGTATATTTATTTTATTGACAACTTCCATAATTGTAGATAATATCACATATCCCTCCCTCCCCCCACTTTCCCTTTTGAAAGTCCACTCTCCATCATATCCCCTCCCCCTCAGCAGTCTTTTTATTTTGATGTCATCATCTTTTCCTTCTATTATGATGGTCTCGTGTAGGTAGTGTCAGGCACTGTGAGATCATGGATATCCAGGCCATTTTGTGTCTGGAGGAGCACATTGTAAGGAGTCCTACTCTTCCTTTGGTTCTTACATTCTTTCTGCCCCCTCTTCTGCAATGGACCCTGAGCCTTGAAAGGTGTGTTAGAGATATTTCAGTGCTGAGCACTCCTCTGTCACTTCTCAGCACCATGGTGCCTTCTGAGTCATCCCAAGGTCACCACCATCTGAAAAGAGAGGCTTTTCTAACCAAAAGTGAGAGTAGCATTAATATATGGGTGTGGACATTAAGAGAAGTGCTTACTGGGCAATTTGGTGAGCCAGACACTAGCAGACATTACACCTAGGGCTCATGACTACCCCTGTTGTAGGATTTCAGTATCAGGGATGTAGTCCCTCCTGTGGAATGGGCCTCCAGTCCAATTAGAGAACTGTTAGTTTCCCCCATTACAGACATGCCACTATTGCTCATATGGCCCTGCTGGCCAAATTTAAGGCTTGCAGTGTCCACTGTTGAGTATCACCACTGGTGATTTCTCTCTCTCCCATTGAACTGCATGCAGTGTAGTTTTTTCCAGCTGTCAGCTGGTCCACATGGAGGAGGTTTTCAGCTCAGCTCCAGCAGGATTTCTCAGTGACCTTGCAGCCCAAGTATGTGGAGTCGTCAGCAATAGGGTCTTACCATCTATTCCTGGTGAGAAACCAAGGGCCTGAGTAATGGCCTGTAATGTTTTGGGGGTATTTGTGACCTCTCTGGCCAACAACTCACTGGAAGGTATCCCATCCCTGGCACAGAATTTTCTTTTTTCTTTTCTTTTCTTTTCTTTTCTTTTTTTTTTTTTTTTTTTTTTTTTTTTTTTTTTTGAGGCAGGGTCTTACTCTGGCTCAGGCTGACCTGGAATTCACTATGTAGTCTCAGGGTGGCCTCGAACTCTCGGCAATCCTCCTGCCTCTGCCTCCCAAGTGCTGGGATTAAAGGTGTGTGCCACCATGCCCAGCCAACACTGAGAATTTTCTAGTAACAATCTATGGCTTCTGAGTGTTCCATTGTCCAGAAAAGTAGGTTACCATATGACTGATTTATATCCTCTTAGATTTAAAAAAATCATTTTATGGGCTGGAGAGATGGCTTAGCAGTTAAGGTGCCTGCCTGCTAAGCCTAAGAACCCAGTTCCAATCTCCAGGTCCCACATTTAGCCAGATGCAAAGTGACGCAAGGGCGCAATGCCGCACTTGACCACAAGGGGGCACACACATCTGGATTTCGTTCACAGTAGCTGAGAGACTGTTGGCGCGCCCATCTCTATCTGTCTCCCTCTCCCTCTCTGTCTGTCTCTCTCTGTGTCTCTCTCCAAAAATAAATAAAATTAAAAAAACATTTTATTTTTATTTATTTATTTATTTGAGAGAGAGAGAGAAATAGGCAGAGAGAAAGAGACAGAGAAAGAGACAGAGAGAGAGAGAGAGAGGGAGAGAGAATGGTCATGCCAGGGCGTCCAGCCACTGTAAATGAACTCCAGACACATGTGCCCCCTTGTGCATCTGGCTTATTCTGGGGAATTGAACCTGGGTACTTTGGCTTTGCAGGCAAATGCCTTAACCGCTAAGCCATTTCTCCAGCCCCTCCTCTTAGATTTTGATTAGCCCTCCCTCCACCTTTCCTTTACTCAATCCCTTCCCCTGACCTCACTTAGGCCTTTTCACCCCCATTACTCTGTTCTTCTACTTACATATATACAATGCTGTCCTATTAAGTCCCCCCTCCCTTTCTATTCCCTTTCTATCCCCTTTCTAGCTTACTGGCTTCTGCTACTGAGTTTTATTCCTACTCACATAGAAGTCCAATCATTTGTAGCTAGGATCCACATATGAGAGAGAACATGTGATGTTTGGCTTTCTGGGCCTGGATTACCTCACTAAGTATAATCCTTTCCAGATCTATCCATTTTCCTGAAAATTTCATAACTTCATTTTTCTTTACCGCTGAGTAGAACTCCATTGTGTAAATGTGCCACATCTTCATTATCCACTCATCAGTTGAGGGACATCTAGGCTGGTTCCATTTCCTAGCTATTGTGAATAGAGTGGCAATAAACATGGTTAAGCAAGTATCTCTAAGGTAGTGAGATGAGTTCTTAGGATATATGCCTAGGAGTGGTATAGCTGGGTCATATGGTAAATCTATTCTTAGCTGTCTCAAGAACCTCCACACTGATTTCCACAATGGCTGGGCCAGATTGCATTCCCACCAACAGTGTAGAAGGGTTCCTCTTTTTCCACAATCTTGCCAGCATTTATGGTCATTTGTTTTCATGATAGTAGCCAATCTGACAGGAGTGAGATGGAATCTCAACATAGTTTTAATCTGCATTTCCCTGATAACTAGGGATGTAGAACACTTTTTTAGATGTTTGTTTCTTCTTTTGAGAACTCTCTAGTTCCATGGCCCTTTTTTTTTTTCGAGGTTATGGTTTCACTCTGGTCCAGGCTGACCTGGAATTAACTATGTAGTCTCAGGGTGGCCTCAAACTCACGGCAATCTTCCTACCTCTGCCTCCCAAGTGCTGGGATTAAAGGTGTGCGCCACCACGCCCGGCTTCCATGGTCCATTTTTTAATTGGGTTGTTTGATTTCTTAGTATTTAATTTTTTGAGTTCTTTGTATATCCTAGATATTAATACTCTATCAAATGTATGGCTGGCAAAGATTTTCTCCCATTCTGTAGGTTGTCTCTTTGCTCTATTCACAGTGTCCTTTGCTATACAAAAAGTAATTTTGTAAGTGGTTTCTATGGTTTTTTTTTTTTTTTTTAGTTTTTCGAGGTAGGGTCTCACTCTGCTCCAGGCTGACCTGGATGATCTATGGTTTTAATTCCTGAGTAATTGGGGTTATATTCAGAAAGTCTTTGCCAAGACCAATATGTTGAAGGATTTTTCCTCTAGCAGTTTCAGAGTTTCAGGTGTGATATTAAGGTCTTTGATCCATTTGGTCTTGATTCTTGTGCATGGAGAGAGATAAGGATCTGTTTTCATTCTTCTACAGATACATATCCAGCTTTCCCAGCACCATTTGCTCAAGAGGCTGTCTTTTATCCAATGAGGATTTTTGGCCTTTTTGTCAAAGATCAGGTGGCTTTTCTTGCTATTGATTTGTAGTTGGATCCATTGTGATCAGGTAGATGCTTTGTGTCCTAATATATGGTCTGTTTTAGAGAATGTTCCATGTGCTGCTGAAAAGAATGTGTATTCTGCAGCATTTGGATGAAATGTCCTGTATATATCTGTTAGGTCCATTTGTTCTATGACCTCATTTAATCCAGATGCATATCTGTTTATTTTTTGCGGGGATGACCTGTCAATTGGTGAGAGTGGGGTGTTGAAGTCACCCACTACAAGTGTGTTTGGTGTTATCTGTGACCTTCGTTCTAACAGTGTTTGTTTGATGAAGTTGGGAGCCCCCATGTTAGATGCATATATGTTTAGGATTGTAATGTCCTCCTGTTGGAGTGTTCCTTTAATCAATATAAAGTGACCTTCCTTATCTTTCCTAACTAATGTTGGTCTGAAGTCTACCCTGTCAGATATTAGGATAGCGATCCCCTGCTTGTTTTCTAGGCCCATTTGCTTGAAACACCATTTTCCAACCTTTCACCCTAAGATAGTGTCCATCCTTTGTAGAAAGGTGACTTTCTTGGAGGCAACAAATTGAAGGATCCTGCTTTTTAACCCAGTCTGCAAACCTATGTCTTTTGGTTGGGGCATTGAGGCTATTGATATTAAAAGTTATTATTAAAAGGTGTGTATTTCAAGCTGGGCATGGTGCCTTTAATCCCAGCACTGGGGAGGCAGAGGTAGGAGGATCACCATGAGTTCAAGGCCACCCTGAGACTACATAGTGAGTTCCAGGTCAGTCTGGACTAGAGTGAGACCCTACCTCAAAAAAAAAAAAAAAAAGGTGTGTATTTATTTTTGCTATTTTTCTTGTTTTGTAGTTCTTCTGGTTTTACCTTTGCTCTCTTGTATTAACTAGTATTGGAGTATGGTTTGTTTTTTCCAGGTTCCTTATATGTGTGCTTTTCTTTCTCTTTAGCATGGAGGATCCTTTCAAGTATTTTCTGTAGAGCTGGTTTTGTCTTCAAATATTCCTTTAGCCTGCTTTTGTTGTGGAATGTGCTTATTTCTCCATTATTTGAATGGATAGCTTTGCAGGATAAAGTAACCTTGGTTGACAGTTGTTATCTTTCAGGACCTGGAATTTGTCATTCCAAGCCCTTCTGGCTTTTATGTTTATTTTTTTTTTTTTGAGAGAGACAGAAAGAAACAGAGAGAGAGAGGGAGAGGGCAGAGAGAGAGAGAATGGGCGCGTCAGCAGCCTCTCAGCCTCTGTGAATGAACTCCAGATGCATCCCCCCCCCTTGTGGGCAAGTGTGGCATTGAGTGCTTGCATCACTTGTGTCTGGCTAAACATGGGACCTGGAGAATCAAACGGGTGTTCTATGCCAGGCGTGGTGGCGCATGCCTTTAATCCCAGCATTCAGAAGGCAGAGGTAGGAGGATCACCATGAGTTCGAGGCCACCCTGAGACTATAGATTGAATTCCAGGCTAACCTGGGCTAGAGTGAGACCCTACCTCAAACCACCCTCCTCCCAAAAAAACGGGTGTTCTTAGGCTTGGCAGGCAGGCTCCTTAATCTCTAAGCCATCTCTCTAGTCCCCTTCTGGCTTTTAAAGTGTGTTGTGTAATCTGCTGTGATCCTGATGGGCTTGCCTTTGTATGTGACTTGATTTTTCTAACTCTTCAATATATTTTCTTTGGTTGTATGTTTGGTAGTTTAATTATAATATGGTGGGGAGAGGTTCTTTCCAGGTTTTTTCTGTTTGGTGTTCTATAGGCTTCCTGTATCTGCATTGGCATCTCCTTCCCAATTTGGGGGAAGTTTTCTTCTATGATTTTGTTGAAAACACCTACTATGCCTTTGGAGTGAAGTTCTTCTCCTTCTACTATACCCTGAATTCTTATGTTTGATCTTTTTATTGTGTCCAAATATCTTGAAATTCCCATTCATACCTTCCTATTAGTTTGTCTTTTTTTTTGTTGGACTGTATTAGATCTGCCACCTGGTCTTCTAGTTCAGATATTCTGTTCTCTCCTTCATCCATTCTACTGGTGAGATTTTCTACAGAGTTTTTTATTTCACTGACTGTGTTCTTCATTGCTAGTATTTCTGGCTGGTTTGTCTTTATTATTTCTATTTCCTTATTTGTATCTTGTATTGACCCTGTCTTTCATTAAATTGGTTTCCTGTGTCTTCTTTGATTCCTTTGATTTCCTCTTTGATTTCTTTGAACATATTTATAATCATTCTTTTGAAATCTTTCTCGGGCATTTCCTCGAAATCACTGAAGGCCATTTCTGATGCATTAATACTTTTTGGTGGATTTATATTGTCTTTATTTTTTAATCATACTTTCATTTTTATTTTTTTAATTTTTTTGTTTATTTCTTTATTTATTTGAGAGCAACAGACAAAGAGAGAGAAAGAGGCAGAGAGAGAGAGGGAGAGAGAGAGAGAGAATGGGTGCACCAGGGCCTCCAGCCACTGCAAACTAACTCCAGATGCATGTGCCACCTTATGCATCTGGCTTACGTGGGTCCTGGGGAATTGAGCCTCAAACTGGGGTCCTTAGGCTTCATAGGCAAGCACTTAACCACTAAGCCATCTCTCCAGCCCTGTCTTGATTTTTTGTGTTTCTTGTCTTATAATGTAGAGATTTTTGCATCTAGAATTAATTTAATGCTTGGATTTTCTAATTATCTGCAGTATTATTAGATGTATCAATCAATCTGATGTTATATATCTTCAGGGTAGGAACTTAAGGTGCAAGGCATGGCTCTTAAGACTCAGAGTAACCACAAAAGTGACCCTAGATATTGGGTTTTCTTGCTGTGAGAGTATTCAAGTAGGCTGAGTCAAACAAATTACAGGCAAATTCTAAAAATTTAACTAAACAATGTACACACTCAATGAAAACAGCACAGAGTATTTATGCAAGAGTAGATATTATGACAAACAGATCCCCTAACAAAGTCACAGTCCCTAAGAATGTGTGTTTCCCCACACCCTTAATCCTGTCAACTGGAAGGCTAAGATTTCTGGTCTGTAGAGGGTTCCAAGGTCAACTTGTGATCGAGTGAGACCCTTTCCCAACAAACGACAGAGAGGAAACAAAGGCACTATAAATCAGGAAGCAACAAATGACAAACCCAAAATATAGCTTATTTAAGCATGGCAAATCCAACCATCCATCATATTTAACATATAATTTACCCTGACACGGAAGGTGCAATTAGCACTTCCAATGCAAGCCTATATACCAGGCTTATTTGGCAGGTACTGACCTGGTGTAATCCCAGTTACCTTTTGGGATGGCTTTGGTCTCAGCTATGCTGCATGGCCACTTGGGTCCCTCTTTGCTGTGCTGTGGGCTCAGGCAGGCTGGCTGGGTCAGTGGGTCACTGCTCTGATCGCCTGTGCTGGGTGCTGTGTAGGTGAGCTCCCTTCCCCAGGTCTCTGGTGCTTGATGGCGCTTGTGCTGGCAGTGGGGGAGGGGAGGCCATGGATGATGGCTGAAGTTCTCCTGCTGGTCCTTGTGATCCTCTTCCTCATGAGCTGTCCTTCCTTCCACATTTCTTGAGTTTGCAAGGAGGCCAGTGTGAGTGGGAAATCCCCTCACCTGGCTTTAAAATCCTGCATGGAACTCGCCGCCGCTGCTGGAGCCACTTCTGCCTGCTTCTGTGGGCTCTAGACACTCTGGATTTCTCCTACTTCTCTGCTGCAGTTGATAATTTATTATACACCTCTCTTTTTAGTAGGAAAATGTATTTTGCTTTTTTATTTTTCTCTTTTTCTTCCCTAGGCTGCTTTGGCAAGGTTCCTACACCGCCATCTTAACTGGAAGTTTTTTTTTTTTTTTTCAAGGTAGGGTCTCACTCTAGCCCAGACTGACCTGGAATTCACTACTATGTAGTCTCAGGGTGGCCTTGAACTCTGCCTCCTGAGTGCTGGGATTAAGGGTGTATACCACTATGCCTGGTTCAAGCTTTTTGGTTTTTTGAGGTAGGGTTTCACTCTGGCCCAGACTGACCTGGAATTCACTTTGTAGTCTCAGGGCGGCCTTGAACTCATGGTGATCCTCCTACCTCTGCTGGGATTAAAGGCATGCACCCCCACACCCAGCTTTTTTTTTTTTTTTTTTTTTTTTTTTTTTTTTGAGAGAGACACAGAGAGAGAGAGGGAGAAGAAGACAGAGAATAGGTGCACCAGCAGCCTCTTAGCTGCTGGGACCTTGTGGATAAGTGCGGCATTGCACCCTTGTGTCACTGCATCTGGCCAAACATGGGACCTGGAGATTGGAACTGACATTCTAGGCTTAGCAGGCAGATGCCTTAACTGCTAAGCCATCTATCCAGCCCAGCTAAATATTTAAAAAAATACAGCAATGACTAGAGATGAGAGGGAGTTGTCCTCTGTTGGGAGACAGAGATAGGAGGATCACCGTGAGTTCGAAGCTGCCCTGAGACTACATAGTGAATTCCAGGTCAGCCTGGACTAGAGTGAGACCCTACCTTGAAAAAAAAAAAAAAAAAATTAAAAATAAATACTACTACTAATAATAAAGATACATAAAAATAAAATAAAATAAAATAAATCTTTAAAATATATTTTATTTATTTATCTATTTGAGAGAGAGAGAAAGAGGGGGGGGAGAAAGAAAGAGAGAGAGAGAAAGAAAGAAAGAAAGAAAGAAAGAAAGAAAGAAAGAAAGAAAGAAAGAAAGGAGGGAAGGAAGGAAGGGAAGGAAAGAGAGAAAGAGCTGGGTGCGGTGGTGGCACACACTTTTAATCCTAGTAATTGGGAGGCAGAGGTAGGAGGATCACCGTGAGTTCAAGGCCACCCTGAGACTACCCAGTGAATTCTAGGTCAGCCTGGGGGCTAGAACAAGACCCTACCTCCAAAAAACCAAAACCAAAAGAGAAAGGAAGGAAGGAGGGAGGGAGGGAGGGAAGGAAGAAGGTAAGAAGGGAGGAAGAGAGGGAGGGAGGGAAGGAAGAACACACCATTGCAAATGAATTCCAGATGTATGCACCACCATGGGCATCTGGCTTATGTGGGTTCTGGGGAATCAAACCTGAGTCCTTAGGCTTCACGGGCAAGCACCTTAAATGCTAAGCCATCTCTCCAGCCCCACCCTATCCCCTCCTCCCCCGCCAAATCTGCTTTTGAACTCCTGCCTCTGCTTCACAGGCTGGTCAGACATGCAGGGTTCTTTCAAAGTATTAACTAACCAGCAGTGCCAAACCTCCAGACTGTCCTTAGGGCAAAGGAGCAAAGGAAAGGGGGTGGAAAACAGTGAGGTTTATTTGGCAAAAGTGAGCTGAATTCTGCCAAGGGGAAGCTGGGCTATAGCACCCCAAAGCCCACCCCAAGCAACACACCTCCTCCAGCAAGGCTCCACCTCCCAGATTGTCCCCAGCTGGTGACCAAGCATTCAAAACACACAAGTTTATGGGGGACATCTGACCCAAACCACCACAATAGGTGTACGTTTTAAAATATTTTTTGGGAGGGCCGAGTCGGTGTGGTGGGGAGGGGCTCCATCCTGTGCCGCTCTCTGCGTGGGCCCTGGAAGAGCCAGGCGTGGCCCTCCATCTAGCAACGAGTGCAGGACTGCGGGCGGGGCTGCCCGGGCACCAGCCAGATCCATCCACTTGGACCAAACCATAGCCCAAACCCTCCCAGAGCCTGCGGGAATAAGCAGGAAAAGGCAGAGAGGCGTTGTTTTTGCTTCTCCACAAGGAGATGGTGTCAGGAGTGTCCAAGTCCGCGGAGCAGGGCGAGGTGGAAAATGGTGATGCATACCTAAGCTGGAAAAACATGGGATTTTGAGTGGGGCAAGGATTGATAGAAAGGTTTACAAAAGATACGTACGGCAAGGTTCAAAGATGAGTTAGGGGCTGGAGAAATGGCACAGTGGTTAAGGCATTTGCCTGCAAAACCAAAGGACCCAGGTTCAATTCCCCAGGACCCACCTAAGCCAGGTGCATAGGGGGCACATGCGTCTGGACTTTGTTTGCAGTGGCTGGAGGCCCTGGTGCGCCCATTCGCTCTCTGTCTGCCTCTCTTCTCTCTATCTCTCTATCTCTCTCTGCTTGCAAACAAATAAATAAAAGTTTAAAAAAAAAAAAAAAGATGAGTTAGACACCATGAGGTTCATACGTAAAGATTTTTGGACTACAGTATTCAAGAAACAAATTGACAATCTAAGGGCACAAACCATCAGGGCACCTGTGTACTTCAGGACAACATATTTCGACTAATTACTTAAATGTCTGCAGGAAAGCAGTATTTAAAATATGCATCAAAGCATCTAGCATTTACATGTGGCCTAATCAGAGGTGGCTTGTCAAACTTGGGGATAAAATGTATTTAACAGCTGAAGTATCTTTAATGCTGGCCTGCAAATTCCCGGTAATGACACAGAAGCTATAGAAGATACTGAAATGCTAGGCTTCCACAGTGTAAAGAGAGAAATCATTCCAATTATTTCAAGTGATGATTAAAAATATATTTTTTGGTTATTTTATTTTATTTACTTATTTGAGAGAGAGAGAATGGGTGCGCTAAGGCCTCTAGCCACTGCAAACAAACTCCAGATGCATGTGCCACCAGCATGGCTTTAGGTGGGTACTGGGGAACTAGAACCTGGATCTTTTGGTTTTGCCAGCAAGTTGCTAAGCCATCTCTCCAGCCCAATAGGTGTACTTTTATTTGTTTGTATCTGGTTTTCTTAGTTGCTGCTATTGTTTTTCAGTTTTTTTTTTTTACTTTTATTTTATTTTTTATTTTATTTTTTTTATTTATTTTGGTTTTTCAAGGTAGGGTTTTGCTCTAGCCCAGGCTGACCTGGAATTCACTATGTAGTCTCAGACTGGCCTTGAACTTATGGCAACCCTCCTACCTTGCCTCCTGAGTGTAATATTTTATTTTTATTTATTTATTTGAGAGAGAGAGAGAGAAAAAGAAGCACAGAGAGAGGGGGGCAGATAGAATGGCGTGCCAGGGCCTTCAGCCACTGCAAACGAATTCCAGATGCATGCACCACCTTGTGTATCTGACTTATATGGGTCTGGAGAATCAAACCTAGGTCCTTTGGTTTTGCAGGCAAGTGCCTTAACCACTGAGCTATCTCTCTAGTTTTTTGAGGCAGAGGTCTTGCCCAGGCTGAATTGGAAATTACTTTGTAGCCCAGGATGGCCTTGAATTCACAGTGACCCTCCTGCCTTAGTCTCCCAAATGCTGGGATTACAGGCATGAGCCACTGTGCTCAGTTTATGTTTTTTGTTTTTTTGGGTTTTGTTTGTTTGTTTGTTTGTTTGTTTGTTTGTTTTCCATTTTTGGTTCTTCAAGATAGGGTCTCACTCTAGCCCAGGCTGACCTGGAATTCTGGGATTAAAGGCATGTGCCACCATGTCCAGCTCAGTTTATGTTTTGTTTTGCTTTTTTTTCAAGATAGGGTCTCACTCTAGCCCAGGCTGTCCTTGAACTCACAGCAGTCCTCCTACTTTTGCCTCCTAAATGCTGGGATTAAAGCATGCAACACCATGCTTGGCTATGTGCTTTTTTTTTTTTTTTTTTTTTTTTTTTTTGGTTTTTTGAGTAGGATCTCACTGTAGCTCAGGCTGATCTGGAATTCACTATGTAGTCTCAGGGTGGACTTGATCTCACAGCGATCCTCCTACCTCTGCCTCCCAAGTGCTGAGATTAAAAAAAGCCGCTATGCCCGGCTTTTGTTGTTGTTGTTGTTGTTGTTGTTGTTTGTTTGTTTGTTTGGTTGGTTGGTTGGTTTTTTTGGTATGTACATTTTATGAAACAAGGTCTCACTATGTAGCTCAGTCTGGTCTTGAACTCATGGTAATCCTCCTACCCCAGCTTCACAAGTGCTGGGATTTCAAGAGTGAACCACCATGTCTTGCTTAAATATGTGTGACTAGGAATAGAACAGCTGTCTCATAGATAATGCACAATTTAAAAAAAAAAAGCTGGGAGCCGGGTGTGGTGGCACACGCCTTTAATCCCAGCATTTGGGAGGCAGAGGTAGGAGGATCGCCGTGAGTTCAAGGCCACCCTGAGACTACATAGTGATTTCCAGGTCAATCTGAACTAGAGTGAGACCCTACCTCGAAAAACAAAACAAACAAACAAACAAACAAAAAAAGTTGGGTGTGGTGACGCATGCCTTTAATCCCAGCACTTGGGAGGCAGAGGTAGGTAGATGGCTGTGAGTTTGAGGCCACCCTGAGACTACATAGTGAATTCCAAGTCAGCCTGAGCTAGAGCAAGACCCTACCTGGAAAAAAAAAAAAAAAAAAAAAAAAAGCTGGGTGTGGTGGCACATGCCTTTGATTCAAGCACTTGGAGGCAGAGGTAGGAGGATTGAGTTCAAGGCCACTGAGAGTACATAGTGAATTCGAGGTCAGTCTGGGCTAGAGTGAAACCCTACTTGGAAAAACTAAAAAGAAAATAAATAAACCAAGATGAGAGATGGCTTAGCAGTTAAAGTGCTTGCCTGCAAAACCAAAGGACCTCGGTTTGATTCCCCAGGATCCATGTAAGCCAGATACACAAAGTGGTGAATGTGTCTGAAGTTCATTTGCAGTGGCTGGAGGTCCTGGCATGCCTATTCTCTCTCCCTCTCAAATAAATAAATTAAAAAAATTTTTTTTTTTGTTTTTCAAGGTAGGGTATCTCCTAGTCCAGGCTGACTTGGGGTGGCCTCGAACTCATGGTGATCCTCCTACCTCTGCCTCCTGAGTGCTGTCATTAAAGGCATGCGCCACCACACTGGGCTAATATTTTTTAAAAAGAAAGAAAATAAATAATCTGTGTGTGGTGGCGTATGTCTTTAATCCCAGGATTTAGGAGGTAGAGGTAGGATTGCTGTGAGTTCAAGGCCAGCCTGAGAGTACATACTGAATTCCAGGTTACCCTGGGCTAGAGTGAGTGAGATCCTATCTCGAACAAACCAAAAAAAAAAAAAGGGCGGGAGGATTGCTGGAGAGATGGCTCAACAGTTAAAGGCACTTGCTTGCAAAGTTGGCTGGCCCAGGCTTGATTCCCCAGTAGCCATGTAAAGCCAGAAGCAAAAAGTGGCTGTGTCTGGGCACACCTATGCTAATTCTCTGTGCTCATAAATGAATCAATCTAAACCAATCAATTTATTAAAAGTATAGAAAGCTTCCTGAATTTGCATATCATCTTTGCACAAGGGTCGTGCTTCTCTGTATCATTCTAGTTTTAGTATATTGTTGCCAAAGCGAGCACTACAACACACAATTTATTTTATTTTATTTTATTTTATTTTTTTTTTGGTTTTGCGAGGTAGGGTCTCACTCTGGTCCAGGCTGACCTGGAATTAACTATGTAGTCTCAGGGTGGCCTCGAACTCTCTGTGATCCTCCTACCTCTGCCTCCCAAGTGCTGGGATTAAAGGCGTGCGCCACCATGCCTGGCTATACAACACACAATTTAAATGTCACCAGGACCAGGTGTGATGACGCATGCCTTTAGTTCCAGCACTCAGGAGGTCTATGGTGAGTGGATGCCTCATCTGGCTGCAGGCTGGGCCATACCCTTGTGGCCATAGCCGCTGGCCAGGCTCTTAACGAAACATAGACGATGAAGGGCAAAACATGGCTTCTTGCCCCACGAGGTGGCGCATGCCTTTAATCCTAGCCCTCAGGAGACTGAAGTAGAAGGATAGCTGGGAGTTTGAGCCCAGCCTGGGCCTACAGAACCAGATCCAGGGCTGGAGGAGGGGTTAGCCATTAAGGTGTTTGCCTGCAAAGCCAGAGGACCTTGGTTCAATTCCCCAGGACCTACATAAGCCAGATGCACAAGGTGGTGCATGAGTCTAGAGTTTGTTTGCAGTGACTGGATGCCCTGGCACACCCATTCTCTCTCTCTCTCTCTCAAATAAATAAATAAATAAATAAATAAATAATTTTTTAAAATTAAAAAAAATGCCGGGTGTGGTGGCGCACGCCTTTAATCCCAGCACTCGGGAGGCAGAGGTAGGAGGATCGCCATGAGTTCGAGGCCACCCTGAGACTACATAGTGAATTCTAGGTCAGCCTGAGCTAGAGTGAGACCCTACCTTGAAAAACCAAAAAAAAAAAAATATATATATATATATATATAGAACAAGATCCAGGCTAGCCTGGGCAAGAGTGAGACCTTACCTTGAAAACTCCCCCCCCCCAAAAAAAAATGTTACTAGGTTGGGGCTGGAGAGGTGGCTCAATAGTTAAAGGTGCTTGTTTGCAATGGACTAGGTTTAATTTCCCAGATCCACGAAAAACCAGAAGCAGAAAGGGGCACATATATCTGGAGTTCATATTTGCAGTGATGGAAGGCCCTGACATGCCCATTCACTCTCTGTCAATTAAATAAATATTTAAGAAATTAATGAGCCAGGGGCTGGGGAAATGGCCTAGCAGTTAAGGCATTTACCTGTGAAGCCCAAGGACACCAGTTCAATTCCCCAGGGCCCACATAAGCCAGATGCACAAGGGGGCATGTGTCTGGAGTTTGTTTGTAGTGGCTGGAGGCCCTGGTGCGTCCATTCTCTCTTTCTCTCTGCCTCTTCCTCTCTCTCAAATAAATAAATAAAATATATTTTTAAAAGAGAGAGGCTGGAGAAGATGGCTTAGCAGTTAAGGTGCATGTCTGCAAAGCTGAAGGACCCCAGTTCAATTCCCCAGGACCCATGTAAACCAGATGCACAAGGGGGCGCATGTGTCTGGAGTTCTTTTGCAGTTACTGCAGGCCCTGGTGTGCCCATTCTCACTCTCTCTCTCAAATAAATAAATAAATAAATAAATAAAATATATTTAAAAAAAAAAAGAGGGGCTGGAAAGATGGCTTAGCAGTTAAGCACTTGCTTGTGAATCCTAAGGACTCCGGTTTGAGTTCAATTCCCCAGTACCCAGGTAAGCCAGATGCATAAGGTGGCGCATGCATCTGGAGTTCATTCACAGTGGCTGGAGGCCCTGGTGTGCCCATTCTGTCTCTCTTTGTGTCTGTCGCTCTCAAATAAAAAAGAAAAAGAAAAGAAAAGAAAAGAAATTAATGAGCCGGGAGTGGTGGCACGCACTTTTAATCCCAGCACTGGGGAGGCAGAAGTAAGAGGATCACAGAGTTTGAGGCCACCCTGATATTACATAGTGAAGTCCAGGTCAGCTGAGCTAGAATGAGACTGTATCTTGGAAAACAAATGAAAGAGAAATAAGAAAGAAAGAAAGAAAGAAAGAAAGAAAAGAAAGAAAGAAAGAAAGAAGGGAGGGAGGGAGGGAGGGAGGGAGGGAGGGAGGGAGGGAGGGAGGGAGGGGAGAGAGGAAGATGGAGGGAGGGAAGAAGGGAAGTTATTAGGTTGGGGCCAGGCATTGTAACACATACCTACCATCCAGATCTCTATTTACAGGCCAGTCTGGGCTATAGAATGAGCTCCAGGTCAGCCTGGTCTAGAGTGAGACCCTACCTTCCTTGTTGTTTAGCCATGTGCAAGGCCTTGGGTTTGACCCCCAGCCACCTCCGAAAGCAACTCAGCAAAGTAAAACACAGGTTGTCGTCACATTACCCCCGCCTGCCTGTCAATTCTGACTTTTAAAATATATCCCAAATCTACACACCTCTGCCATGCCCTTCACTACACTAATCTCCATTATCTGTCCGCAGGACCATTGCTAAAGCCCTGCTTCTACCATCGTCTCCCATGTTCTCGGCCTGGCAGCCAGCGGGCTCCTTTTATGATCCAAGAAAATTAAGTCATTTATCTATATAAAAGTTTCCCCTAGGGCTAGGGATACAGCTCAGTGGCAGGGCATTTTGTATAGCAGTATATGGGTTCCTGGGTTGGACCGGCATGGGATGAGGGGGCGGGAGCAGGGCTGAGCCTTTATGGGTGAGGGAATGAAGCTCAGAGAGGTGGTCAGTCATACCGGGAGGAGGAGAAATACAAACGGAGGAAAGGATAGGTAAGAGAGGTCCTAATCAAAGCGAGTGCTTAGGAGTGGGGATTTCTAATACGCTCACAGCGGACTGCAGATCTCAGAAAGTCCACTAGAGGCCGCCAGAGGACCGACCGTCTCCGACTGCAGGCATCTGCTCGCGTTTCTCGCTGGCGAAGGCGCGCGCAGTCCCAGTTCCTCCCCAGAGGGGGCGCCAGTGGCCCGAGGAAAAGCAGACGCTAGGTGTGAGCGCTGCAGCTCTGTGGTCAGAGGCTCATCTTTTTTATTTATTTATTTGTTTGTTTATTTATTTCAGACAAAGAGAGAAAGAGAGAGAGAATGGACACACCAGGGCCTCTAGCCACTGCAAACGAACTTCAGACGCATGCGCCACCATGTGTATCTGGCTTACGTGGGACCTGGAGAATCGAACATGGTTCCTTAGGCTTCGCAGGAAAGCGCCTTAACTGCTAAGCCATCTCTCCAGTCCCCGAAGCTCATCTTTCATCAATTCTCTTCGCTGCCCCCCCCACCAGCTCCGACTCTGACATCCCAGTGCTCAAAACTAAGAAATACACAGCACCCATAGACATATTCTTCTCTGTCTTTTACAGCTGTGCCTTTGAGCTTGGCTTGGACCTTGCTGCCTCTTCTCATAAAGGAGAGACAACAGGACAACCAAGGACTTATGGGGCCTCTAAAAGAACACAGTTTGCAAATTTTACAAAACTCAAAGAACTTGCAAATCACACAGAACTCAGCCAGAGTTCTTCCAGGTGTGGCGCTTTGAAATTTAAGCTTCTTTGGTAACTTCAGGTAAATGCACGTGTGCATATTCACTTGCTGTCTCCTGGTATGAATTTAAGTTCCCAGAAGGTAATGATGGAGTTTTATTTGTTGTTGTTTTGTGTTTTGCAGGTATGGTCTCACTCTTGCCCAGGCTGACCTGGCTGGGATTAAAGGCGTGAGCCACCACTCCTGGCTCTAACTGCTTTTTAAATGAATAGCTTGGACTGATATAGATTTCCAAGTAAAATGATTACAGCTTAGCCTGGGGGCTCAGAATGTGTAAATTTGGTACAATTTTGTTTGAAACCTCAGAATGGTGGATATAACACCCTGTTTTGTTTTGTGGTTTTTTTTTTTTTTTGTCTGTTTTTTGTTCTTTGATTTTTGTTGTTATTTGCTTTTTGTTTTGTTTTGTTTTGTTTTGTTTTGTTTTTTCGAGGTAGAGTCTCACTCTGGCTTAGGCTGACCTGGAATTCACTATGTCGTCTTAGGATGGACTCAAACTCACAGTGATCCTCCTATCTCTGCCTCCCGGAGTGCTGGGACTAAAGGTGTGCCCCACCACGCCCGGTTTTTTTTTTTTTTTGGGGGGGGGAGAGAGACAGAGAGAGAGAGGGAGACAGATAGAGATGGGCGTGCCAGCAGTCTCTCAGCTGCTATGAATGAAATCCAGATGTGTGTGCCCTCTTGTGATCAAGTGCAGCATTGCGTCACTTTGCATCTGGCTAAACGTGGGACCTGGAGATTGGAACTGCTGGAGATTAGAACCAGCGGTTTTAGGCTTAGGAGGCAGGTGCCTTAACTGTTAAGCCATCTCTCCAACCCGCTTGTTTTGTTTTGTTTTGTTTTGTTTTTGAGGTAGGATCTTGCTCTAGCCCAGGCTGACCTGGTAGTCTCTGTTATCCCAGGCTGGCCTTGAACTCACAGCCATCCTCCTACCTCTGCCTCAATGCTAAGGTTAAAGGCGTGAGCCTACACATCTGGCATAATGCCCATTGTAAAGCTAGCAGTGTAAGGGACCAAGTAGAAAAGAAGCAAATGCCCAGTCAGAAATGTCACTGTCTGCCTTCCCTAGCTCCCTCTTGGCTCACAGCCACCATCTTCCTCTTCTAACGGCCCCTTGCACAAGACCCTGATGCAACCCTCTACCGGCCTGGGGCACCCCTCTTGGGGGCAGCTCTGGGAAGGAGGTTTTGCAAGAGTTGGGGTAGGCAGGAAGCAGAGCCAGCCAGGTCCATCACAGAGATAAGGGAGAGCTGCCCGCTCCCAGTGGCTCCTCCCAGGCCCTGGTTTCCTCTTCCCTTCCCTTTCCCGGAAAGCGGCGCCCTGCCCCAGCCTCGCCCAACTACTGGCTTGGCCCTATGACTCACTTTTCACAGCAGCAGCCAGGCAGGATCTGAGACCTGCCTGCCACTGGGGAACCCAGCTGTGTGACCCTGAATATTGGGTAACGCTTTCTGGTTGGCAGAATGATACTGTGGGGCTTGATGGCTCATATCTGTTATCCCTGAGGAGCACTGAGGAGAAGGCAGGAGGATTGCCTTGAGTTCAAAGCTACACTGGGCTAAAGAATGACAGCTTGTCTTGGAAAAAAAATATATATGGCTTTAACAGTATAAGGAAGCATTTAAAATGGGTAAGGGAGGATTTTACCGGGGACATATATCAATGGCAGAACTTTTGCTGTTTATGAGGTCCCCAATGCCATAAATAAAATGTGGGCATAAAACAACACGCAGATCCCAGCACTCAGGAGGCAGAGGTAAGAGGATCACTGTGAGTTCAAGGCCACCCTGAGATTACATAGTGAATTCCAGGTCAGTGTGGGCTACAGCCAGACCTTACCTCAAAAACACAAAAAACAAATAAACAAACAAAACCACTCTGAAAGAAACCAAACCAAAAAAGAAAGAAAGAAAGAAAGAAACCAAACCAAACAAAACAGCACCCCTGTGTGGATCTAGCACTGGGGTCTGGTTGACTCATGCAGGCAGGTGTTGGGCTGTCATGTGTGAAGAAGCATTGCCCACCTGGGAGGTAGAGTGCCTCTTTGGTGATCCCTCAGCCTCTAGGTCAGAACCAGACCTTTCCAAAGGATTTGACTGGCTTCCACTTGGTTTAAGACCTGTGCCCTCTCAGACACCGATCACACAGGACCCCGTCCAGGACCTCTTAGAGGCTGGGAGATCCTGAGTAAGGTCCAGCCTCCAGTTCGACTTTTTTCAAAGTAGGGTCTCACTCAATCCCATACTGACCTGGAATTCACTTTATAGTCCCAGGCTGGCCTTGAACTCACAGACATCCTCCTATCTCTGCCTCCTGAGTGCTGGATTACAGGCCACATGTGGAAATGTATGGTTTATTTACTTATTTATTTGAGAGAGAGAGAGAGAAACAGGTAGAGAGAGAAAGAGAGAGAGAGAGAGAGAATGGATACACCAGGGCCTTCAACCACTGCAAACTAACTCCAGATGTGTGTGCCTCCTTGTATGTCTGGCTTTCGTGAGTCCTGGGGAATTGAACGTAGGTCCTTTGCCTTGCAGGTGTGCTCCTTAACCACTAAGCCATCTCTCTAGCCCCTGTATGGCTTTTTTTTTTTTTTTTTTTTTTTTTTTTGGTTTTCCAAGGTAGGGTTTCACTAGCTCAGATTGACCTGAATTCACTATTAAAGGCTTTCCCCCCCTTTACTGTTTATTTGAGAGAAAGAGGCAGAGAGAGAGAGAGAGAGAGAGAGAGAGAACGTGCACACTGGGACCCCAAGCTGCTGTAAATGAAGTCCAGATGCATGTACTACCTTGTGCATCTGGTTTATGTGGGTCCTGGGGAATAGAACCTGGGTCCTTTGGCTTTGCAAGCAAGCACCTTAACCACTAAGCTGTCCCCGTGCTCCTGTATGGCTTTTTTGAGACAGGGTCTCATGTAGCTTAGGTTAGCCTCAAACTTACTATGTAGCTGAGGATGACCTTGAACTGATATCTCTACTTCAGCCTCCCAAATGGTGGGATTACAAGTGTGTGCTATCATGCCCAGCTATTTCAGGTAATTTTTTTTTTTTTTTTTTTTTTTTTTGAGGTAGGATTTCACTCTAGCCCAGGCTGACCTGGAATTCACTATGTAGTCTCAGGGTGGCCTCAAATTCGTGGCAATCCTCCTACCTCTGCCTCCCGAGTGCTGGTATTAAAGGTGTGCACCACCACACCCGGCACTCAGGTAAATTTTTTCAAAATTATGAAATGCTACATGATAGCATGCACCTGAAATCCCAACACTCAGAAGCCTGGGGCAGGAGGACATTGAGGCCAGCTATTTATGGGTCTACAAAGTGAAATTTTGTCAAAAAAAAAAAAAAAAAAAAAAACCCAAAAACTAAGGCCTGTGGCCCTGGACTTGATTCCCAACAACAACAAAAATTTTTTTAAAAAAAAAAAGCCTATTACTATCATTGTTATTAAAATAATCCTGTGACAGCATTTGGCCCCATTAAGTTTGTGAGGTTTAAGCAAATCTATATTTTAAGGAGTTTAGGATTAGCATAGTGCCTAGCAGATAAAAAAGTACTGTGGCTACAATCCCCCCGCCCCCCGCCCCGAGGAATTTGTCCTAAGGTCCTACCACCCTTGCCCTGTCCCTGACTGTGGCTGCGCCCTGTCCTGGGGTGGGGATTGAGGGTTGAGACGTTAATGATTTCCAGAGAGGCAGAGTTCTGTGTGAACAGATAGGCACCCACAAGCCTACACATCGGAGCACACCCCCCCACAGTGGTAGTAGGGTTTTGTGTGCACATGCAGGCAACCCCCCACCCACACCCTCCACAGTTTGTACACACACACATGCATAGAGCAATGGCAGTTTTGTGTGCACATACAGGCATCCCCCCACACCCGCTATACCCTCCCCCACAGTTTGTGTACACACTCATACATGAGCGCTCACACACATATACAGAGAGCGGTGGCCTCTGCGCCCCCGTCCCTCCTCGGCCCAGAGCCTCTGAGCCTCTTATGCAAGCCGCCGGCGCCCGCCCGTTCCCAGGCCCGGCTGCAGCTGCGGGCGGAGGGGCAGGGCGGGGGCGGCGCGCTGTTTGTCTAGCGCGGCCGTGCCAAAGACGACGGGCCCCAGACAGCCAGGCGCCTCCGTACACCTGGGGATGCTCAGGTTAAATAGCTCTGCATTCCTCGGGCCCAGCTGATGGAAACGCTCCCAGGCCGCCGCGGAGCCGGCCTCCAGATGGGCTGGGCCCGGGCCAAAGGGGAAGAGAGGGAAACGTGGAAGCAGAAGGGCCTGCCTGGTGGGGGGAGATGGTCAGGAGCCCCCCCCCGTCCCTTCCTCCCCCCACACTGGAAGAGGGCTTTGCCGGGTGGGAGTGCGCACAGGGACATGTCCCCGTGGGTGGGCTTACAAGGGGGGGACCCACACGTGGCTGGAGAGTGGGTGCACACGTGTGCCTCCAAAGATGCTCCAAGAACACATAGGCTACAATTAATAAGAATTTATAACTATCAAACCTTCTGTGTTAGGCACACACATAACTATTTATTATAGACAATTGTGTGAGGTTAGTACTACAAACAGCCAGGTGGGGAGGGACAGCAAAGATTTAACTTACCTACAAATACTGTATTGTTTGAGAACATTTTATGTACCTGGCTTAACGTTAGTTAATTTAAAGTTAACAGTCAAACTTCTAAGTGCTCAATAAATAATTATTTTACTATTATTTATTTATTTTTGGTTTTTTTGAGGTAGGATCTCTTGCCCATGCTAACCTGGAATTTACTATGTAGTCTCAGGGTGGCCTTGAACTCAAAGCTATCCTCCTACCTCTGCCTCCCAAGTGCTGGGATAAGAGTGAGTGCTACCACACCCGGCTAATAATTTCTTTCTTTTTTTTTTTTTTTTTTTTTGAGGTAGGGTCTAAACTGCAGCCCAGGCTGACCTGGAATTCACTATGTAGTCTTAGGGTGGCCTCGAACTCAGTGCTCCTCCTACCTCTGCCTCCTGAGTGCTAGGATTAAAGGCATGCGCCAACATACCTGGCCGGCTAATAATTTCTAATTGGATTTATTTTTGCTCATCTCTAAATTTCTTCTGTTATAAAATGGCTCAAAGCCCGGCATGGAGGCGCACACCTTTAATCTCAGCACTAGGGAGGCAGAGGTAGGAGGAGCGCCATGAGTTCAAGGCCACCCTGAGACTACATAGTGAATTCCAGGTCTGCCTGGGATAGAGTGAAACCCTACCTCGAAACCGCCCCCCTCCCCAAAAAAAAGTCGAGGTATGGTGGCACACGCGTTTAATCCCAGCACTTGGGAGAAGGATTGTTGTGAGTTCAAGGCCAGCCTGAGATGACATAGTGAATTCCAGGACAGCCTGGATTAGAGTGAGACTCTGCCTCGAAAAACCAAAAAAAAAAAAAAAAAAAAAAAAAAAAAAAAAAAAAAAGGCTCAATATCCTTTAGTTTCTCAGGGAACCCTGGAATTCTTTTTTTTTTTTTTTTTTTTTTTCCGAAGTAGGGTCTCACTCTAGCTCAGGCTGACCTGGAATTCACTATGTAGTCTCAGGGTGGCCTCGAATTCATAGCGATCCTCCTACCTCTGCTTCCCTAGTGTGGAATTCTTGAAGTAAAGGGGAGAGCAGATTCCAGCTTCTGGTTCTAGGTACTATTTATTTTATTATTGATGTTTCTGTTCTTTTGGGATCTTTTTTTTTTTTTTTTTCGAGGTAGGGTGTCACTCTAGCTCAGGCTGACCTGGAACTCATTATGTAGTCTCAGGGTGGCCTCGAACTCACAGCGATCCTCCTACCTCTGCCTCTGGAGTCCTGGGATTAAAGGCGTGCACCACCACACCCGGCTATTTTGGGATCTTTTGAGACAGGGTCTAGATAATATAGCTCAGGCTTGCCTGTAACTTGCTACATAGGTTGCCCTTGAACATGCATCACCACACCCAGTTTGCTTATTGACAAAATGTATCAATAATCCTTACTCTGTGGGACAAAATCTTTGCCTTTCTGGGATTTGGTTCCTTCATGGAAATTGACTTGGCAGGTTACTTCAAGGATGGCGTTCCCAGGGCCTAACAAATTGCCAAGGGACTTATATCTTTGAGGAAGGGTTTGCTCAAACACAGCTGCCCCAACCCCTGACCTAGACTTGCAGTGGCCCAGGAACCCCAAGCCAGCTACAGAATTAAATAGGAACCTGTGTCTGTGGGCACCAACATCAACCTACCCACCAACCCATACCCATGCAGTGAATGAACACAATGCAATTAGATGAAACATACAAGCCCAAGTTGCTGGAAGTTGCACCTTACTCTATAGAATACATGTGCTCCCATTGGTTGTGCCTCTGCCTCTGCCTCTGCCCCCACCCCCACCCCAGGCCTACACGGAAGAGCAGAGGACCCAGTCCCTGCTGGTAGAGGTTTCCTCATCACATTCACCCTCTCCATTCCCTCTCTGAGCACAAACTCACATGTCCGGGCACATAGGACAGGCCCTTCCAAGTGACACCGTTTTTCTTCTCTGGAGCTGGGGACAGGATTCGCCCACTCCACTTCAGAACCCACACAGTAGCCCCAGGGGAAATGTTGGGTTTGAGCTGCTGGCAGAGCCAGGCCATGGTGAGGGGGCTGAGTCCAGACTCAGAGCAGGTGGCCTTGCAGCTGTTCACAGCCTGGTCCTGCCAACTTGATCACCCACTTGGACAAACCAGAAACCCCAGGGCGCCCTGCTGACATCCAGGACAAGGTGGCTCACTAAAGAAGGGTCCCGCCCAGCTTTAAGACGATCCTAGGTTTAAGCCCATTTCCACCAAGTCTCACTTCCCCCACCTTGGCAAGGAGATGGATGGCCCAATGACCTGCTTTTCAAATTTTGAAAGGCTTGAATAGTTCCCACCAGTGGGGGCCTGGCAGGTTCATCTGCATTTTAACAACCTCCCCGGGTGATCCAGATGGCCCAGAGACCACTTTGAGAGAAACCCTAGAGGTCTTGAGGATTTAACTTTATGACACCAGGGAGCAGGGAAATGGCCACGGATGGGGAAAGAATAGACATTAAAGACACCGGAAACACTCATTCAGGTCACTAAGAGTGACAGTCCAGATGTGGCCCTCCAACACCACCCCTTTCCAGCACCAGCTGTGAAAAGGGTCTTGAGACATTCCCCAGCCCAGCCCCTCCCCACTCTGCAAGAAATCATTACAACTTTATCAGCTAAAGTATTTGTTTAATAACAACAAAACCACCCCCATAGAACTATTGTAAAACAATAGTCGCAGTCGGTGATCATTGTAATATACAATACAGATCAATTTCCTCAGAAATCTGAGAAGCACCAAACTTGACCATTTTTTCAAATGTCTGCTTTTCAATAAAAAACACACGGGGCGGTTCACTCCCCCCCCCATAGTCTTTAGGGGCTAATAGGTGTGAAGTGAGGATCTCCTCTCTCAGTCCTGGGCCAGATCCAGCCAAGGGCCTCAATGGCCCCAATATGTCGTGTTTCCCCCGGCTCCGGGGAGATGCTCTTGGGAACCCAGCATCCTATTCCTCATGCCTCCGGGAGGGCTGGGGTCCAGTGGTCATCAGTGATGTGCTTCAGCGACACAAGATGCGATCGTCGGCTGGTACGCACGCCGCCTGTAAAAGAGGGAGAGAGAGGGGTGAGACCCGAAGTCTGGAAGAGAAAAGCGCAGCAGACGCAACGGGGAGAATCGAGCCCTTCTTGTCTCCTTAAGCATCCCTAGAGTCGCGCGAAAGGAAAGCTGGACGGACAAAATGTCAGTTCCTTCCTCTCTTTCCACGACCTCAGTTTCCTCGTCGACCTTAGAATGAAAGTAGTGCTCACCTCGGCCGCCAAGGCGCTGATCTCTCCGTTCAGGGTGCTGAGCGGAGACCGAACAGGCAGTCCCCGGCCTCCCGGGGTCGCGACTTCGGATTCCGAGTTGAGCTCCAACTGCAGGTCCCTGATGTAGTCGATGACGTGCTGGAGGATCTCCACCTTACTCACTTTGCGGTTCTGGGGTAAGGTGGGCACGAGCTCCTTGAGGCGCGAGTAACAGCCGTTCATGTCGTAGAGGAGCACGTTCACCTGCTGCTCGTCCAGCAGGGCCGGGAGGCGCGCCCCGGCGCCGCCCGCGCAGCGCGAGATGGCCACGCTCTGCTCGGACAGGCAGCGTACCACCTCGCCCGCGCCGCCCGCCGCCCGGCCGGCCTTCAGCGCGCAGCTCGGGCCCGCGGCCACCGCGGAGCTGCCACCCGCGACCTTCATGACCTGGACTACACAGAGGGGACCGAGGATCGTGCAAAGAGAAAAAACTAGCACGAGTAGAACGAGACTGGTACGAATGCCGGGCTGGGGGAGCCGGAGCAGGTCTTTTATAGACCTGCCGCCAGGGGCGGGATCAGAACGTTCAAAAGCAGCCTATAGGAAGCGTGGAGCGTGACTCTGTCCTCTCCGGCTCCACCCCTTGCTCTACCAAGGCAACCCTGGAGTTCGGTGTAAAGGCGAAGTAGGCTCCAGAACCGAGAGGGCGGGAGGGCATCGGGCAGAACCGCTAGTGGAACCGAGCTGCTAAACTGGACACCGGATAAGGAAAAAAAAAAAGGCTTCAGGAACTGATTTTCCTACGCTGTCTCACTACTCCAGCTCCAGTTTACAGATGAGAGAAACTGAGGAATGGACGGACCATGGCTCTGGGTCGCCCAGTACCAGGGCTTTCAGATCCTTTTGGAAGATCATCTCTTGAGCTCTAATATCCAATTATCAAGGCCAAAATTTATCTTTATTTGCTTTTTTTTTTTTTTAAGGTAGAGTTTCAGTCTAGTTCAGGCTGACCCGGAATTCACTATGTAATCTCAGGGTGGCCTCAAACTCATGGTGATCCTCCTACTTCTGCCTCCCGAGTGCTGGGATTAAAGGCGTGGGCCCGGCTATTTGTTATTTATTTTTTAAAATATTTTTTATTTTTTCATTTATTTATTTGAGAAGAGAAGGAGAAAGAGACAGATAGTGAATGGGCACGTCAGGGCCTCCAGTCACTGCAAACGAATTCCACACGCATGCGCCTCACCACCTTGTGCATCTGGCTCATGTGGGTCCTGGGGGGTTGAACTTGGTCCTTTGGCTTTGCAGGCAAACGCCTTCATCGCTAAGCCATCTCTCCAGCCCTACTTTTTAAATATTTTATTATTTATTTGCAAGCAGAGAGGGAGAGAACTCCAGGTGCATGCGCCACTTTCTGCATGTGGCTTTACGTGGGTACTGGGGAATAGAACCTCGGCCATCAGGCTTTGTAAGTAAGCGCCTTTAACAGCTGAGCCATCTCTCCAGCCCTATCTCTCTCTCCCTCTTTTTCTACTAACACACATGGTTCCATAGTTCGAGGTTGGCCTCGAACTCCCTTATGTAGCCGAGCATGAGCTGAAACTCTTGGTCCTCCTGCCTCCACTTCCAAAGTGCTGGGATTACAGGTGTGCATCGCCCCTTACCCTCCACCCCCTCAGGGCCACATTTAAAAAATGGGCCTTCTTTAAATCTCAAATCCAGGACTGGTCTTTCTCAGTCCCCAGAAGGGTGCAGCTGTTTGAGGGGCCAGGTCCCTTGAGTTGGGAATAATCAATTTGGGCATCTTTACTCCAAGGTGGAGGGCAGGGTCTTTGGGGTCGCGATGAAAGTGAGGCTGCGTCTCTCAATTCTACTCTGAATGCGCTGCCCCCTGCAAAAATAAAGTTGCTAAAATTTAAATCAGCTAGTGGTTTTTTTTTTTTTTTTTAATTTTCTTTTCTTTTTGCCTTCCCCAGTTAAAGGCCTCTGAGCTGGGTCTCCCTCCCACAGCGCAGCAGCTGCGAAGATCGGGGCTCCCTCCTCCCTTTCCCGGGCTGGCCCGTGTCAGCGTCTCCACCAGCGGCTCAGACCGTTAGACGCCAGGCCCGTGACGTCACCCATTCATAAAACCCGGACGGGCTGTCAGGCTGGCGCCGCGCGGGCGGTCGCCATGGAGACGGAAAACCGGGCCGGAGCGTTGCAGGCTCCCTCCCTCCTCCGGAGGTCACCTGCAGACCCCAGGCGGGAGGTCTGGGAATGAGTTTCTCGTGGGTGCGGTCGCTGGTCCGGGGTTCCCTTACGTCCCCGCCCCACACCTGCGGAGCGTGTTCTCCCCCACTCGCCCGCCCAGCCCTTGCAGCCTGAGCCGCCCCAGAGGACGAAGGTTTTCTCACACCCTCCTCCCTCCCCGTCCCGGGCCCTCCCCGCCTGGGAAGGGGCCTGAGCTGCATTGCAACCGCGCGGTGGCACGAGACTGGGTGCTCTCGCGCCCTCCTCTCCTAGCCCTGCGCTGAACTCACTCGGCCTGGTTTCCATCAGAGCCGCAAACCTGATGGGTTATCAAGTTCTCGCTGCATGCCAGTGTGGTGTGAAGTCTGCATTTATCATCTCCAGTCCTCTCCACAACCCCGAAGACTAGGGCAGAAGGAAATGCCTTTAATCCCAGCACTTGGGAGGCAGAGGTAGGAGGATCGCCATGAGTTCGAGGTCACCCTGAGACTACATAGTTAATTCCAGGTCAGCCTGGGCCAGCCAGAGTGAGACCCTACCTGGAAAAGCCCCCCCCCCAAGAAAAAGCCAGGTATGGTGGTCCATGCCTTTAATTCCAGCACTCTGGAGGTAGAAGGATCACCATGAGTTTGAGGCCACTCTGAGAATACAGAGTGAATTCCAGGTCTGTTTGGGCTAGAGTGAGACCCTACCTTGAAAAACAAAACAAACAAGAAGAAAAAATGTTGAAGTGGAGAGGTGGCTTAGTGGTTAATACGCTTGCCTGTGAAACCTAGGGACCAAGGTTCGATTACCCAGTGCCCACATAAAGCTGGATGCAAAAGGTGGCACATGCATCTAGAATTTGTTTGCAGTGGCTAGAGGCCCTCCGTGTGCCCATTCTCTATCTGCCTCCCTCTGTCTCTCTCTTTTTCTCTCTCTCAAATAAGTAAATAAATAAGAATATTTAAAGGCTGGGCGTGGTGGTACAAGCCTTTAATCCCAGTACTCAGGAGGCAGAGGTAGGAGGATAGCCATGAGTTCAAGGCCACCCTGAGACTACACAGTGAGTTCCAGGTCAACCTGGACTAAAGTGAGACCTTACCTCGAAAAACCAAACCAAAACAAAACCAAAAAAAAAGTGGAGCAAGTATGAGACAGATGATATAGAGAGAGATCCCAGAAATATAGAGATCAGAGAACGCACCATACTTCAGAAAACAGTGAGACCCAGGCATGCTGAAACACGCCTTTAATCCCAGCATTTGGTAGGCAGAGGTAAGAGGAATGTGAGTTTGAGGCTGCCCTGAGACTACATAGTGAATTACAGGTCAGCCTGGGCTAGAGTGAAACCCTATCTTGAAAAAAACAAAACAAACAAAACAAAAAACACACACACAGAGAGAATACCATCTGGGCTTTAATGTCCATGCCCTTGGTGCGTGGTGACTCGCCCTGTGGAGGCGAGTTGAGTTTTGGCCAGGTAGTAAGGAACAGAGATGGGTAGGGAGCTTTGAGACTCTTTAACACCTACCATGGTCCTGGCACATAATAAGTACCCACTAACAGTTGTATCATAGAATGTGTAAAGGCTAGGAAAGTTGTTTTGCTTTCAGCTTTTTTGTTTTGCTTTGTTCTTCTTTTAATGATTTATTTTTAGTTATTTATTTATTAGAGACAGAGAGAGAGGTGGGGGGAGAGAGAATGAGAATGGGTACACCAGGATCTCTAGCCAAAGCAAACGAACTCCAGACACATGCGCCGCCATGTGCATCTGGCTTACATGAGACCTGAAGAATCGAACCAGGGTCCTTAGGCTTTGCAGGCAGGCACCTTAACCGCTAAAACCTCTCTCCAGCCCTGTTTTTGTTTTTTTCGAGATAAGAGTCTCGCTGACTTGGAATTCACTACGTAATCTCAGGCTGGCCTCCAACTCATGGCGATCTTCCTACCTCTGCCCAAGTGCTGGGATTAAAGGTGTGCGCCACCATGCCCGGCCCACTTCTAGAATTTTTCTTTTTTTCGAGGTAGGGTCTCACTCTAGCCCAGGATGACCTGGAATTCACTAGGTAGTCTCAGGTGGAATTCACGACCTCGAACTCACGGCGATACTCCTACCTCTGCCTCCCAAGTGCTGGGATTAAAGACATGAGCCACCTTGCCCAGCATTACTTCTAGAACTTTTTTTTTCAAGGTTAAGTCTTACTCTAGCCCAGGCTGACCTGGAATTCACTAGGTAGTCTCAGGGTGGCCTTGAACTCACAGTGATCCTCCTACCTCTACCTCCCCAGTGTTGGGATTAAAGGTGTGTGACAACATGCCAGGCTTCACCTTTTTTTTTTTTTTCTTTTCTTTTTTTCAAGGTAGCATTTCACTCTAGTCCAGGCTGACCTGGAATTCATTATGTAGTCCCATGGTGACCTTGAACTCACAGTGATCCTCCTACCTCAGCCTCAGAGTGAGTGCTGGGATTAAAGGTGTGCCTCACCTTGCCCTTTTTGTCCACTTCTTTGTGAGACTAGTTCTCTCATTGGCCTGGAGCTAACTGGTTAGGCTAGACTGGCTGGCCAATAAGCCCCAGGGATTTGACTGTCCCCACTTCCTTAGCCCTGGGATCACAGGTGTGCACCACCATGTCTGGCTAGTTTGAAGTGGATAATGGGGATCAAACTTCAGTCCATATGCTTGTGAGAAAAGCACTTTACCCACTGTGCAATCTCCCTGGCCCTTCATGCATTTTTTTTTTTAAAGATTTTTTTTGGGAGGGTGGTTTCAAGGTAGGGTCTCACTCTAGCCCAGGCTGACCTGTAGTCTCAGGGTGGCCTCGAACTCATGGGGATCCTCCTACCTCTGCCTTCCAAGTGCTAGGATTAAAGGCGTGCGCCACCCCACCAGGTAAGGTCTGACAGTTTAAATGAAGATCACCTGTTCATCTTCTTGCCAAATTCTGGTCCTCTCCTTGGCAGTATTTTCCTATTGTTTTATCTACCCAGGTCAGCTCAGGAAAACAGCCTGGTCCAGGATACCCATTGGGTCCTCCAATGGACCCCTACCATCCTGACCCAGGGTTCACCTCAGTCTCTCAGGCAGCCTTTCCCACCTCCACAGCTGCTCCCTGGATAGCTTGGTTTCCTCCACTGTAACAGAGAGCTTAGCTCTCAGCAGAATCATCCTGAGAGTGACACAGCCACACCAAAGCTGAGCCAAACCCTGAACACTGGGAATATCTCACCCTGACTTCATTTTTTGTGAGTATGTATAGTAGGAGGTATATGCACGTGTGTGTGTGCGCGCGCAAGCACGCGTGCGCATGGGTGCAGATGAGTTGTTTTATTTTGGAGACAGCATGTCACTCTGTTACCCAAGCTGGCCTCAAATTCCTGGACTCAAGCCATCCTCCCACTTTAGGCTCCATAGTAGCTGGGACTACAGGTGTGCTAGCACATCTGCTAGGCAAAGTCTTTTCGGTATGATTTCTGTCACAGTGCCTCCCTTTCTGTCTTGTAAATGGCTTACAGTAACTAAGAGCTTTCTCAGTATCGGGTGGGGTTCTAAGTATTAGCCTATGTGTGACCTCAAGAGGGCAGGGACCACAGCTCTCCCACCCTGAGCTAGAGCTCAAAGCCCCGTGCAGGGTTTGGCACATAACAGGGTCACAGAAGGCACTCATTGAATAAAATAATCTACACTCAGCTGAGCTCAGTGGCGCATGCCTTTAATCCCAGCACTCGGGAGGCAGAAGGTAGGAGGGTCGCCCGTGAGTTCGAGGCACCCTGAGACTAGACTATATAGGGAATTCCAGGTCAGCCTGAGCTAGAGTGAGACCCTGCCTCGAAAAACCAAACCAAAACAAAACAAAAACACTCCATGGAGTCTCCTTTGCAGCTGAGGCCATTGAAGGGCTAGAGAAGCTGACTTGATTCAAATCCCCCTGGGGAGGTGGCATTGTACCCAGACTCTCTGGTACTGTGGGAGGCCATGGAGGTTTCATAGGCAGAATACATCCCTGTGGGTGCATCCAGCCCATTCCTTACTGCTCCTCATAAGAATCTTGACCCTGTAGGTCCAGAGCTGGCCTGCCCAATGCCACGTGACCTGTTCTGGCTCTGGCCCTGCAGCTGCTCCCCAGATGTGCCCACAGCCCAGGCTTCCAGCCGCCAGGCCGGCGCCTCTGGGCTGGGACTGTTGGAGCAGGGGGAAGAGACCTTGGGCTCTGACTGTCCCCGCCCCTCCTTGTAACTGGAGACAAGGGGGGGGGGCTCCCACCGCAGAACCCTCACCCAACCAGCACAGTCTCTGCCCATCTTACTAAGAACTTCTCTCTGTGTTTCCCTCTCCCATCTGCTGCCCCCCCTTCAGCCCCTTAGGCCTCCTTCTCTAATCTAATCTAGTTTGGTCCTGCATTGGAGCCTTTGCCCTCGCTGTGCTCTCTGCCTAGAGCGTAGAACAGCCTGATTTCTGTAAGCTTCCCACCCTCAGACCCAGGATCAAAGGTCTCTCTCCTCATTGACTTACCTTTATTTTGTTTCCCTTTGAGGTAGGGTCTCACTCTGGCCCACGCTGACCTGGAATTCACTCTGTAGTCCCAGGTTGGCTTCCAACTCAGGCCAACCTCCTACCTCTCGGGTGGGGATTAAAGGTGTGCACCACCATGCCAGCCAGGCTTTCCTCACTGACTTTCTTTCTTTTCTTTTTTTTTTTTTTTTAAATGTATTTTTATTTATTTATTTTATTTGAGAGAAAGAAGCAGAGAGAGAGAGAGAGAGAATGGGTGCACCAGGGCCTCCAGTTACTGCAAACAAACTCCAGATGCATGTGTCTCCTTGTGCAGCTGGCTTAAATGGGGCCTGGAGAGTCCAACTGGGATCCTTTGGCTTTGCAGGTAAACGCCTTAACCACTAAGCCATCTCTCCAGCCTCTTCTTCTTCTTTTTTTTTGTTTAATGATTTTTCAAAGTATGTCTTGCTCTAGCCCAGGCTGTCCTAAAATGAGTCTCAGGCTGGCCTATAACTCACAGTGATCCTCCTTACCTCATCTTCCCATGTGCTGAGATTAAAGGCGTGCTCCAGTGTTCCACCACACCCAGCTCCTCACTGACTTTCTAAGAACTCCATTGACTACTTTTTTTACACACACACCTGCCCTAGTCTTAACTATTCATCCAGTTTATTACTATCTGAAATGATCTTTGTCTTGAGATACGTTGTCCACTCCCTGCTTCCCCCTCTACCCCAGGCTGTGAGCTCCAAGAAAGCTGGGAGTGGTGGCTCATACTGTTATTCCCAGCACTCAGGAAGAAGCAGGAAAATGGAAAGTTTGAGGGTAGCCTGAACTACATAGTGAGACTCTGGCCAGGCTGGGTTGGACACGCCTTTAATCCTAGCACCACTCAGGAGGCAGAGGTAGGAGTTTGAGGCCACCCTGAGACTACATAGTGAATTCCATGTCAACCTGAGCTAGAGCGAGACCTTACCTTAGAAAACAAACAAACAAAAGAACCTGTCATGGTTCACCTTTCATCCCACACTCAGAAGGCTGAGGTACTTAAGGCCAGCCTGGAGCTACAGAGTGAATTCCAGGTTGGTTTGAGCTACGGAAACATTCTATCTGAGAGGTGGAGGGAGGGGACCAGTTCCTTTGGTCCTTTGGTCACTGTTGTGTCCCTGTGTCCCAGAGCTCAGTCATAGTACTTGGGACCAAGTCATCTTTAGAGGATATTAGTTGAATGATGCATTGTCACTCTGTGGCCCTAAGTTTCTTCATGTGCAAAACCAGGACAAAAGTTGAACTTAACCCAGAGAGTTTTGAAACTTTAGCACTCAGCATGTGACAAGGGCTCTGGAATGGGAGCCAGGATCGATGGTTTTATGACATTTTTATTATTTTATTTCTTTGGTTTTTCAAGGTAGAGTCTCACTCGAGCTCAGGCTGACCTGGAATTCACTATGTAGTCTCAGACCTTTAACTCGTGGCGATCCTCCTACCTCTGCCTCCCGAGTGCTGGGACTAAAGGTGTGCGCCATCAAACCTGGCTTGTGACATTTAAAAATTTTTTATTTATTTATTTTGTTTTTTCGAAGTAGGGTTTCACTCTGGTCCAGGCTGACCTGGAATTCACTATGTAGTCTCAGGGTGGCCTCGAACTCTCGGCGATCCTCCTACCTCTGCCTCCCAAGTGCTGGGATTAAAGGCGTGCGCCACCACGCCCAGTTTAAATGGTGTGTTTCAATTTAAGACTATTTTACTTTTTTTTATTTTCATGTTTTTTCATTTTTTTTCGAGGTAGGGTCTCACTCAAGACCAGGCTGACCTGGAATTCACTCAGGGTGGTCTCGAACTCATGGCGATCCTCCTACCTCTGCCTCCTGAGTGCTGGATTAAAGGCATGTGTCACCACGCCCGGCTGGCTTGTGACATTAAAAAATATATATTTATTTATTTGTGTGTGTGAGAGAGAGAATGGACCAGGGCCCCCAGCCATTGCAAACGAACTCCAGATGCATGTGCCACCTCGTGCCTCTGGCTTTACATGGGTCCTGGGGAATTGATCTCAGTGTCCTTAGGCTTTGCAGGGAGGGCTTTAATAGCTGAGCCATCTCTCCACCCCAGTTTTGTGTCATTCTTAGGGTCTCATATTTCCATCCTCCAGATCCAGGTGGAAGCTATGGAAAGGCACATCCTAAGGAAGGATGTAGGGACTGTGACCTTTCTGCCCTTAGCAGCCTGTGAAACCAGCCTTTTCTTTCTCTGTACCTCAGCTTCCCCATGTGCACAGTTGGGCCCACAGAGAGCCTCACCTCAGGGTTCTGGGCTGGGTTCCTAGGTGAGTTTGGGGAAGAGTTTTGGGAGAGCCCAGGTCTGGGCCCACCTTTTACCCTGCATTGTATTTTCCAAAAAGCCCCCAAAACAATGGACTCCAGGCTGGATCCTAGCAGTTGGCAGTTTGCAGTCCCTCTCCCTTCCCCCACAGATTGAGGGGGTGGGGCCTTCCTGTGGCTGGACAAAGGGCTGCTGCTGCCCTGGGGTCTCCAGTGGACAGGAGGAAGGGCAGAACCATGGCTAGGGAGTTCCCATTTCAGGGTAGCTGAGCAACACACTCAAACACACAACCAACAGAGCAAACTGCCAGAAGGTACAACACACAATTCATGTGAACCTCAACACACACAGCCAAACACAAACACTGACTCTGGACAACCAACACCCATAAAAAGGACTGGAGAAATGGCTTAGTGGTTAAAAGACACTTGCCTGCAAAGCCAAAGGACCCAGGTTTAATTCTCCATGACCTATGTAAGCCAGATGCACAAGGTGGTGCATGCATCTGGAGTTTGTCTGCAGTGGCTGAAGGCCTTAGAGCACCCATTCTCTCTCTCCTCTCTCTCTCTTTTTATATATATATTTCACTTTCTCTCTCTCCCTGAAATAATAAAATATTTAACACAAACAAATCAAACACCCATAAAAAGAGACCATGAAGTCAGCCTGGTGGGGCATACTTTTAATCCCAGCACTCTGATAGGAAGATTGTTTTAAGTTTGAGGCCTGGTTCGAGGCCAGCCTGAGACTACATAGTGAATTCCAGGTCAGCCTGGGCTAGAGTAAGATACCACCTCAAAAAAGGAGCCAGGCGTGGTGGGGCATGCCTTTAATCCCAGCACTCTGGAGGTAGAGGTAGGAGGATTGCCCTGAGACTACATAGTGAATTCCAGATCAGCCTGAGCTAGAGTGAGACCCTACCTTGAAAAACCAAAATAATTAAATGAATAAATGAATGAATGGAGAGATGGCTCAGCAGTTAAGTACATGCCTGCTTAACAACCTGGGTTCAATTCCCCAGAACCCATGTAAACATGTATGCACAAGGTGACACATGCTTCTGGAGTTTGTCTGAAGTGACTAGAAGTCCTTGCAGGCCTATCCTCTCTCTCTTTGCTTGCAAATAAATAAAGATATTAACAACAACAACAACAACAACAACAACAAAAGGCTGGAGCTGGGTGTGGTGGCACATGCCTTTAATTCCAGCACTACTCCAGAGGCAGAGGTAGGAAGATTGCTGTAAGTTCAAGGCCACATTAATATTACAGAGTAAATTCCAGTTCAGCCTGAGCTAGAGTGAGACCCTACTTTGAAAAAACAAAACAAAATACAAAGGGCTGGGGGATGGCTTAGCAGTAAGGCATTTGCCTGTGAAGCCAAGGAGCAAGGTTAAATTCCTCACGATCCACATAAACCAGATGCACAAGGTGGCCCATGCATCTGGAGATGGTTAACACTGGTTGAAGGCCCTGATGCACCCACTCTCTCTCTTTCTCTCTCTCAAATAAATAAAATAAAAATAAAAAATATTTGTCAGGCGTGGTGATGCACGCCTTTAATCCCAGCCATCGGGAGGCAGAGGTAAGAGGATTGCTATGAGTTTGAGGCCACCCTAAGACTACATAGTGAATTCCAGGTCAGCCTGAGCTAGAGTGAAACCCTACCTCGAAAAAACAAAACAAAAAAAAAGGGGGGGGATGCTTGAGAGATGGCTTAGTAGTTAAGGCACTTGCCTGCAAAGCCAAAGGACCCAGGTTCTATTCCCCAGGACCCATGTAAGCCATATGCACAAGGTGACACATGTGTCTGGAGTTCATCTGCAGTGGCTAAGAGGTCATGGCACACCCATTCTCTCTTTCTCTCGTAAATAAATTTAAAAAATATTTTAAATTAAATATTGATTTTTTTTTTTTTTGGCTGGAGCCAGACGAGCTGATGTATACCTTTAACCCCAGCATTTGCAGGCAGAGGTAGGAGGATTGCAGTGAGTTTGAGGCCACTCTGAGACAGAATAGTGAATTCCAGGTCAGCCGGGGCTAGAATGAGAACCTACCTCAAAAAACAAAAACAGAGCTGGTCGTGGTGGTGCACGCCTTTAATCCCAGCACTTGGGAGGCAGAGGTAGGAGGATTGCTGTGAGTTCGAGGCCACCCTGAGACTACATAGTGAATTCCAGGTCAGCCTGAGCTAGAGTAGAGTAAGACCCTACCTTGAAAAACCAAAAAAAAAAAAAAACAGAGCTGGAGGGATGGCTTAGCAGTTAAGGTGTTTGCCTGCAAAGCCAAAGGACCCAAGTTCAATTCCCCAGGACCCACGCAAGTCTGAGGCACAAAGGGGTGCATGCATCTGGAATTTGTTTGCAGTGGCTGGAGGCTCTAGCATACCCATTTATTCCCTTTCTCTCTTTCTCTGTCTCTCAAATAAATAAAATTAAAAAAAAGAAAAAGAAAGAAAATTTACCAGGCATGGTGGCATTTAGGAGGCACAGGTAGAAGGATCACTGTGAGACTATACCCCCAAAAAACTAAAAAAAAAGGAACTCATGATCAAATCTCCAGGTCCCACGTAGCCAGAAGCATGCGTGATGTTGCATGTACCCACAAGGAGGCGAACCCATTTGGTGTTCCTTCACTGTGGCTGAGGCCCTAGAGTGCGTGTGTCTCTCTCTCTCTCTCTGCTTCTTTCTCTTTCTCACTCTCTCTCAAAAAAAAAAAAAGCAATAAGCTGGGCGTGGTGGCGCACGCCTTTAATCCCAGCACTGGGGAGGCAGAGGTAGGACGATCGCTGTGAGTTCAAGACCACTCTGAGAATACAGAGTGAACTCCAGGACAACCTGAACTACAGTGAGACCCTACCTCGAAAAGCCAAAAACAACAACAGCAAAAAAACCCACACACTAAAAAATAGGGAAAAAAATTTAGGTAGACTCTCACTCTAGGTCAGGATAATCTAGAATTCATGGTGTTCTTCCTGTTTCAGCCAACACAGAGTAAACTGTCCTTTCTTCTATGCCTGAACACAAATTACCTACTGCAGGGAAAGTACTGGGTGTTGCCCTCCTGGGAAAGAGGTGGACAGGGAGTGTCCCTGTGCTTGCCTGTCCCCACTGAGCATGTGCACTGTGGGGAGGGGCCTAGAACAGGTCCAGAGCTGTAAGCATCTGTATAAGCATCTTGGTGTGGCTGCTGTGTTTTGTCTTAAAGGGTTTTTTTTGGTTTTGTTTTTGTTTGTTTGTTTGTTTTTTTAACTTTTTGTTTCTTTTTAAATTTTTATTTATTATTAGAGACAGGGAGAGAGAGCGAGAAAGAGTGAGAATGGGCACACCAGGGCCTCTAGCCATTGCAAAGTGAACTCCAGATGCATGCATCACTTTGTGCATCTGGCTAACATGGGACCTGGAGAATTGAACCGGGGTCCTTAGGCTTCACAGGCATGTGCCTTAACCGATAAGGCATTTCTCTAGCCTGTTTTTGTTTTTTTCCAGGTAGGATCTCACTGACCTGAAATTCACTCTGTAGTCTCAGGCTGGCCTCGAACTCATGGTGATCCTCCTACCTCTGCCTCTCGAGTGCTGGGGTTAAAGGCGTGTACCACCATGCCTGGCTCCAGCTAAAATTTTTAATTTTTTTTTAATTTTTAATTTAATTTTTAAAAATATATTTTGTTTATTTGTTTATATGAGAGAGAGAAAGAGGCAGATAGAGGGAGAGAAAGGGCGTGCCAGGGCCTTCAGCCACTGCAAACGAACTCCAGCTGCATGTGCCCCCTTGCGCATCTGGCTTACGTGGGTCCTGGAAATTGAACAGGGATCCTTTGGCTTTGCAAGCAAACACTTTAACCGCTAAGCCATCTCTCCAGCCATAATTTTTTTATTTTTATTTAGTTATTAGAGACAGAGGGAGAGAGAGGGAGAATGGGTGCACCAGGGCCTCCAGCCACTGCAAATGAACTCTAGACACATGCACTACCATGTGCATCTGGCTTACATGAGACCTTCACAGCCATCTCTCCAGCCCCTAAATTATTTTAAAATTCATTTTAATTTTATTTTATTTTATTTTTGGGTTTTCGAGGTAGGGTTTCTCTCTAGCCCAGGCTAACCTGGAATTCACTATGTATTCTCAGGGTGGCCTCGAACTTGTGGCGATCCTCATACCTCTGCCTCCCAAGTGCTGGGATTAAAGGCGTGAGGCACCACACCTGGCTTATTTTTATGTATTTATTACAGACAAAGAGAAGGAGAGAAAGAGAGAGAGAGAGAGAATGGGTGCACCAGGGCCTCCAGACACATGTGCCACCTGTGCATCTGGCTAACATGGGTTCTGGGGAATTGAATCTGGGTCCTTTGGCTTCTCCAGCCCTGGCCTCTTTTTTTTTTTTTTTTTAATAGAGACAGACACAGAGAGAGAGAGAGAGAGAGAGAGAGAGAGAGAGAGAATGAACGCACCAACAGCCACCCAGCTGCTGTGAACAAATTCCAGATGTGTGCACCCCCTTGTGGGTAAGTACAGCATTGAGACCTTGCGTCACTTTACGTCTGGCTAAACGTGGGACCTGGAGAATCAAACGGGCATTCTTAGGCTTGGCAGGCAGGCGCCTTAACCACTAAGCCATCTCTCCAGCCCCTCCTTTTTTTTTAATGAGAGAGAGGATGAATGAATATTGGGCTAGAAGGATGGCTTAGTGGTTAAGGTACTTGCCTGTAAAGCCAAAGGACCCAGGTTCGATTCCCCAGGACCCACGTTCGATGCCCCAGGACTCGCATTAGCCAGATGCACAAGGTGGCGCATGTGTCTGGAGTTCATTTGCAGTGGCTGGAGGTCCTGGTGTGCGCCCATTCTCTCTCTTTCTGTCAAATAAATAAATAAATAAATAAATAAATAAATAAATAAATAAATAAAATATTTTTAGGGATGGAGAGATGGCTTAACAGTTAGGTCTGCTAAGCCTAAGGACCTAGGTTTGATTCTCCAGAACCCATGCAAGCCAGATGCACATGGTGGCTCATGCAATCTGGAGTTCATTTGCAGTGGCTGGAGGCCCTGGTGTGCCCATTTCGGTCTGCTGCTCTTCTATTCCATTCTCTCTCTCTCTCTCTCTGCTTGCAAATTTATATATATATTTATATTTATATTTATATTTATATTTATATTTATATTTTTTGAGGTAGAGTCTCAATCTAGCTCAGTTTGACCTGGAATTAACTATGTAGTCTCAGGGTGGCCTTGAACACATGATGGCGATCCTTCTAACTCTGCCTCCCGAGTGCTGGGATTAAAGGCGTGCGCCACCACACTTGGCAAAAATAATTTTTTTTTCAAGGTAGGGTCTCACTCTAGCCCAGGTTAACCTGGAATTCACTATGTAGTTTCAGGGTGGCCTGGAACTCACAATGATCCTCCTACCATTGCCTCCTGAGTACTGGGATTAAAGGCATGTGCCACCACTCCTGGCTTAAAAATATATTTTAAAAATATTTTTATTTATGGCTAGGTGTGATGGCACTTGCCTTTAATCCTAGCACTCAGGAGGCTGAGGTAGGAGGATGATTGTGTTTGAGGCCAGTGTGGAACTACAGAGTGAGATTCAGGTCAGTCTCGGCTAGAGTAAGACCCTATCTTGAACAAACAAAAACAAACAAAAATCCACAAAGTTGGGCTGGAGGGATGGCTTAGCGGTTAAGGCATTTACCTGCAAAGCCAAAGGACCTAGGTTCAATTCCCCGGGACCCACATTAGCCAGATGCACAAGGGGGTGCACATGCCTGGAGTTCGTTTGCAGTGGCTGGAGGCCCTGGCACAACCATTCTCATTCTCTCTCCCCCTCTTTCTCTGTCAAATAAATAAATAAAAATAAAGTATTAAAAGAAATCCACAAAGTTTAAATTATTTTATTCATTTATTTGCAAGCAAAGAGAGACAGACAGAGTGAGAGAAGGGAGCACTAGGGTCTCCTGCCATTGCAAATGAACTTCAGACACAGGCACCACTTTGTGCATAGCTTTACATGGGTACTGGGGGATCTAACCTGGGCTGTCAGGCTTTGTAAGCAAGTACCTTTAACCACTGAGCCATCTCCCCAGGTTCTCCCCACATCTCTTTCTTTCTCAAATGAATAAAAATTCAGCCAGGCAAGCCAGGCATGGTGGCGCATGCCTTTAATCCTAGCACTTGGGAGGCAGAGATAGGAGGATCACTGTGAGTTCGAGGCCACCCTGAGTCTACATAGTGAATTTCAGGACAGCCTGGGCTAGAGTGAGACCCTACCTTGAAAAAAAAAAATCAAAAAGAAATTTAAAAAGTAGCTTCACAGGCTGGAGGGATGGCTTAGTGGTTAAGGTATTTGCCTACAAAGCCAAAAGACCCAAGTTCTAATCCCCAGGACCCACATAAACCAGATGCACAAGGTGGCACCTGCATCTGGAGTTTGTTTGCATTGGCTGAAGGCCCTGGCATGCTCATTCTCTCTATCTATCTGCTCCTTTCTCTCTCTCTCCCCAATAAATATTTTTAAAAAATAAGTATGGGCTGGAGAGATGGCTTAGCGATTAAGGCGCTTGCTTGCAAATCCAAAGGACCCAGGTTCGACTCCCCAGGACCCACATAAGCCAGATGCACGAGGGGTGTACACGTCTGGAGTTTGTTTGCAGTGGCTGGAGGCCCTGGCATGCCCATTCCCTCTCTCTCTACCTGCCTATTTCTGTATCTCTCTCTCAAAATAAATAAATAAAATAAAATATTTTAAAAAATTAAAAAAAGAAAAAATAAAAAAAAATAAGTAGCCTCATAAAGACCCCCATGCTGCCTCCTACCGCTCAAGTCCTTTTAGCTGAACTCAGTCCCTTGACCTTCAACATGTACATACAATTCTGAAACTTGCAGAGCCCCATAGACACACAGCCATACCTCCCACACCCACGCATGCAGGCCCGGGCCCTGCCAGGGCTGAGGTGTAGGAGAATCTGTTGTGACCAGCCAGACTCTGTGCGGTCTCAGCCTAGGCAAAGCTCAAAACCTCTGCAGCCCCTGCTGGATCCCTGGAGCAAGACCAGGGAGAATGCAAGAGAACTCTGAGTGGGGCTTCGGTGGCTCCCCCATACATCCACTGGAGATGGACAGGACAGGAGGCTCCTGAAATCCCATGTTAGAAACAGCACCCTCTCTTCCCTGGCCTACAGCCTGGCTCTCCTTTGACTCACCCACCTCCCATACACCTGGCTCCCCCCTCCCACTGCCCCAGGGCCAGGGCTGGAACCAGGGGATCAGGTGAGGTACAGTCTCTCACAGAACCCCACCCAGCTCCATGCCCAGCCTTCTAATCCCAGGGAAACCCCTCCCTGACCCAACCTGAGTATCCTGTAACCACGGGGGTAGCACCTCCACTTACCTCCTCACCTCAGGCCACAGCACAGCTGTAATCAGGCACTGTGCATGACTTACCACAATGTCTTTCCTGCATGTTTTATGAAAAGTCTTGTTATTTCGCTGAGGCAAAAGAAGTGATGTGCTATTTGTAAAGGAAGTTAAGACATCCAGGAAGCTGGGCATGATGGTTCATGCCTAAAAATCCTAATAACTTGAGTGACGGAGGAAGGAAGATTATCTCAAATTTAAGGCCAGTCTGGGCTACACAGTGGAAGTTCCAGGCCAGCCTGGGCTATAGTGTGAGACTGTCTCAAAACACAAACAAACAACAAACATGAGCCAACAATGGCATAGGAGAACCATTAAGGAAGAAAGGAACCTTTTTTTTTTTTTTTTTTTTTTCCCCTCCAGGTGTTCAGAGCCCTGTGTTCATTTGGCTCCACTACTTACAAGCTCTTGGACTGAGTCACTTTACTTCTTCCGGTCTCAGCATTGCCACTGGTGAATGTGGGGACAGCAGGTGCTACCACCTCTGGCTCAGAACAGCCCTGGCCAAAGTCAGCCTTCACTAGTTATTACTGTTCAGTGACTGTTCCATCTTAATGCTCCATCAACCTTACAGATCTTTAGGACTGGGGATGTAGCTCGGTTGATAAAGTGCTTGCTTAGGACGCACCAATCCTTGCCTTTGACCCCCAGCACTGCTTGAGGAGGGTATAGTGGCACACACCTGCAATCCTAGCACCTGCGAGATGGAGGGAGGAAGATGGACATTCAAGGCCATCCTTGGAAGCCTGGCATGGTGGTGCATGCCTTTAATCCTTGCACTCAGGAGGTAGAGGTAGGAAGATCACTGTGAGTTCGAGGCCAGCCTGAGACTACAGAGTGAATTCCAGGTCAGCTTGAGCTAGACAGAGACCCTACCTTGAAACCCCAACCCCCACACACACACAAAAAAATCATCCTTGGGCTAGAGAGATGGCTTAGTGGTTAAGGCTCTTGCCTGCGAAGCCTAAGAACCCCGGTTCAAATCTCAGGTCACACATAAGCCAGATGCACATGGTGGCACATGTGTCTGGAGTTCATTTGTAGTGGTGAGAGGCCCTAGTGCGCCCATTCTCTCTCCCTCTCTCTGTCTCTAATAAATAAATAAATAAAAAATAAAATCTAAAAAAAATCATCCTTGGAGATATAGACTTTGAGGCCAGCCTGGGTTACATGAGACCTTATCTCAAAAAAGGTGGTGGAGCTGGGCATGGTGGCGCACACCTTTAATCCCAGCACTCAGGAGGCAGAGGTAGGAGCCAGAGTGAGACCCTACCTCGAAAAACCAAAAAAAAAAAAAAAGGTGGTGGGAGGAGGGCTGGATAGATGGCTCCACAGTTAAGGCACTTGCCTGCAAAGCCTAGGGACCCTAGTTCTATTTCCCAGTACCCACATAAAGCCAGATGCACAAAATGGCGCATGTGTCTGAAGTTTGTTTGCAGTGGCTAGAGGTCCTGGCACACTCATTTTCTCTCTCTCTCTTTCACTGTCTCTCTTAAATAAATAAAATCTATTTTTAGGGCTGGAGAGATGGCATAGAGGTTAAGGCGTTTGCCTGTGAAGCCAAAGGACCCAGGTTCAATTCCCCAGGACCCATGTAAGCCAGATGCACAAGGTGGCACATGTGTCTGGAGTTTGTTTACAGTGGCTAAAGGCCCTGGTGCACCCATTCTCTCCTTGTCTCTCTATCTGCCTCTTTCCCTCTCTCTCAAGTAAATAAGTAAAATATGTTTTAAAATCTATTTTTAAAAAGTTATGGAACTTTAGAGCATTAAACGTCATCCATTCACGAGGTAGTATTCCCCTCAGCTGTGCAGGCCTGCTTGCTATTCCGCATAGCAAAGAGATACTCAGGGTCATGATTTTAGGGAGAGCCCTGTTTATTGGAGTGTAACCAAACAGAACCAAACACCTGTGGCTCCTAGCTACTGTATCCACATGCTAGGGACACACATGCATGCTGTCAGTAGCTGGCCACTTCTACCCAAGGGCACACTTCATAAGAATTAAAATGAGGAGACTTTTATTCTGGGTAGAGGAAGCCTTCCACCAGAATGCTCTCTTCACAGCTTGTTCAGTGGTTCTGCAAGTGTGTGTGGCCCGTGCTTGGGACAGATGGTGATGAGGCCATCACCTCCCAAATTCTGAAGGCTGTCATGGAGAAGCACAAGGGTGGCCCACAGAAGAATGGCCGTCAGCTAAGAGAAGTCAGGTTCTTCTTGTAGTAGGAGGCCATAGCCCCGTAGAGGCAGATGTTTCTGCGCCTCAACATTTGCAGACCTAGGATATCTGAAGGAGACAATGGCCACATCACACTGCAATTATTTTTACTGTGTGATCATATAAAATGTTGGTGTTGGACATGGTGGCTTCACACCTGTAATTCCAGAACTTGAGAAACTGAGGTTAGAGGATCATGTGAGTTCAAGGCAAGACTGGGGTACCAGAGTGAGTTCCAGCTCAGCCTAGGCTAGCGTGAGACGCTGCCTTAAAAAATATATATATACGTATATTGGTGATGCTATGGGAAAAGAAAACTTCTCATCCACAGCTGGTGGGCGTGTAAACTGGTATGATCACTTGGGAACTCCATGTGGCAACATGGAGTAAAAGTGAACACTGAAATACCCTATGACCCAGCCGCGGCTTGCTCTCACTCCCACGGACATACCCGAAGCATCTTGCACACAAGACGCTGCAGATGTGGGCTGGAACCCGCAGGGCTTGCCCAGCAGCAGCAACTGGAAAACTCCTCCTGTCCACCCCAGAACAGAAATCATGTGACAATGGCCATCTGTACAGCATTTCACAGGAATGAACACAGAGAGAGATGGGGGGGGAATTCAGTTAAATACATGCACCAAACCCTTGCTTAGAAAAATGCAGAATAACTTAAAAAAACAACTCACTGGCTGGGCGTGGTGGTGCATGCCTTTAATCCCAGCACTTGGGATTACTGTGAGTTCAAGGCCACCCTGAGACTACACAGTGAATTCCAGGTCAGCCTGGACTAGAGCAAAACCCTATCACAAAGAGCAAAAAACCCAAATAAAACAAACAAAAAACCCCTCACAATGTTAATTCATTTGTGTGTAGTAAAAGGATAAAAAGAAGACAAATGAAAGAAGAAAAATGCCTGTGTCATGATATTAATTGGACGTGGGGGTGAGTGTCAAATAGTTTTGGAGAAGGGGGGATTGTCAGCACTGGCTACCAAGGGTTCTTCCTGGGCATTTCATTCTGTAGAGAAGCAAGGAGGGCAACCCAGTACATTCCATGGTCTTTGCTCTGGGGTGGAGATAGTAGTGGTGGCACAAATCTCTAGCTATATATGCAGTTGTTGTTTTTTTTTTTTATATCTTATTTATTTGAGAGGGAGAAAGAAATAGAGACACAGAGAGAAATAGGCACGCTAGAACCTTCAGCCACTGCAAATGAACTCTAGATGCATGTGCCATCTTGTGCATCTGGTTGCTGTGCATTTGGGTACTGGGGATTCAAACCTGGGTCCTTAGGCTTTGCAAGCAAGTGCCTAAGCAAGCCACTAAGCTATCACTCTAGCCCTATAGTTGCCATATATATATATATATAAACATTTTTATATATTTATTTACAAGCAAAGAGATAGAAGAGAGACAGAGATAATGGGCATGCCAGGGCCTCCAGCCCTGAGAACTCCAGACACATGCGCCTCTGTGTATCTGGTTTTACGTGGGTACTGGGGAATCCAACCCGGGTCTTTAGCCTTTGCAGGCAAATGCCTTAAACGCTGAACCATCTCACCAGCCTTTAAGAAATATTTGAGTTTTTCAAGGTAGGGTCTCACCCTAGCCCGCTCTAACCCAGGTGAATTCACTATGTAGTCTCTGGGCAGCCTTGAACTCACGGTGATTCTTCTACCTCTGCCTCCCAAGTACTGAGATTAAAGGCACGCCCGCCATAGCTAGGTTTGTGGGGGTTTTTTGTTTGTTTGTTTTTTTGAGGTAGGGTTTCACTCTAGTTCAGACTAGTGGCCTCAAACTCACAGTGATCCTCCTACCTCTGCTTCCTGAGTGCTGGAATTAAAGGTGTGCTCCACCATGCCTGACTAGGTTTCTGTTTTTAGAGAGAGATAGAATTCGCCTGTTCCAGAGCCTCAGCCACTGCAATAAAATCCAGATGCTTGCGCCACCTAATGGGCATGTGCCACCTTGTGCTTGCCTCACCTTTGTGCAACTGGCTTATGTGGGATCTGGAGAGGTGAACATGGGTCCTTAGACTTCGCAGGCAAGCACCTTAACCACTAAGCCATCTCTCCAGCTTTAGGTTTGTTGTTTCTTTTGAGGTAGGGTCTGTCTCACTCTAGCCGGAGCTAACCTGAAACTCGCTGCAATGCTTCTACCTCAGCTTCTCAAGTAATTGGATTAAAGGCATGAGCTACCTGGCATGGCTGTATTTTTTTTTCCCCCTCCAGGTAGGGTCTCACTCTAGCACAGGCTGACTTGGAAATCTCTCTGTAGTCCCAGGCTGGCCTTGAATTTACAGGGATCTTCTTTCCTCTACCTCCCTAGTGCTGGGATTAAGGATGTGTGTGTGTGGGTGGGTGGGGGGGGGAGGAAAGGAAACAATAATAGGAGAGGAAGCCATGCAGGGCCTTGGGGACAGGGCTGCGGTGTTGGTAGTTGAGACAGGTGAGGCTGGCGGCTGGCACCCAGCTTGGTTTGGGGCACGCACTGGTCCGGGCGCCCAGCCCTCGGGGACTGCGGACGCCGCCTCCCGCGGCAGATGGGCGTCCCGGGCTTCCTGCGCTCGCTCAGCCCGTGGGAACCGGCGGGCGGGCGGGGGCGAGGGCGCGGGGAGCCGCCCCGGGGGAGCGGCGCACAGATGGGGCGGGGGCCGGGGGCGGCGGCAGATGGGTGCGAGCCGGGCCTGGGACCGCGGGACAAAAGCGAAGGGCAGATGTTTCTGGCCAGATGTTCGCGGGAGTGAGGGCGGGGGGCCTGGGAAAACCCGGGCCGGTTTCCTGCGTCCTCCTCCCGCTGCGGAGGGCCTGGGAAGGGAGGAGCTGGGTCTCAGGGCTGGTGGCTTGCAGGGTTCTACCTGTGACCACCGCATGACACCAAGAGTCCCCACCGGTTTCACGGGCGGCAAAGGAATCCGGTCCTGAGCTTTTGTGCGCATGCCTCTCAAACCCTGCCTTGCGCTGCTGGGGGGGAGCGGTGGGGGTGGACTACACCATTGCCATCACCTTAGCAAGGCCTGTGTTTATTAAACACTGACCGGGGCTCTCAGCCAGCACTTTCCAGAACTCCCCCAGGCACCGTGTGAAAAAGATGCTCTAACAGTCGCTTCCAGTGACGGACTGTGAATGTGGAGGTCCTGAACAGAAACCACAGGATCACTGTCACACACAACCTGTAGTGAGCAGAGGCTTTGGAAGAAATTCTCAAAATCTGTGAATCAGCCCGGCGTGTTGGCGCCCGCCTTTAACCCCAGCACCCGGGAAGCGGAAGTAGGAGGATCGGTATGAGTTCGAGGCCACCCTGAGATTACATAGTGAATTCCAGGTCATCCTGGTCTAGAGTGAGATCCTACCTGGAAAAACGTAAATAAATAAATAATAAAATCTGCGAATCATTTTTAGTTGTGTGTGTGCTAGGTATTGTACAAACCTTACTCCAGTGCCTGTGGAGGAGTCGAGGTACATCTCTGTAATTTCCTTGGGCTACCTGAAACCCCGTCTCAAAAAAATTATGCAGCTCAGGAGTGGTGGCCCACGCCTTTAAACCCAGCACCTGGAGGCAGAGGTAGGAGTAGTGCCATGAGTTCGAGGCTACCCTGAGATTACATAATGACTTCTAGCCTGGACTAGAGTTAAAAAAATCACACACACACACACACACACACACACACACAAACATATGCAGAGCTGGAGAGATGGTTCAGCATTTGAGGCATTTGCCTGCAGTGACTGACAATGGGGTTCCGTTCCCCAGTGCCCATGAAAAGCCAGATGCACAAAGTGGTGTATGCATCTGGAGTTCATATTATGCATATGTGGAGGACCTTCCCTGTGCATATACACACATATATGATGTATTATTTTCACCCGTAATATGTACCTTTTTTGTGTGTGTGCCTTTTTTTTTTTTTTTTTTTTTTTTTTTTTTTTTTGGTTTTTCGAGGTAGGGTCTCATTCTAGCCCAGGCTGACCTGGAATTCACTCTGTATTCTCAGGGTGGCCTCGAACTCACGGTGATCCTCCTACCTCTACCTCCCGAGTGCTGGGATTAAAGGCGTGTGCCACCACGCCCTGCCGTGTGTGCCTTTTTTTGAGGGAAGGTCTCACTCAAGGCTGACCTAGAAGTCACTCTGTCACGCCCCAGGCTGGCCTCAGTGATCCTCCTACTCAGCCTCTGGAGTGCTGGAATTAAAGGCTTGTGCCACCACGCCCTGCAAAGTGATATTTCAATGAAGAACTTGTTACCCCTATTACTGGCAGTTGGTTGTGAGGGTAGGGAGTTACCGGGATTTGAAGTCAGGGCCTTGGCACACCACATGCTGTTTACCACGTCTGAGTTTTATCCCTAGCCTTCATTCAGCTATTGAGAAAATGAGCAAACAACAAAACCCCAACCACATTCCAGACACAAGTCACAGGCAGTGCAAAGGCCCTCAGGCAGAGGAGTGCTGGTCCGATATGTATAAGAGACCTGTGGTACTTAACTGAGTGAGCCAGGAGGAAGATACTAGAAACCAGGGCAGAGCAGGGCATGGTGGTGCACTTGGGAGGCAGAGGTAGGAGGATCGATATGAGTTCAAGATCAGCCTGGGACTACGTAGTGAATTCCAGGTCAGCCTGGGCTAAAGCGAGACCTTACCTCAAAAAACCAATAAATAAATATAAAAATCAAAGTCATTTGATATTTTTGTGGGGTGGAGGAGAGGGCAAACCATAGCCTCTAATACATTGCCAAAGCGCTCAGACTCTGAGCAGGATAAGCTGTGTTTGCACCAGCTGTGTTTAAAAGAGAAATCAATGAGAAAAGACCCAGACAGCCTTCTACTAAAGGAATGGCTACATGAATGATGAAGTTCCTCCTGGTGGCCCTGGGAAGTCATGAGACAGCATTTCCTGTGAGGATTTTCTCCTAAGCATGGGTGAAATTATGTATGTACGAGACCAGCAGCCTATATTGGAAGACCCCATCCTTCACCAAGGCACCTGAGAGACTGAAGACTAGCTGAGCAGGGCAGTATGGGCTTCTAAACACAGGTCATGAAGCTGAGGCAGCAATCAGGCCAGTCTGGGCTCCATAACAAGATCCGTTTGAAAATAGAAAACAAAAGTTGAGCCAGGCATGGTGGCAGCACTGGGGAGGCAGAGGTAGGAGGATCACCATGAGTTCAAGGCCACCCTGAGACTACATAGTGAATTCCAGGTCAGCCTGGGCTAGAGTGAGACCCTACCTTGAAAAAAAAGTTTACAACACATTGATTTTTCTACCATATTAGCAGAGTTCTAAAGTCATCACTACAATTTTAGAACATTTCCACTGCCCTAAACAGTCCTATCTGTACACTTAAGCAGTTATTCCTATTTAACTCAGCTCTAGGCAGCCTCTAATTTATTTTCTGTCTTCATGTAAATGGAATGATTCAATATATGAACTCTAGTGACTAGCTGTCTCACATAGAGAAGGCTTTTTCTTTTCTTTTCCTTTCTTTTTGTTTTTCGAGATAGGGCCTTGCTCTAGCCCCTGTTGACCTGGAATTCATTATGTAGTCTCAGGGTAGCCTTGAACTCACAGTGATCCTCCTACCTCTCCCTCCCAAATGCTGGGATTAAAGGTGTGTGCCACCACACCCAGCTCTTTTCATTTTCCTTTTTTTTTCTTTTCTTTTCTTTCTTTTTTTTCTCTTCTTTTTTTTATTAAAGTAGGGTCTCATTGTAGTGCAGACTGGTCTTGAAATCAGAGCTATCCTCCTACCTTGTCCTCTAGAGCGCTGGGATTAAAAGCATGCACTACCAAATCCAGCCCTCTTTTGTTTTGTCCCCTGTGTGGGGATTAAAGGCGTGCTTGTGTTTTTATGTCGGGTCTGGGGATCAAACTCAGGCTCTCATGTTTGTGCAGCAAGTGCTCTTATCCACTAACCCATCTCCCATCTCCTTTCTGTTGTCTATATTTCTGTATCATTTGCTTTTCTGTAATAATGCATTCCTTATATTAAAGCTAATAAAAATACCACCTATTCACAATACAGCCTTTGGAAATATGGTTTGGTTCCAAACAGAATTAAAATCTCCCTTGGTTCCATCCATCCTTACCATCAAAAATACTTTGAGCTGGGCGTGGAGGTGCACGCCTTTGGTCCCAGCACTCGGGAGGCAGAGGTAGGAGGATTGTCGTGAGTTCGATGCCACCCTGAGACTACATAGTGAATTCCAGGTCAGCCTGGACCAGAGTGAGATGCTACCTTGAAACAAACAAACAAAAAATGCTTTGATGAGGGCTGGAGAGATGGTTTAGCAGTTAAGGCACTTGCCTGCAAAGCCAAAGGACCTCGGTTTGATTTCCCAGAACCCACGTAAACCAGATGCACAAGGTGGCACATGCATCTGGAGTTCCTTTGCAGTGGCTTTGGGCTCTGGCGCACCCATTCTCTTTCTTTCTGTCTCTCTGCCTGCTTCTTTCTCTCTCTCTCAAATAAATAATATATATGTTTTTGTTTTTGTTTTGTGGGGTAGGGTCTCACTCTAGTTTAGGCTGGCTTGGAATTCACTATGTAGTCTCAGGGAGGCCTGGAACTCTCAGTGATCCTCCTACCTCTGCCTCCCCAGTGCTGGGATTAAAGGTGTGGGCCACCATGCCCAGCAATAAAATTTTTTTAAAAAGAATGCTTTGGGCCTGGAGAGATGGCTTAGCGGTTAAGCGCTTGCCTGTGAAGCCTAAGGACCCTGGTTCGAGGCTCAATTCCCCAGGACCTACGTAAGCCAGACGCACAAGGTGGCACAGGCATCTGGAGTTCGTTTGCAGTGGCTGGAGGCCCTTGCATGCCCATTCTGCCTCTTTCTCTCTCTCTCTGTCACTTTCAAATAAATAAATAAATAAATAAAAATAAACAAATAATTTTTTTAAAAAGAATGCTTTGATGAGCTAGAGTGAGACCCTACCTCGAGAAAAATGCTTTGAGAGGATCTATTTGAATATTTTGATGTGGATAGGAGGAGATGGGCTTGGGAAATGTGCAGAAGCAATTTTGCAAGGGACAGAGCATTGGAGGAATCCAGTAATTTCTAGGATTCCATTTGAAGAGGCAATGCTTCTGATCTTGTTTATTACAAGCTTTTTAATTTTTAATTTAATTATTTTTTAAATGTTTTAAAATATTTTATTTTCATTTATTTATTTAGCGCTCCAGCTTGACAGTAGTACTGCCATTTTTAAGCAGATAGAGTAAAACAGACTGGAAATAAAAAAGGGAAAATGAGAATACTGGCAATTCTATCATTGTTCATTCCAGTCTTAGGACATCCCGGAGATAATAAAGAATCTGTAAACAAGTGGCTGATCCTAGATAAGCAGCTCAAAATGAACCATTTCAAATGTTGCAAAATAACTGCTGTATCCCTTCTCTATATAAACCCTTTTGTGTATCTGCGTTGGTTTGTGTGGGTTCTGGGAGTCAAATTGCTTGGGTCGGTCTTGTTGGGTGACTCCCAGGCATTTGGGGTCCTGCACTACACAGCTACTGCAAATGAACTCCAGAAATATGTGCTACTTTGTGTATCCATTGGGTTCTCCAGTCCCCCTAAGCCATTTTTATTTATTTATTTATTTTATTTTTATTTTTTTTATTGACAACTTCCTTAATTGTAGACAATATCCCATGGTACTTCCCTCCTCCTTCCCCCCACTTTCCCCTTTGAAACTTCACTCTCCATCATATCCCCTCCCCCTCTCAACCAGTCTCTCTTTTATTTTGATGTCATTATATTTTCCTCCTATTATAATGGTCTTGTGTAGGTAGTGTCAGGCACTGTGAGGTCATGGATATCCAGGCCATTTTGTGTCTGGAGGAGCACGTTGTAAGGAGTCCTACCTTTCCTTTGGCTCTTACATTCTTTTTCTTTTTTTTTTTTTTTTTTTTTTTTTTTTTTGGTTTTTCAAGGTAGGTTTTCACTCTGTTCCAGGCTGACCTGGAATTAACTATGTAGTCTCAGGGTGGCCTCGAACTCACGGCAATCCGCCTACCTCTGCCTCCCAAGTGCTGGGATTAAAGGCGTGAGCCACCACGCCTGGCTGGCTCTTACATTCTTTCTGCCACCTCTTCCACAATGGACCCTAAGCCTTGGAAGGTGTGTTAGAGATATTTCAGTTCTGAGCACTCCTCTGTCACTTCTCAGCACCATGGTGCCTTCTGAGTCTTCCCAAGGTCACCGCTATCTGAAAAGAGAAGCTTCTCTAACCAGAAGTGAGAGTAACATTAATAGATGGGTGTGGACATTAAGAGAAGTTCATTCTGGGCAGTTTGGTGAGCATAGAATATACATTTAGCCAGGCACCAGCAGATGCTACACCCCTAGGGCTCATGACTACCCCTGTTGTAGGTTTTCGGTATCAGGGATGTATTCCCTCCCATTGAGCAGGCCTCCAGTCCAATTACAGGGTGGTTGGTTTCCCCCATAAGAGACATGCCACTATTGCACCCATTGGCTCATTTGGCCTGGCTGGCCAAATTTAAGGCTTGCAATGTCCACTGTTGAGTATCTTCACTGGTGATTTCTCTCTCTCTCATTGAACTGTATGTAGCATAGCTTTTTCCAGCTTTCCATCAGCTGGTCCACATGGAGGAGGCTTTCAGCTCAGCTCCAGCAGGATTTCTTAGTGACCTTGCAGCTCAAGTATGTGGAGTCTTTAGCAATAGGGTCTTACTATCTATTCCTGGTGGGAAACCAAGAGCCTTGGCAATGGCCTATAATGTTTTGGGGGTATCTGTGACCTCCCGGCCAACCACTCACTGGAAGGTGGCACTGAAAAATTTCTAGTAACAGTCTATGGCTTCTGAGTGTTCCACTGTAATTTTTTTTTTTTTTTTGAGGTAGGGTCTCACTTTAGCCAAGGCTGACCCAGCACTCACCCTGTAGTCCTAGGCTACCCTAGAACTCACAGTGATCTTCCAACCTCTGCCTCTCAAGTGCTGGGATTAAAGGTGTACACCGCTATGCCCGGCTACTGGGAAGGAACTCCAGATGCATGTGTCACTTTGTGCATCTGCCTTTTTTAGGTACTGAGGAATCTAACTCCAGGCTGCAGGCTTTGCAAGCTTGTACCTTTAACCACTGTTGCATCTCCCTAGCCCAATCTTGTTTCTTGCTGTAATTAGTAAATATCCTTCCTTCCGGAGGCAGATTGTGAATGTCTGCATCTCACCGGGCTAGCCTTCTTTCATCAGGAGGTGTAACTACACAATCATTTAATTCATGAGCATTTGTGTGCCTGGAAAGCTACACTCCACATAGGGATGATGATTTCAAAGACACTCAGCGATCCAGCAATGCAGGGAAAGATTACAGCCAGAGTCCAGCACCTTACATACAGTAGACCTTCATTAGTCTAATGCATGAACCAGCACTCGCAGGTGTGTGCTTCCTCCTTTCCACTATTTTGTCCATTTATTTTTTAGTTTTTAAAATATTTATTTATTTATTATTATTATTTGTTTTTTTTTCAAGGTAAGGTCTCACTCTAGCTCAGGCTGACCTGGATGGAATTCACTATGTAGTCTCAGGTGATCCTTGAACTCACGGTGATCCTTCTACCTCTGCCTCTCCAGGGTTGGGATTAAAAGCATGCACCACCATGCCCAGCTTCTTAGTTTTTTTTTTTTTAATCTTAGAGTTTAAAAAAAAACATTTTTTTATTTATTTATTTATTTACTTATTTATGAGAGAGAGAATGGGCATGCCAGGGCCTCTGGCTACTGAAAACAAACTCCAGACACATGTGCCACCTTGCGCTTCTGGGCTTTATGTGGGTACTGGGTCATCAAACCCGAGTCTTTAGGCTTTGCAGGGAAGCAACTTAACCACTAAGCAATCTCCAGCCCTATTCAGTTATTTATTCTGAGGGAGGTCTCACTCTAGCCCAGGCTGACCTGGAATTTATTCTGTAGTCCCAGGCTGGCCTCAAACTCACAGTGATCCTCCTACCTCTGCCTTTGGAGTGCTGGGATTAAAGGTGCATGATATCACACCTGGCTTTATTTTAGTTAAAGTCACTATATATATATATATATATATATATGTATTTGGTTTTTTGAGGTAGAGTCTCACTCTAGCCAGGTTGACCTGGAATTCACTCTGTAGTCTCAGGGTGGCCTCGAACTCACGGCGATCCTCTTAACTCTGGGATTAAAGGCATGTGCCACCATGCCCGGCCGTTTTTTATATTTTGTTTGCAGGCAGAGAGAGATACTGAGAGAGAGAGAGAGAGAGTATATGAGTGTGCCAGGGCCTCCAGCCACTGCAAATGAACTCCAGACACGTGCTGCTCTGTGCATCTGCCTTATGTGGGTACTGGAGAATTGAACTTGAATCCTTAGGCTTGGCAGGCAAGCCTCTAAACTGCTGAGCTATCCCTCCAGCCATTATTATTATTATTATTATTATTATTATTATTATTATTATTATTATTATTTTGGCTTTTTGAGGTAGGGAGGTAGGGTCTCACTCTAGCCCAGGCTGACCTGGAATTTACTATGTAGTCTCAGGGTGGCCTTGAATTCAAAGCGATCCTCTTACCTCTGCCTCCCAAGTTCTGGAATTAAAGGCATGTGCCACTACACCAGGCTTCTAATTAATTTATTTAAAAACTTATTTATTTGAGAGACACAGAGTATGGGCATGCCAGGGCTTCCTGCCATTGCAAAACAAAAAACAAAAACAAAAACCCCCAAAAACTCCAGATGCTTTATATGGATGCTGGAGGATTGAACCAGGGAAGTCAAGTTTTATATACAAATGCCTTTATCCACTGAGCCATTTTTCCAGCGCTTATTTAAAAAAAATATTTTATTATTTATTTATTTATTTGAGAGACAGAGAGAGAGTCAGAGATAGAGAAAGACAGACAGAGAGAGAATGGGCGTGCCAAGACCTCCAGCCACTCAAAATGAACTCCAGATGTAAGCGCCACCTTGTGCATCTGGCTTATGTGGGTCCTGGGGAATCAAACCTGGCTCCTTTGGCTTTGCAGGCAAATGCCTTAACTCCTAAGCAATCTCTCCAGCTTCAGCTCTTATTTTGTTTTTGGGTTTTCAAGGTTAGGTCCCGCTCTAGCTCAGGCTGGTCTGGAATTTACTATGTAGTCTCAGGGTGGCCTGGGACTCACAGCCATCCTCCTCCCTCAGCTTCCCTGAGAGCTGAGATTAAAGTTGTGTACCACTAGGCCGGCCTATTGTATTTTTAAAGCAGGGTTTTACTCTGTATCCCAGACTGGCCTTGAGATTTTGATCCTCCTGCCTCAGTCTCCTGAACTAATAATGCTGGGATTACAGGAGGGTGACACAATGATGGGTAATATCTGGTCTCTTCCTGGCTTCCTTGAGGTTTTCACAAGGACATTACGATACTAATAACTTGATAATAACCTAGTGTGGGGCCGCATGCCTTTGATCCCAACACTTGGGAGGCAGAGGTAGAGGATCTCTGTGAGTTAGAGGCCAATTTGGAACTACAGAGTGACTTCCAGGTCAGCCTGGGATAGAGTGAGATTCTACTTTGTAAAACAAAAACACAACCTTATGTGGTTAACTTTTCAGGTTGAGAGTAGCAAACTTGGCCTTATGTCCTACTCTATTAGCTTGGGACACTGCAGTACTTATCTCTGGCTTTGTTCTCTTCTGCAAATGGGATCCCAATCGTACCAGGCAGGAAGGATTGTGCAGGTAGGACCCACGTTCCAGCTAAATTCTCAAGAAATATTACTGAAGGTGTTTTTTTCTTTTTTTTTTTAATTTTCTTTGTGCTGCGAGCCCCAGCCCTGAAGTTTAGACCTGGACGGCCCTCCATTTGTCCCTCCCCTTGCCTGCTACTCTCATGCCACACCACCTCGCTAACTCGCACCGCACCACCTCCGTTGACGGACGCACGAGGAGACTGAGGGTGCGGAGGACGGTTTCGAGCCGGAGGTGAAGGAAACAGGCTCTGGCTGGCTCCCAGGGCCACGGCCCGCCGGGGCTGGGGGCAGGGAGCCGCGGCCCCTCTCCTCCGCCCGCTCCCTCCGTTCCCTGGGAAAATCCAACAGGTGGTGGGCCCGCGGCGCTGGGTCCATTGTGTGGCATGGAGGGTCGTGAGCGTCGGGCGGTGGAGGGGGAGGAAGACGGATGCCTTCATTATCATGTGAATCCTGGGAAAGCGCCGGGCTGGAGGTGGGTGGGCTCGAGGGGTGGGTGGGGGGCTGGCTGTCTTGGCCAGACCACACAGCGGCTGGGAAGAGGATCCCAGGAAGTCTGAGAGGGCCTTTAAAAAGGCCAAGGTAGTGGGATTTCTCCTCCTGCTCCTTATTTTAGTATATTTCCATCCTGTGAGGCTTAAAAGGGACACAGATGGACCAAAAACAAGAACCTTTTTGAAGGAAGAAAGAGCCCTCCTCCACCACCTCAGTTGCAACTTTCCCAGGCCCTAGCCCTGTGTGGGGCCCTGGGCAGCAGTAGGTCCTGCCTTTGACAGTGTTCCTGCAGACCCCCGCTTACATTTGCAAAGATGACTTTTTTTTTTTTTTTCTCGAGGTAAGGTCTCACTCTAGCACAGGCTGACCCCGAATTCACTATGTAGTCTCAGGGTGGCCTCGAACTCACCTTGATCTTCCTACCTCTGCCTCCTGAGTGCTGGGATTAAAGGCGTGTGCCAGAACGCCCGGCTTCCAAAGATGACTTACATTTTTTTGTTTTGTTTTGTTTTGTTTTGCAAGTAGGGTCTCTAGCCCAGGATGTCCTGGAATTCACTAGATAGTGTCAGGATGGCCTTGAACTCACAGTGATCCTCCTAGTTTTGCCTCCCAAGTGCTGGGATGAAAGGCCTGCACCACCACATATGGCTTTAGAATAAAAAGTTTTTTTTTTTTTTTTTCCCCCCCCGAGGTAGGGTCTCACTCCAGCTCAGGCAGACCTGGAATTCATTATGTAGTATCAGGGTGGCCTTGAACTCACAGAGATCCTCCTACTTCTGCCTCCCAAGTGCAGGGATTAAAGGCATGCGCCACTACGCCCAGTTTATTTTATTTATTTAAAATTTTTATTTTATTTATTTGCAAGCAGAAAGCATGCAAGAGAGATAGAAGAGAGGCAGACACAGAGAGAATGGGTACGCCAGGGCCTCTTGCCACTACAAACGAACTCCAGATGCATGTGCCCCTTGTGCATCTGGCTTATGTGGGTCCTGGAGAATCGAACCGGGATTCTTTGGCTTCGCAGGCAAATGCCTTAACCGCTAAGCCATTTCTCCAGCCCTATTTTATTATTATTATTATTTATTTGAGAGATAGAGAAAGCTGCAAAGAGAGAGAGAGAGAGAGAGAGAGAGAGGGAGGGGGCCAGGTCTTCTAGCTGCTGCAAATGAACTCTAGACTTGTACGGCACCTTGTGCATGTGGCTTACGTGGGTCCTGGGGCAAGCGCCTTAACCACTAAGCCATCTCTCCAGCCATTGCTTTTTTTTTTTGTTTTGTTTTGTTTTGTTTTTGTTTTTCGGGGTAGGGTTTCATTCTAGCCCAAGCTGACCTGGTATTCACTATGTAGTCTCAGGGTGGCCTTGAACTCACAGCGATCCTCTGCCTCCTGAGTGCTGGGATTAAAGGCGTGCGCCACCATGCCCAGCGGCTATAAGATTTTTAACATGTACCCACATACTTCTACAAGCCCAAACACTTGCTCATATTCTCATAGTGTACACACACACACACACACACACACACACACACACACACAGAGTAACTACATACCTGTAATGTTTGGCTTTCCAACCTTGGCCCCTGGGTTTTACTACTCCTCCCTCCCATCAGTGACACACCTGCATTTTCTGTTCCTTTTCCTCCCCTCCCCCACCTCAGGGTCCTAGCTGGGTCCTGGGACAGCCTTAGGGAGCAAGGGAGGGCAGGTGCCAGAGGTGGACATGCACCTGGAGACCTTGAATGGAACACCAAATTGGGCAAAGGAGGGGGTCGTTTCTTCCACTCCCACTCCTGGGACTCAGGACTGGTCTCCTCCACAGCTGGGGCCACCGGAAGAAAGGAGAGTGTGGTTAGGGCCTTACCCAGAGGCAGACAGAGGCAGGGGTCTGCCTTCACATGCAGATAGTCTATTTGCTCCACCTGTCCTGCCTTAAAATGACAAAGGTTGGATGGTGTCTGGGTATCAGATGGGATGTCAACAACTGATGGAAACAAGAAGGCTTCACAACAATATGCACTGTAGATTGGAAAATACCTAAGTATAGGAGGAAATTGAAAGCATTCTGTTAAGGTATAAACAATAATTTCAGGAATGTGTTTTTATTTTCTCATTTTAAACATATATTCTAATTTCCTTGGCAAGGCATATTTCCCCCTCATGGTGCTGGGCATCAAAGTAGAGCAGGCATAGCAGTGAAGTCCTGCAATCCCAGTAGCATTGGGAGGTGGAGACAGGAGAATCAGGAATTCAAGGCCAGTCTCCCATATTACATACGGAGTTTGAGGCCAGCCTGAATTAGGAGATGTCTCAAAACAAAACAAAACCACAGAAACAACCCCCCCCCCCAATATAATCCCTAAGGCTTTGTACATTCAAACCAACCCCAGTAAGAGGTTTTTTGTTTGTTTGTTTTTCGAGATAGGGTCTTGTTCTAGCACAGGCTGACCTGGAATTCACTGGGTATTCTCAGTGTGGCCTCGACTCACCGTCCTTCTTCCTCCCAAGTGCTGGGATTAAAGGTGTGCACCACCATGCCTGGCTGAAGAGATTTGGGATTTATTATTGCTTTGCAATGTCAGGGATCAAACCCTGAGCCTTGCAGGCCAGGCAGGTGCTATACCACTGAGATGCACCTCCAGCCTCCAGTTTAGGACTTGAAGAGAAGTCCTTTCCTAGCTGAGTGTGTGTGTATGTGTGTGTGTGTGTGGGGGGGCAAAGTTCATTGTGAGAAGAGGAAAGAAGACACCTCTGAATTGAGGAAGAACTCTCCCCAAGATAGCAGGGGGACACCTCTCTTTGTTTCCCCCAGGAAGGCTTCTTGTAGCTGTGGTGGGTCACTCTGATAATCCCAGCACTATGGAGGATGAGGACGAAACTCCTTGACATCTAAGCGCTTCTCAGCACTGTGAAAACCGGGCGTGGAGGCACACGCCTGTAACCCAGCACTCAGGGGGCGGAGCAGGACAATCATAAGCTCTCGGGGGTTTTCAGTGGAGTGGCAAGCTGCACTACCTTCAGCTTCCCAGAACAGGAGTTCTATTTGGCTGAACAATTCCCGGAGAAGAGGAAATTGGTAAGTGGAGTCAGGACATGTTCCTTTATAACCCTGCCTTGCTGCCAAGAGCCACTGGAAGGCCTTAGGTCGGGAGTCTGAGCTATCCTCCCCATCCATCCCCTGGGCTCTGACTTTTATCACTCCAGAACAGCATCATCACCGGCCTGGAGCTCAGCCTGTGCCTGTCTGGCTTCCTGGCCTTGTCCATTGGTAACTGCTGCGAGGACGCATGGGGGGGCGGGACCAATCGGGAACACACCCCCCCCTCATCACGGCTGCGGCTGCGCGGGCGACCTGCCCATCTGGCGGCCCTCTGCGGGGAGGCGGCCCAGACTCGCTGGAGCCCGGCGCCGGCCGGCCGGGCCGCCCGCGGAGCCCAGGTGTGGCCGCCGCGCGGCGGGGCGGGGCGGGGCGGAGCGGGGGCGGTGCTTTCCTTCCCGCTCGCAGGCCCTTCCGGACGCACCGGCAGGATGCTGCTCCTCCCGTCGGTCGCAGGCTGGCCTCCGACACTTGTTTCGGAGACTCTGGCCAGCTTTGCCTTTTTTTGGGGTGGGGTGTGCTGGGGGAATTGTTTCTCTGATCAGGGATGGATGGATCTTGCATGGGGCTCTGGCCTCACCCATCAGGCAGGACGATGGGGACTGGACTGAAGGCATCTCTCCTGTCCTGACATTACCCACCTTACTCAGTTATTTCAGTCTTCCCCGCAAGGATGTCAGCTCAAGAGAATAGGCAATTGGGCCGGGCGTGGTGGGGCACGCCTTTAATCCCAGCACTCGGGAGGCAGAGGTAGGAGGATCGCCAAGGGTTCGAAGCCACCCTGAGACTACATAGTGAATTCCAGGTCAGCCTACTGAGACCCTACCAAGGAAAACAAAACAAAACAAAAAAACAGCAAACCAAACAAACAAACAAAAAAAACCAGAGCTGGAGAGATGGCTTAGCGGTTAAGGCGCATGCCTGCGAAGGACCTAAGGACCTCGGTTCGAATCTCCAGATTCCACGGAAGCCAGATGCACATGCGTCTGGAGGTCGTTTGCAGTGACTAGAGGCCCTGGCCGCTCGTTATCACTCTCCCTCTCTCTGTCTCAAATAAATAAAAAATCTAAAAACAACAAAAAACAAATACAGGCAATTGAGCACTTGTACTATCCCACACCCCCAATGTTGCCCCCAAGTAAGTCAACCAGAAATCCCCAAACCCGATTTTATGTCCCAAAGGGCCGTGGTGACCATCATATGGACCATCATAGAAGGGAGGCACCAAGACTCCAATATCTCCCAGGCACTTAGTGGCCTTTCTGCCTGTTCCTTATTTGTTAAAATGTTGGTAGGTGCTTCATGGAATTGTGATTCTTTTCTTTTTGGTTTTAAGACTTGGTCCCTAGCTTGGACCATGGTTCAGCACTTGCTTGCAAAGTCTACCGTCCTGCATGCAATTCCCCAGTACCCACAAAGGCAGATTGCACAAACTGGTGCACGTGTCTCGAGTTTGTTTGCAGTGGCAAGAGACCCTGGTGCGCTCTTACTATTTCTGCTAGAAGACAAAATATATTAAAAACCAGGCATAAGGACTGGAGGGATGGCTTAGCGGTTAAGGTGATTGATTGCCTACAAAGCCAGAAGACCCAGGTTCAATTCCCCAGAACCCACATAAGCCATATGCACAAGGTGTCACATGTGTTCGGAGTTTGCAGTGGCTGGAGGCTTTGCTGTGCCCATTCTCTCCCTCTGTCAAATAAAGAAATAAAAATATTAAAAAAACAAAACAAAACAAAAAAAAAAAACCCAGGCGTGGTGGTCCACGCCTTTAATCCCAGGACTCAGAAGGCCGAGGTAGGAGGTTCATTCTGAGTTTGAGGCCAGCCTTAGATCCTACCTTGAGAAACCAATACATACACACATATCCCTATGTAGCCCAGGCTGCAGGCTGGTCTTGAAACTGAGATGTTGCCAAAACAAAGAGCACCTTGAATTGATGCTTCTGTCTCAGCCTCTGGAGTCACAGACCAGATAGCAGTATGGTTCCATTCCCCCCCCCCCCCAAGGGTTTCACAGTAGTCCAGGCTGACCTGGAACTCACTATGTAGTCTCAGGGTAGCCTTGCACTCACTTCGATCCTCCTACCTGTTTGTGCTGGGATTAAAGGTGTGCGCCACCACACCCAGCTGTTTTGAAACAAGGTCTGACCCTCTAGTCTTGGCCAGTCTAGATCATATCATGTAGACCAGGCAGATCTCAAATTGGCTGTGATCCTCCTGCCTCTTCCTCCCAAGCGCCTGGATTACAGGCATAGGCTACCACACTAGGCTATAAACATTTCTAGAAGACCAGCACAATGACAGTAACATGCTAAACTTCAGGGTGTGCTGGCCTCCTTGGAGCCCTCTCATATCTGTTGCAACTAGGGGAGACCAAGACTTAAAAGGACACAACAAATCAGGGGTTAAAAACAACTCTGGGGTTTTAGAACAGCTTCCCAAGAATCCTCCCTCACCCAGGGTGAGGCTGGCACCAGGCCCACCTAAGCCCAATCCACCCACTCTAGCTCTCAGTGTGCAGGCCCAATGCGTGCCCGGCCCGGTGCCATTTTTCCATGGGACTCAGGCGGTGGCGGTTCACATCTGGAGTCTAGACTCCGAGGCTCTGCCGGCCGGGCCTACCGCCCAGGCTGGGCCCCGCTGCCCGCTGTTTGCTCAGCTGAAGCTGGTTAATTGGAACTGGAGTGGCCTCTGTGGCTGGCTGGCCAGGCGGGCCCTGGTCGGCGCTACGAGGTCTGTGGAACATCTGGCCGGGGCCAGGATGGTCATTAGGTGGCAGGCGCCCGGCGCCACTGCCACCTCAGCCTCTGCCGGGGGCCAGCTGTGACTCAATGAAGCCTTTGTGGGTCCTGGGCCTCAGAGCCAACCACGCTGTGTGCCTGCCCCATCTGCCGCCCTCAGAGGAGCTTTGTTCCAGAACCACATGGTCTCCCCCTGGAGGGGGCCTGAGTCTGCAGAGATGTGAGAAGCCCCTGAAAGGGACCCCCTGGCTGGAGATGTCTCTGAGGTTGCCTCTCTTCCTTTTCATAGAATCCTGGTCCCAGAGGAGACGCTGGGTTGACTCAGGGGCCCAGCACACACGCCACAGTGACTTGGTCCCAAGATTCGGGAGTGCAGCAGCATGGTGCTTGGAACTGACTCACATTTTGTGAGGTTACATCCATGTCTGTGGACAAGCTGCTTCAGTTTATCGCACAGTGCAGTGAGCTAACAATAACAGCAGAGCCCAGGACTGAAAGCGGGAGGTGGAACCCTCCCATATCCCTGACAGGACGGGGACAGGATATAATCCCCTGCTTGTCCTTTGGCTAACTCCAAACTGTGTTCAACCTTGGAACCCAAAGCTTGGTCAAAGGACAGCCCCGGCCTGGGAGATTGGCTCTCAGGCCAATGGCCATGCTCCCTTGTTTGTTTCCCCACCCACTCAGGTGAATGAGGGTAGCTCTAGCCCTGGCACCCCGAACTTCTGAATCTAGATGGCCTTTGAGTCACTGGGCTCAATTCTTCCTCTCCCCCACGCTGAGGGGCTGGCCCTTACACTGTTATGGCCCACAGTAGTTATGTTGGAAGACTTCCAGGTACAGGCAGAATGGGAGCTGAGGTGCCTTCATCTCCAGACTGGCTTTGTGATACTATCCTTGCTGCCTACCAAGGCCAGCACCCTCACTGTCCCCAAGTACTGGGAGGAAGATGATGGGGAAGACACGACAGGGGAGGAGGGCCATGGACACCCTCTGCTGGCCTGGAACTAGGGTGAGGACCCAGAATGGGGTTTGCCATAAAGTTTCTGGGTGTCACAGGACACTGCACAATGTGGGTGCAGATACTCAGAACCCTCCAGGAGCACATCAGCCTGGCTGGCCATGGGGAAGGTTTTAATGGGAGACAGTCCACACACAATACAAAAATCTAGAAGCCACAATGAGTTCCCACTTGGTTCCTTGGGGGCATGAAGAAGCTGAAGGTTTTCTTTGCCTGCAGGGGATGAGGAGAAGAGGAAGGCCAGAGAGGGGGAGACAGAAATAGGCACCAGGAGCCCCCCCCACCCCATCCTAGGGCAGCCTTTGGTGCCCTCTGTGTGCGTTGCCTGGCAGCCCCACCCTGCCAGTCTGGTCTGGCCCACCAAGGGTCAGGCAGCAGTGGCTTCATTTCTCCTTTTTCTCCAACTTCTTCAATGCTGATGCCTCCCTTGCCTCCTCTTTGGACTCTGTCACAGCGGCTGGGTCCTTAGGATTTGACTCCTCATAACTGATCAGGAAACATAAAAGCACATTTAGAGGACGGGAAGGGTGGAGTCGCTGTTGCCCCCCACTCCCTGCAATTCCAGAGAAGCCCCTGGGTACACAAGAGTGATTCCTGCATTTCCTACCCAGCATCTCCCACCACCTGGCCCCGGTCCTGCTGTGACCCCCTCCCAGCTGCTGGGCTTTCTCAGCGCCCTGTTATGTAGAGACTGCAAGGGTGGCAGCAATGGGAGAGGCTGAGCCTAGGCTTTTGTGGGTCAACTTTAAGATTCTTGATCCCTTTGCTGGAGAATGGGAAAAAAGCCACCAAGACAAGACCATGGGAGGTGGGCTGTCTCCCAGAGCATATGGCAGGAGTCACACAGCTCATCCTTGGGTGGAGAACTGTTTTATTGGCAAGTAGCACAGTGCCACTCTTCAGGATTGACATTCTGGCTTAGCTCTTACCAGTGGCTTTGCTTACTGAGCACCTGTGCTATGCCAAGCACAATACTGTTTTCACCAGTTCAAGCCAGCTAGGCAGGAGGGTGCCCACTTACAGATGAAGAAAGGTTCACAGGAGAAATTGAGTTGTTCAAGGTTTCATACGCAAGCAAACAATCATAGCACCTAGGATAGTCTTAACAGGGCCACTTATGGTCCCCTCTTGTGAGAGCCCCCATTGCCAGTGAATATCCCAAGTTTCTGGGCTGCTTGCTCCCAATGGGTGGGCAGTGAGTGCTATTGGCCATGAGGAGCTGCCTCCTGCTGCCATCCGCAGCCACACTGCCTGCCCTTAGATTGGAGCTGGACCATCTGCCCTACCTTAGGCCTAGGACAGTATGGGGAATGGACAGGTGGGCACCTGCTGGGTATTACATAGCGCTGGGATTCTGCTGGCGCCGGCGACGGCCAGCTAGCTTCTGTTGCATGGAGTTGGCCAGGCTGGCTGGGGAGCCCGAGACTGTGGGGAAGTGGGTGAGCCTCGGCGTATGAGGCAAGATTTCCGCCGAGGACTCGTAGCTGTGTGAGACAGACAGAGAAGACAGAAAGAAAAGATGGAGCGGGGAAGACCAAGGAAGGACAGACACTTTCTTGCCAAGGAGCAGAGAGCACAGCAATGTTGATGTTACCTGGTTTACACTAACAGACTTCGTAAAAATGCACCACTGCAAAGGTACACCAGAGCTGTGCAAGAGGGGAGTGCGCCAGATTCTAGTGCACTGCTATGTGAGCATGAGCCCTGGGTTCAATCCCCAGTGGCTTAAAACATTTCAAGCAGAAAAAGCACTAGGATGCAGAAGTGTGTGCAGCCCCCATATCTGTGGAAATTATTTTTCACTTCCTTTAAAAATTTTTATTATGTATTTGCAAACAGAGAGAGTGTGTGAGAGAATGGACACACTAGGACTTTCTGCCAGTGCAAATGAGCTCCAGACATAGGCACCACTTTGCATCTGGCTTTATGTGAGTACTGGGGAATGGAACCCGGGCTGCCAAGCTTTGCAAGCAAGTGCCTTTAACTGCTGAGCCATCAATCCAGCCCCCTTTCCTCCCTCCCTCCCTTCTTTTCTTCTCTCTCTCTTTTTTTTTTTTTTTTTTTGAGGTAGGGTCTTGCTCTAGCCCAGGCTGACCTGGAATTCACTCTGTAGTGTTAGAATGGCCTCAAACTCATGGTAATCCTCCTACCTCTGCCTTCCAAGTGCTGGGATTAAAGGTATGTGCCACTATGCCTGGCTTTAAAAAAAATGTTTTATTTTTATTTATTTGAGAGGTGGGGGGCCTCCAGCTGCTGCAAATAAACTCCAGGCACATGCACCACCTTGTACATCTGGCTTATGTGGGTCCTTTGGCTTTGTAGGCAAGCGAATTAACCTCTACGCCATCTCTCCAGTGCCCCCTTTCCTTTTTTTTTTTTTTTCCTTTCTTCTTCTTCTTCTTTTTTTTTTTTTTGTTTTTTTGAGGTAGGGTCTCACTCTAGCTCAGGCTGACCTGGAATTCATTATGTAGTCTCAAGGTGGCCTTGAACTCACAGTGATCCTCCTACCTCTGCCTCCCGAGTGTTGGGATTAAAAGTGTGTACCACCCCGTCCAGCTCCTTTCCTTTTTTTAAATGGCTCTTTGTGTGTGTATGTAGTATGGTGTAGCATGCATATATGTGCACATGTGCATGTGTGTGGAGGACACTGGGTGTCCCCTTTATTGCTGTTCAGTCTTTATTTCCTTGAGTCAGATCTGCCACTGAATGTTCTGGTTAGGATGGCTGGTCATCAAGCCCCAGTGACCCTACTCTCCCCTGTCACTCAGTGCTGGGATTGCAGGCATGTACAACCCTGTTTGGCTTTTTACTTGGTGCTGGAGATTGAATTCAGGCCTTCATGCTTGTGTAATAAGTGCTCTAAACCACTGAGCCATCTCCCAAACTCCCTTTTCCTTAAAAAAAAAATTAATTTGCAAGGGAGGTGGTGGAAAGAGAGAGAGAGAGAGAGTGAGTAGTGAATGGGTGCACCAGGACCTCTTGTCACTGCAAACAAACTTTAGATGCATGTACACTGTGCATCTGGCTTTACATGGGTATAGAGAATCAAACCCAGGCCATCAGGCTTTGCAAGCAAGCACCTTAACTGCTGAGTCACCTCTCCAGCTCCTCCCACCAAGCCCCCTTTCAAGGCAGACTTTCATTTTAGCCCAGGCTGACCTGAATCTCATTCTGTAGCTCCAGGCTGGCCATGAATTCAGTGATCCTCCTACTTCAGCCTACTGACTGAGTGCTGGGATTAAGAGTGTGAGCCACCATGATGGGCTTGGTGCTTGAACCCAGAGCTTTGTGCATGCCAGGCAAGCATGCTAGAGCTACATTCCTATCCCTCAGCTGGGGAATTTTGAATTAGCTCAGTATGTAATGTATTCAAGAATCAATGAATGAATTTTAAAAAGGACTGTCAGTAAAAAAGAAAAAACAAAGCAAAAGAGGAAGTCAAGAACTGGGGAAGGAAGAGAAAGGAGAGACCACCTGCTTTCCTACCTTTCCCCAAGGACCTCTTGGGTGGGTGGCCTGCACTGCATGCACAGGTGAGAGGATTCCTACCCTGCTTAGGTGCTCAGAGCTCTACCTGTTGCGAATTCTCTGCAAGGGGGCTGGTCTAGGTTACCCCAAGGCTGCATTGCTGGGGAGGGGAGAGATGCTGACCTCAGGGAATGGCCGCCATGCCAGCTTCCATTAATCTCACTCCACTTGCCTAAGACCCAGGGCTTTGCCAGGTCAGAGCAGGCCGGCTGGGAGCTGGGGATTCCAGACAGGACAGGGAAGGCAGTGCAGGCACGGGGGAGGGGTGAGTCACAGGCTGCCCTGCAGCAACCAGGTGCACAGGAGGCCCTGGCAGACGCTTGAGGGACAACTTGGAGACTAGGCAGGTGTAGCTGGGTGGAAGGCCTCTGAGTGGGCAGCTTTAATCATAGCTGGCAGCTATTTCTAGGTCCCTGGCAGGTGGGGTTGGTAATATCAGGAAGCAGACACCTGTTGGAGTCACGCAGGCCTTGGGGGAGGGGTGGGGCACATGTGGCTGTGGCAGTGGCCATGGGGAAGGGGAATGTGTGAGGGAAAGCAGCTTGTTGTTGGTGGCCGCTAGACAGGGACCTTCTCACTGAAGGTACAGCCTTATCCTATTACTCATATGTGAAGAGTGATTCTGGGGAGGAGACAGACATGCTTCAAGTCACTTGATGGCAGAGCCAGGCGGAGATCCTAGGGTCCTGAACAGTGGGTGGCTTGGAGAGAACCCCCAGCAGCTGTTCCTTTAAGGCCCAGAGGGCACGTGGTGTGAGACTGGCAAGAGTGTCTGTAGCTGGCCCTCTCCTGGCTCTCGCTGCCAGGCATGCAGGTGCTGCATGAGTCCACAAGGCACAACAGGTAGTGGGAACAAAACTCCCTGAATGGAGTCCAAACGCCCCTGGGCAAGTTGACCACAGGTGTACTGGTGGTGTGTGCCTCACCCTGCTTACCTGAACATCTCTGCCACTTCTCCTTTAGCCAGTGCCACCAGGACGGGAAAACCAATGCACGCGGGGACCAGGTACAGGAGGGCTGGCTGAAAGAGAACAGAGGCTCGTGAGGCAGGGCACCCACTCCGAGCCATACCCAGCACCCCACTGTCTCCTGGACTTGACTGAGGGACAGCTCAGGCTAGGGCTCACAGAGCAAGTTAGGAGATGGGCTGTAATGACCATGACAGTGCTGACATCTCCCCATCTCATTTCATTGACTTAGTACCCATGTAGTGCTGCAGCCAGTGTTAAGGTCAAGTGAACTTCACACCAGGTGCTTACTTACCCCTCACCCCTAGTTTTGCCGAGTCCCCTGGGAGAAAAGGATGATTGTCTATGCGGTGTGAGAAAGGCCTATTGTGGGCATGGCTTTGGCTCATTTCCATTTATTTATGAAAGACAGGGAGAGAAAGGGCATATCAATGCCTCCTCCTGCTGCAAATGAACTCCAGACACATGTGCTACTTATGTGCGCACTGGAGAATTGAACTGGGGATGTCAGGCTTTGCAAGCAAGTGCCTTTAGCCTGTGCCATCGCCTCAGCCCCACCCTTTTTCTGAGAGCTCAGGCTGGAGGGAGGGGACAGCCTAGGCCTCAGGTCTAAGTGTTAAAGCTGAGCATGGAAGCCCAGCGTAGCACACACTGAAGTCATTCTTTGCCTATAGTGAACATCACTCACTGACTGATACTCCAATCTCTGATGTGATGACCCTCGCTACCTCCACCAAACCTTACCTGACTTACTCTGGTCACAGCCCCAGGACCTTTGCGTGTGCAATTCCTGCTGCCTGGAATGCTCTTCTCACCTCTGCTTAGTTTTCCTCTGCTAGCCCGTGGCTCATGTCACCTCTGTGGGAAAGCCATGCTTGCATGGCCTCAGGCCTGCCTGTGAGTGCTCTCAGAGGTCCTTCTAGTTCTCTCAGCATTCCCTGACAATTTGTAAGGGACCATCCTGTGTGGACTGAGTCTAAGTCTCCTGCCAGGCTGTGGACCGAGGCCCCCGGTGCCTTGTTCACCCTGTATGTCTGGCATTCAGCAGAGGGCCTGGTCACTACAGAACAGCTTCTTCACCATGCTCATGAAGTTGAGAGCCTTGGTGGTGACTGGGGTGAGGACGAGGGATAGTATCCTGGGTACAAAGCCAGTCTATGGACAAAAAACAAAGGATTTTTTTCTCTGCATTCTTGACACTGATATTCTTTTTTTTTTTTTTTTTTTTTAAGGTAGGGTCTCACTCTAGCCCAGGCTGCCCTCAAACTCATAGCAATCCTCTTCCCAGCCTCCTAAGTGCTGGAATGAAAGGCGCATGCCACCATGCTGTTTTTCTTCTTTTAATTTTCATTTGTATGTGTGTGTCTTTCTCTGTCTTATGAGGGAGCCACAGCCTGGGCTCCTTGAGAGGCAGCAAGTTTGTGATTATCAGACAGATGGATGGATACAAGCCTGCAAGCCTTTTTTTTTTTTTTTGGTTTTTTGAAGTAGGGTTTCACTCTAGTCCAGGCTGATTTGGAATTCACTATGTAGTCTCAGGGTGGCTTCAAACTCAAGCCATCCTCCTACCTCTGTCTCCTGAGCGCTGGGATTAAAGGCCACCATGCCCAACTTTTGTTTTTTGAGAGGTAGGGTCTTACTCTAGCCCAGGCTGATCTGGAATTCACTATGTAATATCAGATATCAGGCTGGCCTCGAAATCACAGCCAGGCAGCAAGCGTTTATGAGACAGGGTCTCATGTAGCCCAAGCTACATGAATTCTTTGAATAGCCCAAGAGGCTTGCCTAGATTTCTGATCCTCTAAGTTTTACCTCCCAAGTGCTGGATTATAGGCATATGCCATTATGCCCAGCAAGCCTGCATTTATTTATTTTTATTTATTTAGTTTTTCAAGGGTCTCACTCTAGCTCAGGCTGACCTGAAATTCACTATGTAGTCTCAGGGTGGCCTTGAATTCACAGCGATCCTCCTACCTCTGCCTCCCAAGTGCTGGGATTAAAGGTGTACGCCACCACGCCCGGCTTAAGCCTGCATTTATTTTTCTTCCTCTTCTCTCAAGGCACCAGGAAGTTTGTGAAGAAGGCAGTGCTAAGGAGAAGGTGAGATGCTCTGCTCAGGCAGTGAGCTGGGGGCAAGGTTCCTGGCTTTGTTGAGACTGTGGCTGGCATTCCTGCTTGCCTGCCTCTCTGTATAATAAAGATGCTACATTGCTGACAGCCTTTCTCTCTCTCATTTATTTTTTTGGTTTGTTGAGGTAGGGTCTTGTTCTAGCCTAGGCTGGTCTCAAACTCCCTGAGTGCTGGCATTCAAGGAGTGTGTCACCAGGCCTGGCTTCTGCTGAGAGCCTTTCTATGGAGCGGCTAGCTCCCTGGCTCAGGGCATGTGCGCCAACTCATCCCGCCCATGTCTTTTTGGGGAAGGGGAGCCCATTCAAGGTTGTGTTCTAGATTCCCCACCCTTTTCTTTTGATTTTTTGAGGCAGGGTCTCACTCTGGCCCAAGCCAACCTGGAATTAACTCTGTAGTCTCAGGGTGGCCTCAAACTCACGGCGATCCTCCTACCTCTGCCTCCCGAGTGCTGGGATTACAGGCGTGCGCCACCACACCTGGCTCTGGATCCCTTTCTTAAGGGTTTTCAGGGAGATGACCATTTAGATGACTGGGAAATAGCCCCGGCCTGGGTCCAGCTTGGCTTGCTGCTTACCAAGGGAAACCTGTCTTCCAGGGCTAGTTTCTCCACATGGCAGAGGACCAATTCTCCAGTTCTGTTCCGCACCCCCCACCCCCAAACAAGATCTCCCAGTGGGTTTCTCACTGTCTTCAGCTGAGAAGGCAAAACTGCCACCTAGTGGCTGCCAGGGGAATGACTGCTCTTACGCTGACAGGGCTGGGAACTAAAGCAGTCTTTAAACTAGTCCTTCAACCAGTCTACCTGGCTCTGTGACCCTTGCCCCCTCACAAAATGCATGTCACTTGCAGCTGGCACTGCCTCCGAGGTTGTTCTTAGCAGAACTAAATGGTTCCCTGCCTAGTGTGGGACCCCACACATTTGGTGAAGGGTTAACTCAAGCATGGTGATCAACAATCAGATCTTGTGATGAATTCAAAGACAGCTCCTGTAAGGGGGGTCCTGGGAAGAGGGATGAGTGGAGGAGAGAACCCCCACCTATACAGTGATTTCTCTTATCCTTGGGAGACGGTGTGACTCAAGACCCTTAGTGTCTGCCTGCCTGCAGTTAACATCACACACCATCAGTGAGATGACTATGAAGTAAGTAATGGGCAGGTAGTGTACAGAGTGGTAAGTGTATGAAGTGCTGGGCAAGGGTTCATGTGGGATGGTAAGAGCCCATCTACTTAGAATGACATGACATTTCAAACTTATGCACTGGTCCTAGAGTTTTCAATTTAGTAGTTGGGTCTCAGTCTAGCTCAGGCTGACCTGGAACTCACTCTAGTCCCAGGCTGACCTTGAACTCAGTGATCCTATCTGTCTCCGGAGTGCTGGGATCAGAGGTGTGCACCACCATGCCCAGCTTCAATTTAGTATTTTTAGGCTGCAGGCTACCTACAGGATGCATAACTGCTGGGGTGGGCCATTACAGACAATACTAACTGGGCCAGGCGTGACTCAGTACTTACAGTAACTCAATTCATCCACTCACTCTAAGGTGGCTGTTCTCTCCCTGTTCTGCTCTTATCAGTGAATAAGGAAAACCAAGCACAACTGCAGCAAACTAGCCAGACAGAGCCTCACAGACAGGATGGAAGCTTCTGGATTCCCAGTGGGGCTTCCTTGGCCTCCGTTGCACACCGATTTTCCCATGGCAGGGCCTGGTTTTCAGTGAGCAACTTGCTGAACACAGCTTCCTCATCTGCTCATCAGGACCCTCAGGAGCAGAGCTTGGCATGTGGGGTGTGCTAGCCAGAGAGGTCACCTTGCCCACTTTCGTTCCCCTCCAGCCTTTCTCTCTCCAGGTCACTGAGCTCCCAGATCTCTTTCATGCTGCGCCACTCACTGTGCAGCTCAGTAACAGGCACCCATCTTGATGAGAGGAGGAGGCAGAGCCTTGGCCTTCTTGGGGTGGGGGTAGGGCAACATTCTATCACTCATCTTGGGTTGACGCTCAACATCCACCCAATCCTGTTCTTCCTTTGCCTATACTAGCTAGTCTGAGAAGCCACCTCCTCTCTCTTGTAGCCACAGTGGCCAAGTGACACTACCTATGTGGCCCATGGGCAAAAATCAGGAGAGAGTGTTCTCTGAGAAAGTGCCCACTTTCCTAGTGTAGACAACAGCACAAGTGGAACATACTTTTGTCTCTCTTGCCTCTAATGTGCTGCATGTGTTGCGTGGAGTTGCGGAAGCCACCACAAATGAAAGGCAAGAGAGCTGAGACATGAGCGCTCTGCTAACCTTAGAGGTGCACACCTCTGGGCTGCTGTGTACGTGAGAACCCTCTCAACTTCCTGTTCCTTGCAGGGACAGGTCTGCTCACCTGTGCATGCTTGAAGATGTGCATGATGAAGATGGTGAGGCCCAGGCCGAAGATGTAGGCGGCAAAGCTGGTGTAGAAGTAGGTGTGGGTATTCCTCTTCAAGCTTCAGCAAGGTGGGAAGGAGAGGAGGTGTGTTAGAGCAGCAACTTCCTCCTGGGGGAGCTTGCAATTGGTGGGGGAGGGGTGGACAGAGCTCTGGGCTGGGAGTCTGGAAGGGTGTATGCTCTGCACTTCCTCAGCTAGGTCTTTTTAGATAAGTTACTTTCCTTCTCTTAGCCTCACAGTGTATGCGTCTGCAAAACGGGAAAACCACGAATCCTCCTTGGTAGTTGTGAACAGCAAAGATTACAATCTTTAGCTGGCTGTAAGAGTTTTAGACAGCATAAAATCAGTTTTGGCACGTGTATGCGTATTCATGTGTGTGCGTGTGAAGGCCAGAGGTCAACACGGAGTGTCTTCCTCAATGGCTCTTCCACCTTATTGAGACAGGGTCTCACTGAACCTGTGCTCACTGATCTAGCTAGACTGGGTAGCTGATGAACTGCACAACTCTGCCTTCTTCAGTGCTGTGCTGGGTTAGAGGTGCATGCCACCATGGTCTCATTGTCTGTCAAGTGCTTTACCCACGGAGCCATCTCCCTGACCCCCAAATTATCTTCTGAAAACAAAGTAAAAACAAAAAAACAAAAACAAAACCCAGCAGGGTTCTAGGTCATCCCCTGAGAATGTGATCTACTGAGTCTGGGGCAAGACCCACATTTGGAAGCCACTGAGTGAATGTGATGTAGATGGAGCATGCTCTGGGAAAGACAGGAGCCGCAAAGGCGAGTGGTTAGTTTAAGAACAGAGGATGTGAGAGTTCAGGAAGCTATTTATGGGCATGGTAGAGGCACTGGTTGTGCGGATGAAATGCCAATGGCTTCCGGGAGGTGATTTATATAGAGTAAGGCAGAATATGTAAGTCATAGCTGGGAGTGGTGGCTCAAGCTTGCAATACCAGCACTCAGGAGGCTGATGCAGGAGGACTGCCATGAGTATGAGGACAGTGATGGCTAGAGACCTTGCCTAAAAACCAAACAAAAATCACAAATTCCCATTAGGTCTGGGGAGATGACTCAGTGGGTAAGGGTACTTGCTGCAAGCATGGAGGCCTGAGACCACCTGAGTTCCCAAGGCCCATGTAAACAGTTGGGAGTGGCCACGCACAGCTCTAATCTCAGTCCGGTGGGGAGCAGAGACCATAAAACTGCCAGGGCTCTGAAAACAGCAGCTTCATGGGGGGTGGGGGGGAGTAGGAAGGAGGGAGAGGGAGGGGAAGAGGGAGAGAGGCTGTCTCAAGGAAGTACATGGATGAGTTATTCAGGAAGAACAACGCTGGTCTCCAAGTGCCTGTGAGTACATCTGTATATACACATGCATACACCACACCTACTGCACACACAAAAAGGAAAGTGAACCACATGTAAGCTGGCATTGCCATTATCTGACTTCCTTTTATACAGCAGGTTACACACCCTGTTGCTCCAGCACCTGGAACAGTGCCTGCTAAATACTACACACTTAGTTAACATTTGTAGAGTGAACACTTTTTGCAGTGCTGGGGACTGAATACAAGGCCTTGCTTGCACAAGTTAGTTAAGTGCTCTACAATTAAACTACACTCCTAAACCTTTTTAAAATTAATTAATTTATTTGAGAGAGAGAGAGAGAGAGAGAGAGAGAGAGAGGGAGAGGGAGGGAGAATGAGTGCGCCAGGACCAATTCCAGACACATGCGCCACCTTGTGCATCTGGCTTACTGGGTACTGGGGAATTGAACCTGGGTCCTTAGGCTTCGCAGGCAAGTGCCTTAACTGCTAAGCTTTCTCTCCAGGCCCCCCCACCCCCAAGCTCTTTTTACTTGAGTCTTATTAAACTGTCCAGGCAGGCGTTGAACTTACAATCTTCCTGTCTCAGCCTAGTCAAAGATGGACTCACACGTGTGTGCCCCTGGCTGGTAAGTACTTCTGACCTCCCTTTTCCTTGCCCAGGCTGCTTCTGATACTTGAGCTACAGGTACATGGACAGTTGAGTACAAGTGACTCCCTTTGGGAACATGGCGTGATTCTAGAACCACTCTGATGGGCTTGCTTATCCTGTAAACCCAGTTGAGGAAGGACTTCTGCCTTTGGGGTGCTGGCAGCTGGTTCTGTGGCTGCAGCAGACAAAACAGGGGACAATTGAGGGTTTCCTCTCTATACTACCTCCAGACCACCAAGAAAGCTGGCTGGTCCACTAGGGCCAAAGTCTATCTGTAAGCTCTGTGTTCATGAGGCACAAACTGGCCCTTTGGGGGTTGCAGGTGTCTCAGTTCATACTTGAGGCCCTGAGTTAGGTTCTCAGCATTCACACCGCAAGCCTTCCTCTCCCACTAGTTATCTGTGAATGGGGAAAAGTTGTTTCATGGGGCTGGGGTGATACTCAAGTGATTGAAGACACTTGCACCATAACTCTGACCAGACAGAGTTCAAATTCCCAGCGCCTATGTAAAGTCAGATGAAAAGTGGTACACATGGGAAGTGGGTCCAGGAGAATTCTGAAGCTTGTGGGGCCAGCTAGACTCAACTTCCCAGTGGCAAATTACAAGAAAGACCCTGTCTGATACAAAGTGGGAAGTGAAGTCCTCTGACCTCCACAAGGGTCATGGCATATGTGTACCCAGACTCACACAAAAAAGTCGTTTCATATGAAAATTAGGTTTCTTTTCTTCCTTCCCATCTTCTTTTTCTTTTTTAGTGCTGACAACTGGACTCAAAGGTGCTGTTACTGAGATTCATACTCCCATTGTCAATACTCCTACTGGTTTTCCAATTGTTGGGCATGAAGAGATTAAGAAAAGTTCACCAACTACATCAGAATCGAGCGGGCTCAGTGCAGCCCTGGAAGGGATGACAGAGCACAAGGTGATGAAGCAATTGTGGGCACTACTTGCAGGGGCTCAGTTGCTTTGACCCCCATGTGAGGTGGTCCCCTTCTCGCCTTTTTGTGGTTTGTCTTTTTGAAGGGGGGTCTGGGGCCTTGTGCATGCTAGGCAAGCACTCTCTAAGCGTCAGTTCCAGCCTGTGTGACCCTCACCACAGACTGGAAGTCTGAGTAGAGAGAGGGCAGGAACACAGAGCAGCTGGGACACAGTGACCTGAGACTAGGATGACAGATGAGGACAGCTGCACGGCTTAAAGTTGCTAAGGTCAGTCTGCACTCGGCACTCTCCCAAAGTTGGCACTGGAGTCTTGAGGGTTTTACTTTTGACTTTTTGTTTTGGTTTTTCGAGGTAGAGCCTCACTCTAGTCCAAGCTGACCTAGAATCCATTATGTAGTCTGGCTTGAGTGGAGGTCTTGCTGACCATTACATTAGGGATAGAAAACCCCAAGATATAGCAGGCCAGAACAGCCCAAGTATGGCCAGACCTTCTGGGGACTAATTTCTTGGCCTGTGATTCTCAATTTAAAATAACATTTTGGACTGGGCGTGGTGACTCACACCTTTAATCTCAGCACTTGGGAGACAGAGGTAGGAGGATCACCGTGAATTCAAGGCTGCCTTGAGACTACATAGTGAATTCCAGGTCAGTCAGTCTGGGCTAGAGTGAGATCCTACCTCGAAAAACAAAACCAACCAAACAAACGAACAAACAAAAAGACCCAAGACAAAAACAGAACAAAACATTTTGGCCATAGGTAGTTAGAGCCTTAGAACATCAGAACAGAGAGGAAATGGGAATTTCTGTGGCTGCCATGGGGGTGGGTGGAGCTGGAGAATGCAGAAATGCTGAGAGAACCCCCAAGCCAGAGACCCTCCCTTGCTTACCTGATGTCAAAACGTAGCAGCAATGCGATGAAGATCCCTGCAGGAAGAGAGCCAGGGTTAGAGGGGGGCAGGGAGAAACAGGCCAGTGAATCGATGCCAAGTGGGCTTGCCCCCAGCTTGGAGCTCTCATTCAGGCAGTCATTAACTGGGTGTGTGTGTGTGTGTGTGTGTGTGTGTGTGTGTGCTAGCAGAAACCTCATTCCTCTACTTAGAACAATGCTCTATTGTGTCCTTCCAGTAGTCACAGTTGACCAGGCACTGAGGGTGGGCAATAAGGGTGTGTGTGTGTGTGTGTGTGTGTGTGTGTGTGTGTGAAGCCACAGCTCTTAGAACTCAGCCAAGGTGGAGAATGC